>JAVQMG010000099.1:3065000-3680000 GCA_032878915.1 Castanopsis chinensis | reverse complement strand
GTGAGAGCATAGCTCATATCCTTAGGCATTTGTAGTTGTAGTTCAACTTCAATTTGCTTCTACTTCTAATAACTTGGTAAAATCTAGCATGTGCATGTGCCACTCCTTAATGCCATGTCAACATCTTCCATGTATTGCATTAGACTCCTACATCAAGCTTTTTGGCTAAACTCTGGGGTTGACCATTTGGATGATCATTTCTTTAACTCTGATATTCTGACTCTGAGTTGGCTAATATACAATGATTGTGATAAGAAGAATGTTGATCTGCAGCTCTACAATTGGGGAAAGTATTTCTTTTTTGGCATCTGGTATTTATGGATCCAAAGAAACAAAATCAGCTTCAATAATGAAAACATCAACCCTGCTCTTCACACTGTTGTTAAAAAGCAAGTGCTGGAATTTATTTGCAGTGTCTAAGATAGCAACCAGCAAAAAACCTCTTGTATCAGACAAGTCAGGTGGGACTTACTCAACCTCAATTGGGTTAAACTAAACTCAGATGGCTCTTCCTTCGGAAATCCGGGAAGGGACTGGCAGTGGGGGTTTAATTAGAGATGACAAAGGGAATTGGCTCAAGTGTTACTCTAGAGCCATAGGACACACCACCAGCATAGTTACTGAGCTATTATGGGGTTTAAGAGATGGGCTGATCCTTTGCTCCCATCTGCACCTAGAGGCTATAGAAATTGAGCCAAATGCAGAAGCAGTTGTTTGTCTATTAAACAGTAAATCTGAATCCCTTGGTGAATTTGCCTACATCGTCAACGATTGCAGGGACTTAATCAGAAATCTTGCACTGCTGCAGAGAGGAGTTAGACAGGAACAGGATTTTGTGACTTTATGATTGTCCTCGCTCTTTGCTTTATTTGGACAAACTTGGCCTGTATTATGATGATAGGCACTATGTGTGAAATTTTGCTTATGCTCTAGAAAGGAAGCATCACATGTGATTATGACTTGGTTGAGATAGTAGGGCACGTAGGATGAACCTATTACCGAATTCACTACAAAAGTAACATTTACCAAACTGTTTTTTAAGGAAACAATTTTTTTTTTTCATTTTTTTGGGAATTCCCCACGCCCTCAATCGCAATACAAAGACAGTATGGAATATGGATACTATACTATTGGAGTAGTAATCTTGCAAGATGCCTTTATCCCCCTTTCTTTTTATTCCTTTTTTCTTTTTTTCAGGTCAAAAAGCAGAAAACTTACCAATTTTGTTGCACTACAAAAAACGCGGGTCTATAGCCGTGTTTTTTTAGCCGCGTTTACAAAAACGTGGCTATAGCTAACCTATAGCCACGTTTTTAAGAAACGTGGCCATAGACTTCACCTACAGCCACGTTTTTAAAAAACGCGGCCATAGACATAACCTATAGCCACGTTTTTAAAAAACGTGGTCATAGACTTAATCTATAGCTGCGTTTTTAAACGTGGCTATAGGTCCAGCCAAACAAATTTTTTTTTTTAAGGAGGACCTATAGCCGCATTTAAAAACGCGGCTATAGACTTAACCTATAGCCACGTTTTTAGGAAACATGGCCATAGACTTAACCTATAGCTGCGTTTTTAAACGTGGCTATAGGTCTAGTTAAATATATATATATATATATATATATATTTTAATAAAGGAGGACTTCTAGCCACGTTTAAAAACGTGGCTATAGATTAAGTTTATGGCCACGTTTTTTAAAAACGTGGCTATAGGATAAGTGTTTAAAAAAACTGATTTAAATTATTGAAATAAATTAAAAAGAAATAAAATAATTAATAAAAGGAAGTTAAGTTTGAATTCATCTTCACGTGAGTCACGTGAAGATGAATTCAAACTTAAACATCCAGTACTGATGTTGACACGTAAAACAATAAAAAAAAATATAAAATTATTTTATTCAAACTTGAATTCAAACATCCAGTACTGGATGTTAGACATGTAAAACAATAAAAAGAATATAAAATTGTAAACTTTTCAAATAAATTAATAATAAAGGGGCTGAAGTTGGATAAAGCTGTCAAGCACATAAATAAAAAGGACAAAACAAGAGAAATTGAAAAGCCAAACTAAAACAAAACAAAAGCCAAGGAAGAGGTCCTGGGTAATTTAACGTAGAAAATGAAGAAGGGGGAGGAGAAGGAGATCAGTGAAATGGGACTCCGGCAACGTGGCGGTGATTTTCTGGCAGCAACAACAGCATAGTGAGAGACTGTAAGTTAATGTGTTACTAAAAGAGGGGAGAGAGATATTGGATCTGAAACTTTTTCTTTCTTTTTGATCTGAAAATCATGTTCTGCTCCAATATGATTCTCATCCATTGGATTGAAGCTATCAGAGTTTTCATGGCCAATGCGGTGAGTCTTTGGTTTTCGGTTTTTTTTTTTTTTTTTAAATTGTGAATATTTGACTTTTTATTTCATTTTATAGAAATTTGATTGAATAACATGATCATAGACGTAATATATGAGATGTTTACTTTGTTTGAGCGTGGGATTAGCAAATTATCTTCTTTTTGAAGCATGTTCTAATACGGTTTTGGAGACTTTGGCTAGAAAAAAATTTACTGGAAAATTGTTGGGAATTTTATTATTAATTATTTTGTTATTATTATTATTTTTAATGTGATTTTGATGCGTACGTTTGGACTTTTTCTTTTTGAATTTATCTTCACATGACTTGAAGGGTTGTTCCTTAAGAAGCTCTTAAACGGAAAAGAAACAAAAGTTTGGGGAAAAATTTTAATTTTAATTTTTTTTCTAAATATATATTATTCTGGATAGTCAATTGGGTATTCATGCAATTGCGTAATTTGATGGTTTAATGTTGAATCTACTAGCTTCTATTAAATGATAAATAAAAAAATTTTGTAAAATGAAAATTACTATGATGTATTTAGAATATTCTAAATATATCACAGTAATTTGGGAATACTGTATTTTTTTTTAAAAGACAAAATTAATGTATAGTTATTTCTAATACATATTAGAAATAGCTGTACATTAATTTTGTCTATTTTAAAAAAAAAACTATAGCCGCGTTTTTAAAACGCGGCTATAGCTGTCCCCTATAGCCCCATTCAAAAAATGCGGCTAGAGTATGGCCTATAGCCACGGTTATTGAAATGCGGCCATTGGTCTTGGCCTATAGCCGCATTTGAAAACATGTGGCTATAGACCCCTGAAGCCTGTAGTCACGTGCTTTAGGCCATGGTTGAAAACGTGGCCTAAAAAAACGCGGCTATAGAACTTTTTTTTTGTAGTGTTGAGTGACCCTGGGAAAAAAAAAGTTTTGCCACTATTCATTTTTTTTTAATGTAGTACTAGTATTTAAATGTTATCAATGATTTTTTAAGGGTTTCTTTTAAAGAGTTGGTTGTACCATTTTTTTTTCCCCAATTAATTCACGCACATATTTGAAATTGAGCAATATTAGAGAAAATAAATTTCACAAATTGTTAAGCTGACAAGTTATGATTAAAGTAATATCACTTTTAAATAGATTTATTATTAACATTATTTTTAATATGCACTAATCTTAGAAAAATTCACATCAACACTTGTACAAAAATTTGTGTCACCAAATTTATTGTTTGAAATTTGGTTCAAAGTGCAGCCAAACCCTTCGTTTAGAAAGTTGAAGGAAGTCGGTTGCAAAAGAAAAAGAAAATTGAAAGAAAGCTATGATTGAAGGGCCTACACAGCTATTGAGTCTTATATGAGCTATGGCTACGACTATTTATGGAAGGGATAAAGTGGACTAGAACTTAGTGGGTTAGCCCAAGTATCAAAGTGGCTGAGCCACCCTTTTAATTTGTAATATCTAAACACAAATGTCAGTGGGCCCAAACTCCAACCACCCTTTTCATAGTAATATGCTTGGGCACAAGATTTCAGACTAGGAAAATGTGGAAAACTTTGCAGTAGGCACGTTAACGCACAAGCCATTACTCATTCAGTCTGCTAGACCAATCCAAATACTTTGGAAGATTGACTTTATATAATCTCATATTCCCTTCACCTTAAGTAGCTAAATCAAACGGGTTAAATAAACCACCAGGAGACAAATGTAACTCCTTTAGTGTGTTTATGCCTTGCTTGAGATATAATAGGGCACCTAGGGTGAACTTATTACCTAATTCACTACAAAAGTAACGTTTACCATACTGCCTAGAAAGCAAGAAAATTATTATGCAAGAAGTAATCTAGCAAGATGCTTTATCCCTTTATTTTTTTTCTTTTTCAGGCCATAAAGCAGAAAACTTATCAATTTTGTTTAGTGTCCCAGGAAAAAAAGGCTTTGCCACTGTTGCTCCTTTATTTATTTTTGTAGTATTTAAATGTTATTAATGATTTTTTTAGTTTTACTGATGTTCGTCTTGTACATAAGTTATAGGGTTGGTCATACCATTTTTTTTTCCAAATTAATTCAAGTGCACATATGAAATTGAGTAATAATAGAGAAAAAATTTCTCACAACTTGTTAAGATGAAAAGTTATAATTTGAGCAATATCATTTTCAAATTGATTCATCATCAATACTACTTTTATTATGCACTAATCTTAGAGAAATTCACATCAACAATTGTAAAAAATTTGCGTCACCAAATTTATTGTTTGAAATATTGTTTTAAGTGCCAAACTCCTTTGTTTAGAAGTTTGAAGGAAGCTGTGGGTTTCAGTTACTGAATAAAATATTTGGGGTTTAATACCTGCTACACCAAAAACCTATTGGTGTTTTGATCTGATAATAAAAAGCTATTATCAGGAACGGACGCAACAAGTTTAAACTCTCCCTCTCTCTCTCACACACTCTCTCTCTCTCTATATATATATATTGAAGGAAGTTTTTTTTTATATAAATTTTTTTTTTTGAAGGAAGTTGGTTTCAAAAGAAAAAGAAAATTGAAAGGAAGTTATGATTGAAGGGCTTAAATAGCTATTGAGCCTTATATGGGCTGTGGCTACGACTCTTTAGCCCAGAGAGTGAGAAATATGGAAGGGATAAAATGAATTGAAACTTGGTGAGCTAGGCCTGAAAGTTCAATATCCAGAAGCTTTTTAGTCATAGGATTTTTGGCTAGTAATTGGCTACACCTCCTTATAACTTTAAACTCTTTTAGAATCTTCTAAGCAAAATCTGGAAAATTTTGCAGAAGGCCAATTGACTTTTTTTCTCACATTCCCTTTACCTTAGTCCACCTTCTACTGAAGGCCCAACAATGGCCATTCTGGCCCGGTCTAACTCCTCCAACTCAGAACTGATGGTTATCCCTTACAATTTTAGGAATTCTATATCCATAACAATTTCACAAAAAATCATATCTGGTAAGTTGTTATTGGTTCTAATTTGAATTTACAACTTAAATTACTTTTTTGTCCACCCATAGCAACCCACCACCACTTAAGATTTATTGTGACAATGTTGTGGAGATACTCTTGTCCAATTCTCATGCCATATCAGCAAAGTCTATATGTGGTGGGTCATACAAAAGTGTAGTTCTTACTGCTCATCACTATTTATTTGGTTAATAAATCACTAATTCATGTGATGCACAAGCAAATTATGTCGTAAAAGTGATTTGATCATGTCATGAATTACGTAGATCAATTTTGATAGACCCCAAACTTAGTGATTTAAACCTATTCTTAGTTTAGATTTTTATGGTATCTCTAGTGCCTTTTGTGGCTATAATTTTTTTAAAAAAATAAATAAGAAAGAATTTCAGTTAATGCTGATTATTCTTTATCATTAAATTAAGATGCCAATTAATTTTTTGTGTATCAAATCTCTTGTTCGATGACAAAATTTTTTTATTAGTTGAGCTATTTAGAATCTCATTCATGGCTATAATACTTGATATATAGTTATTTTTCAATATGATGGGAATTAAAGACAATTTTAACAAAATTGCTGCTATATGTGATCACAAAGTTGCCTTGCTAAAATAACAAAAACAAAAGTTTCCTGTAATGGAGCTTTATCTCAAATTTTATTTTGCAGTATTATAGCACTCGCATTAGTGCTTGTATAATAGAAAAAATATCACATTTTATTCAACATAAACTAAAATTCACCCACATCAACTTATGCAAAGTTATATAAAGATACACGGTTTCTACAGTAACTATGTAAATTTATACTAACACAACTCATTTTACATTTAGTTTTTATTCCTTTTTATGTATCTCAAGGACAATAAAAAAGAGTGGATGGTATTGTTATGTGTGAAGAAAGAGAAACAATTATAAAAAATTAAGAAAAATTTTATATTGTAATGAAATGTAGTGTAAAATAGATAATTTGATATAGGGTATTTTAAAAAGTGAGTATGTAAAATAAAAATAAAAAAGTATGTTCTTATATTAAAATAAACAATTTTTTTTGGACAAGCTGATGGAGTCCATAAATATTGAGCTTGATAATCATGTTATTATCTGAAGGAAACAATAAAGCATAGCAGACCACATGTGAGATCACAAGCAGATCGAGATACATACTGACAAAAAATCTGATTAAGCTAATGGTTTCAATTTAAATAATTGCATGCTGGGAATATTTTTGACCTTCCCAAATAAAAATTACATTATTTGACTAATTGTAATTTGTAAAACACAAGGCTCTATCAAAGGCCAAAAATTGCTTAATATTTCCACTATCACGTCTGAGTACCATATATAATGATAAAATCCTTGTAATTATGTTAATTGAGTTTAAGGTCGATTGTTTCTTGCTAAAAAGAATTACTATTATAATAAGAATGATTTCAAGGCAATGAAAATGATGATGATTACTTGTTTATTAGGCCACCATAAGAATTACTTCTTTTTTAATTACGTAGATCTCTTTGCCTTTGGCACCAATCTTTGGTACTTTGAACTTTGATAAAGTCAATAGTATTAGTATAGCTGTAACATGAAGTATTGCATATACTCTACAAAGGAAAGGAAGCATCACGTGTGATCACTGATTATGCCTTGCTTGAGATATAAATGTAGCATTAGCATTACTCCTAATGATGTAATCTTGCAAGATGCTTTGTCCCTTTCTCTTTTTCAGGCCACAAAGCATAAATCTTATATTTATTCTCCTTTTTTATTATCTAAATCTTCTCAATGATTATTAAAGTTTTATTGATGTTCATCCTGCACATTAAGTTATAGGGTTGGATTTGGTTGGGCTCTTTTTATTCTTTGCTAAAAACCTTGATTGGTATCAATTGTATCATTTTCTCCCAATTAATTTCAGTGCACATTTGAAATTGAAAAATTCTATAGTTACAATTTTTTTAGGGGAATAGCTACCTTTTCCCAAAATTTGTTAAGAACACTCGCAGTAAAGAAGGTATAGATGATATAATACTATTTTAGCAAGTAAAACAAAAAATAGAAACAGAGCTATAGTGAAGTGTCTCTCGAACTCAGGTGCTCTGAGGGCGTAGAGTTTGATCGTCTCTTGGGTTGATTGTTTAAGGTAGGAGCGTTAAGAAATGGCAGAAGAACTAGAATAGCTTTGGAAAAAACTCTCCTTCACTGAAGAGGAAGGCGAAGACATAGTTTTGGGGGAGAACAGCACGAAGTCAGCAAAAGAACTAGGCAAAAACTGCCTAGTCATGAAGATCCTTACTCAGCGTTGCATCAATATTGAAGCTCTGAGAAAAACTATGAGGACGCTATGGAAGACAAACAAAACCGTCCAAATATCGGAGATTGACGAAGAGCTTTTCTTAGTGGAATTCAACGATCCAAAGGACAAAAAGAAAATCTTAGAAATGTGTCCATGGAGCTTTGAGAAAAATCTGGTACTCTCGCATGAATTCTCGGGAGATCTAGTTCCAAAGGAAGTTGAGCTCAAATGGTCACCTTTTTGGGTCCAAATCTTAAACCTCCCTCTCAAAAGCAACACAAGGGAGACAGGGATGGAAATCGGCAGCAAGCTTGGGAAAGTACTTGAGATTGATGTTTCGGAGAAAGGGGTTCAGTGGGGAAAGTTCCTACGGGTTAGAGTTCAGATAGATGTCACCAAAAAACTTATCCGAGCAAAGAAGGTTACCATTGAAGACGATGGTCCAAGATGGGTTTTCTTCAAATATGAAAGATTGCCAAATTTTTGTTATCTGTGTGGCAGAATCGGACACAGTGAACAGGAATGTTCTAAAAAGGGAGATATTAGTGTAGGGATGGAAGCGGAAAAACTCCAATATGGAGCTTGGTTACGCGCCGAACCGATGAAGTGTACCAACTATAGCTCGAAAACTTCTAATCGGAGACCTGAAGAGTCTGATCAGCAAATGGGTGGCTCTTGGAAAAAATTGGACACAATTGAAAGGCACGTGAGCCACGCGCTCCAAAACCCTTCAGTAGGCGTGGAGAAATCAGTCCGAAAAGGTGAAGTGACAATAAACAGTGACTCAAGTCTGTCACAAGCAAAAGATATTGGAAAGGAAAATGGCCAAAAGCCTGACATTGGTTTGACAAAGCAAGTTTTGGGGGCTCAACACGCATCGGGGATAGCTGCTCACATTCCAGGGGAAGCTCAGAGCGAGGCAAAGGATCATAATCAAATTGGAAATCCCTAGGTGACACACTGTTCACATGGGCCACCAAATGAACTACGCCCCGAAATCTCAAAGGGCATGATTTATGATTGTGAAATGGGCTGGGTTCCTGAAGCTCCTGGACCTAACCCAGCCTATTGGAAACGTATTAAAAGAGAGAAGCTAAATGAGGGGTCCCCTTAGTGAGAGCTCGGCCATCAAGATGGAACCAATTGGAATAAAAAGGCCCAGCCTAAACCCACTCCAGGAGATAGACCCAAATGTTCCACATACAAAGAAATTGAAGGAAGGCAGTCAGAAGGCAAACAAGCAAAGAGAAAAACCTTTGGAGAGTAACATCAACGTGGATGGCGGCATGGTGGTGGCTGCGTTGCAACCTCACCGAGCCAAACAACGACACTAGCCTAGAACTGCAGAAGGCTTGGGATCCCTTTGTTAGTTCAAGCTCTCAAGGACCTCGTGAGAGTAGAAGATCCCTTGCTGGTCTTTATAATGGAAACAAAGGCATGCTTGAGTCAGATGAAGAAGCACAAGAATAAAATAAACTGGCATTTACAAGCTCTAATCTTCCCAAGTGATGGTAAAAATGGAGGCTTAGCCCTTCTGTGGAAAGAAAGCATTGATGTCAGAGTACAAAGTTATTCCCACTCCCATATTAATGCTATTGTTCATGATACAGGTCTGCAAACTACTTGACGGGCTACCGGTTTTTACAGACATCCAGATGCCGCTCAATGTTCAAGCTCCTGGAAGCTCTTAGAGGCTTTGAACACTCAATTCAATTTACCGTGGGTTGTATTTGGTGATTTTAATGAGATTACTCATATTGAAGAAAAATGTGGAGGGGCTGAAAGCGATGCAAATCAGATGGAGGCATTTCGAAATGCATTAGACAACTATGGACTGCGAGATTTGGGTTTTGTTGGTCAACGTTTTACTTGGTGTAATGGTAGGATTGGTGATCAACGCACTTTGGTCAGGTTAGACTGCATGGTTGCAAACAATAAATGGACTAAGCTCTTCTAGCAAGCTAAGGTGTGTCACAAGTCTATGTCTTCTTCTGACCACTGTCTCCTTGCTCTGTATCCTGTCCCTCTGCTGCGGCGACGCCACGATAAGCATCAATTCCGTTTTGAATCAATGTGGACTAGGGATGAAAGATGTTGGGATGTGGTAGAGTAGGCTTGGTTTGAAGCTAGTATGACGGGAGGTAGTTGCTTAACTCAGGATAGGATAAGAAACTGTCAACATCAACTTCAATGGTGGAACAAAAATGTCTTTGGCAATCTTAGAAAGCAGATTAAAGAGAAACAAACAAGCCTCTAGTGCTTAGAAAACCGTAACACTCTCCATGAGGATGTTGTGAACATTAAGAACCTGCGAAGGGAGATCAATAAGCTCTTTGAGCGTGAGTCTGCAATGTGGAAGCAGAGATCAAAGTCCTTCTGGTATCAAAGTGGGGATAGAAATACTAGATTTTTTCACACTGTTGCCCCCCAAAGACGACAGAAAAACAAAATCATTGGGTTGGAAGATGACAATGGTGTGTACCAAGGTGATGAAGAGAACATACAGGGCATTATTCTAAACTATTTCTCTTCCATATACCAGTCGGACCTGCCTTCACAGTTAGATCCAGTCATTGATGCAGTTGAGAGAAAGGTCACAGATGAGATGAACAATCTCCTCCTCCAGGAATTCCACCCCGATGAAGTCTGAAAAGCACTCTTCCCAATGCATCCCATCAGATCCCCAGGACTGGACGGTATGCCCCCACTGTTTTTTCAAAATTATTGGAGTATTGTGGGTCAAAATGTTACTGAGTGTGTACTAAATATTCTAAAAACTGGTGTGATGCCCCCTAGATTCAACGATACTCATATCTGCCTCATCCCAAAAACCAAAAATCCCTAAAAAATCACATAATACCGCCCCATAAGTCTATGCAATGTAGCTTACAGAGTCTTGGCCAAAGTTTTAGCAAATCGCCTTAAAAAAATTCTGCCTAAGGTAGTTAGTGAATCCCAAAGTGCCTCTATCCCTAGGAGGCTTATCACAGAAAATGTACTAATTGCCTTTGAAATAATGCATCATATCAAACAAAGAAGGAAGGGAAAAGAAGGTTGTATGGCAATCAAGTTAGATATGAGTAAAGCCTTTGATAGGGTTGAATGAGAATATTTGGCTAGAATAATGCATAAAATGGGATTTCATGACCGTTGGATATCTATTATCATAGTGTGCATAAAGTCTGTTTCTTATTCTGTGCTAATTAATGGGGAGCCGAAAGGTGAAATTATCCCTTCCAGAGGCATTCGCCAGGGGGACCCGCTTTCACCCTTCCTGTTCTTGTTATGTGTAGAAGGTCTGTCGACAATGCTTAGAAGAGAAGAGAGGTGGGGGAATATTAAGGGGATATCTATATGTTGGGGTGCTCCACGTTTGTCTCATTTATTTTTTGAGGACGACAGCATCATCTTTTGTCGAGCTAGCATGGGTGAATGCCAGCGTGTTTGGGATGTCCTCCAAGACTATGAGGTTGCATCTGGGCAGAAAATTAACAAAGCAAAACTTCCCTTTTTTTCAGCAAGAACACCAGAGCTTCTATTCAGGCTGAAATCAAAAACCTTTTTGGTGCCCAAGTCATCAAGCAACATGAAAGATACCTAGGCCTTCCATCCCTAATTGGCCAAGGAAAAAAGAAGGATTTTAATAGGATTAAGGATCAGCTTGGCAGAAAAATTGCTGGCTGGAAGGGAAAGCTATTATCCTCAGCTGGTAAAGAAGTTCTCATCAAAGCGGTTGCCCAAGCCACTCATACCTATACCATGAGTTGCTTCAAGTTGCCTGACTCTTTGTGCAAGGAACTTAGCTCTTTGATCAGCAAATTTTGGTGGGGTCAAATATCCGACGAGCGAAAAATATCTTGGGTCTCTTGGGATAAGATGTGTAAATCCAAAGATGCGAGTGGCATGGGTTTTAGAGACTTAAAAGCCTTCAATCTCGCTCTTCTAGCCAAGTAAGGTTGGCATCTCCTCCAAAACACAAATTCCCTCTTCCACCATGTTTTTCAGGCCAAGTACTTTGCTGGCGGGTCTTTCCTTAAAGCCCAACTCGGCAATAGACCTTCCTTTGCTTGGCGGAGCATTATGGCTGCTAAGGGTGTGGTGGAAGATGGAATTCGGTGGTTTATTGGAAATGGAGACAAGGTGAAGATATGGAATGACAAGTGGATTCCCAACCCCGAAACTTACAAGATCATGACCCCTATTAAACCCCTGATGCATAATGCGAAGGTTTCAGCTCTAATTGACAATGAGAGAGCGGCGTGGAAATCTGAGTTGGTTAACTCCATTTTTCTCCCCCATGAGGCTGCTACCATTTTGGCTATACCCTTAAGCTCCACTCTTCCTGAGGACCGTCGAGTTTGGTCTGGCACAGCTAATGGGGTTTTCTCGGTCCGAAGTGCTTACCATGTAAGTCATAAACACCTGTCCAAACTAAATGATGCAGAATGTTCAAATAATACCAATATGAAATCATTGTGGAGATCAATCTGGAAGCTACACTGCCCAAACAAAATCAGAAACTTTATCTGGCGTGGTTGTAAAGATATCCTCCCAACTAAGACTAAACTCAGGGATCATAAGATTGCCATGGATGTGGACTGTGACTTGTGTGGGGGCGTGGAAACTGCGGGTCATGCTTTCTGGAGTTGTGATCTTGCTGTAGCGGTCTGGCAAATGGCTAATATTAAAGCCCCTAGCCTCATGAACAACCCCTCAAATTTCCTTGATCTTTTTTGGAGTGTCTTTGAGGCTAAGCCAGACTAAGAGCTCGAAGCCTTTGCAACAACTGCATGGTTCCTTTGGAATAATCTAAATGCAGTAAGGCATGGGAAGGTTGGTCGAACTGCCTTGCAGATTTTTGAAGCTTCAAAACACTACTTGGCAGATTTCCAGGCCCACTGTACTCCCCTTGAAGTTCATCATCCCCATGCCCCCAATTCATGGAAGCCTCCTCCACCTAGTTGGTACAAGACAAATGTTGATGCTGCAGTTTTCAAAGAGTGTAGACAGTGTGGGATTGGTGTGGTGGTGAGGAATGAAAGAGGCCAAATAATGGGAGCCCTTAGCAAAGTACTCCCATATCTGCTAGGTGCTTTGGAAGCCGAGGCCAAAGCTGCCGAGATTCGTATAACATTCTCATGGGAGCTTGGCCTTAGGGAAATTATTCTCGAGGGGGACTCTCAATCTGTTGTAAATGCCATTGCCAGTCATGACCCGGGCCCTATTCAGATCCAGCACATAGTTAATGGTATAAAATCTTGGGCGCCACAGTTTAGAGCATGGAAGACCTCCTTCACGCGTAGAGAAGGAAACGAGGCAGCTCACCTTATGGCTAAATATGCCAAGCAGCTTTCTGAATGTACTATTTGGGTGGATACTCCACCTATGATTGTCTCTCAAATCTTAAATGATGTATCTGATTGGTTTTAGCCCAATTTAATGAAGTCTATCAGCATTCTTATCAAAAAAAAAAAAAAAAACAATCAGAGCTACAGCGAGCTGTGAAACATAACAGCTCACTGTAGCTCTAAACTTAACTATATATATATATATATATATATATATAATTATATCTTACTCTCTCCTCTCCGCTTTATTTATTATTATAATTTTGTTCTCTTCTCTTTCTTCTCTGGCCATCCATTTCTCTCAATTTTTCTCTTTCTTCTCCAAACTTCTTCTCATTTCTTCTTCTCCATATCTCTGCCTACGTCCTCTTCCATTCTTTCTTCCTTTTATTTTTTAAGCTATGGCCGAAAATATTGCACTCTCTTTCTTTGATTTTTTTCTTTCTTTCAATTTTTTCTCTCTTTTGTGGTGGTGATGGGTTTTGTGCCTGTTGTGGGTGCGGTGGTTATGGGTTTTGTGGCCGGTTGTGGGTGTTGTTGTGATGGGTTTTGTGGCGGGTTGCGGGTGTGGTGGTGATGGGTTTTGTGGGTTTTTTTTTTCCCAGTTGGCAGTGATGGTGATCGGGGGTCGGTGATGGTGGTTTGTGGGTCGGTGATATATGGGTTCTCTTTCCTTTTCACCGGTGGATCGTGGTGGTGGATTGCGGCTGAGATTTGGTCCGATTTTGGATCGTGGCTGGATCGCAGCTGATTAATTTTTGGTTTTGTTTGGGTCTTAGCTGATCTGGTGGTTTTTGTTGATTTGGTGGGTTTTGGGTTTGTGATTGGGTTTTGATTTGGGTTGAGGTTGTGGGTGGTGGTGCTGTGGCAGTGGGTGTGGGTGGTGGTGGCTGGTGGCAGTGGGTTTCTGATGGGGGTGGTGGCTGGCGGTGTCTGTTGTGGTGAAGGTGGGTTTTGGTTGTTTTTGTCTGGAAAAAGAGAAATACACAGAGAAAGAGAGGGGAAGAAAGAAAGAGGAAGAGATGAGATTGATAATAAAAAGAACTTTTAAAAAATAAAGAAATAATATTTTAACGAAGGGGTAAAAAATATAAAATCTCTATTATTGGGTGTATTATAAAGTAAGTTGTTAAAATAGATAAAGTAGTGTTTGAAGACGTTAAAAGCTAAAATTTTTAGATGTTTTAGTGTGAATGCTCTAAGTTGGTAATTTAATGTTGAAACAATATCATTTTTTTATTACTTGTAACATTATTTTTATGATACATTAATCACAACAAATAACATCAATAATTATTATTTTTAAAATATTGTAAAATTTGTTTGGACCTTTTGACTTAGCGTATGCTAAACCCCTTCAAAATAATAAGTTAGAAAGGTAGTTAAGTGCATGTATAGAAATTGAGCTTTACATTGGCCATCACTGTTTAGCCCAAAGAGTGAGAAACTTTATGGAAAGAGTAAAGTTGGCTGAAAAGCTATATGTAAGCCATTACTAATTTGAAACACTTTATAGAAATGTTCATGGGCCCAAACTTTAACCATCATTTCTATAGTTGAGTGCTTAGTATGCTTGAAAGTTCAATATGAAGAAGGGCGCATGAATTTTGGCTAGAAATCACCTACAACTCTTATAAGCTTAAAAAAAAAAAAAAAATACCTCTTTTAATCTCCTTAAGCAAGATGAGGAAAATTTAGCAATAGGCCCGCATGAAAGTTCCAAAGTACAATTTTGAGAAATTTCTACCTCAAAATTCATCATACGCAAGAGATAGAACTTTATGCGTATACAAAATCTCATACATAAATGAGAAAACTAACATTTTAGCATGGACAGTTTTAGAAAAAAAATAAAAATAGAAAAATGAAATGGTAGTAAGAAGTCATGACATGGATAAGTAAGATTAAAAAATATAAAAGATTAGATAAAAGAGAAAGAAAAGTATATAACTCTAAGTTGTTGGCAAGCGGGAATATATTTCTTGCTTTTTTGTGTTTTTGTTCTTTCTTTGTTTCATTTTCTTTTAAGTTGGAGAAGGAATATATTTTTTGATACAATAGGATACACTATATATAGTAGAAGTCATTAATGAGCTTTTCATGACATTAGTTCTAACAATATCGAAACTAAGGCTAACTTGGAGGCTTTCCTAGGTGTGTTTTGGGGCCAAAATTGAATTCTTCTTGTTGTAAGTATTAATAGTTGCTTTTGCAAATTTGTTCATATATATGCATGTTTTTTTTATTATTATTCATAAACAGGAAGTTGCAATGCTTGCTTAAAATTTGTCATATAAATATTAAATGTAGTACATTTTTATTGCACTTGGATTAATACTATATTTTTGTGAGATGCTACTGCTAAGTAGTTTGGTTTATGTTACTATATTCTTGGATCCATGCTTTTATTTAATATCTATTTATAAGTTAATCACATCCAAAATTTCAAAATAATAAGTTACCCTTTACCGTTAAATCAATATGTTAGCCGTTTAGTATATTTAAAAAACCAAAAAAATAAAACCATAAGAGTTCTTTAAAGATTTGTGAGTTTTTAATGCCTAATCACCTTTTTTTTTTTTTTTTTGAGAATCTAATGCCTAATCACCTTGATATTCAAAAAGAGTAATAGAACACCTTAATATTTACGCTCTGTTTGTTTCAGCAATGATGTTTTCTAGAAAACAAGTCATTTTCCAAAAACTATTTTCTATAAAATTATCTCATTTTCTAATGTTTGGTAGCAACCTTAAATGAGTTGAAAAACAACCTCCTAACTTCCCTTATTTAGCTTACTGTGAGATATAGTTGTTTTTCAAAAAAATTTAATGGAAAACAATCTTTAAAAATAAGCCATACTTTTTATGTTAATCAAAGATAGTTTTCCTTTGACTTGTCTTTTTTTATGCTACTAAACACTAGAAAATATGGAAAACTATCTTTACACAAAGTTTTAGCAAATAAAACTATTCCAATTATGGGTTTAGCAAACTATTAATACTTTTTAATGAATGGTAAGAATTGGCATGAGCGGAAAAAAGTAAATAAAAAAAAAACTTTTTAAGTCTGAATAATTGTGGGAAGGATTAATGACATGGTTGAAACTTTTGTTGTTAAAGTATGCTTATTATTTATTCTTAACTTTTAAGGGGTATTTCCTTTAATAAAAAATCATATTTAAATAAAGAAAAAAAAGAAAATACAATTTTAAAAAATTAGTCTCTCCTGGGTCAGGTCTGTGCCTCTAAAACAATGAGGCCCAAATCCAATTTTCATTCAAAATCCAAACTTCTTTACTTGCTTCTTAGACACAAAATCAAACACCTCATATGCAAGTGCTGCTGCTCTCACTCACGCCCCAGATTCTGTACACACTCCTCCTTCGTAAACGTTTGATCCCACCCCCAAAAGAAGCCATTGATCTTTTCTTAAATTGAAAAAAATCGGTGTTTTCACATCAAAATCGAGCAATAAAATAAAAATGCTACAAAACTGAAAAGGCAGCAATTCTGAATTCTCACGCCTATTTCTCTTTCTTTGTTTCTTTTCATCTATATATGATATACAGATTTGGATTCAGCTTACCAGCCTTATTGTATTGAGTCATGCTTTTTATTTTTCTCTAAACAGATTGGATGTTATTTTGTTTGTGACGCTGTGCATGTGATACAAGAAGATGGAGCAACAACAGCAACTTCTACATTTTTGCGATTCAAAGCATCCCTTGCTCTTCATTCCAGACTACAGAGGTGGAGGTACTTGTCGTGGGTGCACCATCCCTTGCACCCATTACATCCTATATTTCTGATTTCCTTTGTTTTTGTTTTTGTTTTTTTTTTTCGGTGGATTTGTGTTGGTTTGTGGCTGATCTTCTTTGGGTGGGTGTGTTTGGGTGTCTTGAACAACATTTGAGTGGGTTGTGAGTGAATGAGTGATTGGGAGTGGCCATTGTGGGGCTGTGGGTGGTATTTCAGTTTGAGGTGTATCCTACCAGTTTGACAAAGGTCTTATAAACCTCAAGTCACAAGTTGCATTGATTATACATAATATACAACTAGGTAAAGCTCATAATTTTAATTTTTTTTTTTTTTTTGCGGTACATGTATATTATTTTGTTGCAATCATAATTATTAATTATACCTAACTTACAAATTCTTTGGAAGTATATGGAATTTCTTAGAAGTAATTGTTAGTAAAAATGCGAGGCTGGACTTTTCTTCTAATAGACGTCGGCTATTTTTCTTAATTAATACTCAATATACCAAAAATAGCGACTTTCATACATTCCAAGTAGAGAGAAATCCTCTTAAATGGAGGTGCGGTTATGGTCATCAAAATAGCTCCTGAAATGAAGAAGATAAGTTTCAGAGACATGTGAAATGGAAAGTTATGTATAGTGATACGATGCATTGTTTCATCCATTCATTGTGTCTGTATAGTATTTTAACTAGACATAACAAGTGGAATTTGACTGGGATTTTACATTGTGTTTACTCATGATGAAACTAAGAAGCCCAGCAGTTGAAAAACATTTTGTAATTCAGCATTGTTTTAATTTTTGCAAATGATGATAGCAGCTATTGTGTAATCTTTTAGTTTTCAATTATATATCTGATTAGTGGGCTCCCAAGGTGCCAAAGCTGATTAAAATTGAAATGCTGGTGCAGCTCCTGGATTCATTTTATAAACTCATTGTGTTGAAATAAATCCAGGCTGGAATTAGAGAGTGCTTCAAACGTCAACTTCAGTTTTTCAAGTTTGATGTTTGTGGATAACAATGATGGGTCATAGTCATACATTGATTATTATCTAGTTATGTATGTTGGCACTTTTAAGAAGGTGGATTTGTCTTTGATTGAAAAGTCTATCACAGAGGAGTTATGAGGAACAATGGAAGAAGTAGGGGAAGCGGTTAGAACATTATCGCTTGAAGTGGAATACTTTGAAGAGAGAACAGAAAAAGCTTATTCTGGATCTAAGTAATGCGGTTGATCAACATAAAAATAGTAGAACAAGAACTATACTTGTCTTAAGTATTTCTTCTTGGCAGAGTCCTTCAAGTTTGGATGCTATAATAGCTTAGATACTTGAAGGCCAGCTTTGCGGAGAGAGTGGTGAAGATGGGTAGTGATTTGATAAAAACCTTAAAGATAGAGGAGTTGGATAAAAATACAAAAAAAAACAATGTTAAAAAATCTTACTTGCCAATGACTTATAGCTCAATTTTAGTGGTAGATAGATGTCCTTCATGATGCTCCCATAATGAGGCACAGGACCCTGCAGTTGGCTGAGCGTATTCATCCACTGCTCATGCTCACTTACCATTTTGTTCCTCAAGGACATACCCAAGGACTTGATCGCCAATAGTAGACCACAACATTTCCTAGCAATTGCTCTTGTAACAATAGTAATATATTCTAGCTCAAACTCTATCTCCTGCATTCTATACAAATGAGTTGCAAGCCTCTTCTTCATTCAGAAATACTTCCATGACATTCGGATTCATTTGCCTACGCACTTTCATTTGCTTACAGTTGGCATGGCCATCATCTTGTGGAATCCCCACAATGTCAAAATCAATCTTGTTGGGACAGAATTCCACAATGGTAGTGTATAAACTGAATGGCATGGTCCTCTAATGCCAGTAGAAACCAAGGGCAAGATCAGAAATCATAACAATGTCAGCCCAAAAAGGAGGACTCAGCATGAGATCATAAATAATAGAGACAACTTAAGAATGGAGGCTCAACTCAAGTTTTAAATACTAACAAAGAAAGGCAAGAAAATGGAGAATCATTTTGAAGATGATGGTGGTGAACTTGATTACAAGTATGCTCCTTTTTTTCTTTAAGTGGTTTGTGGGGCATCCAAAATGAAGTTACTGAGCTTACTAATATTGATTGGCTTGGTACCTAGTAGAAATGTCAAATTGAATGAAGTGAATATATTATTACGTTGTTAGTAAGCACCTTTTTTAGACCTTTTTTCCTCCTTTTTGTGAAAATAGTTTGCAGACTATTATGTGATATCCACTATGGCCATTTAATTGAGATGATCCATTGGACACAAGATGTTTGAGGAAATGCCCTTCGTTGGGCTCTTTGGTAGTGGGTGATAGCTTATTTTGTTAGCTTGTCAAAGTTTTCACAAATAAAGGATCAGCTTGATGGAAGTATTTTTATGGTAACCTTTTTCTATGCTAATACTTGAATTAGGTTGAGATCATATGGATTTTGCTTTTTCTACATAATATTACATTAGAAGAGGGGTGCATGCTAGTTTGTGTTGAGATTGACACCGTAAGACGTTTATATGTCCATTAGCTATGGAAATTGAGATATGAAATTGGAGCATGTGAGAGATGATTCTTGGGTTCACCAAGGGGATCTCACAAAGTGAGCATTTACATTGGGAATTGTACTCTTTCGTTGATATAAAATGGCAATTGTTTGATTAGCTAGAATTTAGATTGCCTCCTGCTGAACAAAGTTCTTATTTGCTAATAATAACTACAGAATCGCATCTTGGTGTATTGGTTAGAACTTCTATTCTTTTGAAGGGTGCAACATGGGATTTTTCTAGGACTGTTCTAAATATGTTAGCAATCCTTTCTCCTGTTAAAGTTAAGAATTGATGAATTATTCATACAAATTCTTGCTTAACGGTTGTCTGTCTTTTACCAGTCAAGTGTCTTTAATGTTTGTTGTGAGTAATGTGATTAAACCAAGGTCAATGCTTTGTTGGACTTAAACGAATTCTAAGCTCTCTTGGTTTTTAAAACTTGGTACATCAGATTATATGCAATTTTTAAAGGGCATCTGCATCATGAAGTTTGAATTGCAATCAAAATCAGTGGCCAGCTGTAAATTCATGTATGTAGCAGCAGGGCGGAAAATGCAGCTGCGGCATTGGATATTCTTCAAGGCAGCAGCTGATGAAAGTTGCATCTTAATTGGGTGATGTTTTTAGTGTCATATCAGTATATTCGTTGTGGTTTAGCTGATTGTAATAATTAGTCCACATGCATGTATTAGGTGATCTATTAGTTGATTAGGAACAGACTAAGAATGTGCTAGTTACAACTGTAACTAATTCTGTCACAGAAGTTAATTACAGCAGTAACCACTTAGCGAGGCCTGGCTGCTTGTGTGGCTAGTAGTATAAATAGCTGTAATTCCAATTGTAAATCAGTTTTGTTGATAAATAAGAATTTCCTTTAGCCTTGAGTGCTAATATTTACAGATGATTTCTGTGCAGAGGTGTTGTCCACCTATAAGCTTCTCTAAGCATCTCTCACTTCCTTTTTAGACTAAAGCCTAGCTAACCAACTCTATTACCTGCATCATCATCATAACCCCCATGATGATTGGTTCTTATTATTTATTCACATAAGAAGAAGAAAAGATGAAACTATATAATGACTGGTACAACTTTTTTTTTTTAATGAGAGTTTTTTTTTCATTGGTCGAGTGATTTGCTCTAATGCAATATAAGAGTTAACACTTGGAGAAAGGTGATTTTGTTTCTCTCTATAAGTGGATGAGATTGTAGAACATATATAATATCAAGGTGTTGGCTTAATTCTATCCATACTTTTCACCTATAATTTAAATGCCAGGAGATGGAAAAAGGAAGCAGACCTTCTTAATGACATGACCACTTCAAACCAAAATTTTACACAATACACAATCTCAGTGAGGAGGCTAGCACAGTGCCTATGTCTATCACATGCCTGATTTTATATATAAAAGATAAGTCCTATCAATCTGTTTTTATGTGTACGTGCAGGTTTCTGTGAGCAACAAGAAATATACAACAGGTGAATCTTCAAACAAAGAATGACATATTAGTTTGACATCCTAGGACAAGATATGCTTACAATGGGAAGCCAAAGTCTTGATAGAGTAAATTTCATTTGTGGGTCAATATCTGGTGGGAGGTGCAACAGACGTGTCATTTTTCCAACAAATGTCAGCTTGGTTGCTGAAGCTCTAGAAAGAAGAAACCAGGACTGGTAAAAAAAAAAACCCCTCCCCACCTCTCTTTCAAGATATCCTACTCTCTATGCATACATTTATATGGAATGTCAATGGTGTACATGTGATTATAGTTACACACACATGATCTTTCTATGGCAAAGAGTCCCATTTATTCGTAATAAAGTATGAAGAATCAATCTTTCTTTGTGTGACAAATTTATAATTGACTTTAAGTCCTTAGAATCTTCATTACAAATATTGACTCATATAGATAGTTTGCTTCCATATGATGTTCTATATTCAGTCAAAGAAAAACAAAAATGGCAGATGAATGAATTCATTCTCCTTTGTTGTTGCATTGAAAAACACGTTATATTGTTTGTATCCCACTAAAATTTTAAAAACCTTAACTATTACATCTTAATTGCTTTTACTTAATATTTAAATCAACTCAACTAAGCCTTAATCCCAATTAAATTTGGGTTGGCTATGAATTGAATTCTTATCAACTAATAATTAAGATATTCAAGAACCTCACTAGCTGTGTCGTTACCCCAAGCTGGTGAAAGAGACACTGGTGACTATCACCATTATTTAATTAGACAATCTTCCAGGTGGACTGTTGACCCAAAACTTCTGAATTAGTAGTCAAATTTTGTTCTGGGTGGAAGGTTGATTTAACACCAATGCTGCTCCATTATATTGTGGTGCTCATTCCTCAAAAATGAGTGAGGATCTTGAACAAGTAAATCTAATGTCCAAAGCTGAGTCCTTTCTTAACTTCTTAATTTTTACAGAATTACAACTCATGGAAAGATGCTCAAAAGCAATAGCCTGGAAGGCCTGCATAAATCCAAAAGAACTTAGTTTTGGTGATGAATATGTACAGGACTTGAATTTTCTAGCAAATAATGCTGTGAACTGAAAACTTGAAGACAAACTTGATAATTGGTGGTTTGAAGATGTTTCATTTATTTGAATAGATCAATTTAATGAAGTCATTCAAACTATTAAAAGTAAAGAGATAAGATCACAGTTTGTAGGATCATGAAGAGATTGTTGGACTGCAAAATGGCTTTACCGAATCACTTTTGGGCCTCACAGTTTGGCTCCCAAACATCTAAACCCCCAATTACAAAGAGTCACAAGTAATACATGTTTAATGTGCTCCATATGGCAGAAAATTTAGTTTTTTTGCAATTTTCTCTACACCTTTTCCAAGTTGGTTTTATGGATAAAAATTAAGTCTAGATTATTTAATATGCTAGAAAGAATTGATTCCATGTTGGAGCAGTGTCATGTTCCAGATCGCTTGGTTAAGAATTATGGAGACAATGAAAGTGGTTATGTTGTGGGAATTGTTATAAGGGTGATTGAATCTGTTATTTATTTTCTTTCAAGCAAACCCGCACCAAAAATATTTGCTATTGGGAGATATATATAGATGGTTATCTTATGCTAGTTGCAAGGGATGAGAACCTTAGTGCTAAAAGTTTTCACTCACTTGCAAAAGCAATGCCAAAAGATGATCAGCAGTTTGATAATAACCTCTATAGAGCCATTGACAGGATCTCAATTTATGGAATTTTGAAGTTAGTTTCAAAAGAAATAAATAATTGAAGGGGAATAGCTATTGAGTTTTATACATGCCATGGCTATGAATGTTTAGTCCAAAGAGAGAAATATGGAAGGATAAAGTGTACTAAAACTTGCTGAGCTAGCCTAAGTATCAGAGTAGCTGAGCCACCCCTAATATGTAATATTTTAACACAAATGTCCACAAGCCCAAAATCCAACCACCCTTCATATAGTAATACAATATACTCAGTGTGTGGTTGTGTACCCAACGTCCCAACCAAGCCTGAACTAGGCCTGAAAGTTCAATATCTAGAAGCATGAGCACTAGATTTTTGGCTAGGAATGGGCTACCCCTTATAAGTTAAAACTCTTTTAGACTCCTCTAAGGAAAATGTGGAAAACTTTGAAGTAGGCCCATTGTCTTTCAAGTCCATTAGTCATTCACTCTGCCACCATTCCAAATACTTTGGAAGAGTGACACTTATCTCATATTCCCTTCACCTTTTTTTTTTTTTTTGGGTAGAAAATATTTCTTTCACCTTAGTAGCTAAATCAAATGGTTAAAAATAAACCTCAAGAGACAAAAGTAACTCCTTTAGGGATGAGTATACAATACTTAAAAAAAAATAAAAAATAGAATTTGCTATTATACTATATCTCCATAGATTGTCTAGACTCTAGAGGTAAATAATTAAAGTTCCCAAAATAGATTGGTTCCAAATTTATTTGATTCAAAGAGGTTTGAGTTCCTAATACTCTGAAAGAGTGACTTGTATCTCATACTCCCTTTACCTTAGTAGCTAGCAACCTAAATCAAACTGATTAAATACCTTTGGAGACAAAAGCTACTCCTTTTTAATCATAGAGGCAAACCTGAAAAAGAATTGAACCATGAAAGAGATGAGCATACACAATAAACTACTAAAAAAATAAAGAATTTTCTGTTATATTGCATCTCCATAGATTGTCTAGAGGTAAACCAAAATAGATGGGTTCCAAATTTATTTGATTCAAGAGTTTGATTTCCTAATATTTGTTATCAAACAAGGCTAATTTCACATTTTGTGGTATCACCTGATTTAATAAAATCGTCTACAATTTCAAAAGTGGGTCTAAAGTCATCTACAATTGCATTCTTGCAAAGTTAAATTTTGTTTTGTTCCTCTTGGACTTATCCATGGCCATGATCACCATTGGCAGACCACATCATATCCACCCATTTGCTCTTTGCAAGTATAGTAATTTCCTTGGACTCAAATTATGGGTGAGTCATCAACTTTACGCTTTAGCTTTTAGTTTTTATGTATAACCTCTTAAAACCTTACTTTTTTTTTTTTTTTTTTTTTTTGCTTTTTCTCACTTTTTCAAAATTTTTCAAGGTGCAAATATATTTCAGTACACTTTCAGTAAAAAATTTTAGCAAAAAACAAGATAAGTTGTTTCTAAATAGACCTATATCTCCTACATTCAACATAACTAAGTTCCAAGCCTCTTTATCCAGAACCTGTGCAGACACAATTGGCATCAATTTTGGGGAAAAAGTTTAACTATAAAATTAGTTGTAACCTTAGGCTACAATCTTACTTAATATCTTTTTATTGGAGGTGAATTTTAACAAATCTACCATTGGATTACATCTTCTTCTTATATCCTCCATACTTGCAAAATTTCTAAAAGATTAAAAATCAATAGTTATGTCATCAATGTCATGCCCCGACCCCATGTGCATGATATTGTCCTCTTTAGGCAGCCTGAAGGCTCTTTTAGTCCCTCAAGGTTTTGTTCTTTCCCAAGTTGCGCTGGGGAAAAGGCCTGATACACAACAAGGGAGTGCATTCCTTATAAGCACATCCCCATGTGCTTCCCTAGGTAATGTGGGATTCCATGAAATGCAAGACCCTCTTTTGGGTCACTACAATGGATATGTAACGACTTAAGGAAAAAGGCTAGTCACATCTATGCTATACCTCAAAAGAACTAGTTACAATTGAGGCTCCTTGTAATTATTAATAAGGCCCAATTCAACCTAGTATATGCCCAATGTGGGACTCATCACACAATCAATCAAATTAGGGCATCACAATCTCCGAGCTCACACGGGATTACCAGACCAACTCTGATACCATATGAAACGACTCAAGGAAAAGCGCTAGCCACATTTGCGCTATATCTCAAAAGGACTAGTCACAATTGAGGCTCTTTGTAGTTATTAATAAAACCCAGTTCAACCCATTAAATACTCGATGCGGGACTCATCACACATCCACACATATCACACAATCAATCAAATTGGGGCATCACAATCAATATATTGTTTATATTGTAAATTTTTTGTAGTTTAAAATTATGCATAAAATATAAGCTTATATATCATATAGTAAATAATATTTGATTAATACAAAATTTAACATGTGTACTAAGAGTGTAAAGAAAATGCAATTCAATTAAAATTTTAAAATATGTAGTAGTGTTTATTTTATTGAGTAAGGTTGTAGCCTTAGGCTACAACTAATTTTGTAGTAAACTTTGCCCTTATTTTTGAGCCATTATTTATAGTCTTTGAGCGATGGGGAGATGTTGAGGAACCAATTGGCATTCATTTGGGGCACTAGCTGTTGTATATGATTATACTCCAAGCTTTTGGGCATGGTCTTTGAGTGATGCATTTGTACGAATTTTGAATTTCATTCTGCCTCCTTATTGTAATTTCCTTTTGTTTATATTCAAATAAAGTTGTCCTCCTTTTGAGTTACATTCTCTTCCTTTTTCTCAGATGTGCAAATTAAGGTAGTTTTTGATTCTCTTGTGAAGTTCATTAATAGTATTTTAATATAGTAGGTGGAAATTTAGAGAAGCAATGTTTTCAACATCTTATCTAGTACCTTCATTCTTACACTCTTCTGTTCTTTAGGAAATCTTTTTTCATTTATTTATTTATTTTTACTTTTTGGAGGGTTTTCACTAATTTGAAACACCTTAGGTCCAAAGTTTAACCACCCTTCCTATAGTTGGGTGCTTAGTAGGCTTGAAAGGCCAATATTAAGAAAGGCACATGATTTACGGCTAGGAATGCAACTCTTATAAGTTAAAAACTCTTTCAGTCTTGTTTAGCTAAAGAATTAGCTTGGACATGTTTAGAAAAAATAAAAATCGAAAAAGGAAGTGGTAGTAAGAAGTCATGACATGGATAAGTAAGATTAAAAATATAAAAAATTAGATAAAAAGAAAGAAAAAGTATGTAACTCTAAGTTGTTGGCAAGCAAGAATATATTTCTTGCTTGTTTGTGTTTTTGTTCTTTCTTTGTTTCCTTTTCTTTTGAGTTGGAGAAGGAATTTATTTTTTGATACAATAGGATAATAACCCTATATATAGTAGACGTCATTGATGAGTTACACATGACCTTAGTTCTAACAACATTGAAACTAAGGCTAGCTTGGAAGCTTTCTTAGGTGTGTTTTGAAGCCAAAATTGGATTCTTCTTGTTATAAGTATTGATAGTTGCTTTTGTAAATTTATACATACGTATGTATGTTTTTCTATTATTATTCATAAATGGTAAGTTGCTATTCTTGCTTAAAATTTGTCATATAGATATTAAATGTAGTAAATTTATATTGCATTTGGATTAATACTATATTTTTATGAGATACTACCTTGTAATCCCATGCATATGCATAGAAACACTTAAAGATATACAATAAGATGTAAAATATAATTTCTATATATATATATATATATAATTTAAATACTATTGATAGTCATTTTTATATATTTTGTTAACTCTTTAAAAAAATTTGTAAGGATATTATTAGGTATAAAATGTAAATTTTTCATTTTATATTATTATTTTGAAGCATTTTTTTTTTTTTTACGATTCATTTATTCTAAACTCTTTGGTTTTTGTACTTAATAACTCACTTGGATGAATATTTATGATGTGGTCCCACATTTGATTCTAAAATTAAGAAATAAAACTCTTTAAGAATAAATAATTTAGGACACATTGCACAAAATTGAAACTCTAATTTGGAATTTTAATTTTAATTTCTCTCAGCTTCACCTATTATTATTACTAGCTTGTAACCCTATGCATATACATGGATATATTTAAAAGATATACATTAAGATGCATAATATAATAATCTTTTTAAATTATTGATAGGCATTCTTATATATATATATTTTTTAACTCTTTAAAAAGTCTTGTAATAATGTTATTTAGTAGAAAATGTAAATTGTCCATTTTTAAAATATTTTTATGTTCATTAATTCTAGACTTTTTGGTTTTTGTACACAATAACTCACTTGAATGGATATTTATGATATGGTCTAACATTTGATTCCAAAATTAAGAAATAAAACTCTCTCTAAAAATAAATAATTTAGAACACATGGAATAAAATTGGACTTCAATTGTAGAATCTAATTGGACTTTCTCTAAACTTTACCTATTAATATATATATATATATATATATATATAAAATTTTTGTGCCAAATGAATTGTTTTTAGTTATAAAATAAAGGCTCATAAATAAAAAAAATTATTTAAACTCTCTCTTCCTCTAATTTTATATATAGTGTTAGATATATGATTATATTTTTTTATGATTTATTTATATTGGACTCGTCGTTTTCTACTCTAAATTAACTCATTCGGCACAAAAATTAAAAAATTTCGATTAGATGGAACATGTGCCGTAAAATCAAACTTTAATGAAAATCCAATTTTCACACTGAACTAATAACTTAGTTCAAAATTTTAAATTTTTTGATTAGATGGCACACGTAGTGCAAAATTAGACTCTAATTGAATTTTCTCTCGGCTTTACTTATATATATATATACATATATATATATATATATATATATATAGATAGATAGATAGATAGATAGATGACATATAAACTTGAATTGTTTTTAGTTCTACAAAGAAAAAGGTTCATAAATATATAATTATTCAAAAATTATATTTTTTTGTGGTTTACTTATATTAGACTCTTCGTTTTTTGCACTAAATAAACTCATTTAGTACGAAAATTAAAAAACTTAGATTAGATAGGACACATGTCACAAAATTAAACTATAATTGAAGTCCAATTTTTACATTGAATTAACTCACTTGGCACAAAAATTTAAAAACTTATATTAGATGAGATACATGGCGCAAAATTATACTTTAATTGAATTCTAATTTAAAATCTAATTGGATTTTCTCTCAACTTTACCTATTATTATATATATAGACTAGCTTGTAATCTCATGCATTAGCATGAGTATACTTGAAATATACACATTAAGATACATAGTATAATAATCTTACATATATAATTTAAAAATTATTGATAGTCATTCTTATATATATTTTTTAACTCTTTAAAAAGTCTTGTAAGAATGTTGTTAGATAGAAAATGTAAATTTTCAATTTTTGAAAATATTTTTATATTTATTATTTCTAGACTCTTTGGTTTCTTTACACAGTAACTCACTTGAATGGATATTTATAATATGGTCCCACATTTGATTCCAAAATTAAGAAATAAAATGTTCTCTAAAAATGAATAATTTAAGACATATGGCGCAAAATTGGACTTCAAATGTAGAATTTAATTAGATTTTCTCAAAGTTTTACCTATTTATATATATATATATATATATATATATAATTTTTGTGCCAAATGAATTTATTTTTTAGTTATAAAAAAGGCTCATAAATATAAAATTATTCAAACTCTTTCTTCCTCTAATTTTATATATAGTGTTAGATATATGATTATATTTTTTATGATTTATTTATATTGGACTCATCATTTTCTATTTTAAATTAACTCATTTGACATAAAAATTTAAAAATTTCGATTAGATGGAACATGTGCCGCAAAATTAAATTCTAATTGAAATCTAATTTTTATACCAAACTAACTAACTTGGTTCAAAAATTTTAATTTTTATTATTAGATGGGACACGTGGCGCAAAATTAGACTCTAATTGAATTCCAATTTAAAATCTAATTGGATTTTCTCTCTGCTTTACTTATATATATATAGATGACTTATAAACTTGAATTATTTTTAATTCTACAAAAGAAAAGACTCATAAATATAAAATCATTCAAAAATAGTGTTTTTTATGGTTTACTTATATTGGACTCCTCATTTTTTACACAAAATTAACTCATTTGGTACAAAAATTAAAAAATTTAGATTAGATGGGATACATGTCGCAAAATTAAACTCTAATTAAAATTCAATTTTTACATTGAATTAATTCATTTGGCACAAAATTTTAAAACTTAAATTAAATGGGACACGCGGCACAAAATTAGACTCTAATTGAATTCCAATTTGATATCTAATTAGATTTTCTCTCAGTTTTGCCTATTATTATATATATATATAAATTATTATTATTATTATTATTATTATTATTATTATTATTATTATTATTATTATTATTATTATTATTATTATTACCACTAAATAGTTTGGTTTATGTTACTAAATAGTTTAGTTTATTTTACAATATTCTTGAATCAATTTATAGGTTAATCACTTGCAACATTTCAAAATAATAAGTTTTTATTTACTATTAAATCTCTATAAGGTTAGCTATTTAATATATTTAAAATACCCAAAAAAAAAATTATAAGAGCTCTTTATAGATTAGTAAGTGTTTAATGGCTAATCAACTTTTATAGATTAATAAGTTTTAAATGCCTAATCAACTTGATATTCAAAAAGAATAATAGACCACCTTAATATTTAAAAAATAGATTGAGTAAAATGACTTTTGTAAAAGTTATTCACAATTTAACTAGGGAGAATTTGATCTCCGAATGTTATTAACATACTAGAGAGGCCAAGCAATTGAACAAGTTCAACTTGCTTATCTCAAACGCACTCTAAATCTATTTCTAGGATACTTAACCTTTGTATCAATAGATGAAGTGTCTAAGGCGCAACTTCCTTCCATAACAATAGAAACGTGATTAACTATCATGTTAAATGATATTTGATCTTGACATATAAGTTAATGAATGCTCCAATTGACTAACTGTAAAGAACAAGCTTTTATCTAAGGCCCAAATTGCATGATATTTCAGCAGTCACGGATCTGAGTACTGTAATCATCAAATCCTTGTAAAAAAAATAAATAGAAAAAATCATTAAAAGTGAGGGAGGGGGGGGGGGGGGTGAAAGAAGGTAAGTGGAAACCAGACTTGAAGGCCATGTATTATTGAAATGAAAAAAGAAAAAAAAGATTACAATGAGTCACGTGTGACTGGGGGAGCTATATCACCAAGTACACAATTATGCCAAACTTAAAACTCACAATCAGACTTAGAAGATTTGACTAACAAATGGACAACTGAATTAACTGGACGTTTCATATGAGAAAAACTGCAAAAAAAGAAATCACCAGCTAGTTCAAAAAAATGGGAACAGCCTCTTATTTTTTGTAGGTCCGTCTAAAAATTAGTGTGGTTGTATCCATAAATGTCAAACGCTTCTATTTCTCTAGTGAACAATTTATGTCAACACATATAGCGCGGTTTCTCAAAAAAAAAAAAAAGCATACAGCGCGTGTCGTGATTTTCTGTGCTATGTTAGTCTGTTATAATAGGGCTAATTTTGACATTTCCATTTTATTAATTTTTACAAGATGCTTTCTCAGTTTTCCAATTTCCTCTTTATTTAATCTTTGGGCGCTACTAGAAGGAAAAAGAGTAGGGTGTTCCCGTGTTTGCTTTATTATAACCTTTAGTGTGTGTCATGATTAATTGCCTCCAATTTTTTTTTTTCTTAATTAAAAAGTCTAGAGAGGAGGTTAAACTGAGAGAAATAGAAGAGATTGCAGATTTTTCACTAGACTAAGAGTGTTTAAAGGGTTAGACAATTTGTGTTTTTGTGTTTGGTTAACAAAGAAAATATGGGAAGTTTTTAAATTTCTATTTTTGTTATTTGACATCACAATTTTTTTAATTAATTTTTATGGAATAGCGTAAAGTTTAATTAGCTCCAATCCAGTTTAAAACTATTTTCTCTAATTCCTTACGTGGTAATTTAAAAGACTATTCATGTATATTATTTAAACAAGTCACATGCCTTATTCAAAAAGTCTTGTGACTAAAGCTACACATAGAGGCTCTTTTATGAGTTTATCATCATGTAGTGGGTTGCAAGATGATGACTCTAAATCAATTTAGAGTTAAACTTCTTTCTTGTAATATTTAAGAAAATAGTGTCCCACTTGAGCTTCTCTTTGTTTGTTTATTATTACTCCTTTGTTTATTTTATTATTATTATTATTATAATAATTTTAACAAATAAATTTGAACCACTTTCTCTCGATGATGATTGCAATTATTGAATTATTTGACACTACAATTTATTTATTTATTTTTGTTGTGGGGACAATTCAAGAAAATATCTCGTCCCAATAGAGTTCCTTTGTTTGTTTGTTAGTTTTTATTTTTATTTTTATTTTTTTTATTTTATGAACATAAAATGGTTAGAGGGAGGTGATCTGAGTTGGTGTCTTCGAGAGTGATCACAGTGCAGATGATCCAAATGAGCCATTGCTCTTTGTTTGTTTATTATTATTATTAATATTATTATTATTGTTGTTGTTGTTGTTGTTGTTGTTGTTATTTAAAAAGAAATAAAAGTTAGAAACAAGTTGCCATGGCCCTATAAGCTTTTACCGGTTAATGGAATTTGACGAAGGGCATGCAATGAAATTGAAGTACTTTTTTCACCTGTAAATAAAATCAATACAAATTCTATGTCAAGTGTCAACACACAAAAAAAAAAATGTTTTGTGTGTGTGCACTGAGAGAGAGAGAGAGAGAGAGATTGACATTTGGATTTCATCATCTCACGTGCCAGAGTAAGCGTATCCACAAACAACCAATTTGAAGGAAACTCAGCTTTACAACGAGTAAATTCACTACGCAAAAAAGGCACATCGAAACTGCAAGCATTATGAGCGGCCAACACTACATATCCCCCAGGTTTCTGACGGCTTCTTACAATTAGGTCCTCCATCCTACATTTAATTCACAAAACCAAAGTTAACTTGATTGTAATCAAGTCTGAACTTTACTGAGCAACAAGAAGTAAAATATGGGCACTAATAAGTTTAATGATGCTCAATAACCTATCTAAAAAAACAAGCAATTTTCTAACCCTCATTAGCAACACACTACCGCCAGGGAACACAGCCTGTCCTCAGGGTATCTCACATCATACTTAGGCCCAAAGTCCAAGCGCTTCGCTTAACTGAAGCAAAGCTTGTTTACCTTTCAGATCAGGAGCTTTTTGAAGAGGCATAAATCATGCCTATATTGCTAAATATAATATATTAGTAGTTAAATTAAGAACTTGATCTTGAAGGAAATGACATGAACCATAAAAATAAAAATAAATAATAAAAAAAACTTACCAAAAGACACAAACAAGGATAATTTACTATTCTTGTGTTTTTTGGTCTAAGCCTATAGGATACATTTTGATCAAACCTTATGCTTCATTCAAAGATATTAAATTTATGTATAAAAATGTTATATTTCAACTTTATATGACTAGATTATTATTCCAACCTAAACTTTCGGATCCATGAATGATGCTCCATCCGGGTTCAACTCCTCTCAGGTTTTGTACCTTACATTTTTTTATACTCTGTCCAATTCTCATGCCATATCAGCAAAGTCCATATGAAGTGGGTCCCAGAAAAGTGTAGTTCTTACTTCTTGTCATATTTATTTGGTTAATAAATCACTAATCCATGTGATGCACATGCAAATTATGTCATAAAAGTGATTTGATTATGTCATGAATTAATTAGGATAATTTTGAAAAACTCCAAAGTTGGTGATAAGGGTCATCAAATAGCCCACGGCCCATAGCCCGGCCCAGAAACCCGATGGCCTACCGGGCTAATAGGCGGCCCAGCCCGTTATTATTAAGACTCATGGGCAGCCCACTAGCCTAGTAGGTCAGGCCGTGGGCTAGTTTTTATGCCCATGGGTACCCGATGGGCTAGCCCAGCAGCACAACCCGTTGCCCAGCCCATTGGCCCAGCCCAATAACTTATAATTCATAACAAAAATATATAAGAAGTGTATGAAGGATTGATCTTGAGATATTATAGAGCAATTTCTTAAGCCCTTAACCACTAAGATACTCAAAGTAATTGTGCAAAACTTAGTTTATTAAATATATATTTTTCTAGTCGTCTAACAAATTTGAATTAACCATTTGACATTTTTTTTTATTAAAGATAAAATAAAAAACTATTTAAAGCCTTAATAAAAAAAAATTAAATAGGTTTCCATCAACAAAACAAAAAATTAAATAGATTTGAATGTAAAAAAATTTATAATTAAGTATTAAATTCTTTAATTCTTTCCTTTAAAAAAATAGATTGATTATTCCCTTATAAAAAATTGATTCTTTTCTTATAAAAATAATAATATAATATACTAACACAAGCCCATGAGTAGCCCATTAGGCCCAACCTGATAGCCCAGCTCACTAAAGACAAAATGGGCGTTGCCCATGGGCAGGGTCATGGGCTGAGGTTTACTCTTTCGGCCCAGCCCGACCCAGCCCGTTAATTAGTTAATAGCCTATTATGTCCAGCCCATTGTGCCCATGGGCCAAGTGAAAATGGGCCGGGCCGGCCCGACCCGGTCCATTGACGACCCTTAGTTGGTGATTTTAACCTATTCTTAGTTTAGATTTTTAATGGTATCTCTAGTGCCTTTTGTGGTTATAATTTTTATAAAATAAATAAATAAATAAGAAATAATATTAGATCATGGTCATTATTCTTTATCATTAAGTTAAGATATTAATTAATTTTTGGTATATCAAATCTCTTATTCGATGATAACAATTTTTTATTAGTTGAGCTATTTGAAATCTCATTCATGGCTATAAGCCTATAATACTTGATATATAGTTATTTTTCAATATGATAGGAATTAAAGACAATTTTAACAAATTGTTGCTATATGTGATCACAAAGTTGCCTTGCTAAAATAACAAAAACAAAAGTTTCTTGTAATGGATCTTTATCTCAAATTTTATTTTGCAGTATTAGAGGACTCGCATTAGTGCTTGTATAATAGAAAAAATACCACATTTTATCCAACTTAAGCCCAAAATTCACCCACATTAGATTATGCAAAATTACGTAAAAATACATGGTTGATACAGTAGCCATGTAAATTTACACTAACATTACGCATTTTGCATTTAGTTTTTTATTTTTTCTGTATGCATCTTGAGAACAACAAAAAAAACAAAAAAAAATGAATGGTGATTGTTATGTGTGAAGCAAGATAAACGATTAAAAAAATGAAGAAATTTTTTTTATTATAATGAAATGTAGTATAAAATAGATAATATGATGTAGGGTGTTTTAAAAAGTGAGTATGTAAAATAGAAAAAGTATGTTCTTATATTAAAATAAACAAAAAATTTTGCACAAGCTGATTTGAATAATCTTAGTATTAGATAATACTCTTACTCTTAGTTTTAGATAATGGAGTTCATAAGTATAGAGCTTGAAAATCATATTATTTTATGAAGGAATCAATAAAGCATAGCAGATCGCATCTAAGATCACATGAAGATCAAGACAAAGAAAATCTGATTGTCTAGTGGTTTCAATTTAATTCTTTGCATGCTGGGAATATTCTTGACCTTCCCAGATAAAAATTACATTAATTGACTAATTTTAAAAGCGCAAGGCTTTATATAAGGCCCAAATTGCATGATATTTCAACTATCACATGTCTGAGTACCATATATAATCTGAACAAATTCTTGTAATTATGTTCATTGGGCACAATGTCGATTGTTTCTTGCTCAAAAGAATTACTATTACAATAAGAATGATTACAATGTAATCAAAAAATGATGATGGTTACTTGTTTATTGTCTTGAAATTAACAACACCATTAATTACGTAGATCTCTTTCCCTTTGGCACCAATTTTGGTACTGCACTAGCTAGTTGATAAAGCCAATAGTATGCTGTAACTTGAAGTTTTGCATATGCTCTACAAAGGGAAGCATTAGCATCTTGTGTGATTATGACTTGCTTGAGATAGTTGGGCACGTAGGATCATAAGACAAATCCACTACAAGTAATGTTAACCAAACTGCCAAGAAAGGAAGAAAATTATGCATAGTGTTTTTTTTTTTTTTTTTTGAAGGAAAATGTTTTTCTTTCTTTCATCCCCTACTCTGTTGTTTCCCCCACAATTACATTCCCAATACAAGAACAATATGGGTAACTATTGAAAAATTCTATAGTCACAATTTTTTTAGGGGAATAATTATAAAAGTTTTCACAACCTTTTTTCAAAACTTGTTATTGTGGTAAGTTGTTATTAGAACAATTTTTTTTTCTCATTAACTCACTATTAACATCATTTTTATGATACACCAATCACAAAAAACAACATCAATAATTATAAATTTAAAAAAAAATTATAAAATTTTTTTGGATCTTTTGATTTATCACATGCTAAACCCCTTCAAAATAAGAAATTAGAAAGGAAGTTAAGTGCATATATAGAAATTGAGAATTACATTGGCCATCACTAATTTGAAACACCTTATTACAAATGTCCACTGGCCCAAACTTTGACCACCCTTTCTATAGTTGGGTGCTTAGTATGCTTGAAAGTTCAATATCAAGAAGGGCCCATGATTTTTGGCTAGGAATGACCTACAACTCTTATAAGTTAAAAACTCTTCCAATCTCCCTAAGGAAGATGAGGAAAATTTAGTAGTAGGCCCACATGAAATTTCCAAAGTACAATTTTAAGAAAATTCCACCTCGAAATTCATCATATGCAAGAGATAGAACTTTATGTGTTTTTTAACCTATAGTTTTTTTTTGAACAAAAAAAGGGCTTATACAATGTGGTATCATTGCCCTAACTTACTTAAACCCGAATTCTATAATGTGGGAATAGTTATATGGGTAACTATTGAAAAATTCTATAGTCACAATTTTTTTAAGGGAATAGTTATAAAAGTTTTCAAAACCTTTTCCCAAAACTTGTTGAGGTGGTAAGTCATTATTGGAATAATATCATTTTCTCATTAACTCATTGTTAACACCATTTTTATGATACACCAATCACAACAAACAACATCAATATTTTTTTTTTGTTATAGAAATTCTAAATTTTTTTTTGGATCTTTTGATTTATCACAGGCCAAATCCCTTCAGAATAAGAAGTTAGAAAGGAAGTTAAGTGTGTAAATAGAAATTGAGCCTTACGTTGACCATCACTATTTAGCCCAGAGAGTAAGAAACTATATGGGAGGAGTAAAGTGGGCTAAAAAACTATATGTGGGCCATCACTAATTTGAAACACCTTATTACAAATGTCCAAGCCTAAACTTTGACCACCCTTTTTATAGTTGGGTGCTTAGTATGCTTGAAAGTTCAATATCAAGAAGGGCACATGATTTTTGGCTAGGAATGACCTACAACTCTTATAAGTTAAAAACCCTTCCAATCTCCCTAAGCAAGATGAGGAAAATTTAGCAGTGGGCCCACATGAAATTTCCAAAGTACAATTTTAAGAAAATTCCACCTCGAAATTCATCATACGCAAGAGATAGAACTTTATGTGTGTATAACCTATAGTTTTTACTGAACAAAAAAGGGGCTTATACAGTGTGGTATCATTGCCCTAACTTACTTAAACTCGAATTATATGATGTGGGACCATTGAAGCTGCTTGGACCTATCCATGTGGGCACAACATTTTAAATTGAAGTCCCATGACTTGAACCACAACCCTTGGACTCGCTAGGGTGATGGTTCAAGAGACTCCTATCATCAGGCTACCACCCTTCGGTGATATAACCTAGTTAGAGATACATAACAAAATCTCATAATAATTGAGAAAATAACATTTTAGCATGGACATGTTTAGAAAAAATAAAAATAGAAAAAGGAAATGGTAGTAAGAGGTCATGACATGGATAAGTAAGATTAAAAAAATATAAATGATTAGATAAAAGAAAAAGAAAAGTATATAACTCTAATTTGTTGGCAAGCAAGAATATATTTCTTGCTTGCTTGTGTTTTTATACTTTTTTTGTTTCCTTTTCTTTTGAGTTGGAGAAGGAACTTATTTTGATATGATAGGATACACTATATATAGTAGAAGTCGTTAATGAGTTCTTCATGACCTCAGTTCTAACAATATTGAAATTGAGGCCAACTTGGAGGCTTTCCTAGGTGTGTTTGGAAGCCAAAATTGAATTTTTCTTGTTGTAAGTATTAATAGTTGCTTTTGAAAATTTATTCATAAATATGTGAGTTTTTCTATTATTATCCATAAACGGTAAGTTGTTATGCTTGCTTAAATTTGTCATATATATAGATATTAAATGTAGTAAATTTTTATTGCTCTTGGATTAATACTACATTTTTGTGAGATATCACCACTAAATAGTTTGGCTTATGTTTCTATATTCTTGGATCCATGCTTTTATTTAATATCAATTTATAAGTTAATGGCATGCAAAATTTCCATTTACCGTTAAATCTATAATGTTGCCATTTACTACTAATTTTTTTGTCAAAAATTTTGTTGGATTGGCTTTGCTATATCTTTACAAGAATTGAAGGAATCATCTGTCTTTAATAGTTTTTTGTCATAACCGTAAAAAATTTTCGTCCCCACCTGGGCCGTGTCCATGCCTCTTAATCAGTCAGGCCCAAATCCAATTTTCATTCAAAATCCAAACATCTTTACTTGCTTGTTATTAGACACAAAATCAAATACCTCATGTGCAAGTGCTGCTCTCTCTCACGCCCAAATTCTGTACGTACTCCTCCTTCGTAAACGTTCGATCCCAACCAAAAGAAGCCTTCAATCTTTTCTTAAATTAAAAACATCGGGGTTTCACATCAATATCAAGCAATAAAAAAAATGCAACAAAACTGAAAAGGCAGCAATTCTCACGCCTATTGCTCGTTCTCTGTTTCTATTCATCTATGTATGATACATAGATTGTATTGTCTTTATCTTTATAGGAGAAGAGATGAAGAAATCATCTATCATAACAGTTTTTTGCCGCAACCATAAAAATATTTCGTCCCCACCTGGGCCTCTTAAACAATCAGGCCCATATCCAATTTTCATTCAAATCCAAACTTCTTTACTTTCTTTTATTAGACACAAAAAATCAAACACCTCATGTGCAAATTAAATGCTGCTCTCACCCACGCCCAAATTCTGTACACACTCCTCCTTCGTAAACGTTTGATCCCACCCAAAACAAAAAGCCTTCAATCTGTTCTTAAATTAAAAAAATCGGTGTTTCACACGCCTATTTCTCTTTCTTTGTTTCTTTTCATCTATATAGATTTGGATTCAGCTTACTAGCCCTGTTGTATTGAGTCATGTTTTTATTTTTCTCTAAACGGATTGGATGTTATTTTGTTTGTGACTCTGTGCATGTGATACAAGAAGATGGAGCAACAACAGCAACTTCTACATTTTTGCGATTCAAAGCATCCCTTGGTCTTCATTTCAGACTACAGAGGTGGAGATATATGTTGTGGGTGCCAAGAATCAGGTTATGGTCCTAGCTACTACTGTGAAAGAGGTGGATGTCCAATGTACTGGCATCATAAATCATGTGCAGAATTACCCCTTGGGTTGCACCATCCCTTGCACCCATTACATCCTCTTATTCTTTTTGACGAAAAAACTGGTTATCTTGAGAAAGAAAAGAGCAGATGCCAAGTCTGTAATGAATCTCGCAACGAATACACCTATCGTTGTTACCATTGCGACTTCAACCTCCACATCAATTGTGTTGTTCTTGAAGCTGAATTCCATGACCACCCATTGACTCCCTTTTGGAGGGAGATCACGTTCACTTGCGACATTTGCGGCAAAGAAGACAAGGGTCGGCCCTATCTTTGTACCACATGCTGTTTTTTTATCCATAGAAAATGCGCTTCTTTCCCACGCAGGCTCAAGGTTGTGCGTCACAAGCATCCCCTCCACATTACCCATTCTTCTTTTGAATTCCGTGAATCCGACTCCCGATTTTGTCTACTCTGTGTTCAAAAGGTGGACACACGCTACGGGCTTTACTATTGCTCCAGATGCGATTTCGTTGCCCACCTCAATTGTGCTATAGATCGGGGAAACAGGGAGGACATAAATTTGCTGGAACTTAAAGATGAGGAGAACGAAGGTGCAAAGTTCGATCAATCTGTTGAGTCAGCAACAGCTTACAAAGTCAAAAATATAAAAGTGGGGGAGGACGGAACTGAAATAGCCATAGAAATTAAACACTTCAGTCATGAGCATCACTTAAAGCTCACTGATGAAGAGGTTCACAATAACGAAAAATGCGACGGGTGCGTAAGAGCCATTTTTCCTCCTTTTTATAGTTGTGCTGAGTGTAGCTTCTTTCTTCATAAATTTTGTGCTAATTTACCAATGAAAAAACGACACCCGTTTCATCAACACCCACTCACCCTCCAAAAGTCATTTTTTGACTGCCTTGCGTGTGACCAGTCAACAAATGGCTTCGTCTACAAATGTGAGTCATGCTTCTGGTTTAAACTTGATGTTCAATGTAGTTTGGTCCCAGAAATCCTTACCCACGAAGGTCATAAGCACCAACTTATCCTCTCCTACACAGGCAATGAACAGAGTTGCAATAGTTGTGGTGATAGAAGATATCTAGTATTCCGTTGTACCAGTTGTGAATTTACACTTGATTTTAAATGTGCGACACTACCACAAACCACAAGGCATAAACAACATGAGCATCCTTTCACTCTCAATTATATAACTGAAGATGACTCTGGTGAATATTATTGTGATATTTGTGAAGAAGAACGAAATCCAAACCATTGGTTCTACTATTGTGCAGATTGCACTTATCCTGCACATCCCAAATGTATTCTTGGAGAATACCCAAATTGGAAGTTTGGAGGCGCTTTCAAATTTAATTGTCACCAACACCCCCTTACGTTCATTGAGGAAACTAAAGATCACCCTCCATGTGACAAATGTAGTGATCCTTGCAACGAGTTGATCTATCAATGTGTGCCATGTAATTTCCACATCCACATGAATTGTGTATAGATAGTACAAATGTGGTTTTAATTCTAATGTCTATATTTTCCTATTGGATTGAGCATTAGTTCATTATTATTGAATTGAATGTGTTATTACGATGATAAAAATTGAATCTCTTTCACCCTTTTAATAATCAAGTTTAGACTATTAGTGTGAACTTGTGTCTTTATTCAAACAAGTCTGCTTTCCATTTCTTGACATTACTTACAATATGAACTTTGTTTAGAAAATAAAATTGAGACCTCAGGATCTTACTGGGAACAAAATTTAAATTTATAACAATATATCATCAAACCTAGAATTATACTGACTGATCACATGATTTTGCAATCATCTTATAGTCTAGTAGGAGTAAAAATTTTGAATTTAACCAACAGTCATTCATCCATGCATTCTAAACTTCTCAGTTAGATTTGTTCCTCTGTAATTTTTTGTTTTATTTTACTCATGATTCTGTGAATAGTATGTCGTTATCTTCTCCTGTATTTTATCTTTTAAAAGATCATATATATCCTCAAGCTTCTCCTATATTGTATCTTTCTCATGTTTTTTTTGATGGAGTTCATAGTTTGACTAAGTACTGTTCCAAGTGATTGTTTGATTTGGAGCGGTTTGTTGTTACAACATAGAAGAGATTGCATGGTTTTTTTTTTTTTAATTGAACCCTTCCGTTGTATGAGCAACATATCAAGATCAAGAACTATTTATTGGTGGCACTGGTATTTCTCCTCAAGATAGTATTTTGATGTTTTTCCATGTTATACAGGAGTTTTCTGGATTCTAGTATGTTGTGTTTGATAATCCTCTGCATGTATGGCCCGATGTGGTACTAATAGAGGGGTCTTGTTAATGAGATGATAGGCAATATTATGCACTGAAGCTCTTAATTAACTGTCATTTCAGTCTTTAAGTTTCAGATCTGTCCTTTTAGAATGCTTGTGATGTTTGAGGATTGTTTCTTTATCTGAGTTGGAAAAGTTGTATACTACTTTTGGGTTAATCTTAGTTTTTTTTTTTTTTTTAAATTGTTAAATTAAATCTAATGTCCTCCAATTTTAATATTCACTTCTGTCAATGACTTCGGAAGCATATCTACTTGTTAGGTACCATTTCTCATTTGTGACCACTTTGATGTGTGTAGTCTTGAGGTAGTTGCCACGCACATTGGACAAATCCACATGCATATTAACTTCTATAAACATTATCCGTGAAAGCATGAACCCTATTCTATAAAATTCATTGTAGACATATATTGCATTTGAGTAGCTTCTTAAACAGATATCTGATTTTAAGTAGTATGACCAATGCTTTCCCTTTAGCCTATTATAGAAAGGAAAAATGTGGTTTAATTTTAATTTTTATATACTACTTTTGGGTTGAGCCTTAGTTTTTTTTATTGTTAAATTAAATCTAATGTGTTATTAGGGCTGCCCACTAGTTTAGTTCACTAATGGAAGCCGTGTCGCTGACCTCATTAGTGAAATTAATAAACAATCTTCAAATTCAGCAACTGGAGATAAGTTTCTCTCTCCCTCCCTCTTCCTCTATTTTCGTTTTCTGATTTCCTTTGTTTTTGTTTTTTTTTTTTTTTGGTGGAATTGTGATGGTTTGTGTCTGGTCTGCTTTGGGTGGGTGTATTCAGTTTTGAACAACATTTCAGTAGGTTGTGTGTGAATGAGTGGTTGGGAGTTGGAACATTCACCTGTTGCTGAAGATGTGACCATTATGGGGTTGTTGGTAGTATTTCAATTTGAGGTGTATCCTACCTGTTTGACAAAAGGTCTTATAGACCTCGAGTCTCAAGTTGCATCAATCACATACAACCAAGTAAGGCTGATAACTTTAAAATTTCCTTCTTCTTCTTCTTTTTTTTGTCGTTAAATTGACCTATTATTTTGCTGCAATCATAATTATTAGTCATACCTAATTTACAAATTCTCTGAAAGTATATGAAATTTCTTAGAAGTAATTGTTAGTAAAAATGTGAGGCTGGATTTTTCATCTAAAAGACGTCTATTATTTTATTTTGCTTAAATAATACCCAATATACCAAAAATAGCAACTTTCATACATCCTAAGTATGGAGAAATCCTCTTAAATGGAGATGCAGTTGTGGTCATCCAAAAAGCTCCTGATTTGAAGAAGGAGAGATTCAAAGACTTTTGGAATAGGGAGTGGTGTATGGTGATATGATGTATTGTTTCTACCATTCATTATGTCTACATAGTATTTTTATAACTAAACATAACAAGTAGAATTCATCTGAGATTTTACTTTGTGTTTACTAATGATGAAATGCCCACCAGTTGAAAAACATTTTGTAATTTAGAATTGATTTTTGCAAATGATGATAACATGCTATTGTGTAATCTTTTAGTTTTCCATTATATATATCTGACTAGTGAGCTCCCAAGGTGCCAACACTAAAATTGATGTAGTAGTGCAGCTTATGTTAGCATTGTATAAACCTATTATGTTGCAAATCCAGACTGAAATTAGGGAGTTCTTCAATCAATAATTCCAGTTTATCAAGTTTGATATTTGTGGATAACAATGATGGGTCATTGTCACACACATTCCATTATCTGTCTACGAATGTTGGCACTTTTAAGAAGGTGGGTTTGTCTTTGATTGAAAAGTCTAAGATAGAGGAGTTAGATGAACAATGGAAGATGTAGGGTAAACAATAAGATTGTTATCACTTGAAATGGAATGCTTTGAAGAGAGAAGAGAAAAAGGTTATACTCGATTTGTGTAATGGGGCTGATAAGAATAAGAAGTGGAGAACAAGAGCTATTCTTGTCTTAAGTATTTCGGCTTGGCAGAGTCCTCTAAGTTTGGATGCTATAATAGCTTAGATAATTCAAGGCCAGCTTTGTGGGAGAGAGTGGTGAAGATGAGTCGTGGTTTGATGGAAACATTAAAGATAGAGGTGTTGGGTAACAATACAAGAAAAAACAATGTTAAAACATTCTTACTTGCTAATGAGTTATAGTTACATTTTAGTGGTAGCCTGGCTGGGCTGTGCACATTCTTCCACAGCTCACTTATTGTTTGGTTCCTCATGGACAAGATTGCGAATTGCATATCACAATATTTCCTTGCAATTTCTCCTGTAACAATAGTAAAATATTCTGGCTCAAATTATATCTCCTACATTCTGCACAAACTAGTTCCAAGCCTCTTCTTCATTTAGAAAATATGTCATGACATCTTGATTGGTCATCATTTGCCTACACACTCCAAAGATTCTGTTGTTAGTAGGATCGTACAGTTGGCTTACTCATTGTCTTGTGGGATTCCTACAATATCAAAATCATTCTTGTAGGGGCAGAATTTCATAATGGTAGTGAATAAACTGAACGGCATGGTCCCTGAATGCCAGTAGAAACCAAGGGCATTGTAAATAACAATGACAGCCCAAAAAGGAAGACTTGGCATGAGACCGTAAATAATAGAGAGAGCTTAAGAACGGTGGCTCAACTCAGCTTTGTAAACAGTAACAAAGAAGGCCAGGAAATGAAGAATCATTTGGAAGATAATGCTGATATACTTGATTAGAGGTATGTTCCTTTTCTGCTTAAGTGGTTTGTGGGGCATCCAAAATGAAGTTAATGAGCTTACTAGTATTCAATGGCTTGGTATTTAGTAAAACTGTCAAATTGATTGAAGTGTGTATATATTTACATTGTTAATAAGAACTTTCAAAAGTGATACTATGGTTGTTTGACACATATGATACTTGAAATTTTATGCTACTCACTAATGTTTGGAAAAGAATGGTATTTGCACACTTTGCTACACTTGTTTGTTACACCCAACCTTTAGACCTTCATTTCAAATTAAAATAGAGATCACATTTCCTTGAATTTCTAATCTACAATATTTTTTTCTTGTGTTACTCGAAGTTTGTAATTGAGGTGAGTTGAAGAGCTTCTCATTTTAGCTCATGCTATAATCACATATACATGTTATAAGATGTTATACTTATTTATATTGGGACCCTTTTTCCTCCTTTTTGTGAAATAGTCTGCAGACTATTATGTGGGCTATTCCATTTGCAAGGAGTGATATCCTATTTAGTCTTGTTTTTTTATTTTACACATGGTGTTTGAGGAAATTTCCTCCTATGGGCTCTTTGGTGGTGGGTGGTAGCTTTTTTCGTTAGCATGTCAAAGTAAAATAGAAGACAGTTTGATGGAAGTCTTTTGTTGGTAACCTTTTTCTACACTAATACCTGAATTAGGTTGGGATCATATGGATGTTGCTTTTTCTACTTAATATTACATTAGAAAATGGCACATGCTAATTTATGTTGAGATTGACACCATGAGATGTTTATATCTCATTGGCTATGGAAATTGAGATATGACATTTGAGCATGTCAGAGATGATTCTTGGGTTCTCTTAGGGGGTCTCACAAAGTTTGAGAATTCTCATGGGGAATTGTACTCTTTTGTTCATAAAAAGTGGTGATTGTTCGATCAGCTAGAATTTGGACTGCCTCTTGCTGAAAGAAGTTCTTATTTGCTAATGATAACTACAGAGTCACATCTTGGTGTTTTGGTCAGAAATTCTACTCTTATGAAGGGTGCAGCGTGGCATTTTTCTGGGACTGTTCTAAATATGTTAGCAATCCTTTCTCCTATCAAACTTAAGAATTGATGAATTATTAACACAAACACTTGCTTAACAGTGGTCTGTCTTTTACCAGTCAAGTGTCTTTAATGGTTGTTGTGAGTAATAAGATTAAACCAAGGTCAATGCTTCATTGGACCTAAATGTATTCTTAGCTCTCATGGTTTTTTAAAATTGTTACAGTAAATTATATGCAATTTTAAAAAGGCATCTGATGCAGGAGCAGGAGCATCTGCGTCGTGATGTTTGAATTACAATCAAAATCAGCAGCCAGCAATAATCTATTAGTTAGTTACAAAAAAACTAAGCCTGTGCTAGTTACAACTATAACTAATTCTGTTACAGTAGTTAATTACAACAGTAATCACTTAGCAAGGTTTGGCTGCTTGTGTGGCTAGTAGGATAAAATAGATGTAATTCCAATTGTAAATCAGTTTTGTTGATAAATAAGAATTTACTTTAGCCTTGAGTGCTAACATTTAGAGATGATTTCTCTATGCAGAGGTGTTGTACACCTATAAACTTCTCTAAGCATCATCGTCATAACCCCATGATGATTGGTTCTTATTATTTATTTCCAAAAAATGGAACTATAAGGACTGGTACAACTTTCTTTGTTTCTTTTTCATTTTTTAATTTTTTAATGAGAGATTTTTTTTTTTCATTGATTGAGTGATTTGCACTAATGCAATATAAGAGTTACACTACTGGAGAAAGATGATTTAGCGTCTCTCTATAAGTGGATGAGATTGTAGAACATATATAATATCAAGGTGTTGGCTTCATTCTATGCATGCTTTTCACCTATATTTTAAATGCCAGGAGATGGAAAAGGAAGTAGACCTTCTTAATGACATAACCACTTCAAACCAAATATTACACAGTAAACAATCTCAGTGAGGAGGCCAGCACAGTTCCTATGTCTATCACATGCCTGATTTTATACATAAAGAATCAATCCTATCAATCTTTTTATATATGTATGTGCAGGTTTGTGTGAGCAACAAGAAATAGAAATATACAACAAGTGAAGCTTCAGACAAAGAATGACATATTCATTTGACAACCTTGGACAAGATATGCTTACAGTGGGAAGGAAAAGTTTTGAAGAGTAAATTTCATTTGTGGGTCAATATCTGGTGGGAAGTGTAACAGATGTGTCATTTTTCCAACATATGTCAGCTTGGTTGCTGAAGTTCTAGAAAGAAGAAACCAAGATTGGTAAAAAAAAAACCCTCCCCCACTCCCCAACTCTCTCTTTCAATATATCATATTCTCAATCTCTTAGCTCCTCATAAGTAACCAGCTAGTCCTCCATTTATAGCCACAAAGTACTTAGGAGTGGTAATACACTCCCTCGCCCAAATTACATATCCTTAGGGAAAACCCACAACCTGAAGGCACTAAAAAAGTAAACCACCATTCCACTGAATCATAAGCTTTCCTAATGTCCACCTTGATGGTACACCTGACTTGGCCCTTTTCTCTATCGTAGTTCTTAATAATTTTATGAGCTAATAGCAGAGTTTCAGATATATTCCTGCCAGGTACAAAGACAATTCAGTTGGGGACTTGGGGCTAATAATATTATTCAAGCATGCTCTAAGTCTAGTAGCCAAGATCTTTGTGATTCACTTATAAATGATAATGTAACAAGAAATCGGTCTACAAACCCCCCATGCTTAAAGGATTGCTTACTTTAGGGACAAGAGTAACAATTGTTGTATTCACCTCATCAAATAGCTTACTTGAATTGAAGAATGATTTGTTGGCATGGACATCTGATTGAATAACAGGCCAAACCTTTTTCTATAAACAAGTTGTGAACCCATCAAGTCCAGGGGCAATCTCTCCATACAAAGAAAACATCTCCATACTTGAGACTGCCCTATCAAATTTTCTGTCTGATCTGTTGCAATTTGGAAGTCTAAAACCTGTTGAAAGTTTCGCCATATTTCTTGAGACAGATACCCCTTAGAGGTGCCTAACAGATTTTGATAATAGTATCCCCACAGCTAATTGTTTTATCTGTTGAGGGTCTGTTATCCTATTCCCAGAGCATCCTTCAGACTAAGTTTTTAGTATTGTTATCCTCTAACAGCTTGATGAAAGAATCTAGCATTGTTATCCTCTAAATTGAGCCAACTATTTCTATATTTTTGTTTCATAAGAGCCTCCTCTGCTGCTATTCTTAGACAATTATACTCATGCAAGCATTCCATTTATAATGTTTAGTCCTGTTCCCTATATAATTCTTTCCTTTACAATTGTACTCCTCAGTACCTTTTCCCCTCCAAAAAAGTATTCTCCAATCTTGAATTGCAGCTTCATCTGGTTGGGCCGCAAAATTCACAGTATTCTCTTTGGGTCCACCTAGTGCTGAAGGCCCAACAATTTTAATCCCATTCTTGCCCCAAAATTCAAATCTTCTTCAGCCTTTCCATTCTGACTCATATCCACAACCTCAGCGCGATTGTGAATTTTACCAAGTGTACCATCCTCTAATAACCTGGCTAGTTGAGTTATCTAGGTCTAATTAAATGTACTCCTAGGTAATCTTTAAAAACTTGCTGTGTGAAGAGACTGCTTCAAATCTTGTTTGAAGAATGTCTTTGTTACATTACACTAAAATTTCAAGGTAAAAAACATTTCCTGTGACTTACCTGTGTACTTGTGTTCAAAAAACCATGCTTTTGATTATTTTTTGCTGGATTAATTTTTAAGCATTCCAGCACCGTCCAATTGTGTTATTAATTTTTTTTTAAATGATGCAATATGTTCATATTTGTTTCAGTCTCCTGATGACTGAAATTTCCATACCCAGCATTATTTGCCACTGTGAGAAAGAGTGCTTGGCCTCTCTTGAGGTTCTCTACTTGCTTCTCATCGTTGTTAAATGGCTTATATTCATTTTTCATTATATTTACTAGGTTTTGTGGTAGGTGGATGTCCTTTCCTTCTTTCTTTAACCATCTTTCTAGGTTCTCATTTCTAAGTCCTTTATTACATATAAATGTGATGCACGATCTTTGGAGGAAGCTTCCAGTTACTTAGACCCTATTACCAAGGCATAATACCTTGCAGTTTAGCTTGACAAGAGACACTACAAAAGAAATTGGCATTGGAAAGTAAATAGTTGCTGAACGGGTATAACTATAAGTGAGATAGTAATGAGTTCCTACCAATCTATACTCTTTTGTATTTTGAGTATGTGAATCCTGTTTAGAGTTGGTCTCTTATCCCATCTTTTTTCTATGTACTTGCAGTTTTGAAATTATGTATATCTAGCAAGCTTAGTATAGCAATCCTAAAAACACCAAGCCTAAAAGCTTTTTAAAAAGATCATGGCTTAGTCGATGCCTATAAGTCATTTTCTTTTTCTATATTGAATTAAGGAATAACAATAGAAACAAATGAAGAATTTTGAATGCAGCTCTGCATTTGATAGAAAAAGAGGAATTGTAAGAACAAGTGTGAGGGCATCTTGGTAAAAAAAATTTGATTAATGCACTGGATGAACTGCTGAAGGTATGTTTAGAGCTTAGATGTGAGCATGGATGGACTTACTGCTTATGAGTCAAGAATTATATGTTTAATTGGCAGGCATAATGGACACAAAAGCGTGCAAACGAGGTTTGACTTGGAAGAACAAAATATAGACATGAAATATACAGAGGATTCATCAAATGTAGAAACTCTAAGCATTTTCCATTTCTTAGATCCTTATTTGAGTGAATTTCAACTTCAGGACAGTTTTCAATGTACAATTTACTTGAGATGCTTGATCTTTGTATTATTGTGAATAGTTGTTGGTGTATCTCTTGTGTGCTTACCTTGTACATGGCTTGCGCCCCTGCTCTTTAATGAATCATTTGCCTATAAGAAAAAGATTGGAATGAGAAAATCACATGATGCCAGAACTTTTATTTGCATCATCCCATGATAAAGGAAAAGAAATTCCACAGACATTCAATGCTTATTGTGTCTTTTGCTTTTAACTTTTAAGAATTTGTTAGATTTATTGTGCTTCTGAGTATCCTGTAGCTACCGATAGCTTATTTTTATAGTGTAATACAAAATATATAGTTTTGGTAGTTTTTATGCTAAATGTGCCCAAAAAAAAAAACTAAAAGTTTGCCTATTTAAAAAAAAAAAAAAAAAATTAAATTTGCTTTGATGGGTTCTATAAATATATAGCAGGAGATCGTATATGGATAGATTAAAAATAGGACGAAAACATGTTTCTAACCATGATAAATAACTAAATATATATTTTTTAAATTTAAAAAAGGTCGATTGTTCCTTTTGAAATCATTAGGCTCAATTTATAATAGGGAATGCTTCTGGATTCTAGACTCTAAATGGAGTTAAAGTCATGTTGTAGCTCAAGTCTCTGAGACATTGATTTCTCAATTGGATAAAAATTAGTGTGGCTGTATCCATATAGTGTCATGATTGATTCACCCCATTTTGTTTTTCTCAAGTAAAAAGTCCTTGTAGTTACAATGATTACTTGACACATGCTCAAAAGAATTACTATTACAATAACAATAATTACAATGCAATGAAAATGATGATGTTTACTTCTTTATTAGGCCACCATAATATATAGTCTTGAATATATCAATACCATTTTGGTATCCAAGCTGCCAAACCCAAAAATCTGCTCTGGAAGCCAAACTTAGATGGAGGTACAAATCTAGTCCTAATGCTAAATGGTGAATGGAATCTCAGTGGAATTCCCATGGTCCTTCCCATTCTCCTACACCAGCTAGTTAAAGCCACTCCCTGCAGAAAATTTTTCCAAGCCAGTGACAAGCTTGGATGGATTTCTTCTACTAATGGTTCCTTCGATCCTCAAAATGCCTACAAGATGGCCACAGCTAATCCCCATATATTCTCCAATTTCTCTGGTTATTGGATATGGAACATTCCCACCCTTCCAAAAATTCAGCTTTTTGTTTGGAAATTCTTGCAAAATAGTTTACCTGTCAAACAAATACTGATGCATAGAGGCATTTTGAAGTCTGATACATGTGACATTTGTAACTCTAGCAGTGAGAGCATGGCTCATATCCTTAGGCATTTGTAGTTGTAGTTCAACTTCAATTTGCTTCTACTTCTAATAACTTGGTAAAATCTAGCATGTGCATGTGCCACTCCTTCATGCCATGTCAACATCTTCCATGTATTGCAGTAGACTCCTACTGTCCTACATCAAGCTTTTTGGCTAAACTCTGGGGTTGACCATTTGGATGATCATTTCTTTAACTCTGATATTCTGACTCTGAGTTGGCTAAAATACAATGATTGTGATAAGAAGAATGTTGATCTGAAGCTCTACAATTGGGGAAAGTATTTCTTTTTTGGCATTGGTATTTATGGATCCAAAGAAACAAAATCAGCTTCAATAATGAAAGCATCAACCCTGCTCTTCACACTGTTGTTAAAAAGCAAGTTCTGGAATTTATCTGCAGTGTCTGAGACAGCAACCAGCAAAAAACCTCTTGTATCAGACAAGTCAGGTGGGACTTACTCAACCTCAATTGGGTTAAACTAAACTCAGATGGCTCTTCCTTTGGAAATCCGGGAAGGGACTGGCAGTGGGGGTTTAATTAGAGATGGCAAAGGGAATTGGCTCAAGTGTTACTCTAGAGCCATAGGACACACCCCCACCAGCATAGTTACTGAGCTATTATGGGTTTAAGAGATGGGCTGATCCTTTGCTCCCATCTGCACCCAGAGGCTATAGGAATTGAGCTGGATGCAGAAGCAGTTGTTTGTCTATTAAACACTAACTCTGAATCCCTTGGTGAATTTGCTTACATTGTCAACGATTGCAGGGACTTAATCAGAAATCTTGCACTGCTGCAGAGAGGAGTTAGACAGGAACAGAATTTTGTGACTTTATGATTCTCCTCCCTCTTTGCTTTATTTGGACAAACTTGGCCTGTATTATGATGATAGGCACTATGTGTGAAGTTTTGCATATGCTCTACAAAGGAAGCATCACATGTGATTATGACTTGGTTGAGATAGTAGGGCACGTAGGATGAACCTATTACCGAATTCGCTACAAAAGTAACGTTTACCAAACTGTTTTTTAAGGAAACAATTTTTTTTTTCATTTTTTTGGGGATTCCCCACGTTCCTCAATCGCAATGCAAAGACAATATGGAATATGAATTACTATAGTATTGGAGTAGTAATCTTGCAAGATGCCTTTATCCCCCTTTCTTTTTATTCCTTTTTTCTTTTTTTCTTTTTTTCAGGTCAGAAAGCATAAAACTTACCAATTTTGTTGAGTGACCCTAGGAAAAAAAAGTTTTGCCACTATTCATTTTTTTTAATGTAGTACTAATATATAAATGTTATCAATGATTTTTTAAGGGTTTTCTTTTAAAGAGTTGGTTGTACCATTTTTTTTCCCAATTAATTCAAGCACATATTTGAAATTGAGCGATATTAGAGAAAATAAATTTCACAAATTGTGTAGCTAACAAGTTATAATTGAAGTAATATCACTTTTAAATAGATTTATCATTAACATTATTTTTAATATGCACTAATCTTAGAAAAATTCACATCAACACTTGTACAAAAATTTATGTCACCAAATTTATTGTTTGAAATTTGGTTCAAAGTGCGGCCAAACCCCTTCATTTAGAAATTTGAAGGAAGTTGGTTGCAAAAGAAAAAGAAAATTGAAAGGAAGCTATGATTGAAGGGCTTACGCAGGTATTGAGTCTTATATGGGCTATAGCTACGACTATTTACGGAAGGGATAAAGTGAACTAGAACTTAGTGAGATAGCCCAAGTATCAAAGTGGCTGAGCCACCATTTTAATTTGTAATATCTAAACACAAATGTCAGTGAGCCCAAACTCCAACCAGCCTTTTCATAGTAATGTGCTTGGGCACAAGATTTCAGGCTAGGAAAATGTGGAAAACTTTGCAGTAGGCACGTTTACGCACAAGCCATTACTCATTCAGTCTGCTAGACCAATCCAAATATTTTGGAAGAGTGACTTTATATAATCTCATATTTCCTTCACCTTAAGTAGCTAAATCAAACGGGTTAGATAAACCACCAGGAGACAAATGTAACTCCTTTAGTGTGTTTATGCCTTGCTTGAGATATAATAGGGCACCTAGGATGAACTTATTACCTAATTCACTACAAGAGTAACGCTTACCATACTGCCTAAAAAGCAAGAAAATTATTATGCAAGAAGTAATCTAGCAAGATGCTTTATCCCTTTTTTTTTTCTTTTTCAGGCCATAAAGCAGAAAACTTATCAATTTTGTTTAGTGTCCCAGGAAAAAAAGGTTTTGCCACTATTGCTCCTTTATTTATTTTTGTAGTGTTTAAATGTTATTAATGATTTTTTTAGTTTTATTGATGTTCGTCTTGTACACAAGTTATAGGGTTGGTCATACCATTTTTTTTTTCCAAATTAATTCAAGTGCACATATGAAATTGAGTAATACTAGAGAAAAAATTTCTCACAACTTGTTAAGATGAAAAGTTATAATTTGAGCAATATCATTTTCAAATTGATAAATCATTAATACTACTTTTATTATGCACTAATCTTAGAAAAATTCACATCAACAATTGTAAAGAATTTGCATCACCAAATTTATTGTTTGAAATATTGTTTTAAGTGCCAAACTCCTTTGTTTAGAAATTTGAAGGAAGCTGTGAGTTTTAGTTAACTCAACCAGTAAAGTCTTAATGGTTGAATAAAATATTTGAGATTTAATACCTGCCTACACCAAAAACCTAATGGTATTTTGGTCTGATAATAAAAAGCTATTATCAGAAGCGGACGTAACAAGTTTAAACTCTCTCTCTCTCTCTCTCTCTCTATATTATATATATATATATTGAAGGAAGTTTTTTTTTATATAAATATTTTTTTTGAAGGTAGTTGGTTTCAAAAGAAAAAGAAAATTGAAAGGAAGTTATGATTGAAGGGCTTACATAGCTATTGAGCCTTATATGGGCTGTGGCTACGACTCTTTACCCCAGAGAGTGAGAAATATGGCCTGAAAGTTCAATATCCAGAAGCTTTTTAGTCATACGATTTTTGGCTAGTAATTGGCTACACCTCCTTATAACTCAAAACTCTTTTAGAATCTTCTAAGCAAAATCTGGAAAATTTTGCGGAAGGCCAGTTGACTTTTCTTTTTTTCTCATATCCCCTTTTCCTTAGTCCACCTTCTACTGAAGGCCCAACAATGGCCATTCTGGCCCGGTCTAACTCCTCCAACTCAAAACTGATAGTTATCCCTTACAATTTTAGGAGTTCTACATCCATAACAATTTCACAAAAAATCATATCTGATAAGTTGTTATTGATTCTAATTTGAATTTACAATTTAAATTACTTTTTTGCTCGCCCATAGCAACCCACCACTTAAGATTTATTGTGGCAATGTTGTGGAGATACTCTTGTCCAACTCTCATGCCATATCAGCAAAGTCTATATGTGGTGGGTCATACAAAAGTGTAGTTCTTACTTCTCATCACTATTTATTTGGTTAATAAATTACTAATCCATGTGATGCACAAGCAAATTATGTCATAAAAGGGATTTGATCATGTCATGAATTAAGTAGATCAATTTTGATAGACTCCAAAGTTAGTGATTTAAACCTATTCTTAGTTTAGATTTTTATGGTATCTCTAGTGCCTTTTGTGGCTATAATTTTTTTAAAAAAATAAATAAGAAAGAATTTCAGTTCATGCTGATTATTCTTTATCATTAAATTAAGATGCCAATTAATTTTTTGTGTATCAAATCTCTTGTTCGATGACAAATTTTTTTTATTAGTTGAGCTATCTAGAATCTCATTCATGGCTATAATACTTGATATATAGTTATTTTTCAATATGATGGGAATTAAAGACAATTTTAACAAAATTGCTGCTATATGTGATCACAAAGTTGCCTTGCTAAAATAACAAAAACAAAAGTTTCCTGTAATGGAGCTTTATCTCAAATTTTATTTTGCAGTATTATAGCACTCGCATTAGTGTTTGTATAATAGAAAAAATATCACATTTTATTCAACATAAACTAAAAATTCACCCACATCAACTTATGCAAAGTTATATAAAGATACACGGTTTCTATAGTAACTATGTAAATTTACACTAACACAACTCATTTTACATTTAGTTTTTATTCCTTTTTATGTATCTCGAGGACAATAAAAAAGAGTGGATGGTATTGTTATGTATGAAGAAAGAAAAACAATTATAAAAAATTAAGAAAAATTTTATATTATAATAAAACGTAGTGTAAAATAGATAATTTGATATATGTAAAATAAAATAAAAAAGTATGTTCTTATATTAAAATAAACAATTTTTTCTGGACAAGCTGATGGAGTCCATAAATATTGAGCTTGATAATCATGTTATTTTCTGAAGGAAACAATAAAGCATAGCAGACCGCATGTGAGATCACAAGAAAATCGAGATACTTACTGACAAAAAATCTGATTAAGCTAATGGTTTCAATTTAAATAATTGCATGCTGGGAATATTCTTGACCTTCCCAAATAAAAATTACATTATTTGACTAATTGTAATTTGTAAAACACAAGGCTCTATCAAAGGCCCAAAATTGCTTGATATTTCAACTATCACATGTCTGAGTACCATAAATAATGATCAAATCCTTGTAATTATGTTAATTGAGTTTAAGGTCGATTGTTTCTTGCCAAAAAAGAATTACTATTATAATAAGAATGATTTCAAGGAAATGAAAATGATGATGATTACTTGTTTATTAGGCCACCATAAGAATTACTTCTTTTTTAATTACGTAGATCTCTTTGCCTTTGGCACCGATCTTTGGTACTTTGATAAAGTCAATAGTATGAGTATAGCTGTAACGAAAAATATTGCATATACTCTACAAAGGAAAGGAAGCATCACGTGTGATTACTGATTATGCCTTGCTTGAGATATGTAGCATTAGCATTACTCCTAATGAAGTAATCTTGCAAGATGCTTTGTCCCTTTTTCTTTTTCAGGCCACAAAGCATAAACCTTATATTTATTCTCCATTTTTATAATTTAAATCTTCGCAATGATTATTAAAGTTTTATCGATGTTCATCTTGCACATTGAGTTATAGGGTTGGATTTGGTTAGGCTCTTTTTATTCTTTGCTAAAATCCCTGATCGGTATCAATTTTATCATTTTCTCCCAATTAATTCCAGTGCACATTTGAAATTGAAAAATTCTACGGCCACAATTTTTTTAGGAGAATGGTTACCTTTTTCCAAAATTTGTTAAGAGCACTCATAATAAAGGAGGTATATTTGCTATAATGCTATTTTAGCAACTAAAACACCAAAATGCAAGCTACAGCAAAATTGCTATATCTAAAAAAAATAGCAAAAGAGCTACAGTGGACTGTCAAACATAACCGCTCACTATAGCTCAAAACTTAAAAAAAAAAAAAAAAAAATTATATCTCTTTTTCTCTTCCCTCTCTTTCTTCTCTGGCCATTTGTTTCTCTCAATTTTTTCGATTTTTTTTTCAAATAACATTAAATATAAAAAAATTTAGTTAGTTGTCACGTTTTAAAACAATGATAAAAAATAGCATCTCGAGTGTCTAAAACTCGAGTTCCAAAAATAAAAATCGAGTTTTTAAGTCTCTATTTGTAAGCGGTGGGAGCTGATGTGGACAAAAAATCCAAGTGGAAGCTTTTAAGACTCAAGTTTTAGAAACTCTAGTTTAACCGTTCTTCATCTATGTTCTTCATCTCTGGGTTTCTTCATCTGCGTCTCTGGGTTTCCTCATCTGCTGGGTTTCTTCTCCTTCTTCTTCCTTGTGTTTGATTTTTTCCTTCTTCTTCGTTCTTCGATGGCAAAATTTGAAGCCTCGTCAAATCGTCACTTCGTCTTCCTTTTCAGATTAGATTGTGCCTCTTCAAATCTCCTCTTCGTTCTTCCTATTCAGATCAGATCGTGCCTCTTCAAATCCAAATCCATTCTTCGTTCTATTCTTCTCCGTTCTTCGTTCTGTTCTTCTTCAGAGAGGATGTTCTTCAAGTACAATTTAGAAGTCGACTCTCTAAGACTTGAGACCTATGTGGCATTATACTGCCAAATCACCAAGTGGGAATTGAGTCTTTAACACTCGAGTTTTAGATTGAAATCGAGTTTTTAAAACTCGAGATGCTAGTTTGCAACTTTCTTTCAAACCCATCATAACTTACGATATGCTTCCTCCTGCCACTGCTACTCTGAAAATATCCCCCAATTTTTTCTCCCTTTCTTTTCCAAACTTCTTCTCATTTCTTCATCTCCATATCTCTGCCTACCTCCTCTTCCTTTTTTTTTTTTTTTTTTAAAAAAAAAAAAAATTATTAAGCTATGGTTGAAACTATCACTCTCTCTTTCTTTGATTTTGTCTTTCTTTCAGTTTTTTTTTTTCTCTTTTGTGGTGGTGATGGGTTTTATGCCGATTGTGGGTGGGGTGGTAATGGGTGTGGTGGTGATGGGCTTTGTGGGTTTTTTTTTTTTTTTTTTTTCCTAACTGGTAGTGATGGTGATCGTGGGGTGGTGATATATGGGTCCTCTTTCCTTTTCACCGGTGGATCGTGGATTGCGGCTGAGATTTGGTCTGGTTTTGGATCGTGGATCATGGATCGTGACTAGATCGCAGCTGATAATTTTTTGTTTTGTTTGGGTCTTAGTTGACTTGGTGGTTTTGGTTAATTTGGTGGGTTTTGGGTTTGTGATTGGGTTTTGATTTGGGTTGAGGTTGTGGGTGGTAGTGTTGTGGCAGCAGGTGTTGTAGTGGGTTTCTGATGAGGGTGGTGGCTTGCGGTGTCTGTTGTGATGAGCGTGGGTTTTGGTTGTTTTTGTTTGGAAAAAGAGAAATGCATAGAGAAAGAGAGGGGAAGAAAGAGAGAGAGGAAGAGGTGAGATTGATAATAAAAAAGAATTAAAAAAATAATAAAGAAATAATATTTTAATGAAGTGGTAAAAAATATAAAATCTTTGCTATAAGGTGTATTATAAAATGAGTTATTAAAATAGATAAAATAATGTTTTGAGTTGCTTAAAGCTAAATTTTTTAGATGCCTTACTGTGAATGCTCTAAGGTGGTAAGTTATTGTTGGAACAATATCATTTACTTATTAAGTGTAACTTCATTTTTATGATACATTTATCACAACAAACAACATCAATAATTATTATTTTTTAAATGTTGTAAAATTTGTTTGGATCTTTTGATTTATCATATGCTAAACTCCCTTCAAAATAAGAAGTTAGAAAGGAAGTTAAATGCGTATATATAAATTAAGCCTTACATTGGCCATCAATGTTTAGTCCAGAGAGTGAGAAACTATATAGGAGGAGTAAAGTGGGCTGAAAAACCATATGTGAGCTATCACTAATGTGAAACACCTTATTACAAATGTCCATAGGCCCAAACTTTAACCATCCTTTCTATAGTTGGGTGCTTAGTATGCTTGAAATTTCAATATGAAGAAGGGCGCATGATTTTTGGCTAGGAATCACCTACGTACAACTCTTATAAGTTAAAAAAAAGAAAAAAAGAAAAAAAAAAGAAGAAGCTCTTTTAATCTCCTTAAGCAAGATGAGGAAAATTTAGCAGTAGGCCCACATGAAATTTCCAAAGTACAATTTTGAGAAATTTCCACCTCAAAATTCAGCATACGCAAGAGATAGAACTTTATGTGTGTACAAAATCTCATACATAAATGAGAAACTAACATTTTAGCATTGACAGTTTTAGAAAAAATAAAAATAGAAAAAGGAAATGGTAGTAGGAAGTCATGACATGGATAAGTAAGATTAAAAAAATATAAAAGATCAGATAAAAGAGAAAGAAAAATATATAACTCTAAGTTGTTGGCAAGCAGGATTCTATTTCTTGTTTTTTTTGTGTTTTTGGTCTTTTTTTGTTTCCTTTTATTTTGAGTTGGAGAAGGAATATATTTTTTGATACGATAGGATACACTATATAAAGTAGAAGTCATTAATGAGTTCTTCATGGCATTAGTTCTAACAATATTGAAAGTAAGGCTAAATTAGAGGATTTTCTAGGTGTGTTTTGAAGCCAAAATTGAATTCTTCTTGCTGTAAGTATTAATAATTGTTTTTGCAAATTTGTTCATATATGTGCGTGCTTTTCTATTATTATCATAAACAAAAAGTTGCTATGCTTGCTTAAAATTTGTCGTATAGATATTAAATGTAGTAAATTTTTATTGCACTTGGATTAATACTATATTTTTGTGAGATATTACCACTAAATAGTTTGGTTTATGTTGCTATATTCTTAGATCCATGCTTTTATTTAATATCTATTTATAGGTTAATCACATGCAAAATTTCAAAATAATAAGTTACCATTTACCATTAAATCAATATAGTTAGCTGTTTAGCATATTTAAAAAACCAAAAAAAAAACAAAACCATAAGAGTTCTTTATAGATTTGTGAGTTTTTAATGCCTAATCACCTTGATATTCAAAAAAAAATAATAGACCACCTTAATATTTAGTAAGTATATGATAGTTGTAGCAAATAAAATTATTCCAACTATCTCTCAAAAAAAAAAAAAAAATTCCAACTATAGGTTTAGCAAACTATTAATACTTTTTAATGAATGGTAAGAATTGACATAAGCGGAACAAAGTAAATAAAAAAATATATAAATTAAAAAAAAAACTTTTTAAGTTGATTGGGGGAATTTAAAGACATAGTTGGAACTTTTGTTATTAAAGTATTCTTATTTATTATTCTTTAACTTTTTAGGTGCATTTCCTTAAATAAAAAATCATATTTAAATAATAGAAAAAAAGAAAAGAAAATACAATTTTAAAAAATAAGTCTCCCCTGGGTCACGTCCATGCCTCTTAAACAATGAGGCCCAAATCTAATTTTCATTCAAAATCCAAACTTCTTTGCTTGCTTCTTAGACACAAAATCAAACACCTCATGTGCAAGTGCTGTTGCTCTCACTCATTCCCAGATTCTCTACACGCTCCTCCTTCGTAAACGTTTGATCCCACCCAAAAGAAGCCATCAATCTTTTCTTAAATTGAAAAAAATCGGTGTTTTCACATCAAAATTGAGCAATAAAAAAAAATGCTACAACAAAACTGGAAAGGCAACAATTCTGAATTCTCACGCCTATTTCTCTTTCTTTGCTTCTTTTCATCTATATATATGATATATAGATTTGGATTCAGCTTACCAGCCTTATTGTATTGAGTCATGCTTTTCTTTTTCTCTAAACCAATTGGATGTTATTTTGTTTGTGACTCTGTGCATATGATACAAGAAGATGGAGCAACAACAGCAACTTCTACATTTTGCCACTCAAAGCATCCCTTGGTTTTCATTCTAGAATACAGAGTTGGAGGTACTTGTCTGGGTGGGTGTGTTTGGGTATCTTGAACAACATTTAGAGTGGGTTGTGAGTGAATGAATGATTGGGAGTGGCCATTGTGGGGCTGTGGGTGGTATTTCAGTTTGAGGTGTATCCTTCCAGTTTGACAAAAGGTCTTATAAACCTCAAGTCACAAGTTGCATTGATTATACATAATATACAACAACCAGGTCAAGCTCATAATTAGAAAAATTCATTTTTTTTTGGGCGGTACATGTATATTATTTTGTTGCGATCATAATTATTAGTTATGCCTAACCTACAAATTCTTTGAATGTATATGGAATTTCTTAGAAGTAATTGTTAGTAAAAATGCGAGGCTGGACTTTTCTTCTAATAGACGTCGACTATTTTTCTTAATTAATACCCAATATACCAAAAATAGCAACTTTCATACGTTCCAAGTAGAGAGAAATCCTCGTAAATGGAGGTGCAGTTGTGGTCATCAAAATAGCTCTTGAAATGAAGAAGATAAGTTTCAAAGACATGTGAAATGGAAAGTTATGTATAGTGATATGATGCATTGTTTTATCCATTCATTGTGTCTATATAGTATTTTTATAACTGGACATAACAAGTGGAATTTAACTGAGATTTTACATTGTGTTTACTCATGATGAAACTAAGAAGCCCACCAGTTGAAAAACATTTTGTAATTCAGCATTGTTTTAATTTTTGCAAATGATGATAGCATGCTATTGTGTAATCTTTTAGTTTTCAATTATATATCTGATTAGTGGGCTCCCAAGTTGCCAAAGCTGATTAAAATTGAAATGCTAGTGCAGAGCTCATGGATTCATTTTTTAAACTCATTATGTTGCAACAATCCAGGCTGGAATTAAAGAGTGCTTCAAACGACAATTCCATTTTTTCAAGTTTGATTTTTGTAGATAACAATTATGGGTCATACACTGATTATTATCTAGTTATGTATGTTGGCACTTTTAAGAAGGTGGGTTTGTCTTTGATTGAAAAGTCTATCACAGAGGAGTTATGAGGAACAATGGAAGAAGTAGGGGAAATGGTATGAACATTATTGCTTGAAGTGGAATACTTTGAAGAGAGAACAGAAAAGGCTTATACTGGATCTAAGTAATGCGGTTGATCAACATAAAAATAATAGAACAAGAACTATACTTGTCTTAAGTATTTCTTCTTGGCAGAGTCCTTCAAGTTTGGATGCTATAATAGCTTAGATACTTGAAGGCCAACTTTGTGGAGAGTGGTGAAGATGGGTAGTGATTTGATAAAAACCTTAAAGATAGAGGAGTTGGATAAAAATACAAGAAAAAACAATGTTAAAGAATCTTACTTGCCAATGACTTGTAGCTCAATTTTAGTGGTAGGTAGATGTCCTTCATGGTGCTCCCATAAGGAAGCACAGGACCCTGCAGTTGGCTGAGTGGATTCATCCACCACTCACACTCACTTATCATTTTGTTCCTCAAGGACATACCCATGGACTTGATCGCCAATAGCAAACCACAACATTTCCTAGCAATTGCTCTTGTAACAATGGTAATATATTCTAGCTCAAACTCTATCTCCTACATTCTATACAAACAAGTTCCAAGCCTCTTCTTCGTTCAGAAATACTTCCGTGACATTCAGATTCATTTGCCTACACACTTCATTTGCTTACAGTTGGCATGGCCATCATCTTGTGGAATCCCCACAATGTCAAAATCAATCTTGTTGGGACAGAATTTCACAATGGTAGTGTATAAACTGAATGGCATGGTCTTCTAATGCCAATAGAAATCAAGGGCATGAGATCAGAAATCATAACAAATTAACAATGTCAGCCTAAAAAGGAGGACTTGGCATGAGATCATAAATAATAGAGACAACTTAAGAATGGAGGCTCAACTCAATTTTTAAATACTAACAAAGAAAGACAAGAAAATGGGGAATCATTTTGAAGATGATGATGGTGAACTTGATTACAGGTATGTTCCTTTTTTTCTTTAAGTGGTTTGTGGGGCATCCAAAATGAAGTTACTGAGCTTACTAATATTGATTGGCTTGGTACCCAGTAGAAATGTCAAATTGAATGAAGTGAATATATTATTACGTTGTTAGTAAGCACCTTTTTAGACCCTTTTTCCCTCCTTTTTGTGAAAATAGTTTGCACACTATTATGTGGGCCATTTAATTCTCAAGGCGTGATATCCAATATGGCCATTTAATTGAGATGATCCATTGGACACAAGATGTTTGAGGAAATGGCCTTCGTTGGGCTCTTTGGTGGTGGGTGATAGCTTATTTTGTTAGCTTGTCAAAGTATTCACAAATAAAGGATCAGTTTGATGGAAGTATTTTGATGGTAACCTTTTTCTATGCTAATACTTGAATTAGGTTGAGATTATATGGATTTTGCTTTTTCTACTTAATATTACATTAGAAGAGGGCGCATGCTAATTTGTGTTGAGATTGACACCGTAAGACGTTTATATGTCCATTAGCTATGAAAATTGAGATATGAAATTGGAGCATGTGAGAGATGATTCTTGGGTTCTCCAAGGGGATCTCACAAAGTGAGCATTTACATTGGGAATTGTACTCTTTCGTTGATATAAAATGGAAATTGTTTGATTAGCTAGAATTTAGATTGCCTTCTGCTGAAAGAAGTTCTTATTTGCTAATAATAACTACAGAATCGCATCTTGGTGTATTGGTTAGAACTTCTATTCCTTTGAAGGGTGCAACATGGGATTTTTCTGGGACTGTTTTAAATATGTTAGCAATCCTTTCTCCTGTCAAAGTTAAGAATTGATGAATTATTCATACGAATTCTTGCTTAACGGTTGTCTGTCTTTTACCAGTCAAGTGTCTTTAATGTTTGTTGTGAGTAATACGATTAAACCAAGGTCAATGCTTTGTTGGACTTAAACGAATTCTAAGCTCTCTTGGTTTTTAAAACTTGGTACATTAGATTATATGCAATTTTTAAAGGGCAACTGCATCATGAAGTTTGAATTGCAATCAAAATCAGTGGCCAGCTGTAAATTCATGTATGCAGTAGCAGGGCGGAAAATGCCTGCGGCATTGGATGTTCTTCAAGGCAGCAGCTGATGAAAGTTGCATCTTAATTGGGTGATGTTTTTAGTGTCATATCAGTGTATTCGTTGTGGTTTAGCTGATTGTAATAATTAGTCCACATGCATGTATTAGGTGATCTATTAGTTGATTAAGAAAAGACTAAGAATGTGCTAGTTATAATTGTAACTAATTCTGTTACAGAAGTTAATTACAGCAGTAACCACTTAGCAAGGCTTGTCTACTTGTGGGGGCTAGTAGTATAGATAGCGGTAATTCCAACGTAGGATTTTGCTGGGATTGTTCAAAACATATTTGCAATCCTCTCTTCTAAACTTAAGAATTGATGAATTATTGATACAAATACATGCTTAATGGTTGTCTGTCTTTTACCAATCAAGCGTCTTTAATGTTTCTTGTGAGTGATAAGATTAAACCAAGGTCAATGCTTCTTTGGTCCTAAACATATTCTAAGCTCTTTTGGTTTTTCAAACTTGGTACAATAGATCATATGCAAATTACAAAAGGCATCATGCCCTATGATGGTTGGTTCTTTTCATTTATTCACGGAAGAAGAACAAAAGACAAAACTATTGAATGTTCGATACAACTTTCTTTGGTTTTTTTTTTTATAATTTTTTAATGAGAGATTTTTTCCACGTTGATTGGGTGATTTTCTCTAAAGCAATAATAGAGTAACACTAATGGAGAAAGGTGATTTAGACCTCTCTATAATTGGATGCTATGTAAAACAAATATAATAACGAGGTGCTGACTTCCTTCTCTCCAGGCTTTTCACCTATATTATATGTGCCAGGAAATGGCAAAGGAAGCAGACCTTCTTAATGACAACCACTTCAAGCCAAATATTATACAATACAAAATCTCAGCGAGAGGCCAGCACAGTGCCTATGTCTATCGCATGCCTGATTCTATATATAAAGAATAAATCCTATCAATCTATTTATACATGTATGTGCAGGGGAATAGATATTCAGTCTTATATGTGCTATGGCTATGAATGTTTAGCCCATAGAGAGAAATATGGAAGGATAAAGTAGACTGAAACTTGGTGAGCTAGTCCGAGTATCAGAGTAGTTGAGCCACCCCCAATTTGTAATATCTTAACACAAATGTCCACAAGCCCAAAATCCAACCACCTTTCATATGGTAATACAATATGCTTAGTATGTGGTTGTGTACCCAGCATCCCAGCCAAGCCTGAACTAGGCTTGAAAGTCCAATATCCAAAAGCATGGGTGCTAGATCTCTGGCTAGGAATGGGTTACATCTTATGAGTTAAAACTCGTTTAGACTTCTCTAAAGAAAATGTGGAAAACTTTGAAACAGTCCCATTGTCTTTCAAGTCCATTAGTTATTCACTCGGCCACTATTCTAAATACTTTGGAAGAGTGACACTTATCTCATATTCCCTTCACTTTTTTTTTTAGGTAGAAAATATTTCCTTCACCTTAGTAGCTAAATCAAACGGTTGAAAATAAATCTTAGGAGACAAAAGTAACTCCTTTAGGAATGAGTATACATTACTAAAAAAAAAAAAATTCTGTTATACTGTTTTTTCATAGATTGTCTAGACACTAAAGGTAAATAAATAAAGTTCTCCAAAATATAGATTGGTTCCAAATTTATTTGATTCACGAGGTTTGAGTTCCTAATACTCCGAAAGAGAGAGTCTTATCTCATATTTTCTTTACCTTAGTAGCTAGCAGCCTAAATCAAACTGATTAAATACCTCAGGAGACAAAAGCTACTCCTTTTTAATCATAGGGGAAAATATGAAAAATAATTAAACCATGTGAGAGATGAGTATAGACTATAAACTACTAAAAAAATAAAAGAATTTTATGTTATATTTCATCTCCATAGATTGTCTATAGGTAAACCAAAATAGATGGGTTCCAAATTTATTTAATTTAAAAGTTTTGACTTCCCAATATTTTTTATCAAACAAGACTAATTTCACATTTTATGATATCACCTGATTTAATAAACTCATCTACAATTTTAGAAGTGGGTCTAAAATCATCATTCTTGCACAGTTAAATTATTGTTTTGTTCCTCTTGGACTTATCCATAGCCATGATCACCATTGGCAAACCACCTCATATTTTGTGCATTTGCTCTTTGCAAAAATAGTAATTTCTTTGGACTCAAACTATGGATGAGTTTGGCATCAATTTTAAGATTTAGCTTTTAGGTTTTAGTTTTATGTAAACCTTTTTAAAACTTCACCCTTTTTTTTTTTTTTTGCATTTTTTCACTTTTTCAAATTTTTTTTAGGTTACAAATATACTTTAATACAATTTCAGCAAAAAAAATTTAGCAAAAAATTAGATAAGTTGTTTCGAAATAGACCAATACCTTCTACATTCAACAAAATAAGTTCCAAGCCTCTTCATTCAGAACCTGTACAGACACAATTGGCATTATTTATAGTCTTTAAGCGATGGGGAGAGGTTGAGGAACCACAAGCTTTTGGGCATGGTCTTTGAGTAATGCATTTGTACAAATTTTGAATTTTATTCTGCCTCCTTATTGTAATTTCCTTTTGGTCATATGTAAATCAATTTTTCTTCCTTTTGAGTTACACTCTCTTCCTTTTTCTCAGTCGTGCAACTGAAGGTAGTTTTTGATTCTCTTGCGAAGTCCATTAATAGTATTTAATATTCTAGGACCCAATCTTTGCCTTTGGCACCAATCTTTGGTACTTTGATAAAGTAAATAATATTAGTATAGCTGTAACGTGAAGTATTGCATATACTCTACAAAGGAAAGGAAGCATAACGTGTGATTACCGATTATGCCTTGCTTGAGATATATATGTTGCATTAGCATTACTCCTAATGAAGTAATCTTGCAAGATGCTTTGTCCCTTTCTCTTTTTCAAGCCACAAAGCATAAATCTTATATTTATTCTCCTTTTTTATTATTTAAATCTTCTCAATGATTATTAAATTTTTATCTCATCCTGCACATTGAGTTATAGGGTTGGATTTGTTGGGCTCTTTTTATTTTTTGCTAAAAACCTTGATTGATATCAATTTTATCATTCTCTCCCAATTGATAATAGTCATAAAAGTTTTCGCAACCTTTTTTCCAAAACTACTTAAGGTGATAAGTTATTATTGGAATAATATTATTTTCTCATTAACTCATTGTTCACATCATTTTTATGATACATCAATCACAATAAACAACATTAATAATTATATATTTTTTTAAATTGTAAAATTTGTTTAGATCTTTTGATTTATCATATGCCAAACCCCTTCAAAATAAGAAGTTAGAAAGGAAGTTAAGTGCGTATATAGAAATTGAGCCTTACATTGGCAATCACTGTTTAGCCTAAAAAGTGAGAAACTATATAGGAGGAGTAAAGTGGGTAGAAAAACTATACATGTGAGCCATTACAAATTTGAAATATCTTATTACAAATGTCCACGGGCCCAAACTTTGACCACCCTTTCTATAGTTGGGTGCCTTAAAAGTACAATATTAAGAAGGGCATATGATTTTTGGCTAAGAATGGCCTACAACTCTTATAAGTTAAAAACTCTTTCAATCTCCCTAAGATAAGGAAAATTTAACAGTAAGCCCACATGAAATTTCCAAAGTACAATTTTAAGAAAATTTCACCTCAAAATTCATCATACGCAAGAGATAGAACTTTATGTGTGTATAACCTAATTTATATATATATGAACAAAAAAAGGGCTCATATGGCTCGGTATCATTGCCTTGGCCCACTTAAACCCAAATTTTATGGCGTGGGACCATCGAAATTGCTTAGGGCTATCCATGTGGGCACAACATTTTAAACTGAAGTGCCATGACTCGAACCACAACTCTCGAACTTGCAAGGGTGATGGTTTAAGGGACTCCTACCATCAGGCTACCACCCTTCAATGGTAATACCTAGTTAGAGATACATAACAAAATCTCATAAATAAATGAAAAAAATAACATTTTAGCATGGACATGTTTAGAAAAAACAAAAAATAGAAAAAGGAAATGCTAGTAAGAAGTCATGACATGGATAAGTAAGATTAAAATATATAAAATATTAGATAAAAGAAAAAGAAAAAGAAAAAGGAAATGCTAGTAAGAAGTTATGCCTCTTTATCGTAATTTCCTTTTGGTCATATTCAAATCAATTTGTCCTCCTTTTGAGTTACACTCTCTTCCTTTTTCTCAGACGTGGAAATGAAGGTAGATTTTGATTCTCTTGTGAAGTTCATTAATAGTATTTTAATATAGTAGGTGAAAATTTAGAGAAGCAATGCTTTCAACATCTTATCTAGTACCTTCATTCTTACACTCTTCTATTCTTTAGGAAATCTTTTTGCTTTTATTTATTTATTTTTACTTTTGGGAGGGTTTTCACTAATTTGAAACACTTTAGGTCCAAAGTTTTACCACCCTTCCTATACTTGGACTTGGGTGCTTAGTAAGCTTGAAAGTTCAATATCATGGACATGTCTAGAAAAAAAAAATAGAAAAAGGAAATGGTAGTAAGAAGTTATGACATGGATAAGTAAGATGTAAAAAAATATAAAATATTAGATAAAAGAGAAAGAAAAAGTATATAACTAGTTGTTGGCAATCAAGAATATATTTCTTGCTTGCTTGTGTTGTTGTTCTTTACTTATCTCCTTTTCTTTTGAGTTGGAGATGGAATTTCTTTTTTAATACGATAGGATACACTATATATAGTAGCAATCATAAATGAATTCTTCATGACCTTAGTTCTAGCAATATTGAGATTAAGGCTAACTTGGAGGTTTTTCTAGGTGCGTTTTGAAGCCAAAATTGAATTCTTCTTGGTGTAAGTATTAATAGTTGCTTTTGCAAATTTATTCATATATCCATGTGTTTTTCTATTATATGCATAAACGGTACGTTGCTATGCTTGCTTAAAATTTGTCATATAGATAGATATTAAATGTAGTAAATTTTTAGTGCACTTGGATTAATACTATATTTTTGTGAGATATTACCACTAAATAATTAGGTTTATATTACTATATTCTTGGATCCATGCTTTTATTTAATATTTATTTATAAGTTAATCACATGCAAAATTTCAAAATAATAAGTTGCCATTTATGGTTAAATCTATAAGGTTAGCCGTTTACTACTAATTTTTTTGTCAGAAATTTTGTTGAATTGGTTTTGTTGTTTTGAGTTGTGCTAAGTGACTTGACCTAAGTAAAAATTTGAATAAAAAGTCAAACTTAGCTGCACTTTCTACTTGATATATAGAACAAAGGAAAACTCAGATTTGGGTTCAATACTTTTTAATGAATTATAAGAAATTGAGAATTGACATAAGTGGAACAAAGTAACACAAATTATACTTTTTTAGTCTCAAAAATTGGGAGAAGAATTAAAGACATGGTTCAAACTTTTGTTATGAAAACATTCTTATTATTTGTTCCTGACTTTTTAGGTTTATTTCCTCTAAATGAAAAAATCAGAATTTTTTTTATTTATTTAAAGAAAAAAAAACAATTAAAAAAACTCATCTCTAACTCAATAGTTTTGAGTTTAACATTGCCTTCCACTTTTTAGATTCCAAAATATATAAAAAATAATTTATATCTTTAGCTAGAGGAAGTTATTACGGATGGTATTGTCTATATCTTTTTACGAGCGATGAAGAAATCAAACGTCATAACAGTTTTTGACACAACCGAAAATTATTCATCCCCACCTGGGCCACTTATGCCTCTTAAACAATCAGGCCCAAGTCCAACTTTATTCAAAATCCAAACTTCTTTACTTACTTCTGTTAAGACACAAAATCAAACACCTCATGTGCAAGTGCTGCTCTCACTCACGCCCAAATTCTGCACATTCTCCTCCTTCCTAAACGTTTGATCCCAACCAAAAGAAGCCTTCAATCTTTTTCTTAAATTAAAAAATCGGTGTTTCACATCAAAATCGAGCAATGAAAAAAAATGCTACAAACCTGAAAAAGCAGCAATCCTCACGCCTATTTCTATTTCTTTGTTTCTTTTCATCTATATATGATATATAGATTTGGATTCAGCTTACTAGCCCTGTTGTATTGAGTCACGTTTTTATTTTTCTCTAAACAAATTGGATGTTATTTTGTTTGTGACTCTGTGCATGTCATACAAGAAGATGGCGCAACAACAGCAACTTCTACATTTTTGCGATTCAAAGCATCCCTTGGTCTACCGTCCAGACTCCAGAGGTGGAGCTACTTGTCGTGGGTGCCAAGAATCAATTTATGGTCCTATCTACTATTGTCCAAGAGGTGAATGCCCGTCCTACTACTTCCATCATAAATCATGTGCGGAAGTATCGCTTGGGTTGCACCATCCCTTGCACCCATTACACCCTCTTATTCTTTTTGACGAAAAAACTCATTATCCTGAAGAGAAAGAAAAAAGCAGATGTCAACTCTGTAAAGAATCTCGCAATGAATACACTTATTGCTGTTACCGATGCAACTTCAACCTTCACATCAAATGTCTTGGCTTGCCACATGAAGTTGAGTTCCATGATCACCCACACCAGGTAATGCTAAGTTATGTAAAAATACATAGTTGCTACACTATTCATGTAAATTTACACTAATATTACTCATTTTACATTTAGTTTTTATTCTTTCTTTGCATATCTCAAGAATAATAAAAGAGAGTGGACGGTGATTATTACGTATGAAGTAAGATAAACAATTAAAAAAAATTAAGAAAAATTTTATATTATAATGAAATATAGTGTAAAATAGATAATCTGATGTAGGGTGTTTTAAAAAGTGAATATGTAAAATAAAAAAAGTATGTTCTTATATTAAAATAAACAAAATTTTTTGCACAAACTAATGTGAATGCTCTTAATTTTAGTATTAGATAATGGAGTTCATAATTATAGAGCTAGATAATCATATTATTTCCAAAGGAATCAATAATGCATAGCAGACCACATGTAAGATCGCAAGAAGATCAAGATACTTATTGATCAAAAAATATGATTTGTCTAGTGGTTTCAATTTAATTCTTTGTATGCTAGGAATATTCTTGACCTTAATTCCCATTTAAAAAAAAAATTACATTAATTGTCTAATTGTAAAAAAAATTACAATAAGAATGATTACAATGCAACCAAAATCATGATGGTTATAATATATTGCCTTGAAATTAACAACACCATTAATTACGTAGATCTCTTGGCTTTGGCACCAATTTTGGTACTGCACTAGCTAGTTGATAAAGTCAATAGTATGCTTTGCATATGCTCTACAAAGGGAAGCATTAGCATCTTGTGTGATTATGCTCAATGCACTACAAGTAATGTTTAGCAAACTGCCAAGAAAGGAAGAAAATTATGCATGGTGTTTCTTTTTTCTTTTTTTAAGGAAACAGTTTTTCTTTCTTTCATTCCCTACTCTGTTATTTCCCCCACAATCACATTCACAATACAAGAACAATATGGGTAGCTAGTGAAGCAATAAAGTTTTCATATATGTACCCTTACTTCTCCAAGCAAAGTAATCTTGGAAGATGCTTTGGTCCCTTTTTCTTTTTCAGGCCATAAAGCATAAATCTTATATTTATTCTCCTTGTTTTATTATTTAAATCTTCCCATTGATTATTAAAGTTTTATTGATGTTCATCCTGCACATTGAGTTATAGGGCTGGATTTGGTTGGGCTCTTTTTATTCTTTGCTAAAAACCTTGATTGATATCAACTATATCATTCTCTCCCAATTGATTCTAGTGCACATTTGAAATTGAAAAATTCTACTGTCACAATTTTTTTAGGGGAATAGTTAGAAAAGTTTTCACAACCTTTTTCCAAAACTTGATAAGGTGATAAGTTATTATTGGAACAATATCACTTTCTGATTAACTCATTTTTATGATACATCATTCACAACAAACAATATCAATAATTTTTTTAAAAAAATATTGTAAGATTTGTTTCGATCTTTCGATTTATCACATGGAAAACCCCTTCAAAATAAGAAGTTAGAAAGGAATTTAAATGCATATATAGAAATTGTGCCTTACGTTGGCCACCAGTGTTTAGCCCAGAGAGTGAGAAACTATATGTGACTTACCACTAATTTGAAACACCTTATTACCTATGAAGCACGGGTGCATTTCGGGACTCGGGTGCGGGTGCGGGACTCGGCAATTTTTGAAAAAAGTGGGTGCGGGTGCGGCAGGACTCGGCAATTAAAAAATTATTAAAAATATTTTTATTTATATTTTTAATATATTGCTAAAATATACTTTTTTCACATTATATAAACATATACCAAATTTAGAGCAATAATAGATAATAACTAAAACATGATGTTCATAAATTAAATACAACTCACAAGATTGAAACTAAAACATTCCATGGTGTTCTGAAATTAGAATACAACTTATAAGTTTGAAACTAAAACTAAAGAAAAGACAACTAACAAGACAATCAAATACCAACATATCATAATCAAGATCAATAGGTGCACTTCTAAACTTCACTTCACTAGTAATAGCATGCGCCAGTTTTTTTTTTTTTTTTTTTTTTTTTTTAAATATTTCGGAACAATTGAATCGGCCGGATCTTTTGATTTATCACATGCCAAACCCCTTCAAAAATAAGAAGTTAGCGAGTCGAAGTTAAATGCATCGATACAAATTGAGCCTTACATTGGCCATCACTGTCGCGCCTAGAGAGTCGAAACTATATGTGCCGCTCGCCACGCGTTTGAAACAAGCTTATTACAAATGTCCATGAGCCCAAACTTTAACCACCCTTTCTATAGTTGGGTGCTTCGGACGCTTGAAAATTCAATATCAAGAAGGGCCATGATTTTTGGCTAGGAATGGCCTACAACTCATACAAGTTAAAAACTCTTTCAATTTCCCTAATCAAGATGAAGAAAATTAATCTGAAGAATTGGGGGAAGAATTAAAGACATGAATGGAACTTTTGTTGTTAAAGTATTCTTATTATTTATTCTTAACTTTTTAGGTGCATTTCCTGAATAAATAAAAAAAATCATATTTAAAAAAAGAAAAAAAAAACAATTTTAAAAAATTAGACTCTATCTCCAGACTTTTAAGTTTAACACTGTCTTCCACTTTGAGACTGCAAAAAATTTTTTAATAATAATAATAATATCTTTAACTAGAGGAAGTATTGCCTCTATCTTCACAAGAGACGATTTCAACATCTTTCATAACAGTAATTTTTTGACACAACCATAAAATTATTCATCTCCACCTGGGCCACGCTCATGCCTCTTAAACAATCAGGCCCAAATCCAATTTTCATTTAAAATCCAAATTGCTTTACTTGCTTCTTAGACACAAAATCAAACACCTCATGTGCAAGTGCTGCTCTCACTCACGCCCAAATTCTGTACACACTCCTCCTTCCTAAACGTTTGATCCCAACCAAAAGAAGCCTTCAATCTTTTCTTAAATTAAAAACATCAGTGTTTCAAATCAAAATTGAGCAATAAAAAAAATGCTTACAAAACTAAAAAGGCAGCAATTCTCACGCCTACTTCTATTTCTTTGTTTCTTTTCATCTATATATGATATATAGATTTGGATTTGGCTTACTAGCCCTGATGTATTGAGTCACGTGCTTAGTTTTCTCTAAACAAATTGGATGTTATTTTGTTTGTGACTCTATGCATGTGATACAAGAAGATGGAGCAACAACTTCTACATTTTTGCGATTCAAAGCATCCCTTGGTCTACCTTCCAGACTACAGAGGTGGAGCTACTTGTTGTGGGTGCCAAGAATCAGTTTATGGTCCTACCTACTATTGTCCAAATTTCGAATGCAGTAGTTCCTACCTGCATCATAAATCATGTGCGGAAGTACCCCTTGGGTTGCACCATCCCTTGCACCCATTACATCCTCTTATTCTTTTTGATGAAAAAATTGGTTATCTTGAGAAAGAAAACAACAAATGCCAAGTCTGTAATGAATCTCGGGAAGAATACACCTATCGCTGTTACCGTTGCAACTTCAACATTCACATCAAATGCGCTCTTTTACAACTTGAAGTCGAACTCCACGACCACCCATTGACTCCCTGTTGGAAGAGGATCACGTTCACTTGCGACATATGCGGCAAAGAAGACAAGGGTCGGCCCTATCTTTGTGCCACATGCTATTTTTTTATTCATAGAAGCTGCGCTTCTTTCCCACGCAGGCTCAAGGTTGTACGTCACAAGCATCCCCTCCACATCACCCATTCTTCTTTTGAACTCCGTGAATCTGACTCCCGATTTTGTCAACTCTGTGTTCAAAAGGTGGACACACGCTATGGGCTTTACTATTGCTCCAACTGCGATTTCGTTACCCACCTCAATTGTGCTATAGACAAGGAAAACAGGGAGTACATAAATTTGCTGGAACTTAAAGATGGGGAGAACGAAGATGCAGAGCTCGATCAATCTGTTGAGTCAACAGTAGCTTACGAAGTCAAAAATATCAAAACGGGGGAGGATGGAACTGAAATAGCCACAGAAATTCAACACTTCAGTCATGAGCATTACTTAAAGCTCACTAATGAGGAGGTTCACAATAACGAAAAATGCGACGGGTGCATAAGAGCCATTTCCCCTCCTTTTTACAATTGTGCTAAGTGTAGTTTCTTTCTTCATAAATCTTGTGTTAATTTACCGATGAAAAAGAAACATTGGCTTTATCAAGACCCACTCACCCTCCGTAAGGCATCCACCTGGTGTAATGCCTGTTACCAGGATTGTAATGGTTTCTTCTACACTTCTGAGTCACGCAACTTTGATCTTGATGTTCAATGTAGTTTGCTCCCAGAAATCCTTACCCACGAAGGTCATAAGCACCAACTCATGCACTCCTACACAAGCTTTGGACAGACTTGCAGTAGTTGTGGTGATAGAAGAAATCTAGTATTCCGTTGTACAAGTTGTGAATTTGTACTTGACTTTAAATGTGCGACACTACCACAAACCACAAGGTACAAACAACATGAGCATCCCTTCACTCTCAGTTATGCAGCTGAAGATGACTCTGGTGAATATTATTGTGATATTTGTGAAGGAGAACGAAACCCAAATCATTGGTTCTACTACTGTACAGATTGCACTTATCCTGCACATCCCAAATGTATTCTCGGGAAATATCCAAATAAGAAGTAAGGAAGCTCTTAAACATTTGATTGTCACTGACACCCCCTTTCTTTCATTAAGGAAACTAAAGATCATCCTCCATGTCACAAATGTAGTCTTCCTTGCAAAGAGTTGATCTATTAATGTGCCCCAAGTAAATTCTATATCCACAATTATTGTTTACAGAAAGGAAAAATCTATTTTTAATTCTAATTTTAATATTTTCCTTTTTAGTTGAGCATTAGTTCTTTATTGTTGAATTGTATGTATTGTTACAGCTATCAAAAATGGGTCTCCTTCACCTTTTATAACATTATGTTGAGATTGTTAGTGTGAATTTCTGTTTTTATCCAAACAAGTCATCTTTCCATTTTATTCTTGACATTACTTACATCATTAGTTTAGTTTTATACATTTTTGCAATCATCCTGTAGTCAAAATCTACAGCTCTGGTTATAAAAACTCTAAATTTAACAAACAGTCATTCCATCATGCATTTTAAACTTCCCAATTAGATTTGATCCTATGTAATTTTATGTTTTATTTTACTAATGATTCTGTGATTAGTATTTCCTTATCTACTCCTATATTTTGTCTTTTAAAAGACCATATATATCCTGAAGCTTTTCCTATGATGTTTCTTTCTCATGTTTTATTGATAGAGTTCATAGTTAGGCTAAGTACTCTTCCAAGTGATTGTTTGATTTGGAGCAGTCTGTTGTTGCGGCATAGAAGAGATATATTACTTTGTTTAAGAGTTGTACTTGTAAATTGAATCCTTCTGTTGTATGGGCAATAGATCAAGATCAATAACTATTTATTGATGGCACTGGCATTTCTCCTCAAGATATATGTATTGGGACATGTTGCCATGTTACATGGGAGTTTTCTGGAATCTAGTATGTTTTGTTTGGTAATCCTTAGCATGTATAGGCCAGATTTGGTACTGATATTGGGGTCTTGTTAATGAGATGCTAGGCAATGTTACACACTACAGCTCTTAATTAACTGACATTTCGGTCATTACATTTCAAATCAATCCTTTTAGAAAGCCTGTGATGTTTGACGATTGTTTCTCTATTTGAGTTGGGAAGGTTGTACCAGTTGAGTTTGATCCATGTTAGAACTTGTGTGGTTACCTTTAGTTTTATAAATTTATCTCAAAGGGCCTCCAATTTTTACGCACTTATGATCTAATGAGTTCAGAAGCATAACTACTTGTTAGGTACCATCCCTCATTTGTGACCATTTTGATGTATGTAGTGTGCCGGTAGTTGCCATGCACAGTTACACAAATCCACATGCTTATTCACTTCTATAAACATTAACCATGAAAGGATGAACCCGATTCTATAAAATTCATTGTAGACATACATTGCATTTGAATACCATCTTAAGCATATATTTGATTTTAAGTAGTATTACCAATGCGTTCCCTTTAGCTTACTATAGAAAGAACAAATGTGGTTTTAATTTTAATTTTTATATTTTCCTATTGAGTTGAACTTTAGTTTTTTATTGTTAAACCTAATGTGGTATTAGTGTTGTTCACTAATGGAAGCCAAGTCACCGACCTCATCAGTGAAATTAATAAACAACCTTCAAATTCAGCAACCGGAGATAAGTTTCACTCTTTCTCTCTCCCTCTATTTTTTTTCCCCCTGATTTCCTCCGTTTTGTTTTTTGTTTTTTGGGTGGAATTGTGATGGTTTGTGGCTGATCTGCTTTAGGTGGGTTCGTTTGGGTGTTTTGAACAACATTTGAGTGGATTATGGGTGAATGAGTGATTGGGAGTTGGAACATTTGCCTACTGCTAATGACATGACCATTGTGGAGTTGTTGCTGGTGTATCCTACCAGTTTGACAAAAGGTCTTATGGACCTCAAGTCTCAAGTTGCATCAATAATATACAACTAAGTAAGGCTGATAACTTTAAAAATTCCTTCTTTATATATTTTTTATAAATTTACCTATTATTTTGTTGCAATAAAAATTATTAGTTATACGGTTATACCTAACTTACAAATTCTCTGAAGGTATATGAAATTTCTTAGAAGTAATTGCCAGTAAAAATGTGAGGCTGGACTTTTCTTCTAAAAGACATCTACTATTTTTCTTAAATAATACCCAACTTACCAAAAATAGTAACTTATTGCATCCTTAAGTATGGAGAAATTCTCGTAAATGGAGGTGCAGTTGTTTTCATCAAAATAACTCCTGAAATGAAGAAGATAAGTTTCAAAAACATGTGAAATGTAAAGTTATGTATGGTGATATGATGTACTGTTTCATCCATTCATTGTGTCTATATAGTGTTTTTATAACTAGACATAACAAGTAGAATTCATCTGAGATTTTACTTTGTGTTTACTCATGATGAAAAGGCAACTAGTTGAAAAACATTTTGTAATTTAGCATTGCTTTAAGTTTTGCAAATGATAATAGCATGCTATTGTGTAATCTTTTAGTTTTCCATTATATATATCTGACTAGTGAGCTCCTAAGGTGCCACATTGAAATTGATATAGTAGTGTAGCTCATGTTATGTTGCAAGAATCCAGACTACAATTAGAGTTTTTCAGTTTTTCAAGTTTGATGTTTGTGGATAACAGTGATGGGTCATAGTCATACACTGTCCATTATCTGGCTAAGAATGTTGGCACTTTTAAGTTGGGTTTGTCTTTGATTGAAAAGTTTTAGATGGAGGAGTTAGGTGAACAATGGAAGAAGCAGGGGAAACAATATGATCATTATCACTTGAAGTAGAATGCTTTGAAGAGAGAACAGAAAAAAGGTTATACTGGATCTGAGTAATGGGGTTGATAAGAATAAATATAACGGAGAACAAGAGCTATTCTTGTCTTAAGTATTTCTACTTGGCAGAGTCCTTTAAGTTTGGATGCTATAATAGCTTAGATACTTCAAGGCCAGCTTTGTGTGGTGAAGATGGTTTTTGGTTTGATAGAAACCTGGTTAACAATTGTTAAAAAATGGCCAATGAGTTATAGGTAAATTTTAGTGGCAGGTAGGCATTCTTCTTGATGCTCCCATAATGAGATACAGGACCTTGTAGTGGGCTGAGTACATTCTTCCACAACTCGCTTATCATTTGGTTCCTCATGGACTTACCAATGGACTTAATCGTCATTTACAGACCAAAATTTCCTAGTAATTTCTCTTGTAACAATAGTAACATATTCTGGCTCAAATTATATCTCTTGCATTCTGGACAAACGAGTTCCAAGCCTCTTCTTCATTCAGAAAATCTGCCATGACATCTTGATTGGTCATCATTTGCCTACGTACTCCAAAGATTGTGTTGTTAGTAGGATCTTATAGTTGGCTTGGTCATCGTTTTGTGGAATTCCCACAATGTCAAAATTAATCTTGTAGGGTCAGAATTTCATAATGGTAGAGAATAAACTGAATGGTATGGTCCCTAAATGCCAGTAGAAACCAAGGGCATTGTAAATAACAATGACAGCCCAAAAAGGAGAGACTTGGCATGAGATCAAAAATAATTGAGAGAGCTTAAGAATGGAGGCTCAACTCAACTTTGTAAATACTAACAAAGAAGGCCAGAAAATGAGAATCATTTTGACGATGATGTTGGTGAACTTGATTAGAGTGTTTGCTTAAGTGGTTTGTGGAGCATAATGAATTAATGAGCCTACTAGCATTGATTGGCTTGGTATTTAGTAGAACTCTCAAATTAAATGAAGTGCGTATATATTTACATTGTTAGTAAGAACTTTCAAAAGTGATACTATGTTTGTTTGACACATATGATACTTGAAATTTTTATGCTATTCGCTAATGTCAGGAAAAGAATACTATTTGCAGTTGCACACTTTGCTATACACCTGGTATTCACACCCAACCTTTAATCCTTCATTTCAAATTAAAACAGAGATCTCATTTCCTTGAATTTCCAAACTAATATTTTTTTCTATGTTACTCAAAGTTTGAAATTGAGGTGAGTTGAAGAGCTTCTCATTTTAGCTCATTCTATAATGACTTGGTATTTAGATTATGTCATAATCACATACATGCTATAAGATGGTATTCTTATTTATATTGGGACCCTTTTTTTCCTCCATTTTGTGAAATAGTATGTGGATTATTATGTGGCCATTTAATTCTTAAAGCATGATATCCAATACAGTCTTGTGTTTTCAGTTTTGAACCACGGTGACCTATTGGACTTGGACACAAGGTGTCCTCCTTTGGGCTCTTTGGTGGTGGGTGGTAGCTTTTTTTGTCAGCCTGTTAAAGTAAAATAAAGGACAGTTTGATGGAAGTATTTGGTTGGTAACCTTTTTCTACACTAATGAATGAATTAGATTGACATCATATGGATGCTTCTTTTTCTACTAATATTGGAAGATGGCGCACGCTAATTTACGTTGAGATTGACACCGTGACATGTTTATATGTCATTGGCTATGGAAATTGAGATATGACATTTGAGCATGTGAGATATGATTCTTGGGTTCTCTAAAGGGGGTCTCACAAAGTTACAGAGCATTTTCATGGGGAATTGTACTCTTTCGTTCATATAAAGTGGTGGTTGTTTGATCAGCTGGAATTTGGACTGCCTCTTGCTGAAAGAAGCTCTTATTTGCTAATGATTAATAGAGTCATATCTCGGTGTATTGGTTAGAACTTCTATTCTTTTGAAGTGTGCAACGTGGGATTTTTTTGGGACTGTTCTAAATAGTTAGCAATCCTTTCTCCTATTAAAGTTAAGAATTGATGAATTATTCTTACAAATTCTTGCTTAATGATTGTCTGTCTTTTGCCAGTCAAGTGTCTTTAATGTTTGTTGTGAGTAATAAGGTTAAACCAAGGTCAATGCTTTGTTGGGCCTAAACGTATTCTAAGCTCTCTAGGTTTTTAATACTTGGTCCGTTAGATTATATGCAATTTTTAAAGGGCATCTGCATCATGAAGTTTGAATTGCAATCTAAATCAGCGGCCAGCTGTAATTTCATGTATGCAGCAGCAGGGCAGAAAATGCAGCTGCGGCATTGGATATTCTTCAAGGCAGCAGCTGATGAAAGTTGCACCTGAATTGGGTGATGTTTTTTGTGTCATACCAGTGTATTCATTGTATTTTAGTTGATTACAATAATTAGTACACATGCATGTATTAGGTGATCTATTAGTTACTTAGGAAAAAACGAAGAATGTGCTAGTTACAACTGTAACTTTTTTTTTTTTTTGAGAAGCAGTTACAACTGTAACTAATTCTGTTACAGAAGTTAATTACAGCAGTAACCACTTAGCAAGGCCTGGCTGCTTGTGTGGCTAGTAGTAGTGTTGTCCACCTATAAGCTTCTCTAAGCATCTCTGGCTTCCTTTTTAAATTAAAGCCTAGTTAACCAACTCTATTACCTGCATCATCATCATAACCCCATGATGATTGGTTCTTATTATTTATTCACATAAGAAGAAGAAAAGATGAAACTATCTAATGACTAGTACAACTATTTTTTTTAATGAGAGATTTTTTTTTCATTGGTTGAGTGATTTGCTCTAATGCAATATAAGAGTTGACATTTGGAGAAAGATGATTTAGTGTCTCTCTATAAGTGGATGAGATTGTAGAACATATATAATATCAAGGTGTTGGCTTAATTCTATCCACACTTTCACCTATATTTTAATTTTAAATGCCAGGAGATGGTAAATGGAAGCAGACCTTCTTAATGACATAACCACTTCAAACCAAACATTACACAATACACAATCTCAGTCAGGAGGTCAGCACGGTGCCTAAGTCTATCACATGCCTGATTTTATATATAAAGAATAAATCCTATCAAGCTGTTTATATATGTATGTACAGGTTTGTGTGAGCAACAAGAAATATAGAAGAAGTGAAGCTTCAGACCAAGAATGACATATTAGTTTGACATCCTAGGAAAAGATATGCTTATAGTGGGAAGGAAAAGTATTGATAGAGTAAATTTCATTTGTGGGTCAATATCTGGTGGGAAGCATAACAAATGTGTCATTTTTCCAGCTTGGTTGCTAAAGAAACCAGGACCGGTAAAAAAAAAACCCTCCCCACCTCTCTTTCAAGATACTACTCTCTATGCATACATTTATATGGAATGTCAATGGTGTACTTGCGATTATTGTTTACACACATGATCTTTTTATGGCAAAGAGTCCCATTTATTCATATTTGCACAAAGTGCACTCAATTACTCTATTCTTAATAAAGGATGAAGAATCAATCTTTCTTTGTGTGACAAATTTATAACTGACTTTAAGCCCTTAGAATCTTCATTACAAATATTGACTCATGTAGATAGTTTGCTTCCATATGGTGTCTTATATTCAGTCAAAGAAAAACAAAAATGGCAGATGAATGAATTCATTCTCCTTTATTGTTGCATTGAAAACCATGTTATATTGTTTGTATCCCAAACTAAAAAATTTAAAACCTTAACTATTACATCTTAATTGCTTTTACTTAATATTTGAATCAACTCAACTAAGCCTTAATCCCAATTAAATTTGGGTTGGCTATGAATTCTTATCAACTAATAATTAAGATATTCAATAGATCCTCACTAGCTGCGTCGTTACCCCAAGCTGGTGAAAGAGGCACTAGTGACTATCCCCATTATTTAACTAGACAATCTTCCAGGTGGACCCAAAACTTCTAAATTAGTAGTCAAATTTTGTTATGGATGGAAGGTTGATTTAACACCAATGCTGCTCCGTTACATTGTGGTGCTCATTCCTCGGAAATGAGTGATGATCTTGAACAAGTAAATCTAATGTCCAAAGCTGAGGCCTTTCTTAACTTGTTAATTTTTATATAGTTACAACTCATGGAAAGATGCTCAAAAGCAATTGCCTGGAAGGCCTGCATAAATCCAAAAGAACTTAGTTTTGGTGATGATTATGTACAGGATTTGAATTTTCTAGCAAATAATCTTATGAATTCAAAACTTGAAGACAAACTTAATTTTTACATAGTTACAACTCATGGAAGGATGCTCAAAAGCAATTTCCTGGAAGAGCTGCATAAATCTAAAACAACTTAGTTTTGGTGATGATTATGTACAAGACTTGAATTTTTTAGCAAATGATGTAGTGAACTCAAAACTTGAAGACAAACTTGATAATCGTTGGTTTGAAGATGTTTCATTTCTTTAAATAGATCAATTTAATGAAGTCATTCAAACTATTAAAAGTAAAGGGCTGAGATCACAGTTTGTAGGATCATGAAGAGCTCATTGGTGCAAAATGGCTTTCTTGAATCACTTTTGGGCTTCACAACTTGGCTCCCAAACATCTAAACCCACAATTACAAAGAGTTACAACTAAATGCTTGTTTAATGTGCTCCATGTGGCAAAAATTTTAGTTTTTTGCAATTTTCTCTACACCTATGCTGAAAGAATTGATTCCATGTTGGAGCCGTGTCATCTTCCAGATCTCTTGGTTAAGAATTATTGAGACAATGAAAGTGGTTATGTTGTGGGCATTGTTATAAGGGTGGTTGAATCTTATTTTTATTTTCTTTCAAGCAAACCCGCACCAAAAGTATTTGCTATTGGAAGATTTATAGATGGTTATCTTATGCTAGTTGCGGGGGATGAGAACCTTAGTGCTATAAGTTTTCAGTCACTTGCAAAAGCAATGCCAAAAGATGATCAGCAGCATGATAAAACCTATATACTCTATAGAACCATTGACATGTATCTCAATGTATGGAATGTTGAAGTTGGTTTAAAAGAAAAAAAAATGTGCCATGGTTATCACTGTTTAGCCCTAGAATAGGAGATATGGAAGAAGTAAAGTAGACTGAAAACTTAGTGAGCTAGCCCATATATCAGAGTGGCCAACCTTAATTTTTAATATCTTAACACAAATGTCCACAGGCCCAAACTCCTTCCATCCTTCCTATGGTGATTTGCTCAATGTGTGGTTGAGTACCCCTCTCAGCCAAGCCTGAGTTAGGCCTAAAAGTTCAATATCTAGAAGCTTGGGCTCAGGATTTTTGACTACAAAATGGCCACACCTAGTAAGTTAAAACTCTTTTAGACTCCTCTCAAGAAAATATGGAAAACTTTGCAGTAGGCCCATTGATTTTCAATTCCTTTAGTCATTCACTCTACCACCAATCAAATACTTTGGAAGAGTGACATTTATCTCATATTCCCTTCACCTTAGTAGCTGAATCAAATGGTTTAAATAAACCTCAAGAGACAAAAGTAACTCCTTTAGGGATGAGCATACATTACTAAATAAAAAATTGCTATTATACTGCATCTCCATAGATTGTCTAGACTTTAGAGGTAAATAAATAAAGGTCTCTAGAATAGATTGGTTCCAAATTTATTTTATTCAAGAGGTTTGAGTTCCTACTTTTTTTTATCAACAAAACTAACTTCAAATCTTGTACTATCACCTGACAAATAAAAGCATTTGCAATTTCAGAAGTGGATCTTGAGAACCAAGAGAAACAGCTAGATTTGATTCCTTTGAAACCGGGAGAGATCTAAGTATTCGCCTTCATCTTTTTCTTTTTCTTTTTTTTTTATTGGATTCGCCTTCATCTTAGTTCATAAGATAGAGGCCTATAAAGATTGACCCATATAATTGGCCCCATATAATTGCCCCTTGGACCTTATGTCCTGTAGCATTGACTTAAAACCACCTTGCTACAACATTTCGGTCATCATGTTATTCTATTTTTGGGCTCAATAAATATAGGAACTCAACATTTTTCAGTGTAATTAATAGTACATAATAAAAATAATATAAACAATAAACACAAATTAAACTGACATAAACAATAAACACAAATTAAATTGACAAAAATAGTGTAAAAATATTGTAAAATAATTTGTGACTGTAACATTACTCTCTTTGTAGCATTACTCTCTTGAGAGTGTGTTAAGAATTAAAAGTTCTTGAAGCAATTTAAACATCCTTTAACCAGATCTTTGAGCTCATTTTTATGGACACCTCAATTGCTTAGGATGGATCATACTATGACAATTCTCGCAGACAGCTTCCCATTATAAAGTCATCCAACAATATCTACAAACATCTTAATCATGAACCAGAACAAATGGTACATACATGATATAACCAAAAAACAAGATGATATATATCATTACTTCCAAGTATATGTACAATATTACTAAGATATGTCACCAAAAACAGGAATGTCATTCTATCAATTATCTCTCAATTTCCTTGACTATTCCATTCTTTTCTATCTTTGAAAACCCAAATAACATACACAAGGGTATTTCCATTTCCTTTCATTTCATTTCCTTTAATCAAAGAAAATGTTACTAAAAAAAAGTAAGCCAAAAGGAGAATATTAAAAGGTATACTTGTTGGTTGGGGTTACTGGTAAGTGGTTAGGGTCTTCTTTCTCTTATCAGCATTTTGTTGTGTGTTTCCTCCTTTAGGCAAAAACAGAACCACAGGACAGTGCCATCAAACACACAGCAGCTTGTTCCTCCTCCTTCAACTTCCTCCTCCTCTGGCACCTCTGTTTCTTCATCACTGATGGTAACCTTTGCAGCAAGAAATCATTTCCCAAAGCCATTAATTTTGTCTTCAAAGACTCCCTCAGATTTCTGCCACCATTGCCAACAGCTTTAGCAGTGGATGTGGTTGTGGTTGTGGTTGTGACATTGGAATTGGATTTGGTGATAGTGGTAGTAGCACGAGCATTTGATCTATATTTTTTCCTATATGATACATGACTCAAACCCATCATAGAATTCCTCCTCTTTCTGTCCCTGATCCCACAGGCATTACACAGTGACTGAAAAAACAACAAACAAAAAGACCCATTAATCAAAATCATAAACACACATCACAAAATGACAAACAAAGAAAACTAATCTCAAATTATTGAAAAAAAACAAACAAACAAACTAGTACTAACTAAGAAGACTATAACCAAATTGAGAAGGCTAAAACGTTAAAAATTCATTAAGAAATTCAGATAAGAAATCAGTACAAAAAAGGCATACTGAAATGGCCAAAGGGTCCTGGGGATTGGCTTATGAAAGAGAATAATTATAAATCAGTCACTAAGAAAAGAGAGACCCAAATATCAAGGTCACAAACTCAACACAAATTGAACGTGAAGTCCCAAATGATGACCGAGGAAACTAAAAATAAAATTAGAAACCCTTTAAATCACAAGCATTAACCCAGAATAATCAGAGTAAAATTATATAAGAATAGTGATTTACTTTGAAAATATTAAAATAACATGTATAATTTTTTTTTTTTTTTAAGTGAGATACAGTAGAGGGACCCATTGATCTAAATCAAAAAACCAAGTCAAACATATTTCAAGGAAAAAAAAAGTGTACAATAACCAGCGTGATAGGAATTGAAGTGACCAAAAAGACTAAAGACTCATATGAGTCAAAATCATAAAACCCAAATGGAGAAATGCGTGATACACAGAAATAGTGACTGAAAAGTAAAAAGATCAAAAACTAGAAAAACCCCACAACTCAAAATCAAAAACTCAATCAGGTAAAAAGGTTATGGAGGTGGGGAAAATCACCTTGGGCCCAGCTGGCCCACCTCTCCACAAGGGTGTCTTTGTGGTCTTGCAAACAGTACAGCACTTCTTGTTTTCAATCACATCCACAGACAATGATTCCTGAATAATAATAACACCAACATTAGCAGCTGTTATCATATTTAATGCCAAACAAACATATATAGAAAGCAAAAAAAAAAATTACAGTTGCCTTCTTTTTCTTTCTTCTTTTTTTCAAATGCAGAAAAAGCAAAGAAACAAGCTTTCTAGTCACTCTAAAATCAAAAACTCACCTTTTCACTAAGATCCATCATGCACACCAAAGAGAAAGAGAGTAGTGGGTTTCGAAGGTTACAGTGATACAAGCTCTATAACAAGTGTGAGAAAACCCAAATCATTTCTTGAAAAAACAGAGAGAAAACAGAGAGAAACAGAGGAACTCATAAAACCCAAAAAAGGAGCCCAAAACCCAAAAAGGAATTACACCAAAAACCAGATAAAGAGAGAGAGAGAGAGAGAGAGATACTAAATAGGACCTACATGCAAATGAGAGAGACAAAATGGGTTTTAGAGAGAGATAGGGTTCAGTGGATATGCTCAAAAACCCTAGGGTTTATTTTTTGTGGGGTTGAAGAAATGACTAAAATGGCCTTGGTTTGGCTAATAATTTTGGTGGCAGCACAGGGCACACCGCCAAATTTTCTGTGAGGTGTGGGCCTGGGGGGACCACGTGTCAGCCTGCACGAGTGTATGGTGGGTAATAATACATTGTGTCATTATCAGTATCAGCAATGGCTGCACTGCAGAACCGTACACATAGTGTAATATGGGGCTCATGGTTATTGTATTTTATTGCTTTTATGAAATGTTTATTGTTATGAGTTTTTGAGCTATGGATGGATATATGATTGTGTTGGAAAACCCCAAACGGTGAAATGTTTTATATAACAATATGGTTTCTTGTTGCTACTGACAAGTTTGGAGTTTTTTTTTTTTTTTTTTGGTAGAGAGTAACAAAAATTTTTGGGAGTGGAATTGAGAAAGAAACATAGTATTAAAAACACATTTCACAACCCTTTTGGCTCCAAAAGAATTTATAAGGAAGGAAATGTTAATAGCTCCACACTTCAAAACCATGAATTTTACACTTCTGGGGGAAACTTTATAAGAAAACATGGACATTACAAATTGATTTTATAATAACAAATAGGTTTTGTAGCTCATTGATATATCCAACTCTAGTTTGCGTTTGATTTGGGATTTCATTCCTAGCTTAGTGTTAATTTATGGGTCTTTGGCCAAGAAACAAGAGAGAAATGTTAATGGTTCTATATTTTTAAACCATGAATGTTACACTTGAGAATAACATTTATAAATATGAGGACACTTATTAAGAACCGTCTGTATATTGCTTTGTCTAAAGAATAAGCTCGATTTGTTTAAATATTGTCTTACTCTTTATCCCAGCTTGACAAGTCTTAGTGAGACCACTGAACAATAGGGTTAATTATATAATATATTTGATAAATTTACAACACTCTAAATGGTTTAATGGAAAAGGTTTTTCATGGATAAATACACTATGTGATCCTTCTTTAGTCTCAAAATTTCACAGACCCTACAAAGGTTGCAAAATTAGCATATAGGAAATAAAAAATAAGGGTTGCAATGCAATGATAGGATGTGCAAGAACCTTTTGTTGGATGAGGTAGTGGATAAAATAGGGACAAAAAAAGGGAATGATGAAGAAAAAAATGGACAAAAATGTGACCAGATTATCAGGGTTACACAATGAAAGACAAGGCTCTAGACTCTAGTACACCAATGCACACCATCTTCCTTTGTCTTTGTGATCAGACAAAAAGCCCCCAAACCTTTATGGACCACCAAAGCTCACTTCAGCCATACTCTTTCTTTTAGTACTGTATTTGTTTTTGGTGGATAACATGCACAGATGCACTATTGGCAAAAGGCCCTGAAAAAGAGATTGTGTTATGGTCTTGACTCTTGAGCTCTCTCCCCTATGCAAATAATGCAAATACGCAAGGTGGATTCCGATCCTATATATCTGATTCAATAATAAATGGGCAACTGCCATTTTTAGGCAATTGTCTTCTAAAATAGTATCATTTGTAATAGGGGTTTTTTGTTTTGCTTTTGTTTTTTTTTTTTTTTTTTTTTTTCCAAACACCATTCGTGCTAGTTGTTTATATAGTTTATGAGCATATACTGATATACCTAATACCCTCATCTTGCGATCTCAAATTTAAATTTGTATAATTAAATTCGAACACATAATTAAGTACAGCACCTCATTTTTTTCAATAATTCAAGTATGATTGCATATCAAACTCTTAAAGGGCATCACCTGAAGCATTGTGCATAAATTTTGAGATTCTTATATAATTTCAACAACGAAATGTAGTGTGATATTTCTGATTTGACAATAAAAAAAAGGGATGTATGTTGATGTAAATATATAGTGTCATTCTTACACGAGATGATAGGTTCTTTCTTTTATATAAGAAAATGTTAACAAGTACTCAGTTGAACTCATTAAGGAGGAATTAAGCGAGTCCCACTATATTAGAAGTCACAAAAGTAAATAAACAAGGACAAAACTTATATACAATACCTTAAGTGTTATTCCTTAGATTCCTCTTTTAAAATTCTACCATGTGACTGCTTGATTAAAAAATACACTTCTATCCCATGAGAAAAAAGTCACATAACAGAATCTTAAGAATGGAACCTAAGGAACCACACCTAAGTACTGTATCTAAGTCTTGCTCAATAAATAAATACTTTTAACTAAATATAATCTGACTCACTATAAAATGTTAATAGATTGTAATTAAAAAAATTAATTTTAACAAATACACTTCAAATAGGATCTTTCTTTACATTTAAACTTTTCTTTCTTTCTTTCTTTGCTATCATTAGTAAAACAACATGATTTGGATAGATTCGAACCTACAATTTGACTGATGCTAAGGAGAATATAAATCATCTATGCCACTATTTGTGTTCTATTTTTTTCTAAACAAATCACAACTTGTTATATATTTTTTGGATGAAGTTTGGCTTTAAAGCTGGTTTTCCAATCCATTACGTAGTGATTTATAAGACTATTTATACGTCTTATTAAAACAAATTACATTACTCGTTAAGAAAATCATATGGCACATAGTCTCTTTATTTACCACATCATAGGTTGAAACAAAATAACTCCAAACCAGTTTGGAGTCAAATTTTTTTTCTATATTCTTCTTACTTTTCTTATAAAATAACTAATGTTTAAAATGAAATTTAAAAAAAAAAAAATCGGGCACATAACAAATTATAATTGGTATAATAGAAAGGGAACATAAAAAAAATGGTAAACAAAATTTGTATTGTGCTAAGTGGGTCGATGGTCTATTCAAATCATTATACTTATGCCTAAATTGTGAAAACATATTTCCTAATACAAAAACAATAAGGGACAAAACGTGACTAGCTGATAGAGTAGAGGCAACAGAATGAAAAAGAAAGAAAGCACCAAAAACAGCTTTCTTTTTGGATTGGTTGACAAGAGTTAAAGGACCTCAACCGTTCGAAAAGAGGACAACAATAAACCAAAACTATTTTGGCTTCCCAATATTTTAACTGTAATGCTTGGGAACAATATTTTCCTGTTAAAAATAGTGGACTATGAGTGATTGATAGTGTTGGGTCGATCTAAAAATAATTGTATCTAACATTCATAGTCGATGATTTAAATAAGTTTTTAAGTGTAAAAAAGATTGTTTATAAACATTAATCTGATTGGTTTTAGTTAGCTCAACTGGTAAAACCTCCGATGGCAGTATAAGAGATATAGGATTCAATCTCCACTTACACCAAAAACTGATTGTTGTTTTGGTTTGACAATAAAGAGCTATCATTAAGAGCGGACACCATAGATTGAGAACAATATTTTCCTGTTGAAAATTGTGAACTAGGAGTGATTGATAGTGTTGGGTCAATCTAAAAATAATTGTATCTAACATTTATAGTCCATGATTTAAATGAGGTTTTTTTTTTTTTTTGAGAGAATTTTATCCTATGGTATCTGCTCCTAATAATAACTCTTTATTATTATACCAAAATACCAATCAGTTTTTAGTGTAGGCGAGAATTGAACCTCAAATTTCTTATATAACTATCAAAAACTTTACCAACTGAACTAACTGAAATTCACTAAATAAGTGTTTAAGCTTAAAAAAAAGATTGTGTATACATATTAATCATATTTTAATTACATCATGCTCAAAATAGAACACCACAATGCGTTGCAAAACTATAAATTTAGGCCTGAAAAAGAGATTTTGGTCTGGTATGAGGCTCAATCTCCAATGAAGCAAATCAGGTTGGTCAATGGGCTGCTTTTCACTTCCCCATAATACAGACCAATTAAGTCCAATTGCCCATCAAAAGAAGTGCCTTGAAATCTCTCTCTCTCGGTCTCACCCTGGCTTGTCTCCATGGACACTAGACAGTGTGTGAGTGTGCTTGGAGGAGAAAGGCTGTGAGCCTGTGACTTTCCTCGATAACATGAAATCATGCATCAAATTATATCTCTGTTCGCTTCTCATGTACCAAGGTTGTGGACAGAATAATTTATGCTTATATGATCGGTTCCTATTTTTGTGATTAAAAAGAAAGGAAAATCAGAGAATGTTTTTTTTTTTTTTTTTACTGTTAACAAGCGCGCGTTTGTCAAGGCTTCCTGATCCTACGTAAAAAAATTAATAATAAATAAAAAGTTAAGCTTACAGAATAAATTAAATAAAATAAAAAGACATAAAAATATTTATAAAATTAAAAAAAATAACATAACGTTACAAAAAAAAAAAAATTTTAAATTGTCAAAAAAAAGCCAAAAAAATTATTGTTAACGAGACCGCACGTTAACACAACCCAAAAAGAAAAAACCAAAGACTAATGCTTTATTTTTTTTGTTGAGAAACAAATAAGGACTAATGCTGATCCCCCAATTAAAGAAAAAAGCTAATAGGTTAAGTTTAGCTTTATATCATTTCTATATGAACTATTTATTTGCATTAAATTTATTAATGCTAATTAAATTATCTCATTTCAATAATTATGTTTTAAAAAATAAATTATACTTTTTATCCTTTAAATTTTTGCATTATTTTTATTGTAGCATTTTATTTTTCACAGTTTTTATTTTATACCTTTATGTTTAATCCCATTTTCATATTGGTTATGTCATTTAATACTGTTGATAATATGACTGTTAAGTGTCAAATAAATAGTGTCCGCAAGCACGTCACACATAAAATACGAGTGTCACTAGTAAATAGCATCCAAAAGCATGTCACACATAAAATACAAGTGTCACTAGATTCTAATGGTTTAGACATTGGAGGGTTATTCTTTCAACTCAGCCTAGCAAGGTTAGATTGAGAAATTTCCAACCTAATACAGATCATTGTGTAAAATTCAACCCAACCCACCTAGTTTGGGTTTGGTCAATTGGCTGTACTTACATATTTCATGCTTTGGGCTTTCTACTATTTAAACATTTTTTAAAGCAATTAATGCAATTCACATAATATGCTTAAATTATATTAAAAATTCATCAAAATAATTTATCAAAATACCAAATTAAATCAAACTTAAAAATCAAAATATGGGTAATAAAAAAAGCATATATATATATATATATATATTGGATCGGGTTGGTCAAATGGGCTGAAAAACTACTAATCTAAACCACAACCCAACCCAAGGCATCAAGACCAATATGAAAACAAAATAAAAATGAAGAGCCGAATTAAAATTTCGAAATGAAAATGATCCAAATATAAATAAATTCAATCTTTAATTGTCAAAAGTGTACCTGAGTCTATTAAAAATTATGAACATTTTTGTGTGCAGATTTATTAATAACTTAAAATATGATATTCTTCAATAAGTTATTATGAGTCCATGTTTGGCTTATAAATAATAATAATAATAATAATAATTTCAAAGCCCAATGACATCACTCAAACAAGTTATAGGAGTAGCTATAGAGGAAAAGTTCTAAGCTCCAAGTCCAATCTGCTTATGGGGTAACTTGAGGAAAGACTCGAACATTGTAGACTTCAATATACATCTATTTCATTCCCTAACAGCATATTTTATCTCTCATGGCAGAGTCATTGGTTACGACCGGACTCGATAGCAAAGTAACACACACATAATTGTACTGATTGCTCAGGTACTATTTTTTTAACAAAAAACCCGCATGTAACTACTAAACTTTTTAAGATGGATGCCATGATTGTTTTGGACAGAACACAATTATTAAGGACTTTTATTAGTTTATTTTATTCGAACACTCCCTGCTACTATGTTTAATACTGTTTGCTTTTGATATTTTGGATGAGTTTGAGACAGTTATTTGATTTGTATCCCTCAACCACCCCATATATTCGAGAGGATTGTCATGGATTACAAAAGCAAAATATTGATGTCCTCTCTTTACTACTTAGTCTACTATAGAAAACATAACAATTCACCCATTTAAAACAGAGCACATTGTCGAGAAATTTCTCAAGAGCTATTTGTAATAATTGATAATATCTTTAAGAAACAAAAAGTTAATAATTGAACAAAAACAGTGTCCAACTAAGCCTAGAGTTATGAGTTATGAGACAGCATTGATTGTATTATACCTATGAAAATATGAAGAGTCCCTTTAATCCACTTTCCAGGTCCTCATAAAAACAAGCACGATTACCAGTAATCATAAAAATTCAGAAAGTAAGAAAGGAATCCGTTTAAAAAATAAATAAATTTTTAAAAGTGAAGAAAAAATAACTGTACTTGTGGAACATAGAGGATCAATAAGCAAATAGTTGCAATTTTGGAATACCGTACAACCAGATGACATTTTCTTTTCGTTGGATTCTTGAAGAATATGATGAATACCTTATACCGTGCTTGGGTAATAGTAAATACCACAAAACTAAACTAGACCCATTGTAAACATTAAAATTAATTTTGGATTTTTTTTTTAATCTTTTCAAACTTGATAAAATAGCAAAGGTCCTTCAACCATCAAATGATCAACCCAAAAAAAATATATCAGAATTAATTCAAAATCAAACTGAAATAACTTTTTAATCAAACCTAACACCCTCTAAAGCTTGTTCCTACACTACAGCAACTTGGGAACTATATGCTCCGGGAAAATTTTGAAGAATATACTTCGATAATTTAGCTACATGCAAAGATGAAGAGATCATATTTCATTTAGCAAATCTTGTGTCAACAACAGAAGTTAACATATATTAATCTAATGCCTTCAAGGGGAAAAGGGAAAAAATCACAGTTCATACAAAATTTATTAACATATAACCTTAAAGGCAAAGTAAAGTGCAGTACAAACGAAAGAAGGAGGCAGACTAGAACTCTGATATCAATAAATATTAAGAAACTCTTTTCCTTCAATGAGTTTAAGACAACTTTTCATATCAAACCAGTAAACGGTATACCCTAGGCAAATACATTTTCGACTCAAAGGGGGAGAAAAAATCATCACAACATACAATGAACATAAAAATCCAGTATCCCTCATAACTACAAGTGTCTATAGAGTGAATTTGGTGGAACAAAAATCACCCCGCAACTGACAGACTCCGACTCCGTTCTATGGCAAATAGAACAAATGAAACAACTTATGAGACTCAACATTGACTTCATGGGAGAGCCCAATCACCTGGAATAACCATTCCCCAAAAAGAGAACTCTGGCTCCTCAACTTTGTTGCAGCAACAAATTCTAGTTCTGTCATATAACCAATCCAAGTATCCCTCAACATCTTAATCCAGCCATTACCGACACTTGTGCCAGTCCAGCACCCCCATAAATCATGCACCAGACTGGACCAAAGAGGACCCAAACACGACAAGACACCTGACCTGACCCCAACTAATCCCTCGCCACCAAATACTGCGATATTTTAAAAGAAAATATGTTAAGAGCATCAATTACAAAACATAGAGCAGCCATGCAAGCAAAGTTCGGATAGTTAACTCCAGAAATTTAATTGCACACTAACCAGAACAAAAGCTAATTGAATAAAAATAAAACACAAGACATGAGAGAAATAGTATAAAGATACCTTCATTCGAATTTGAATCCACCTGAAGGAACAGAAGGAACTTCGCTCCCTCCAAAGTTGAACGTAGACTGGGCAGCATCACCTGGCATTGTCTCATCATCTTCCTCCAACCAATATGTCTCAAGAATCTTCACAGCCTTCTCATAAATCTCAGTATTGTCATGACTCTGAAGATTCTCAATTTTCTCTAGCCCCTCCGCATCATCAATCATTTGAGCATATAGATTTACATCTCCAGTACTGCCCGAGTTCTTATCAGCTTCCCCTACCTTCAATATGTTTTCAAGCCCTTCCAAACAAACTGTGACAATCCTTGGATCAGGGCAGATGAGAAGATCACACAAGGGCTTGATACACCCTTGATTTACCAGGTACCTGTGACCAACAAAGAGATATAATATCTGCAGACCAAACACTTACCTAAAGGCAAACTAGGACAATGAAACAAGATTTTTCGTACTTAATTTGTTCAGGAGAACCACCAGATGTGGCATTTGAGATTGCCCATGCAGCCTCTTTCCTAATATCAAACTCAGCATTTTGAAGCAAATTAACAAGGGGGGCAATTATATCAGCTGCAATAACAGCCTGCAACAAGCAATAAAGACCCCACTTTATGGTCACAGTTGAAGAGAAATTGTGTACTTAGATCCAAAATTTCACGAAACTAAGATGAGCATAATAACAAATAGAGAGAAAAACGGATTAAATCATGTTTGAATAGCTTAAATCTATAGGTTACCTGAATCTGCTCCTTATTGCCAGCAGTGATATTTGAAATAGTCCAACAAGCTTCCTTCTTAATGCTCTTTTTATAATTATTGGTCAACAGGTTTAAAAGGCAAGGAAGAGCATTGTGGTTGATAATAACCTGAACAACAACACCTCATTAGTTGAAAGTAATACCAAACGAATAGGGTATGAAATGACAAATTTTTTTCTATTGATTGAAGGATTTGAGCTTTATTAATTAGTGGATTTCAAATGACCACGTGTAAGATGTCATTTCAAATCCATCATTTTTTTATAGGTGTCAATTCAAATCCATACTATCACAAGTGTTTATTTAAGAAAATCCTCAAAGTTCTTATCATCAATGCTGTTAAATTTATACAAGTAATAGTTCTTCAAATCACTTTATTTGAAATTCAAATCCAACCACAACCTTAAAAGCACAATTTGCAAGTGGAATGAGACAAAATATATATATATATATATATATATAATTTTTTTTTTTTAAAAAGGATAATGTCTAGCCCTACTACCCAAGTCTATTTCTTTGTACAGGCCTCGTAAGTACACCACGAAAATTCAGAAGAGGACAAAACCATTGTCTGATCTAATACATTACAAAAGCTGGCCACACCAAAACCCCAAAAAAAAAAAAAAAAAAAGGAATCACAGACCAAAAATCAGTTGCCCACAGACAAATCCTGAGTGCATACATGAATACATCACTCCATTTACAAGCATGTGACATAATAAAAAAATTAGGGAAGATCGTGTACCTAAATCTTAATGACTACATATACTTGGAAAAAAAACAATATAGCCCATATTTTATTATTCCAAGCTGCACAAGTTCCTAATACCTGAGTCTGCATATCATCTCCAGTAACAATATTTCCAACCGTACGAAGGGCAGGAATGAGCACAGAAGGAGATGGGTGGCTGAAAAATGGCAAGAAATTTTATAATTGAGTGCATAATATAGAGGTTTACACATCCCACCACAAAATAAATACGACTCAATAAGGTTGAAGATCTAAGAACTCACAATAAAAGCTCAACAAGCCGAGGACAAACACCCGCTTCAATGACAGCTTGAATTTTGTCATTTGTACCATCAGAAAGATACGAGAGTGCCCAGCAAGCATCAGTTAAGACTTCTTCATCATTTGAATGAATAAGGCGTGCAAGAGCTGGGAGTGCAGGCTTAACCTGTGCAGTAAACAATACAGCATAATATATAACATCACAATGGTTGATGAAGGCAAGTTTTCAAAAACTGCAACCCCACAATAATATTTTAGATTTTAGACTAATTAATAGCCTAGGCAGCATCACCCACAGTTTCATAATTTGTTAAGTTTCAAAGAGCATCCAAGATAACTAACCTGATCAAAAGGAGGCTGAGGCTTGCCTCGGCAAAAATTTGACAGTGTCCAGGTAGCATTTCTCAGCATAGAAAGCTTGGCATGCTCATTCAACTGTGCCAGCAATGGAAGCAAAGCCCCATTGCCTAGGACAAGGTCACGACATCTAGGGGAATCACCAGCAACATTTCCCAATGCCCACACAGCCTGGACATCCAAAACATATAGGTGGGGGTCAAGTCATTTTCCTTAAAAATGTCAACTTGATTAACTTCATAAAATAGTGCAAAAGGTACTAAAGAGCTAGTTTAAGCACCTAAATCACATTCATACCTGCTCACGAACATCATCACTAGGAGAACCAAGAAGTTTGACAAAGATTGGGACAGCCCCATGATCAATAACCACTTTAGTGTTCTCAGATGTCCCAGAAGCAATGTTTGTGAGAGCCCAGGCTGCCTCAAACTATAAAAAGTTTCAAGCAATAACAATGTTAAATTCATAGTCACATAAATCTAAAAAAAAACCATCAAATAATAGACAGCAAGCAATAGACCTGAAGCTGTGGGTAGTCCTCCCTCATGAGAAACTCAACAAAGCGAGGAACAACACCTGACTGTATCACTTCCTCAATTGGAGGGCTGCGCTCTGGTAAAGAAAAAAAAGGTGGATAATTGAAACAAATATATATGTACAACAGATGCATTAGACTAGAGAGATCAAATTTCTTACCAATTGAAAGCAATTTCCTGAACTGAGTAGTTGCCTCAAGCTGCAGATTACTATCATCACTCCACACTCCCGCAACCATGGATGGTAGATGTTCTAACTGCACTTGAACAATTCAACCATAATTAGCATGATAATCACCAATAATACCAAGAACTAACACCAGAGCAATTCCAAATCAGTAAAATGTTAAACAATTTGCATAGCAAATCCATGATTAGAGAACTTCAGTAAAAGCAAGTTGTTTTGATCTGATCTTTTTTTAAGGACAAGCATGATAAGAGAAATCCTATGCATTCAATATAACCAATCCAACTAAATCCAACTAAATCACCAGTAACCAATCTGATCAAACTCTAAATTCAAGTAAATTCCACTGAAACTTTCAATGTAACTAAAACAATTTTGAAAAATAAAATAAAATGAATAGATGATCCAACCAAACCCGAACTCCGAATCAAAACCCATTGAAGCAATAGCAGATGAACTAAAACTGACACAACTGGACCACAATTTAAAGAAACTTCCATAGAAACCTCTACAAAGACCGGCAAAAAAATTTCCAGCTAAAAAGCCAATAAAGCTAACCAAATCCTTCAATATCATAAAAACTGAGCTAAAACACTAAAAAACCAATCTAATTAAACTAAATTCCATCAAAACCTCTACAATGCCCCCAAACAACATCCTGCTAGAACAACAATAGACAATCCACCCAAAACCTATCAAAACGAAAGTAAATGAACTAAAACAATAGAAAAGTATTGATGTTACAAAAACAATATACAGCTATAACACTGTTAGAGGTCCCAAACAAACCATAGTTCCCTGAGCAAAGTCATTCATCAAAAACTACATAAATTAAACAAGATCTCATCAGATTTTACATAACCAGAACATTATCCAGCTTGTTCACCAATATTAGATCCAACCAATCCCTATTCTCCCACCCAAAAATAAGCTCAAGCACTTCAAAACCAATCGAAGTTCCAATTGAACCCCAAATTAAATGCAAATCCCATCAAAACCTTTAGTCAAACGAAAAATTAACAGTAATAAAACAAATATAAAAATACCAATAGACAACCCAACAATTTATTCCCTAACAAAAAACCCATCAAAACCAAATTAAATTATTCTAAAACTCCTCATTCCCCCATCCAAAACCAGTCAAAAACCATAAGATCTGAACTAAACCCATCCAATCGAACTTCAATAAACCCTTTAGCTTCAATCAAACCCCGATTCTCCAACAAAATTCATTGATACCAAAAACAACAAATCCCAACCAAAACAGCATCCAGCTAAAACCCTAATTCCCCTATCAAAAACTCGTTACAACCATAACAACTGAACAATAAGCAATCCAATCGAACTTCAATAAAACTTTCAGCTCCAATCAAACCCTAATTGCCCAACCAAAACTGAAAGCAAATTAAGCTTAAAACACCACCCCAACCCCCAATCAAACCCTAAATTAGAGCAAAAACTCCATCAATAACTAAAAAGGACATCAGCAACACGATCTCAACCAAAACATCATCCAACTTAAAATCCTAATTCCCCTATCGAAAACTCATCACAATCATAACAAATGAACAATAAACAATCCAATCAAACTTCAATAAACCCTCCAGCTCCAATAAAACCCTAAATTAAAGCAAAAAATTTATTTAACCTCTTCTCTTTTTCATATATATAAAAAACCAAAATGACATCAATAGCATGATCTCAACAAAATACCATCCAACTAAAAACCCTAACTCTCCAATCGAAAACTCATTACAATCATAACAAATGAACAAAAATCAATCCAAGCGAACTTCAATAAACCCTCCAGCTCCAATAAAACCCTAAATTTAAGCAAAAAATTCATTTAACCTCTTTTTCTTTTCATATATATAAAAAACCAAAATGACATCAATAACACGATCTCAACAAAACATCATCCAGCTAAAATCCCTAATTTCCCTATCGAAAACTCATTTCAACCATAACAAATGAACAATAAACAATCCAATCAAACTTCAATAAACCCCCCAGCTCCAATCAAACCACAAATTAAAGCAAAAATTCCATTTAACCTCTTTTCCTTGTCAAACTCCCCCCTTGCCCTTGGAGGGGCATGGGGCTTAGTCAAGTAGAACCGTGTTGCGCTGCTTGATTATATATAAAATACCAAAATGACATCAACAAAACATAATCCAGCTAAAAACCCTAACTCCCCTATCAAAAACTCATTACAATCACAAGAAATGAACAATAAACAATCCAACCGAACTTCAACAAACCCCTCAGCTCCAATCAAACCCTAAATTAAAGAAAATAAAAATAAAAATCAATATAAAATCAAAAATTCCAAAACGACGATCACAACCAAAATTAAAGCAAAAATTCCATTCAACCTCATTTCCATTTCATATACATAAAAAAACCAAAATGACATCAATAACACGATCTCAACAAATTATCATCCAGCTGAAAACCCTAATTCCCATACCGAAAACTCATTACAATTTACAACCAAAACAAATGAACAATAAACAATCCAATCGAACTTCAATAAACCCTAAATTAAAGCAAAAATGATAATAATAATGATCGCGAACCTCTTTTTCATTTCAATTATGTATATCAAATTCCAAAACGACGATCAAAACTAAAACCGAACAGAATAAAAACGACGTAAAGCTAGAGAGAGAGAGAGATAGGGACAGTACTTTCTTTTCGAGACCGGTGGCGGAGGATTGAAAAGAAGAGCCGAGCAGCGGTTGCTGTAGCTGGTTTTGCGCGGCGCCGGAGGAGAGCTGTTGGAGACCTTCGCGACGCTTCTTCAAGAGACTCTCTTCCCTTCGCGACTTGCGGATCTCCACCATGTTGTCTTCCCTCCTCCGCCGCCCCTCCTCCGCGTCCACCGCCACCTTGTACCTGTTCCGCCGCACCTCCGTTCGAGCACTCGGCCTCAACGACATCGTTTTCTTTGTTTTGAAAGATAGAGAGAGAGAGAGAGTCAAAAAAATTTAAACTGAAGTTTTATAAAATTGGGTTTTGATGAGAGAGAGAGAGAGAGGGATTTGAGAGTCTGAGAGAGAAATGAAAGATAGGGAGTATTATGTATATATATAGATAGATAATGGGGCTTGGATCGGCGGGTATTTACGGAGGGTGCCACTCAGTGACGGGGGTTTTGAATTTTGAAGGAAACGAAAAGAATTGAAAGAAAACTTAGAAAAGTGACTTTTTTTTTCTTTTTTTTTTTTTGGATGGACGAAAAAGGATGGACTGGTTGGACTTAGTTGGCTGTTAGTATATAGAGAGGTGGTGTTTACACGACGTCGTTTCATCATTTCTGGATTTTGCTACTCTTTGTTTTTCTTTTTCAATTTTTTTTTTTTTTAAATTATTACGTCCATAATATATTTTCAAAATAATTATATAACAAATTGATGTTTGTAAACTATTATTAATGAGTAAAAAAAGTAATGTCAATAAGCTACTATCTAAAATTTGTTATAAAATTATTGTGAATCTATCATTATTCATTTTGCTCGTCAGAGAAAATAAATAAGTGAATACCATTTGATTTAATTTTATACTCATTTGTTCAAGTTAGTCCTATACTCACATTACCCTCGTTGCTCGTATTGGAAATTTAATCATGTGATTAAAATGAAAAAATGGAAAAGTTAATAAATGCCTTATTTGGTTTAAAAATTACTTTTAAAAACCTTTTATGAGAAGAAAATTTTAAAAAATAATTGATTTATTTGACAACCTATAGGATTACAGGTTCTTTATATTATTAACATATATAACAAATTGCATATCAATTGATGTTTTTTACTATTCGGTCCTCTTTTTTCTTTTCTTTTTTTGCATGACTTTAAAATTAAAAAACATGAAATTTAATATTTGATAGATGCTACAATTATTGATTTGAGATCGTCTTAAAATTTTGCAAGCATGAATAGTGTAAGAAGAACAGATGATCCAATAATGGATTTGCAATAATTCTCTAATGTTGTAAATAGACCAAGTCATTTACAACTTGTTTATATTCATTCATTTTGCTCGTCAGTAAAGCTCAAACTGTTGGTAAATCACGTGTTTGTATCTCATACAAAATATGCGTAGAGGAAATTTAACGGATCTACTTCATACATAATCGATAACATGTACTATGTAAGTTTTAGAATTTAAGAAGAAGAAAGTGTACCTTGGAGCGGTGAAATTCAAAACAATTTGAATAGAAGTACTTGGGAAGACTCTCAATCTTCACTCCAATTCCACTTAATGCCTAAGAAGTGCGGTCTCTCAATCAGTTTCCAATGAGAGAATAGAAGAGTGTCCAACACTCACATACAAACCATTTCATCCTTGTATGTTCCTCATGAAACCATTCATAAAAAAGGCTTATGAAAAACCTTCATTAAAATTTTGTATGTTTCTCTCCTTGTATATAACTGATTATCTAATTGAGCTACCCTTTTAGACCATTCCAATTGGGCTCTTGTGTGTGGCTTGAAGTAGGACTAAAAGAGACCAATAAGATACTAACTCCAATTGGCATTGGGCTTTTCTGTCAACTCTTGACAAGTTCAAAGTTACCATTAATTATACTCAATACCACTATATGAATATAATTGCAATCTAGACCTTATTAATAAATTATATCACAATACTTTATTATACATGCAATCCCTTCATTAAAATATTTATAGTAATACAAAGTCATGAATATAGACTGCCACTTTAAAGATTACTACATTTTAATTCTTGGGTATCCGGTTTAATCCTTTATGTTATTCATCATATATTTATGAAATCCAATTTCATAAATATATACGTTAGTAACTCCTTACTAAAATGGTTGGGCCCAATTCTTTGAATAACCAAACCCATTAAACTTATCTTAAGAGAATATTTTATATCTCCATTAAGAGATTATGAATTCTATCTTGAGAATATATGTTCTATCAACACTAAATGCGGCTGTCCAATATACTGAAGTTTTGACAGTGACTAATAAATTTCACTCTTAATATATTAAAGTAACCTACATCTTATAATCAGATTCATTATTCTCTCAAGATTTAAAGTTGATGTAAATAGAAGTCATGAGATTTATTATTCATTTGAAAGTCATTAAAAGAATAATAAATCTCATAGCAGGCCAGGTCAATATGTCTTAACTCTTAAAACATATCAACATATCAACATACCAACTAGAAGTCTCCACTTCCATGATCAAAACAAATCATCTTAGTTGATATATTATAGTCTTCGCAGATGAAACGTTCAATTTCATCACCGACTACGAACTACATTTTGAGTTTACAAGGAATTTGTGATTTACATTTTTTGTGACTAAATCACATACAATGCATCTCATGGACTAAGATAATGTCTCATTAGTTCATTTATAGATAGTCTCATATAATTAAACAATTTAATTATTTATGACATGCCAATAAATTGGATTTTAGGGCATAAATCCCAACACAAACCGAAGTTGTAATTAAAAAGATTAATAATATGACAAATAAATTCATTTGTTATATTAATTATTTTAAGTGATGCATTAATTATTTAAGAATAATTAAAAATTGAGGTAATATAAAAAAAAAAATTAATGTGGGAAACAATTGATTTGAAATATGGTATCGTGCTCAAATTTCATTGTTTTTTAGCAATTGAAACAAAGCCGGGTAAAAATAATTAATAACCCACAATCAAAAATGTAAATAAATAATTAAAGAATATTTTTATTTTTATTTTATTAAAACGATATTTGCATTATTGAACATATATAAAAATGTCTATCTATATCAGTTTGTATTTCATGCAATTTTAAATTTGTAAATACATATAGTGTGATCAAATTACTACACCATTCTTACTGTATTTTTATTTTATCTATAAAATACAACTAAAATATTACAATTTTTACAATGATAATTATTGTAATACTTGAGGAAATTAATAACAAGTTAATGACAGTATAATATTTTATAAAATATTTTAAAATGCACGGTTAGGTCATTTTAAACCTTTCAAACCTTTAGAAAATAATTTGTTTCACCCTCTTTCCTATAGTTTTTTTTTTTTTTTTTAGGGGAACACTCTTTCCTACCGTAAGCGATCACTAACGTATACTAGATAATCCATAAATTGATTTATTGTTTTAAAGATATAAAGAGTGTCAAATTCAATTCCATATTGTGCTTTAATTCCGTTGATTCAAGTTAGCATTTAACATACTATAGAAAGGTGAATCTCGTACTTCATGGTTCAAGGGCATCTTCTCCTACGTAAATCATGCAAGTTCATCTTCACAATCCCCTCAACAAAATATTGTTCTGAAGTTACAAAGACAGCACAACCACAAGATAGAAAATATTATTTCCTTATGTAATTGTGACAACTTTTACTCCAAAGAAAACCCTTGGGCTCTCTGGGTTTTGGGCCCCAAATTTATTTGTGTTATGGAATTGGGAATAACCTACAAGAGACCAATGGGGTGGTTTTTCAAATAGCAAATCATACCATGTCCTAGTTTGTAGTTAGATTGCTTTAAATTAGGCCTAGCCGAGGAGATTTCTCTACCACTGAGTTACCCGCTTGAGATATGAGCAGGACCTTTGAACCCCAAACTATGTTTTCACCTTTTCTCATGTATCTCTCCCCAATTTATGTTCCAACCCGTTTTCACTCCCTTTAGTTCGTTTTTATAGGCTTGGTTTAGTGGGCCAGCGATGATGAGGAAATATTTTGAATGTTCGTGGGCCCTTCCATTCTTAGGGTCTAAGTGGCGAGCATGTCTAACCAAGCGTCAAGAATGGGGCCCACTTTTTTGCTGTCGAGGTGACCTTTAGTAACTTACACTTGACACTGAATCTTATGTTCGATAGGCGGATTCTTCCAAGACACTACGTTGAGCTCTCAACTCGTACAAAGTCTTGTGGGAATCTCACCGAGGTGATGCTCCTTTCCTGGGATGCTGCCTGACAACCTTGGCTAACATGGGCCTGCTTCGGGTTAGGGCCACCCCTAAAAGAGGGGCCTAAATTGTTCGGGGAATGGGCTTACCCCTCTTAGCCCACCCACAACAACCATGTAATCGGCCAGCTTTTTTACCATTTTATCTTTGACAAATGAATCAACACTCGTTATTACTAGTTGTGCGCACCCAATATCAGCGTGTGGGCCTTAGGTATGTTGGGCTCACAATCTATTTGTATGGTGGGCTTTCAGCGTTTCCTGCAATGGGGTGACTCCTTGTTGGATTACCCTAGTGTTTCTGTCTTTTTCTTTCTCCTCCTTCTTTTCCTTTTCTTCTACGTCTTTTTCCCTCTTTCTTGCGCCCCCTTTTCTGATATCTCCTTGCTTATTTATAGCCACAGCTGACCGACTTAGTGGATGGGGAGGTCCAATGTCGTCCTCTCTAAGTAGTGAGCCATTATGAGCGAAAAACGGGAGGATGGTGGCATCGGAATTTGATTCCATTGTCACGTTGTTTCTCGGCAGGGAAGCTTCCGAGGTGTGAAGAAGTGCACGGCATGACAATACGGGCTTATGATCGGCGAAGCCGGCGGGTCCTCGGGCATCAGATGCAGCCGACATGTGGATTGTTCTGCCGACCATACCTAAGGTGAACTCGCCTTCGGCTTTCGGGGTGCTTGATATAAGCTAGGTCGGTTTTAGGTGAGTCCCTTTAAACTGATAGATGGTCGTCCTTATGGGCCTAGGACCAAACGGACCTGGAGCATGACCCGTTAGCGTAGTTATTCTCGTGGACTAGGAGATGGTGGGCCTAGGGGTTCGATGCCCGCACACTAGTTTTTCTCCCCACTTTTGAACTATTCTTAGAAGGACAGTTCTAAATCGTTGTTAAAGTCTCTGACCCTTAATGATAAAAATATATTGTCAGGGCCCATTTGATAATATTGTTCTAGTAATGCTATTCATATTTTTTGAAAATATGTGTAAGTGAAAAAATGTATGAAAATACGTGTAATATTGTTTAAAAATTAAAAACTGTTATCCAAGTTGTGGTACCAAACACCTCGTATCTCTTTAAAAGAAATAGATTTAAAGAAGCTTCCATCACACACAGCACAACAATTCGTGTATGAATTTACAACACTCGGAGACATGATCAAGTCATGTAGAAAAAAATCCACCATCACATTCAATAATTGGAACTCAAAAGTATCAAATTATTTTTAGGGGTTTTTTTCATCTCATTTTATTAATTTTTTTCCTTTATGAAATTCTGCTACCTTCTCTCTTTGTTTTTTTTTTTTGGTAAGAGCCTTCTCTCTTTGTTATACTTACTTTCGTGCACTCTCAAATCTATCCGTATAAAATCTCACATTCGCTTGTTATTATTTATTTTTTTTGTTGTTGCGCATTTTGAGCTTTTTTATATGATACATTAAGAAATCTATAAAACAAATGTGCGTTTTTCACAAAATTGGATTAGAGCAATCATTAAAACAAGTTTGAAGCAAAACATAACAATTAAGGGAAAATGAACTTTTTGTTTAAGAAATTTGGACAAAGGACTGAGTTTTTGAATTTGTTGAGAAACTTAAATATGAACATGATAAAAATTGTGAAATTTATTTTGCATATAGATTTTGATGGGTAATTAAAAGGTGTTATTGCCTAAATAAGTCCTCCGCAAGAACAAGGTTCATCCAAGAGGATCTTTAGAAAGGAGAGAGGAGAAAGACGCATCACAAATATAAAAAAAGGTCGTCGAGAGAGATTACTAGTCAACCAAAAAGATATTGGTCGTGCAAAGAGATATTGGTTGTCTAGAGAAATGTTAGCCGTCTACACCACAAGAAGGTGTAGACGAGCAACAAACACTTGGTAAATTCTAAGGAGTTCTCTACAAACCAAGAACCGTTGCACTATTTTGAGATGTGGGTTGAATAACCTGAAAGTTACTCCACTCTCCTCATTAAATCCACACATCTCCCACGATGTTATTAGAACCTAACAAGTAGACTCACTCCAAACTCTTTATAAAATAGACCAAACTTCATTAAACCATGGTGTATTCTACTATTCATTCACTCACTATACTTGAGATTTAGAGAAAAAACTGACTTAGCCGTTGGAGGACCTTAGCCGGTTCACTCCAGTCATTTTTGATAGTTCCTTTTTTTATTTTCAAGTTATTCAACGCCGGTGAAGTTTGAAGCACTCAACCTACTAATTTCACACCATCATTAAATTTATTGTTCTTTCTTTGTTATTTTTTATCTTTGTGCATAATTTTATTATTGTTGTCTTGTCGTAGTACTTTCCCTCTGTATAAATTTATTGGAGTGAGAATAAGAGTAGAGGACATTTAAATTAGCTAAGTTGACATTAGTTACATTACTAGCCTGGGCCCAAATACTAATCTGTGCAAACTAGTGGGGTTGCAGAATATACGAAGACCGTAACTTAGTCAAATCACAACTAAACCAACCAGCTAGGCCCTACCCAAACCCACTCCATTTGCCGACAAGGGGAAAACTTAGAAAATTTACTTTTAATCCTTACTGTGCGCACCCAAAGACCGGTGCTTGGGCCTTGAGGACGTTGGGCTCACAATCTATTTGTATAGTGGGCTTTTGGCGTTTCCTGCTATGGGGTGAGTCCTGGATGGAGTACCCCCGAGGTTTTTGTCTTCTTCCTTCTCCTTTTTCTTCTCTTAGTTTCCTCTCCCTCTCTCTCTCTCTCCTCCCTCTCGCGCCTCCCTCTTTCTGATATCCTCTCCACTATTTATAGCCGCAGCTGGGTGGTTTAGTGGATGGGGAGGTCCAATGTTATCTTCTCTAAGTGGTGAGCAATTATGAGCGAGAAATGGGACGATGGTGGCATTGGAACTTGATTCCATTGTCACGCTGTTCCTCGGCGGAGAAGCTTTCGAGGTGTGCGGCAGTGCACGGCATGACAGTACGGGTATATGACCGGCGAAGCCGGCGGAACCTCGGGCATCTCGTGCGCATGGTGTGGTTGGTTCTGCCGACCATACCTAAGGTGAATTCGCTTTTGGCTTTCTGGGTTCCTGGTACAAGATAGGTAGGCTCTCGGCGAGGCCATTTAAACTGACCGGTGCCGGGACACATGAGGAGATGGTCGTTCTTATGGGCCTAGGATCGAACGGTAGTGAGGCCTGGGCCGTTAGCGCAGTTATCCTCGTGGACTAGAGGATGGTGGGCCTAGGGGTTCAATGCCCGTACAATAGCCCCCCCTTGATTCATGAACGGCGCTCGGTGAAGAATCAAGGTCTCCGAGGTACTGAGTCGGCGAAAACCCTTGTTTACTCTTTGTGCGAGGGCTTGTGGCTGCCGTGGACTGGTAAAGGTCGGATCCGCGGTAGACGGTCATTTTTGTAATGATGAGCCTCTGGCTAGCGAACCGCTAGAAGGTGAAAAGGCTGACGGTTCGTAATCCGTGCGCGCGTGTGAGCGGTTTTCCCAAAAAAAAAAAAAAAACGCCTGGCGGGCAGGGATTGGGGCGTTTCCATTCCCAGCCTCTCCCTTCATTTAATGCCCCTGAGCCTATATAACCCTCCTTTCAAGCTCTCATGTTACTTTTTGCACATCCACTCCACAATTCCTCTGCCGAGCATTCTTTGTGTGAAAAACTTCCTCAGTTCTTCGCCTCTTTAGAGTTCCAAGTAAGTGCGTTTACTTTTCTTCCTTTCTTTTTCTGCTCCCTTCCTTATTTTATACTTTTAGAAATGGGTTTCTCCCACCTTCTGGCCCCTGGGACGGCCCTGGCCAATTTTAGAAGGACCTTTGGTGTCCCTGGTGACGTTGATATTGCGTCCTGGAAGGAGGGCGATATTGCCCTTGAGCGGGCAATCAGTCGGAACGTTATCTTCGTTCCACTGATGGCCATATTGGAGGGTGGCGTTAGGTTTCCTTTAGACCCCCTTATCGTGAGCACTCTAGGTTTCTACGGCTTGTGCCCCGACCAGCTTCCTCCCAACTTTTATAGGGTCGTTAGTTGCGTCAGCCGTTTGAATCAACTGTACGGGCTTCACCTAAATCATCACGACATCAACTTCATGTACAAACTGTGCGGGAGTTTCTCCAAGGGTTATTACCTAAAGACTAGGGATACTCGAGTCCGGCTGATATCCTGCCTGCCGGACTCGAATAGAAATTCGGCTGGGGAGTTTGTCAGGGTGAGCGGCAACTGGCTTGCCGAGGGTCTGCACTGCCCGCATACTCCTCGTAACGTTGGTCGGTACTGTGACCCTTCAGTTATTTTCAAATTTGTGTTTCCATGGCTTGTTTAACTAACAGTTGTTTCTTTGGAATTCTGGTAGAGACGAAACGCTTTTCTCCGGACATCAGAGTCGTCCACGAGAAAGACCTCAACTTCGTCCTCCGGTCAGAGATTTTTGTGCACCGTGACGGGCAACTCCGAGCGTCTCACCTGATCCTCGGTGTGAACCCCGTGTATACCACGTGGCAATCCATCGGCCCGGCGATCTTGGTCGACAGTCCACTCATATCGTACATCGACGTGCGACACGGCCAATTCCTCCCTCCTTCGCTTACGGTGGGTGAAGCTAGGGATTTAGGCCCCCGTTACACAACTGCAGACGACATTCCCCCGGTTAGGGACGAATCTGCCGAGCGGGTGTCTCGAAGCCGAAGGAGGCACGAGGCCTTAGAGCAGCCGCGTACCGACACCCTGGTGACCGAAGAACGAGCCCACGATCCGATCTCCGCCGCACCCGCCCAGAAGACTAAAATGGTGAAGAAGAGGTCGATGACCTTGTCTCGGTTCATCCCAGACGCCGGTCAGGCTAACCCTTCTCCTTCTCCTACGAGGAGCCTGGTCCATCAGCCCGTTGGTGAGGCCCGAAAAAGGAAGAGGCCTATTGAGAAGGAGGGAGATGCTCCCGGGAGCTCACCTCCGAGATCTCCACTTCGACCCAGAGGAGGGGTGACAATCCGGGAGCCGGAGGTTGTTGCTCCCGCCCAAGTACAAACCGTGGAGGCGCCTTCTCTTCCCCCCGAGGCCGGCTGGAAGCATACTTTCAGTCTCGGTGGAGGGCCGCTGCCCGAGACGGCGTGCCTGTGGAGGTGGGAAAAGGGCGAAGGGGGGCGTGGCCCAAAGCTTAGCCCAAAGCCTTCTCCTACCCGAGGACGTGAACATATACGCGGAGGCGGATGAAGAGTCACTTTCTCGGCGGCTACAGTGGCACACCGTTGCGGTAAGTTCGGCTTCTTCATTACGTTTGTTTACGGGACTCTGTCAGGAGTTTTTTAACATTTTGCTTCCGTCGTGTTTGTAGGCGGCACAGCTTACTTCCATCGTGGGCGAGAGGCTAAAAGAGGGCGCCGAGGCAACTGACCGGGCACTGAGGCTAAGGAATGCCGCGGAGATACTCGCCGAGGATAGGCTGGAGGCTGCTAATGCCGCGGAACGGAAAGCAGTTGATGCCGAGAAGGCCCGGCTATCCGCGGCGAGCCGGTTGGGGGAGTTAACGACCAAGTTGGAGGAAACGGAGCTGGAGTTAGCGAAGGCGAATAGCCTAAACTTGGCACAGGCCGACCAGCTCACCTCCCTAAAGGACGCCCTCGAGGCGTGTGAGGATAAATGGTACAACGCGGGTTTCACCGAGGCAGAAAACTCGGTGGAACCCATCGTTCAGCAAGCCCGGCAACATGGCTTTGGCGAGGGTTGGGCGGCTGCGCTTCATGCCGCAGGGGTGCCGGAGGATCCCCCTGTGGGATCCCGAGCGGGTTCCGTATCCTGTCCAACCCCAGCTTGGCCACAGTCAGACTGATGCTGATGATGAGGACACGCCGAGCTTGAGGGACCTCGTTCAAGCCATCGACACCCATGTGGAGACGGTGGACCTGGAGGCCACGAGCAACGCCCCCGCCGGAGAGGCTGGTGCACAAGGCGGAACTCCCCTCCCCTCCCAACTTGCCGAAGAGGATCCCGGACAAGCCCAGATCTTCCCTTCCGACACAGCCGTGTGAGGCCGTGATGATCAGATAATTTTTTGCGAGAGTTTTATTTATTATTATTATTTTTTTTTTTTTATGTTATTTCTGGTATAACCCTATGTCGCCGGGGTGTGGTGGCAGGTCATTCAAAACGTTGTCATAATCGTTTAACTTGTGATGCTTGGTTTATAATTTTTGTTATAATGACTTGAAAGCAAGTGTTTCGCTTTTAACTTGTGATGCTCGGTTTATAATTTTGGGTTATAATGATTTGAAAGCAAGTGTTTCGCTTTTAACTCGTGATGCTCGGTTTATAATTTTGGTTATAATGATTTGAAAGCAAGTGTTTCGCTTTTACTCCCCTGTTTGTTATGTTTAAGTATGATTGGTATCCGCTATTGTGATTGGCTTTGCGGGAAAGTTTGTGCCTTGCACGGGCTTCAACGTGTACGGGCGATTAAGCCCGCGGCGTGTGGGCGAAGATTTAGGCGGGAACTTTACTCTGGGGGGGGGATGCGGGAGCATTGACCGGTGACGGGTGGACGGCCCATGACGGTCAAAGTCCGTTTAGATATATATGTTGTTTAGGCTTCCATCTTTGGGACGACGTGGATAGGCCCCTCGCCAGCCCAGTGATAGCTTGGAACCGGGGTTAGGTTTTCGCCCTTAGAGCGGCTACATGTTCGGACCGAGGTCAGGTTTCTGTCCTTATATAGTAAGGCCTCAACGTGCCCCGTGATAGTTTCCAACCGAGGGTAGGTTTCTCTCTTTAGAAATTCATGATCTCTACATGCTCGGCGATAGGTTCGACCCGAGGTTAAGTTTCTGTCCTTTGAGATTTAAGGTTTCCACCTGCTCGGTGATAGGTTCGACCCGAGGATAGGTTTCTGTCCTTAGATGTTCAAGGTTTCCACCTGCTCGGTGATAGGTTCGAACCGAGGTTAGGTTTCTGTCCTTTGAGATTCGAGGTTTCCACCTGCTCGGTGATAGGTTCGAACCGAGGTCAGGTTTCTGTCCTTTAGATGTTTCAAGGTTTCCACCTGCTCGGTGATGGGTTCGAACCGAGGTCAGGTCTCTGTCCTTTGAGATTCAAGGTTTCTGCCTGCTCGGTGATAGGTTCGAACCGAGGTTAGGTTTCTGTCCTTAGATGTTCAAGGTTTCCACCTGCTCGGTGATAGGTTCGAACCGAGGTTAGATTTCTGTCCTTTGAGATTCGAGGTTTCCACCTGCTCGGTGATAGGTTCGAACCGAGGTCAGGTTGCCGTCCTTAGAGATCCAAGGTTTCCACCTGCTCGGTTATAGGTTGGAACCGAGGTTAGGTTTCTGTCCTTAGATAGTGCCAAGGTTTCCACCTGCTCGGTGATAGGTTCGAACCGAGGTCAGGTTTCTGTCCTTAGATGTTCAAGGTTTCCACCTGCTCGGTGATAGGTTCGAACCGAGGTTAGGTTTCTGTCCTTTGAGATTCGAGGTTTCCACCTGCTCGGTGATAGGTTCGAACCGAGGTCAGGTTTCTGTCCTTTGATGTTCAAGGTTTCCACCTGCTCGGTGATAGGTTCGAACCGAGGTTGGGTTTCTGTCCTTAAATGGTTTTCTCGCGTTTACTAAACAAAGAAAGAAGAATAAGAAAAGGAACAGTTTCACGTGATAGTATGAACGGGCGTTGTTTTGATACGTGCCGATTTCATCAGATTACATTTGCCGTTCTCGGCGATTTAGTGGTAAAACTTCTTTAGATTACATACATTCCATGGATGGGGTAGTGGTCTCTCGTCCAGGTCTTCCAGATAGTAGGCTCCTGCACCAGCGATGGCTGTTACTCGGTACGGTCCTTCCCATGCCGGGGCCAATTTCCCTGCATTGTGCTCCCGAGCACTCCCTACGGCTTTTCGCAAGACCAAATCGCCTGCTGCGAATTCCCTTTTCCTGACATGCTGGTCGTGCCTCCGGGCGAGACTTTGCTGGTACTGTGCCAGTCGAATTGCTGCAGATTCCCGACGTTCTTCCAGCAGGTTAAGCTGTTTTAGCATTGACTCGTAATTCTCGGCAACCGTGAAGTCCGATACTCGGCTACTACAAAGGTTTATCTCGGCAGGAATGACGGCTTCTGCCCCGTAGGCCAGTGAGAAAGGTGTTTCCCCCGTGGATCTCCTCGGGGTTGTCCGGTAAGCCCATAGGACACTGGGTAATTCTTCCGCCCACCTGCCTTTGGCTCCGTCCAACCTTCTTTTCAACCCGTTGACGATAGCCTTGTTCGTGGCTTCGGCTTGGCCGTTGCTTTGCGGGTATGCCGGGGTAGAGTACCGGTTTCGGACGCCGAGATTTCGGCAGAACTCGCGGAAGGCCTTGCTGTCAAACTGTAGTCCGTTGTCAGAAATGAACGCCTCCGGCGCACCAAACCTGGTTATGATGTTCTTCCATATGAATTTTTTGACATCTACATCCCGGATATTAGCAAGTGCTTCTGCCCGCCCATTTAGTGAAATAGTCTACTGCGACAAGCACGAATCTTCTGTTCCCTGTTGATCGGGGAAAGGGGCCGATGATGTCCAATCCCCACTGGGCGAATGGCCATGGGCTGCTGACGGGGTTCAGATTTCCTGCTGGTTGATGGATCATCGGCGCATGTCTTTGACATTGTTCACACCTCCGTGCATATTCAAGCGCCTCTCTTTGCATCTGCGGCCACCAGAATCCCTGAGTCATTGCCCGGTGTGCCAAAGATCGTCCACCGACGTGACTGCCGCAGAGGCCTTCGTGAAGCTCGGCAAGTAGGCCTTTAGTCAGGCTCGGGTGGAGGCATTGTAAATAAGGGCCCCCGAAAGACCTCCGGTGAAGCTTCCGGCTTGGAGACAGCCAATACCGTGGGGCAATGCGTCTGACTTTTGCCGCCTCTTTTACGTCCTCCGGGAGTTTACCCTCGGCTAAAAACTCAATTATGGTATCCATCCAACATTTCTCCACGGGTCGTACTTGTGATATTTCCACCTTCTTTCCGATGCTCGGTTCTTTGACCAGTTCGATTCTGACGAGCCGTGGGAGATCGCTGTCTATCGAGGATGCCAAAGTGGCCAAAGAGTCGGCGTGGCGATTCTGCCCCCTCGGGATTTGTTCCACCGTCGCTTTAGCGAATTGGCCCAAAGCCTGCTTCACGATCCGTAGGTACTCGGCCATCCGTGGATCCTTGGCAACGAAAACCCCTCGTACCTGGTTAACCACGAGCTGGGAATCCGAGAATACCTCCACCTCCGTAGCCCCCAAGTCCGCGGCGACTCTTATTCCGGCCAACAATGCTTCGTATTCGGCCTCGTTATTGGAGGCCTTAAACCCTAGTCTGAACGACTGTTCCAACCTCGTACCGTCTGGGGTCACTACTACGATCCCAGCCCCCGCTCCGGCAGTATTGGAGGCACCGTCCACGAATATCTTCCAAGTTTTGGTTTCCACTGTACAGATGATATCCGGACACCTTGGTGTGAACTCGGCAATAAAATCGGCGAGCACCTGCCCTTTTACCGAGTTTCTTGGCCGGTATTTGATGTCAAATGAGCCCAAGCGGGTTCCCCATTTTGCGATCCTTCCGGTGAAGTCCGACCTTCTCAAAAGCGACTGAAGTGGATATTCCGTCAGAACGTAGACGGTGTGGGCTTGAAAGTAGTGGGGTAGCTTCCGGGTAGAATGCACCAGGGCCAATACCAGTTTTTCCAGCGGCAAATATCTCTTTTCGGCATCCACCAATGTCTTGCTTATGTAGTAGACGGGTAATTGCACGCCGTTATCCCTAAGAAGCACGGCGCTGGTGGCATGTTCTGATACCGAGAGGTACATGTAGAGGTCCTCTCCTGGCTCTGGCGCCGTTAGCGTAGGTGCACGCCCGAGGTATTCTTTTAAGTCATGAAAGGCTGTGTCGCACTCTTTGTCCCACTGGAATCCCTTCCATTTTTTCAAAAGTTGGTAGAAAGGGCGGCACCGGTCAGCAAACTTGGATATAAACCGATTCAGGGCTGCCAACATGCCGGTTAATTTTTGGACTTCCTTTGGGTTGCTCGGTGGTATGAGCTGAAGCACGGCTTCTATCTGCTCGGGATTGACTTCGATGCCTCTTTTTGTGACTAAGTACCCCAGGAACTTGCCGGATTCTACGCCGAATGTACACTTGTCAGCGTTGAGACGGAGTCGGTGCTGCCTAAGTATTCGAAATATCTCTTGCAGATCGCCAATGTGCTGCCCTTCCTGCTTGCTTTTTATAACCATGTCATCGATGTAAACTTCTGCCGTCCGTCCAATCTTATCCCTGAACATCCTTGTCATCATTCGCTGGTATGTGGCCCCCGCGTTCTTTAGTCCGAACGGCATTACCGTATAATGGTAGTTGGCGTCGGGAGTGATGAACGCCGTTTTCTCCTGATCCTCGGCAGCCAGTGCGATCTGGTGATAACCCTGGAAGGCATCTAGGAAGCTTAGTCGGTGATGCCCGCATGTAGCGTCCACCAGTTGGTCAATCCTTGGCATGGGAAAGGGATCCTTGGGACATGCTCGGTTTAAGTCAGTGAAATCGACGCAGACCCTCCATTTGCCGTTCTTCTTTCGTACCACTACGGTGTTTGCCAGCCAATTGGGGAAGAAAATCTCCCGTATAGCCCCTGCCTCTTTCAATTTAGCCACCTCCAGCCTCACTGCGTCGACATGCTCCTTCGCCGACCTCCTCGGCTTCTGTCTTCTCGGGGTGCGTGTTGGATCCACATTAAGCCTGTGGACTATAAACTCGGGGTCGACCCCCGGTACCTCATATGGACTCCATGCGAACACATCCACATTTTGTACGAGAAAAAGTAACAGTTCAATCTTTTCTTCATCCTTGAGGCCCGCCCCTAACTGAAAATGCTTGTCATTGTCCGGTAGAATCATCACTTTTAACACGTCCTCGGCACACCCAACTCCCGCACCCGCTTCGGGTTGCTGTAATTGCTACAAGGCAGACTCTTCGGCAGCCTTTGTTTGATTGGCTACCATGTTCGCGGCAGCCACAAGACATTGCCTCGCTGCTAGTTGGCACCCTTTTACTTCTGCGGTGCCGTCCTCTGTGCGGAATTTGACCTTGACATGCAGTGTGGACGGGACGGCCCCCATCTCGTGAATCCATGGTCTTCCGAGGATCGCTGTGTATGGCGAGTAAGAATCGATCACTATGAAAGTTACCGTTACCTCCTTTCCTCCCATGCTGACGGGAAGTGAAATTTTCCCTTCCGGGGCAACCATATGGCCGTCGAACCCCATGAGTGGCGTGTCGTATCTGGACAAATCTTCCTTCCTCAACCCGAGCCCCCTGTATAAGTCAGGGTACATCACGTCCGCCCCGCTTCCCTGATCTATCATCATCCTTTTCACCAAAAACCCCTTACGCGGGCCACGACCACCAAGGCATCGCCGTGTGGTTGAATGGTGCCCTTCATGTCCCCGTCGTCGAAGGTGATGGTCGGTGTGGTGCATCTTTGTTTCTTTTCCGGATGGCAATCGCCCAGGCTTTCACCTGCCGAGGCGACGATCAGGACGTCCCTTGTCGAGATTCTCCTCGGGACGGCGTGGATGACCTCAATTATCCTCACGGGAGGCAGGGGTGGGTTCCCGCGGTTATGATCTCCGAGCCCGGACCCTTGGTTCCTTGGTGCCACGAACTCCTTTAGGTGCCCGGCGTGTACCAACTGTTCCAGGTGGTCCTTGAGCACCCGGCATTGCTCTGTCGTGTGCCCCTTGTCCTTGTGGTATGTGCAGAATAGATTCTGGTTTCTTCTTGACGGATCGCCGGGCATCCTGTTCGGCCACCTAAAGTAAGGCTCATTTTTTATCCTATCAACAATCCTGTGGACCGGCTCCTTGAACGTTACGTTGACGTTCCCTATCGCCGGCCCGAGCTCTTGAGCTCTGAAGTCCCTCCTTGCCCGGGGTTGGAAACCACCACCTCGAGGGTAATTTACCATCGTTGCCTTCCCCTTGCCCTGCAGCCGGTCATCTTCCAGGCGCTTGAATTCTTCGATGCGTCTCATCAGTTGTCTCATATCCTCGGGGGGTTTCATTGTCAGGGATTCCCTTAACCCCGACTCTTCGGGCAGTCCCATGCGGAAGGTGCTCGCCGCGATCTTCTCGTTACCCCCGCCGATCTCGTTGTACAACTCCCAATACCGACCTGCGTAGCTGCGAAGGGTTTCCCCGGCCCCCATCTTCATTGACAGCAAGGCGTCCACAGGTTGGGGCACCCTGCTGCACGTCATGAACCGTACACCGAACTCCTGAATCAACTCTGAGAAGTTGTGGACCGATCCCTTCTTTAGCCCGTTGAACCACCTAAGGGCCGTCGGACCGAGGCTCGATGGAAAGACTTTGCACATTAATGCGTCATTATGGGCGTGTAGGGACATCATTTGGATGTAATGGCTCACATGTTCTACCGGATCAGTCTTTCCCGTGTAGGAGTTGAACGGCGGCCTCGTGAATCTGTTCGGCATTTGTGCGTTCTCGATTTCTCTTGAAAACGGAGATCGGGCAGCCTGGCGTAGAGCTTTACTCATGGCGTCCATGGCTGCGTTTCGTGGTCGCCCTTCGTCGGGAGATGCCGAGCCATGGTTCGCGTAATCTCGTGAGCGCTCGCGATGCCGGTAGGGTTCGGACTGGTGTGATCCTTCCGCGTGGCGATGTTCGGGGCTGGGGGACCCTCGCCCATGCCGTCTATGTTCCTCCCGTCGACCTCTGACTCTGGCTTCTAACTCCAGGTCCCTCACCAATCTACGTAATCGCTCTAGCTCCCGATCTCTTTCCCTGGGACCCTCGTCCTCTCTATCGCGGCGGCTACGCCCCGACCAGTGAGTCGGTGTATGGAAGGATCCTTCCCCGAGTCCGGACTCTCCTTCCTCGTCTTGCTGCCGGTCCTCGCGTCCCTTCTGTCTCCGTTCCCGCCAGGTTGACCCTCGTGACGACCTGTCAGAACCACTCTCGGCGTAGCTTCCTCGTCTGCTTCCTGACATTTTCGGAGGTGCCTCGCGAAGAACCACCGCTGCGCAGGAGTTTCCCACAGACGGCGCCAATTGTGCGCACCCAAAGACCGGTGCTTGGGCCTTGAGGACGTTGGGCTCACAATCTATTTGTATAGTGGGCTTTTGGCGTTTCCTGCTATGGGGTGAGTCCTGATGGAGTACCCCCGAGGTTTTTGTCTTCTTCCTTCTCCTTTTTCTTCTCTTAGTTTCCTCTCCCTCTCTCTCTCTCCTCCCTCTCGCGCCTCCCTCTTTCTGATATCCTCTCCACTATTTATAGCCGCAGCTGGGTGGTTTAGTGGATGGGGAGGTCCAATGTTATCTTCTCTAAGTGGTGAGCAATTATGAGCGAGAAATGGGACGATGGTGGCATTGGAACTTGATTCCATTGTCACGCTGTTCCTCGGCGGAGAAGCTTTCGAGGTGTGCGGCAGTGCACGGCATGACAGTACGGGTATATGACCGGCGAAGCCGGCGGAACCTCGGGCATCTCGTGCGCATGGTGTGGTTGGTTCTGCCGACCATACCTAAGGTGAATTCGCTTTTGGCTTTCTGGGTTCCTGGTACAAGATAGGTAGGCTCTCGGCGAGGCCATTTAAACTGACCGGTGCCGGGACACATGAGGAGATGGTCGTTCTTATGGGCCTAGGATCGAACGGTAGTGAGGCCTGGGCCGTTAGCGCAGTTATCCTCGTGGACTAGAGGATGGTGGGCCTAGGGGTTCAATGCCCGTACACTTACATTTTAGGCCAATTCGCATTTTGGTCTCTAAATTGATTTTGTTTCTATTGTCTTCCCTATTTTAAAAAATCGTTTATATTTTAGTTTCTACCGTCATACAAGAAACAGAACCCTATTAAGTGGCAAACAGAGTGACTTGGTTACTGACATTGTGCTGAGGCATTTTTCAATGCCACATCAGCATTTTAATTTTTTTTTTTCATATTATTATTATTATTATTATTTTTGGCCTTAAATCTAATATTATTATTTTTACTTTCATTAAACCTGTTCTTTATGTTTTTCCCAAATTCAAGAAATAAATCCAGCAACCAATCCGATCTCTAGCAAACCAAATCCAAATCTAGCAACCAAATCAAATCTCCATCAAATCCAGAAAAACAAGAAATAAAACCCAGAATCAAGAGCAAACCCAGAACAAATGCAGGTGAACCCAGAACTGTTCTTCATGTTCTACAAAAAAAAGATGAAAACTTGCCAAGAAAATTAAAATAAGCAATATTTTATTTTCTTTTATTGATTTCCTTAGCAAATAATCAAACCCATGAACCCAGAAAAATCATCAACAACCCAAAACCAGAAAAATCAAACCCATGAACCTAGAAAAATCATCAACAAACCCACGCCTACCGATCAGTCAACAAACCCATGCCCACAAAGTCACCAAACCAAACCCACTACCACCATCATTGATCAGAAAGAGAGAGGAAGAGGGATTCAGGTTTAGAGAGAGAAAAGAAGTCGGAGATAGACAAAGAAAGAAGCAAAAGAACGATACAAACACAAACCAAACCCACTACCACCATCCTTTGCCTCTTCTTCTTCTTTTTTCTCAAGTCGATCTCCTCATCTAATTCTTCTGGGCCAATCTTCTTCCCTCTTTTTTTTTCTCAGCCTTGGTTTGGGATTTTTTCAACCAACACAATCTGAGAGCAAGTCATCTCAGATCGAGAGAGATAGAGACTAAGAGAGACAAATGCCACACAAATGCTCTAAAATTTTTTCTCAATCTTTAAAACTGTTAAGTTTTTTTTTGTTGTTTTTGTTTTTGTTTTTTAATTTTTTCAGTTTAAATTGAATTTTTTTTATCATGCTGATGTGGTATTGAAAAATGCCAAATAATTTTTTTTAATAATATTTTGATGTAATGTTAGTGCCACGTTAGCACCATGTCAGCAACTATGTCAGCAACCAGGTTACTCCGTTTGCCACGTAATAGGGTTCCGTTGCTTGGATGACGGCAGGGATTTAAATAGAAACGATTTTTTAAAAACAGGGACGACAATAAGAGCGAAATCAATTTAGGGACCAAAATGCGAATTGGCCCAAAATGTAGGGATTAAAAGTGTATTTTCGCTTTAAAATGATTATGGGTTCAAGTTAACTCAACTGGTAAAATTTCTGACGATTGTATAAGAGATATGAGTTTCAATCCCGCCTACACTAAAGACTTATTGGTGTCTTAATCTGATGATAAAAAATTATCATCAAGAATGAACGTCATAGGTTGAAACTCAGTAAAAAAAAAAAAATTATTTGTTTTTCACGGTCTCAATTAAAAAGAAATTCTTGCCTTCTTGGTTAAAAAGGAACTAACAAAGTAACAAGTAAGATTAAGTTTTTTCATCATGAGACCTCAAAGCAAAGTATTTTAAGATATGAATTAGACTAAAACACTTGAACAAATTTTATGAACCAAAGATTTGAGATCGAGGTAAGCTGAAAGTTCACCCAAAGATAAGAAAAAACTCTTTCTCGCTTAAATTAGATACAACCATGCATCGTTCCAAGTGGATACCTCTTACTATGAATAAATTAAAACTTTTCAAGGGTTAGTCTAGTAGTTATTAAGTTTTATGTAATCTACAAGATTTTAGATTCAAATTTTTTAAACAACACCTTTAGTCACTCCAAGAAATTGTTCTTTGTAATTATTCGATGTGTGTGAGATGAGAACACTACACTCATCTGGAGAATAGTTAAATGTTTGAAGAATCGTAAAAACACACATTAGCAACAAAAAAGAGCAAATTATAAATGATCCAGTTAAGAGATAAAGAGGACAACAATAAGCAGTTTATGGTTAAGCCCAGGCCCAAGAAAGCAAACTTAGGTAAACTAAGCAAATAGAGCTAGAAGAAACTTTGAAATGTCATCACTTCCAAGCTCCACCACCAAAAAAATACAAATGCTGCTTTTGCAACTTGCAAAGTTGAGCAAATTGCAGCCCCACAAAACTAAAAATGCCCTTTGATTTGTCACACACATCTCTCAAGCCCACACCACACCACACCTAACATACACACAGTCGCAGAGGACACAACAACCATTCTTTATTAATTGAAGAAAAGAGAACCAAGACAAAATATCTATCTAAGCATGAACTAGAAGCCTCTGATTCTGACACAACTCTGTCACAAACAAAAGCCTTCGTCTTCATCCAAGGTAAAAAATCTTTGCGGCCCTCTATAAGCTTTTCTGTCCAACTAATTTCTTGCCGAAAGCATACTTTAATATTCTAACATTTTTCATGGCCCACAAAACTATGATATTTTTCTAGTAGCCTACAAACCATGATTTGATTGAAAACAAACATAAAATAGAGTACCCAGAAAAGTTGTTCAAAATAAAAAAAAGAGTACCCAGAAAAGCTGTGGGGACACGTAAGTGTAACAATTATCCAACAGAACTGATTCTATATCAACGTAGTTGATGCTTAATCAATTCACTTTTTTATTATTATTTTTAAGTCAAGATAGTTTATTTTAAGTGTATACAGAATTCAAACTTAAAATTTATATTTATAGAATAATCATCACGCGTTAAGAGCGTAGTCAATCAATTCACTTCTGAGCATGATAACATTTGGAAATATAAATATCATCTTTGTTTGCTTTTTTTAAAAAAATTTTTTTTTTAAAGTTTTGTTCATTTTATATTTTTTTGCTAATTAATAGTTTTGTTCATTTTATAAGTACTGCCAAATCGTGAAAGAATTATCTATTTATTTTTTAATTTTAGCTTTCGAAATCGTGAGGCAAAGAAAAACTTAATAAAATCCTTTAGGAATTATGCAGCGGACACAATTTATTGAAGTGGCACTATTTTACGTAAATTACAATATACTTTGAAAATTCTACCATCAATATTATTATTATTATTTTGATAAAAAAATATTTATTTATTAATTAAAAAATACTGTTACAAGTGTTGCCCATTAGACACGTACGAGGAGTACCTAGTTGCAAAATATCACATACATATTTTACATAAATAAAATTTGGATATTCATTATATTCTCTAACACTGTATTGTTGCTCCCGTCCTCCTCTTTACTAGTTCATTTGCCACATCATTACTTTACAAAAGACATGATGTGGAAGGACAGTTCATTATTGACTGAGCAACATCCTGCAATCCAAAATTAAAATAGAAAGTTCTGAGGCTAGAACACCATATGTTAGCCAATTAAAGAGAGATTGAAAATCAGTTACAAGATTTATATGCTTATTCCCTAATTCCTAGGCCATTTTTAAACCATATCTAACTGCCCAAATTTTTGCAATATTATTTGAGGCAATGCTAAAGTGAATTGAAAAACCTATTTCTTAATACTCTGCCACCTCCTGTTTTACTAGGATTATATTTAGAACTATCATATGTATTTAAAGTAACAAAAAGGGGTTGTGGAGGATGCCGATATATTATTTTAGTGAATTTTGTACCTTTTGTTTTTTGTTTTTCTATGATATGCAAGATGATAAAATTTTGCAGCTAAATGTAAAGTTTTATACATAAGCTGGTTAAGTGCTTTCAGAATGAGAACTGAATATCCTAATATTTCTAGAAAGCTGTAGTTGCCGAATTCCATTAGCAGATAAAATATTCCACCATTCCACCCGCAATGCCTTTGCCCAAGGGCAATCTCAAAAGACATGTTAAGTACTTTTAAGATTTAGACATCAATGACTCTCAAGGCTACTACCATTTTTAACAATTGCATTAATTTGCGACTACTATGATCACACAATCAAGTAAATCAAGACTGATTTCCTTACTATTTAACATTGAAAAATAACACTAAACTAAACCACACAAAATTCTAGCCTAGAGTCCTAGACCTAAAAAAACGTGAAATTGCACACCCTTCAAATTTGTCGCCAACCACTTATCAATTATCATACACACATAAATACATTATATGCCCCACCAAATATTAGATGGCCCATTATTATGTGTCACGTTAGTTTTGCGTGATACGAAACCCGCAAGTGTCCAAATGTCCCACACGTACAAAATGAAACGCCACATAATTGGACAAGTGGTCATTATTTTATCACATATCACATTTTACATGTCAATATATGGCATTTTTTACAATTCCAAAACAACCCCACATAAAAATATGCTTGCTTTATCACCAATTTTGGATACATCAACAAGAAAGAGACTAAGATAATACAAAAAAACAAATCCCATCTCAAGATTCATAATAAAATGAAAGGCAAAGTTTCATTTATTTTTTTGAAAAAAAACACCCACATGTTCCATCCCAACTTCAATTTCTTCGTTTTTTTTTGTTTTTTAATTAAGATTCCTAAAACAACCAAAGTAAATTAAAAAACCCTCCTAAACTAAACCCCCTAAAACATTTCCCGAAGACAATGAGATCTTAACACTAAAATTAATACATAATTGAAAGGGGGGATGAATTTGGAATTTAGAATTTAGAATTAGGATCGTTGTGATCCGGTACATTGCACTAACAGCGAGAGTTGCTGCGCTTTGCCGCGTTACCCTTCGATTGGCTGACGCGTGCCTTCTTCGTGACCGTCGGATCCTCGTTGATGTCAAACCCCATCATCGTCGCCATCCCATCTCCACCGACCATCTCCGTAAACATCCTCTGTAGGTCTTCAAAACTGTCCCCCTATTATTTAACCCCCCAAAATTACCATTATATACCCTTCAAAATAAGCACACGTTTAATTTTTATAAATATAAATAAATAAATAAACAAATGCTACCTCGTCCTTCACGTTGTTCATCATGGACAACATCTCTTTCATAAAATCACAAAAATCCTGAAAAAAAAAAAAATCATGGGCAAAAAGGTAAACATAATTAAAGTTTAATGATATTTCCAAGGCAATCATTTACCGCGAACAAGACCAAACGGCATCGTTTTACCGAAAATAAAAAAATAAAACCAGAAACAAAAAAGATACGTACTTCGTCTTCATCCTCCAGAGGATTGTAGAGTCCCGCGTCGTACATTGACCTCTTTGCCTCGTCGGATAACACTGTTACAATTTAACGTCCGTTAAATCTCCACGTCAGCACATTATAACGGGAATTCAAACGACACCGTTTCTTTTTTTGAGGGTATGATAAAGTTACCGGAGTAAGCCTCTTGAATTTGCTGAAACCGCCGCTTGGCCTCCGCCGTCGCCGCGCCGGAGTTCCGTGCCCACCTGTCCGGGTGCCACTTCTAAAAAACAAAAACAAAAAAAATCAAAAAAATCAAAAAATAAAAAACGAAAACGACGGCGTTTTGGGGAGGGAAAGAAAACGGTGGCGTTTTAAGGGGGGTGGCGGACCAGAGCGAGTTTACGATATGCGGAGCGGACGTCGGAGAAGGAAGCTTCTTTGCGAATTCCGAGGACGGAATAGTACGAGAAGGAAGATCCACCGTTGGATCCTCCTCCTTCCCGATCCATTAACCCGGATCCACGAATACCCGAATAACTTTTACAACCGAAAAAGTAACCGAATTAACGGATCTCTTAAAGAAAAGAAAAGAAAAAAAAAAAAAAAAAAAACCAAAGGTTGGTGTGGTGTGTAGAGTGATTTAAACCATAGAGAGAAGAAGAACAAGAAAGAATAAAGAAAGCAAAGGTGGTGAGTTTTTAAGAGAGAAAGAGAGAGAGAGAGAGAGAGAGAGAGGTGGTTTTAGAGAGGGAAGAAAATATCTAGGAGGAGACGAGGAATTTGTGTTGTAAGGGAGAGAAGAGTAAAAATATGTTAGGAAAGAAACTTCGAGAGATTTTAGACTCAGCCCGGGATATTTTCATTTGTGAAGCAGCGGAATTAGCACTCGACTTCTGTGAATTTACGACGGCAAGCCATTGGCTTTATTTATTTATTTATTTTTTTTTAAGGATTTGTTTAGTACCCACTTATTTTGATGAAACTGAAATTTTTTTAATGAAAATACTGTAGATAAAGATAAAATTTAGCTAAAATAGTATAGTGAGATATATAAATAGTATAAAAAAGTGCAGTGGGGCCATGAATATTAGCAAAAATAAGCTGAATAGTAAAAGAAATTAACAAAATTTTTTTTTATCAAACACACAATTAGTGTATATTTGGATACCGCTTATTTTGCTCAAACTGAAAAATTATTACTAAAAGTACTGTAAATAAAAGTAAAATTTTATTGAAATAGTACAATGAGGCTAATAAATAGTATCAAAAAGTACAATAAAGCTCATGAATAAAGGCAAAAATAAGCTGAACAGTGAAATATTTTTCATTTTCCATCTCTACCCAAACGCACACTTAATGATGATAATTGATAACTACTCCTACACATATTACTATATGACCATTTTTAAATATAGTACAAAATTTAATTAAATTTTTGGATAAAATACAGTTAACGTTTTAAGATTTGGGTTAATGTTAGCTAGGTTCGTGATTTTTTTTTTTTTTTTTAACTGATCAACTTGATCATTAAACTGATAAAGCCAAACTTGGTCTTTGATTAGCATGAGAGAGAAGATAAATGAATAACGAAAATTATATATCTAAAGAGAAAGTTCGTGAGACTTTTTGATTCCTAGGATATTTTCTTTGCTAGGGAATTAACATTGGACTTTTGTGAATTTTACGATGGCTTGTCATTGGTGTATGATTTTTTTACTTATGTTTATAAACAAAAAATTTAATATTTCAAAATTTTAGAATAATACAAATTTTGATTAATTCTTTTTTGATAAAATACAGTTAACACCTTGAGGTTTGAGCTAATATAAGTCAAGTCCACAATTTTTCAAAACTAACCAACTTGATCTTTAAACTGATGAACTCAAACTTGGTCTCTAATCATCATGAGAGAGGAGAAAAATGAGTAACAGAAACTATGTTTAGACGCTGACAGAATGTTCAAGACATTTTAGACTCTTGGGATATTTTCTTTGCGAGGAGTAGAGTTAAGACTGGACTTTTGTGGATTACAATAGTGTGCCATTGGTGTATAATTTTTTTCTTCTTTGGGGGAGTTAAGATGATAGGTACTACACATTTTACTTTTGTTTATAGAAAAATAGATATGCCAATTTTTAAATATAAATAATAAGTTATTATATTCATGTTAACTGCACAAAGCTCTTTTTTACAAGATTTTGGAGGAATTATGTAACAAAGTTTTGGAAAGATTATGTTAAACAATGTTACCCTTACCCCAAAATCTTGTCATTGCATTGAATAACAATATAATTTCAAATATAAAAACTGTTTATAACACAACGAATATGTAAATCATTTTAGAGTAATACTATAGACACAAACTATTTATAATATTTTTACAAACTGTTGATGTGACAGATTCTTACTAATTTTAATATAGATTCATCACTAACATCACATTTTTATTTACAATAACTATTTGGAAAATGCTAAAATTACATTAGCAGTTTGTAAAATATTGTAAAATAGTTTATGTCCATAGCACTACTCATCATTTTACACATAAAACACCTAGATTTTTTTACCATCAGTATTTTTAAAATTTGAGGCATGTAATTTAAAATTTTATTTTCTATATCTTTGTGAGTACAGAACATAACGAGGATTCTGGCTTAAAAAATGAAAATTTCACATTTCAAAACTCAATTACAAGTACAAAAAAAGCTTTTGCTCATAAGAATACATAGTTCATACTGCAACTCACCCTCAACATTACCTTCATACACAGCTTTCTCTATATGTATATGTCAAAATCTACCTCTCCAAACAAGGCCGAGACGCTACAGGGAATTGCTTAAGAACTAATCATCAGTGGTAAAGAAGTTTTAAACCAATTATATTCATAATGATGGGACAACAAAGACTTAGATGTTCTATTGGTAGAGATTCCAACTGTTGACCTTGGTTTATTCACATGACAAACCCTTGTCAACCAACAAAGAGGAGGTAGAGAAACTAAAATAAACTCTAATGCGCCCATTGTTTTTGCTAATACCAACCACTGTTATCAATTTGAGAAGCAAGAGACAGAGGAAGAGAAGCAGAACTGAGAAAACATAACCAAAAAGGAATATTGGAAATGCAGCTATAGAACTAAATTGTAGGAATATAATAGAAACTTTAGTAAATTAATGGTTTTTAATTTAAAAAATATGACAATATTTTGGGATATCTCAAAATAGAATAGAAGACAAATAAATTGAGACGGAGGAAGTACAGATTTTAATTAATTTTTTGGGTAAAATACAGTTAACACCTTGAGATTTGAGCTAATGTAAGTAAAGTCCACAATTTTTCAAAACTAACTAACTTAATCCTTAAACTGATAATCTCAAACTTAGTCTCTAATCATCGTGAGAGAGTGAGGATAAAAATGAATAACAGAAACTATGTTTAGACAGAATGGTCAAGACATTTTAGATTCCGGATATATTTTTTTGCGAGGAGTGAAATTAACACTGGACTTTTGTGGATAATGATGGTGCGCCATTGGTGTATGAATTTTTTTTTTCTTTGGGGTAGTTAAGAGGGTAAGTACTACACGTTTTACTTTTGCTTATATAAATTTATTGTCTTTGGCTTGGGTTTTATTTTATTTCATTATATTTTTCCTGACAAGATACTTCTAGTGTCAGGTTTTTTGTTTTTGGTTTATTATTTTATAATCTTAACGCTGATAAGTTTGGGACGAGATTATGTGACAAAAGTAGGGTATTTTGTACCGAGCACAATCTAAATTTGGTTTACCAAAAAAAAAAAAAAAACCTAAATTTGGTTTATATAATGTATCATTTTTAATATTTTGGAATTTAAAATAATAATAATAAAATTGCCCAACTATAAAAATGGAAAATGGAATCTTATACTATGGTTGATACTAGAGTGCATTTAGAAACGACTTATGCAATTGCATAGTATTTATTAAAAAAAATATAATTTTTAGTGATTTATATATAAAGGATAAAAACTATTATACACGTATTGTTACCCAGTGACAAAAAAGCAATAGAAAAATGACTTGAAGTCACGATTTTCAAGATATAGTTTCAACTGCTTTTTTTATGACTTCAAGTCACAGTTTAGTTGCTTTTTTATGTGTGTGTATAAAAGTGTATATAATAAACATTACTCTACAATTAAATATATGGTGCAAAACTTAAAAGCTTATTTTAAAATAATAAAAAACTAAATATCAAATTATTTGTAGACAAAATTGAGACAAAATACTGTTCATAAACACTATAATTGAAGATTCATAATTGAATAGATAGATCAAACATTGGGGGAAAAAAATCAACGTTGGAAATGTTGGAACCTTTTGATTCTAAAATAAACAAATAAATAAATTACATTGCTAACTTTTGAAAGTTGGGGTTAAAGGTTAATCTACTCCGTATTACTTTGGCTAATCCAAATGTAAAGATAAAGTAGGCAACTATTGAACAAAAATAACTTTCTTAATTAAAATCGTTGTTTTCATTAATGGAAGATTAAATTAATGTATTATTTTGTAATTTCTTTTTCGTTTTCCTTTTTTAGTTTTGACAATACTTTCATACATTAGGCCACATTAAATTGGTAACAAGCCCAAATCTTTAGGGGCCCAAGTTAAAAGTGTTGGCCCAAAGAATCTCAACACGGAAGTCAAAACATAAAGGGATCCATAACCATAGAGTATACCAAGATAAGGACCATGTTTCGAGTGGGCTACCCAACAATCCAAGCTTGTGAAGAGGCCTAGCCCAAGTTTCAAGGAAATATCAATGGGAAAGGATATTAGTTTTTCTCAAAGGAGAATGTCTTTTATACAATAGAAATGGTATGTATATCACATTTTCACAATTAATTTTAGGTGACAAGTTATTAATGGTAAAAAAAAGGCAAATTTTAATAGTAGATTCAAATGAAAAATAATAACAACTTACCACTTAGAATTTGTTGTGAAAATATTATGAATGTAACACTTTTCTTTATAGAAACATTTAAAGAACACTATTACAATAAATCTCAATGTGAATATAGGCCATGCTATAGTAATTTTTTTTCTAAAATAAAACATTTGCAATCATTCTGAATATCTTTTTTTTTATATAATAATTTTCTTACTGTATCAAGTATGGACACATACACATCTCTTTGATGTAGAACACTTAATCATGCGTCTTGATAGATCTTGAATGACAATATGTATATATTTTTTTTTTGAAAGCAGCCTCCACTTTTTCTTTTTGGAATTTTGCTTTTATCCTTACCTTTTGTTATAAAAAATTTAAAAAGGTTGCTTTCTAGGTATTGACCAAAAATTAGTAGACTGGTTTGTTAATACGGTTTATCAAAATTGAGTGGGAGGACACAAGACTCTCTTTCTTCTAATCAATTCAACTAATCCATCTATTAAAAAAAAAAAAAGAATTAAGGGTCCTTTCCAACAATGATGGCATTGTTAGCAAATTGGATGGCTTACATTTTGGTCTCATATTAAATCAATTTGGATTCGATGACATAGGAGGAATCAACACTGTGAGCGTGCTATAAGTACATCTTTTAACAAGTGAAGTGCATTCAATTCAACTAATGTTCTATCCACAATTTCATTGGACACAAACCAACCGTGATGACACAAATTATTCAAGTTGTCCTTGATTGCAATGATTAAACTCACGTTGGATTAATTTTTTGCTATTTTATCTTTGAAAACTATGGTCTAATAGCAGTAAAAAAATAGTAATCAGTTGGATTAAAACTTGACGTAGGTTTCATAAAAAAATGATTTGAGAATGCAATCATGCATCAAGATCCATTATTATAAGTACTTTCTCTTCAATTAAAGTCCAGCTCCAATTAATCCACTACAGATTTTATTTAGGTTTATAATGGATTGTACACAGTACACGTACGTTGATGCTATGTTTTAAACTCTATAGGTACTCAAACAGTCAAACTGGGTTAACTTTACGTGGAAGCACGAAATTAAACTTTGATCTATCTGGGCTTATGATCACAATTAATTTATATCATGGGCTTCTAAGAATCCATAATGGGAGATTTGAGTAAGAACCAAACAATTTCCTGAATAATATAGGATCAAAGGTTTAGGGTCTGTTTGGTTTAGAGGTGCTTTGAGTGATATGATCCAAAACTCATAATTGAGATATCAAAAAATGTGAGATCCACACAATTTTTTTTTTTTGTTTGGCTTGATTTCCTAATTTTATTTTCATCACTCAAACTCAAAAATTTTGAGTTTGAGTGATGAAAACTGAAAACACCAAATTGGTGTTTTCAGTTTCTGAGTTACATAACTCAGTGGCAAGATTGTAATTTTCTTACCTCTGTGGGGCCCATATGTTGATGGGCATTACCTCTCTCTCTTACTTTATCATCTCTCTTTCTTCTCCCACTTTTTTCTTTTTCTTTCTTTCTCCGGTTTCTCTCTCTCTCTCTCTGTATTTTCTTTCTTTCTTTCTTTCTTTCTTCCTTTCTCTGGATCTTTGTCTGGTTCTTTCTTTCTTCTTTTCTTTGGTTTAGCCCAGTTCCGCCGCCACCAGCCAATGACCCAGAAAAGGAAAACCATGAGACCATGATTGCCGGTGCTGGTTCAGCCCAGTTCTGTCGCCACCATCGAAGTGCGAGCCTCGAAACACCAAGACCATGATCGCCGATACTGGGTTTTGGTTTTGTTGCTGTGATTTTGTCACCGATGTTGGGTTTTATTTTTATTTTTATTTTGATGAATGGGATTGTTGATGGTTGATGAATGGGTTTGTTGATGGTTGATAAGTTCTGTTGATGAGTTTTATTTTTATTTTGATGAATGGGTTTTGATTTTGTCGATGGTTGATAAATGGGTTTTATTGATGGTTGCTAGGTTTGTGGTGGTGGATCGGTTTGTAGTGGTTGATGGTGGCTAGTGGTTGGGTTAATGGTGGTGGATTGGTAGTGGTTGATGGCGCCGGTGAGTGGCTGTGGGTTGAAGGGGGGGAGAAGATAGAGAGATAAAGATGGAGAGATGCGGGTAGCTGGTGGGGTCCATGGTTTTAGCAAAAAGTTGTAGAGATATGTAACTGAGTTATGTGTCCAAACATGTATTTTGCAATTTTTGAGTGAAGGTGAGTTTTGAGTAAAGAGTTATGAGTTTTGAAAACTGACATTCCTCTAAACCAAACAGGCCCTTATTCATCAAGTTTTTCTCACTATATTTCTCATCGTGTGTCTCTCTTTTCATTTCTCTCAAAATCTGAAAAAAATCTCCCTCTTTCTATTAACTTATTTCCTTTTATACTTCACCTTCCTCTTCCTCTTCATCCTTATCCTTTTTCTTTTTGGATAAAAGGATCATCTTTATCCTTTATTGTATTTGCTCATTTTCTTCTCTAGAGATGTCCTTATTCAACTGGACAGCCCTTTGTCCCATTGGAGTATTGGGCTCTTCTTTCCTCAAGGTTAGGATGAATAGAGACTTTTGTGGCTTCTTGTCTTATCCTGATCAGTTATCCAACATTAAATGCAAGTGTGCCAGACGGATTATTGTAATTTTATCTAGAAGTTTTAGAAAGTGTCATTAGATAGTTCTATTTATTTCGAGATTATTCCTTAGAGGTTTGAAACTTAAGCTGACACTATTAGCTCGGTAGAGGTATTTTACCACAGGTAATTTATTGTCAGACGGATAATGATGCACCTCTTTAATCCACGGTCTGAGGTATATGTCCTTTGTAGAGGTTTTCATCTGGAGGGTACGTGTTAGGCCTGTTCTTGCCCAGGACCCAAAATTGCAAATCTGTTATTTGAGCTTTTACAAACTGTCTCCCTACTCTTTCCAATTAAAAAAAGGAAAAGAAAAAATAAAACTGGGTTAACTTTAAATTAGCATTATTCTACACTCTAATTATGTTTCTAATAATTGAAATTCGTATTATTTGCGCTCCATGGCATGAACAGCTATTTGAATGAGATTATTTCCGCTAGTTTACGGGTAAACTACAGGCAATATCAATGTGTTAATGAATGTCACTTTACTTATTTACTTATAGCAATAGACGGTATGATCAATTCGAATACAAAATCAAAAATGGATAATCAAAATGAAAATTTTGAATCGTATAAAGAAAAATAAAAGTATCCTAAAATTTATCAAAAAAAGTGTACTTGGGTCTCTCCCTCTTGGTTTGTCAATGACACCATAACAAAAAAAAAAATTATAAAAAATAAAATAATAAATAAAATAACACCACTATTATAGACATACAGAAAGACAGGTCACATAACTCACCATGACCAACACCAGTTACACCAGCACCATAAAATGCAACACCAGCGATGGCATCCCCGAGCGAGTCATGCAGCAGGTAAAACCGACAATGACATATAAAGTACTTGTGTTCAATACCCACCACGGAAATTCATCTCCAGCTCAGTTCAACTAAGCTCATTCACAGTTTTGAGAAAGTTTTGGAAAGGAACCTTTGTGCCACCAACCGTGTGAGCCAGAGAGTGTTCATGGGGGTGTGTGATACCTTGCTAGCTAGGGAAGTCTGTTTAATCCATAATGGTTGATGGGTCTTCTCAGTTCTCAGGTTGGTTCATGTAGATCTCTCTCTCTCTCTTTGGTTTTTGTAGGTGTATGACTTGTGATTAGATGGTTTGTTTTAAGGTGAGGGGTAACTGCAGTGGCAATTGACTTTGTGTGTGTGTGAAACAGTTACATTAATGTTTATTCAAGGTAGATAAACATGAAAATGTAATTTTCAGTAGGTGGAAGATTGTTGTTATTATTTTTTTCTATGAACGTTGAAAGTGGGGTGTTTTATTTTTATTATTTCAAAGTAATTACTGAAGAATGACACAATATCTTACTGAGAAAAATTACATTGATAATCCAAGAAACACAAGTTCATTTTTTTTTTGTATGATTTGCATCAAGTTGAGCTCTGGGGTGGTGGGGTTTGCACTGTGCAGTGAAAGTTTAGCAGGATTTGGTAGTTGAGGATAACTGAAATAAGCCTGCCACAAGTCAGTGCTCATTAGCTTGGATTCTTTTGGTTCCCACCAAAATGCAAAAAGCAGAATAAAATTGAAAATTTCTTGGAACTCTTTGTCAATCTTGGCCGGATTAAGGTCTTTTTCATTGCCAATTAAAAAAAAAATGAGGCTGCTAAGAGCACTTGGGCAATAAGTAACATTTATACAATAATATGCTATGATCACTGGTTTGTGTCTGTTGCATTTTGTTGATGCATAGATTTTCATATTTGAATGTAGAACAATTTTGGATTATTGGACTCTCATTTTATCATTTTATTTTTAATCTGTGATTATGCTTAATGGGGTAGATAATTTGTTAATTTGCTGTTTATTTCACTGGTTGTCATCCATTACAGTATTATCTCTGCAATTTTGTGTGCTATGGCATGTTTTGCTTGGGATTCATCCCTTATCTCAATTAAACTATGATATCTTTTCAATTCGGATTCAACTGACTCCATTACTTGTTTAAATCTAATGTATCACAGCTCTCAATGAATGGATATAGGAGGGAGGAAAAAAAAGGTTGTACCCATTGCACAAGGCTCCTACGTCTATGTAATTTGGGAGGAAGTGACATTAGAATGAGCTCTAACGATGGTGGCATCAAGTGTAATGGAAGCCAAAGCAGCATGGCTGAATAGGTAAGTACATAATCTATATCTTAAACACACTATTTACCCACTTAGCTTAGCTCTGATTGCTTCTCCAAAGACAAAATGTAAAGTACTGTCCTAAAAATTGCTTCATATAACATTTACTTTTTGGACAGGAAAACCATTTTTACAAAGATCACTTATTACCATGTACATAATGGCACAGAAAAGGAAAATGCAGCACGCTAGTACTTGAACCCTTCATTACACTTGATATGGAAGGGAACGACAATAGTGCTAGAAAAGAGGGACTTTGCAAACTAAGCTTAACAAATATAGGAGAAGCTTGCCTCCTTTTTTTTTTTAGGAAAGAATTCCTAATGAGAAACCTGCTTAACAATTTGAGCCTAGTAACCACCTAAACTAGTACTTATACAGTAGCCTTGCATTCTTCTAGCTACCACTCCCCTCCTAACTGACCCCCACTTGACAGCAGCCCGAATCTTACACCAAGATGCCTTTGGCTTTCTAGTGCTTAGAATATGTACACCTGAATTGGGAAAAAGAGAATTTTCAACATCTGCTTCATTGCCTGGAGCAAGGAACAAACCATTTTGTGGCCCCCATGTTATAAATGGAGCTATGCCATTTCCTGGTAGAAGACCATTTGTAAGATCTTGCACCTCTGAAACACTTGTTGACCAACCATATCCTGCATTGCTGAGTCCAGGTAAATATTCCTCCATCCCTGAGCTGTTCATTAGCATTGCATTACTATTCTGTACTAAAGAATCTTCTAATTGATAGCTACATTCAGCTGCACGGTTTTCTGAATGGTTAAAACCCAGCAATGTTTCTGGTTGATCTGCAGAAATATAGACTGTTAGCTACTTGGGAAAAACTAGAAACATAATTACCAAAAAGAAAAAGAGAATTGAACCTGGTAGATTAAAAGGTAGTATATGATACAATTAGCCAATGAAAATAAATGAGAAGAATAATACTTATAAACAGTTTGGGATATGGATACATGACACAAGTTTTTAGTACCTTGATGTGTGACTGAGAAGCCAAATTGTTGCGATCCTTGTTCTGGAACAATAAATGGCTCAGCTTGCAGACCTGCTGAGGGCATTAGAAACCTAGCTATTGGTGCTGAATTGAAGGGAACGATATCATTCTCATTTTCATAAGCATGCTGCTTCAGATTTTCCACCAATTGCTGCCATTTAAAAAGGAAGTAACAGGGAAGGTGATCAGTTTCTAACTAATGGATAACTGCACTCAAAGAATATTAATGCATACCTTCTGATGAAAGTTGAGTGAATCCAGAGGACAATATTCTTGTCCATTGAATGTAGCTGCTACAACCTGGTAGATGGAATTGAATAACAGACCAACACTTTCTCCAGCTATCTGGTAAATATAATTCATTCCATCATCTTTATTACAGGTCATAGCATGTCCTATGATTGCCTCCCATATCCCATCTGAGATCCTACCAAATATCTACATTTCCGTGGCAGAAAGTTAGTTTAGCTAAGAAAAAAAAAATTGTTTTAACTATTACAAGTGCTTTGGAACTATAATCCAAACAAAGAGAAGTCTCTTACTTTGCGTAATTCAGATGGATTGATTACATATTTCCGCAGCAAGTCCTTAACAGTTGTAATTTTGTGAGATGCCAATCGCCGATGGAATGCACCGTCTTTTCCTACTGTCTTCAACCGCCATATCTCATCACTCAAAGATGGAGGATAGTGTTTCTGATTTGCTGAACAAAGTGATTGCTTATCAGTCTCATACATTTAGTTATGGTAAAGATGTTAGTGATATCAAGATAATAGAAGCATACTAGAATATCCACTAGAGACCAAATAGTATAAGTATGAACTACTTCAAGAAATGTAATAATTATGCCTCTACTATTAAAGATCAAAAAGAGCTGAAGTTAAGCTCTTATGACTTACTTTCTCCACGGTGATCTTTCACCATGAAAGGTTCACTTCGACCTTCCCTAATTCCTACTTCAGTATGAGGCTTTTGCACAATTGCTCCTAATCTAAACTTTCTACTTCTCATCCAGCTTGAATTGTCAGTAAAAATGATGTCACCAATGGAACCAACACCTTCTTTCAAGGTCACGGTCGCATCCCCATATAACAATGGCCTTTTACCCTCTCTTTCCTGTAAAACTTTGGCATTGAATTCCTGCTCAGACCAGTCCTCTTCTTCATCGAAAGGGAAATCACCATTGAGTACAACAATACGAATCTTTATTGAAGAAAGCTGACCAGATTTGACTCTAGTCCTGAAGCTAGTATCAAACAGTTCAATTTGAATGGGTGTACTGTCTTCAGCTTTTATAGTATTGTTTGTATATATCTTTGATGACAATTTATTGACAAAGCGCAACTGCAAGCTCCTCACTCCAGATGTTCCAGCCTGATGAAATGAGGGTCTGCAACAAAACACAAAAAGCCAATGTTGAACTGCTTGTGTGGATAAAAAATAGTGAAAATCTAGTCATCTGGTGGGAAAAAGCAGTTTAAATTTGGGTTATACTGCATGTTAGGGGGCGCAAACTGTGACAACATGAAGCATACTAATACTTCATGTTAAGGGAACAGCAAACCTTTAAGATACTGATGGTACTCAACCATATTCATCTGGTCAGAGTGAGAAAGATCGTTTATATCAATCTTGATTTCACCTGATACGTGTCCTGCTAAAAGGTATAAGAGAGACCAAGTGTGTGTGGCATAAATATTCAAGAAAACAATCAAGTCAAAGAACTGACCTTAGAGATGGTTGAAGTACTGGTAGAAAGGCTTGTTGCACCTCCTCTCGCACCTATTTGACACGTATAGGGTATCAGGAACTCAAGAGATTTGAAAGTAAAAGCACTTTAATATCTCAATGAACATCAGCAATTCCAAATTTTCAACGCCATATTGACAACCAGAAGAATATTTCAAACACGTTTTAGTGAATGAAAGCATATCCAAACTATCTAATCCTGCTGATATTAGCACAGTTTAGCTTATTTTGCATGTACAATTACAATCTGGGGATGCATCTATGCAATACAGTAAAAGTACTTGTCACAACTGAGAATTGAATGAATTTTAGCTTGTGTTGAGTTTGACTCACACCAGGTTCCCTTGAAGCGATTAAGTTACATAAACAATTTTGGCAAGTTTCAACTGTTACTAATCCTTTTTAAGATATTTTATAGACATGGCTAACCCATCATAAGTCATGACATGTATGGTAAAGAAAGATGACTCTCAAATAGTCTAGATAAATAATCATTGAGACCAATCACCAACTAGCCTATGAAATCAAACTTCCAGTCAAAAAGAGAGTCTTTTTTCAGTCAATAAAGCTATGCAACCAAAAAAGTTATACCGAGAAACCATACACCATCAAACGTTGAGGGGAAAGGAAAACAAAAAATTATACGGGGCATGGTAGCTAAAGCTGATATCTCATATTTGAGTGCTAAAGTCGAGGTTAGCTAAGAAAAATATAGACAAACAACACTTATGCAAATATACTAGTTTATGACACAGAATCAACTTACCAGATTCCTAAGAAAAGGTTCCAAGATGTTTTCATTCAGGAGCTCAGTGATGAGATTTTTGAAAGCACTGCACAAAGAACACACAAAACCCACATTCAGAAACCAATAAAACATTGAGAAAAGCAACAAACACAAACGCCAAAACATCCACATCATAAAATAAATAAATAAAACTAAACCAACCAAGCCTGAAGTGCTTGTCTGCGCTTGGACCTTTCAAAGTCATCACCGCCCTTCCCGTTAGGACGCCTCTTCTCCACCATCAAAGACGATCAGTTAAGACTCAACTTCTAAAAGCACAAACTCAAAAACCCAAGAGCAACCCAAAAACTGAAAGAACTATGGTGTTTACAACAAAACTAGATTGATATATTCTCAAACCATAAAACTCAAAAACCCAAGAGTAGCACAAAAACTGAGAGTGCTACGGTGCTTATTAAAAACACTAGATTGATCATACTCTTATATCCTAACTGTTAAGAGCCCAAGAGTAACCAAAAACCTTCAACAAGCTATTCTATTTATATGCCAGACTAACCATAGAGGGAAGGTACAAGGAAGTTTCATTTAAAAAAATAAAATTCAAACTTTGTAAGTGACGCGGTATAATCCTACAAAGTCAAGGCGATTTTATCCCATGAAAAGATTAAAGCAACAAGAAAGGTTTATATTAAATTATTCATGGAGAAAGTCTACAAACATAAAAAAAAAAAAAAAAAACATATAAAAAAAAAATCACTTCCTTGACTCGCAAGTTATTAATAGTAAGGAAAACAATAATATTAGCGATGAGTAGAGATGAAAACCATTAAAAACTTGTCAATTACCTCCCTATGCATAAAGTGCTTGGGAGTTTAGGGAAAAAAAGTTCGAATAGTAGGATTAGCAGCATGTTGTAATTATTCCTAAAAAAAAAATTATTGTGAAAATTGTTGTGTACTGTAACTTGCTTATTATTGATGTAGTTTCAAATTTTCTTAAAGATGAGTCAAGATGAAAACTGTTAAAAACTTATCAATTCAACTATGGTGAAAATTGTTGTGTAATTGTAACATTGCTCATTATCGATGTGGTTTCAAATTTTCTTAGGAAACTAAAGTCTACAGAGTAGCATCAGCTTTGAACAGAATGAGAGTTTGATCATTAAAAGGTACAAAGTTGGAGATTCTAACACTTTGGTATTATTCTGTTTATCAAAAAAAAAAAACACACCGTTATTATTCTATAACTTTGGTATTATTCTAACTAAAAAAAACAAAACAACCGCGTAATGATTGAAAAGTACATTAACCGCATAAAACATGATGCTAAAAGAAGCTACAGATTAATGTATGATTTTTCAGACAAAGAGAGAGCAAGAAAACACGGTGAACTGACGCGTACTTGTAATTAAATGGTGACAAAAATTTTATATAGAAAAAAAAAAAAAAAAAAAAAACATAGATACGCGTTTATTTGTAGAGTGTGACGGGCCTGACGGCAAAGAAATTGGACACTCTACAGTCTAAACAAAATTACACTTCGAAAGCAATATTTATGATTGAACTTAAAACAACGCAGTTTCAAGTGAAATTCTTTGCAATGTCATTGGAATTTAAGTGCAGAAAGTTAAGTGTCTTTTTAATGAGAAAGTAACATGTGTCTCTAGTTTACAGGCCCCATAGGTAGGAGTGGAACCCATAGGTTAACGTGTGTTTTATGAGTAATTTTAATACCATATTAAAAGTCATAAGTTATTACACATTCATATTCTAAGTAAGTTTCTTCTCCAAATATATATATATTTATATTTTATGTGAGTCGTGATGGATTCTAGTTGGCTACTTGTCACTTTTATATGGACAAATTAGTTTTTTTTTTTGTTTTTTTCACTACTCATAGTCACAGTTTGTCGCGTTGTATTTTTTTTATGTGGTCAATGGTCATAAAATTTTTGGACTTTTTTTATATAAGTTCGTTTTGCTATGGAATAATAATATATTATGGGGGCGTTGGTGAGGGTATATAGGAAAATTTAATGTATCAAATTTGTTGTAAACTCATCTTTCTCTTATTATGGAATTCTCAGCCGCCCATTCCTACGGATATAGGCATACTGTTAAACCGTATAAATCTTTATGTTAATTTTCTCTTTATTTTCACTAAAACCGCTAAGAATGCCAAAAGTCTTGTAGAGAGCATGACGCAGGTTCACATAACCATTAATGAACATGTGCACGTTTATAACCATTGAATGGTAGGTTTACTTCAAGATCTTGCAGGTTGCCATAGTTTGTCACTATCTTTGTCTCTCCAACCTATAAAGAAGTGGGTTTTCTTTAATGGGAAGGCAAAGAAGAATTGGCTGTGCTTTAAATTTCGGTGAAAGGTCCTGATCAAAAAGATCATACTGGTTGAATTATAACTTTCTGGCTTCTTTAATTTTTGGTGTTTTTAGTCAATACTCATCATCTTATGGCCACTAGGCGTGCTGGGGATTACATGTTCCTTCCATGAAGTTTCCAGCACTAAACAGTTTTTCCACAAACCCAGATTTTCCAGGAAAATGCTTCAACTACTCTTTTCCATTATTTTTATTTTTGCTTTTACTTTTTCCCCAGAGATTGGAAAACTTTCAAACCTCACCAAACAGAAGTATACAGTCTAGTCAGAACCCAAAGTGTTACTATTATTATTTTTTTATAAACTTTTTCTAATTCCATATTATAATAGTTCTTAAATCTAATAAAAAATATATTCCAAACGATTTATCTAAGGGGCTGCAAATAAAAGAATAAAGATAGTGTCGTGACTGTCGTCAAATCGACTGATACGACCAATTCCATAATTTTAAGTTTTATCAAGCCATGTTTCTAAAAAAAAAAAAATTTATTTTGTTTATATTTTTTATCATTAAAAAAAAAGTTTTATCTAGCCCTTGTAAAACTTCCCCTAACATTTTCTTTTTAATTTTTAATAGTTTTCAATGATTATGTTTGTGTTTAATAACTTCAATTAATCATGTGATTAAAAGAAAAGAAAACTGTATGTGTGATGCTTGGTGCGTACAAGACTCACTTATGAAGCTCCAATAGTTGAAATGGCCAACATTTTTTTTTCTTTTGAACATGTTTAAAATCAAAATTACATGAGATGAATGAACATATATAGAGACATAGAGTTATATAAGATGAGATAAGATTTAGTAGATCGAGTTTGAGCAATGTCATATGGTATGAGTTTGTATATATTATATTGTAGGACTTACATTCGACCAATTCCGTGGCTTTTAGTATTATCTAGCCCTTGTATTTTCACCTAACATTTAAAAAAAAAAAAATTACTTTTCAATGCTTTTGTTTGTGATTAAGAACTTCAATTTAATCATGGTCAACTAAACAAATGTGTGTGTGAGATGCTTGGTGCATACAAGACTCACTTAACCAGACTCCAATAGTAAAAAATGGCTTTTTGTCTTTTAAACACATTTTTTAAAATAAAAACTACATCATGAGAAGTGGACAGGTAGAGTTAGAGCACTAGCATCAAGCAAGGGGCAGAACTAAGTGCAACGTAGTGGGGGCAAAGCCCCCCAAAATTACTAAAATATGATTTTTAATAGGTAAAATTTGGGACAAAATTTAGTTTTTTAAGACTTAAGCCCCCCAAACCAAAAATATTGGACCCCCCCACCACCTATGATTTGTCCTTGTCCCCCTCCCAATAAGACTAAATTTTGTAAAACTTTCTCCATCCCCCTCCTAAGTCCCAACAAGTTAGTAAGAGGTTAGTTTTATTTTTTTAGCAATAGATTCCTTTAGAAACTTCATCACCTTCACTACCACTTTTTTTAACTTCATTTTCCTTACTAGCCACCCAAAAAATCTCTCATCATTAGCTTAAGCTCTCTTCAATATCTATCTTTGGTTACCAATACCCTTTAAAAGAGGCCAAAGTAAAAATGGTATTGGTAACATAGTGTTCTCTAGCAAAATTAACAGGCTAGTCACCATAGATTTTTTTGAGAGGTATAAAACTCTTCCTCTCATTTTTCATTTCTATTTATTTATCTTATGGTTTATGATTTTATTTTCTTTCCTTTAATTTATTTTACCCAATTGATAGGTTTTATTTGCTATTTTGAAGTCCATATTGGCTTCTACTCAAATTGTCTTTGTATTTGACATTTGGAAAAACCAATCTTGAATATTTGTAATACATGTCTATAGCAAATTAGAAAATTTGTGTATATTATGTAGAGTTTAGAAAGATGTAAAGTTTTCAAAAAAAGATAATTTTGTAGATATATAAATTTTGTATACAATAAATATATATATATATATATATTACCTTGGAATTAAATTTTTATGACTTAAAAATATAAAACTAATGTACAAAGATATATATATATATATATATATGTATGTATGTGTATAAATACGTACAAATGTGATACTTTGAGTTTTTCTTGAATTAAAAACTAATATAACAGTTCGTTATCGGTCCCTCCAAACAAAAATTCCTAATTTCACCCTTAACATCAGGTATTGTAAAAAAAAAAAAAAATTAATTATCTTGTCATATCAAAAAGGTATTTTTTCTATTTTAACATAGCACTTTACAATACATTATATATCACATTTTTCATTTTTTTTACAATTTTATTTAAATATTTTTATTTTATTTTTTATTAATATTTTATTCTTGCTTTATTATAGGGATTCAGTCAAATATTCAAGGGGTGAGAGAATGAGCTGGCGGTGAGATGATGAGTGGCTGTGAGAGAGAGAGAGAGAGTATGAGGGTGAGAGGATGAGTGGTTGTGAGAGAGAAAAGTAAAGATATTTTACTAGAGGACAGAGAAAGGTGATTAAAAAAAATACACAAAACATAAATAGAACATATGACCGAACCGTGCCATAGATAGAGCTATTAAATAGCAAATGCCAAATATTTTTGGCATTTGACACATATCATGAGAGCTGGTTTTTGGTGTGTCAAATACTAAAAATGTAGCATTTAACACACCTTGTACCAATGCTCTTATAGAACATGAGATAAGATTCATATGTTCCTATTATGTGTAGAAGTTCTACTAATTGCAAATCATGATTTTTTGTCACTGCTTATCAAACCCAGGAAAAAAAAAATTGTTTGTTACTAACACTTCTCTGTTTAATGTTTGGTGGTTGATTTTTCCCCATCTTTTGTAATGTTTGATTCAACACAAAGATTCAGATGATTGTACTTTTCTAGCGTGTTAATTTTTTTTTTCTTGGTTTTTATTTTGCTTGAAAATTAAATTGAATAAAAATACATTTTTACTTGTACCTAAACAAAAATAAATAAATAATTAAAACTTTAAAAAAGTTCTAATCAAATTAATTTTTATTAAAAAAAACAAATTAACACAAACATTTTACCTGATAGTAATAATTTGGAGGGGTATGTTGTATGGGAGATATGCTGTATGCAAAAGAAGATAAATTTCGCATAATTAGAGGAAATTTAATAAAGGTGAATTGGCATAATATTCTTTTAATTTAATTTTTTTTAAAATATTTTGGAGCACTTTTAAAGTTATTTGTGGTAATAACTTTAACAATTTTGAACATTGAATCCTAGACAATATTTTTTTTTTTAGAAAAAATTTTAAAGCAATATTCTGCCTATATTCATATGCACCAATAAACAGTGATGTTGGGCTTTTAACAGTGGGTTAGAGAACGAGAGCCCAAATAACTTGAGAGCCTGAGACTTGTCATTTGATGCTTCAAAGTTCAAAGGAATATTTTTACGGCGACAATAAAGACAACAAAACGGAATGTCCCTTGAAATTTACTTCCGAGAATTTTTACGGCGATAAAACAAGGTATTGTCACTTCTATATAACAGTTCATAACGCTCTTTGCAAAAATATTTTACAAAGGCCACGCATTTTCGCCTCGACAACTTCTAGCCTCTATAAACACATCCATTGCGTCCGAAAGGTATTTATAAACTTAGGGTCCGTTTGGATATCGATTATTTTGTTGAAAACTGAAAATACTGGAGCAAAATAATTTTTAAATGTGTAAATAATGTCGTGGGACTCATTTTTAATGAAAAAGTTATTGAATATAGAGGTTTGTGGGTTCCGTGAACAGTGCATAAGACCCACTGACAGACCACTTTCCAGTTGAAATGCACTTCTCAATGCCCAAAAAAAAAAGAAAAGGAAACGCAGATGCAAACGCATCTGGTTTTATCAGTACCCAAACGCCACCTTAGTTTCTAACTTTTTATTAAGGTGAACTTTTCAGGGGGAAAAAAATGACAATTTTATTAGAAAGAACTATTTATATCAGCTAGAAGTATAGAATGAAAAAGTGGTAAAACACTTTCATTCATACAGCATAGTCCGAGATATTAATAGAATACCTAGCCAGACTTTTTATCAAGGTGAACTACTGCATCTTTTAAACGTCTTTAAAAAAAATTAAAAAAATTTTCTAAGTTTTATTATAAAATATATATCATATACTAATATGATAATATAATAAAAGTTGAATTTTAGAAATTGTAGCTATTTTCTTTATGTGAAAAGTGGCTACACTCTTATTAACTGTTAATTTTAGGGTCTGTATGGGTTGAGTTATGAGAGAGGAAAAGTGAAGGAGAATAGAGTATAGTTGGCTGAAAAATAAGTTAATTTTGGACCAACTCTTATCTACTCTAATTTAGTCCTCCTTCCGTCCCATCAATTAAAATGGTCTATTAGTAATTTTCTCATAAATTTTATGATATACTGATACTATGCCTCATGCGATGCACGACTTGGTTAGAAAATATTTGTGAATTACTAAAATATTTTCATATAAACTTATGACGTACTAATGCATTGCATGGAATATCCGCTGGTACTTAATAATGTAAGTAACTTTCTTGAATTCTCTTTCCTCCCTTCATTCTCAATATCTTTCTTTTACAACAAAAAAACACTGTCTGTATTAATTCATATGACTACTTTTATTTTTTATGCCTATTAAATGTAATATATTCTTAGCTTCTTATGATTATAGTTAAATTATTGAAAAAATAAAAACTACATTGCATTTATTTTAAAGACGTAAAGTTTTTCATAATCTTTTCATTATTGTTGAGATGTTATGGTGTTAAAAAATTATATCAGCAATAAAGTAACATAAAAATGATCTTGTTTCAATCAGAATTTAATGAAAATCACATCATGCACACCCATGGGTAAGATAGAATTTGAATGCTCTTAGCTTTGGCAACCCTTCAAACGAATGAGAGAGAAAAAAGCTTGAAAATGCATGCTTAATGTGCTAGTTAAAATGCAATTTTACACTATTACTCATATGAAAGAGAATGCTCTCACTCACAAAACTTTGAGGCCTTTTGAAGCTCGAATCTCTTATCCATCGCTCAATTATTTTAGCCTGTCCCTAACTCTCATAGTCTCATTCTCACTACTTTGCTTTTTAAATTTGTTTTCCTTTTAAATGAAAACCCTAAAAGCCCAATTTTTTGTTTTGTTTTTGTTTTTGTTTTTGTTTTGTATCACTTCTCTAGGGTTTGTTCTTAATTTTTGAATAATAAACCTTGGCAATGGTGTCATTGCCAAGATCAAGACAAAGACAGAACGAATCCTTCATGAATTGAAAATTTTAAATTTGTGTTAAGGTAATGTAGCCTTTCAGTAACATTGGAATGGGGAGTCATGGGAATAAAATTGTGTTAAGGTAATGTAAGGATCTATTAAATCAAGCTCTTCTTTTCCAATAATTCAGTAGTTAAGAGAGAAAGAATTTGAACATAATGCGTTTCTATATGAAATAACAGAAAATAACAGTTGAATAAAGATGAGAAAACAACGGTTGAATAATGATGGGTGAATGAAGAAGACAATCAAATTCAAATTCCAAAGAAACTTCTTTTTGTGAGAAATTATTAAAATTTTTGAGAGGACAACTGATCTCCCAACCAATAATAAAATGTCATTTGTTAAAACAATGCGGACTCAGCTTCCTAAATGGCAAATAAAAAACCAAACTCTTGTTAAACCCAAATTACATACTGTTTGAAGTTTGTACACCCAAATTCATTTTACTTTTACCGCTCAATCATTCTTCCCTCTTCTAAACCCTCTATTTTCAGAGACACAGTAACTCCTCTCTACTTTCTTATTTTGATCCTTTTGAACTAAATTTCACAAATACAAATCATATCATTACTTGCTTTGTCGGAATGGTTGAGATGGTTATCCAAACACTACCATAGCAACTAAGCATGGCTCGTCTAGGTATGCTATAAAGGCTTATTCATCTTTTTCTTCTTGTATTTCCTCTCTATCTAGTTATGATCGTGTTATGTTTTGTTCTCTATCTAGTTTATATGTTAGTGCCCTCTAGCTATTTGATAAAAGTCCACAATGAAAAATTAGTACAAGAAACTCTTAGATATATGTGGTTTCATTCTCTTAATTTGATTTATAAATATGACACCCTCTAGCTATTTGATGAAAACCTAAAATGTGAAACAAAGTAGAAAATGAAATTAACTCTTAGATAGTTAGATAAGGCATTTTTGCCTTGCCCCAGTTGTTAGCTTAGTGTTCTATGACTTCTGTCTAATGCATAGACTGAACCCAACAAGAAATCCACTATAAACAAGTGATCAATTATATAATGGACTTTTGAGTAAAGCACTAGCATGGTTTTTGTGGTAAGTTACTGTAACAAAATCCCATAGAATTATAATAGAAGAGGAAATATATGAATGTTTAACCTTGGGTGTCGTTATGACAATGTTTGTAATGTGTTGCCCTTTGTTAAATTTGATCTTATCAAATCTGTGTCTAATCTCCCTTAAGGACTCATCATTTTATATCCGGTGGTGTATAGATAAGTGGATTGTTGAATCAGTCCTAAATATGTAATGCTAGACCTTGATATATATCTACCCCTTATGTTTTATTGTGTATACCAAATTGATATTTACTCTCAATTATTATTTTTTGTATGCCTTTCTTTATTAGTTTTGTTTGTTTATTTGTATCAGTGGTTATCACTTTGCCAATAATAATTGAAAATGTCTTTCTAATTGTGCAGGATGCTAACTCAAATGGGTTTGGACAATTAAATCCTAAGCAAGAGTGATTCGATATTTGAAGATTTTTGAAAAGTATTCAAGTTATAAGATTACTCAAGTTTGGATTGATGATTGTAGTGAAAGTTACAAGAAATATTATTGTATTTGAAGGCAATGAAATGGAAGGTTAATCAAGTTTGTATTGGTGATCGGAGGAGTGAAAGTCTTTTGTATTTTGAAGGCAATGAAAATAGGTCTATTTAGAATTTTGTGAAAGGAAATGTTATGTACATACATTTTTCCACCTTTTATTTTGTTATGTTTTCTCATAATCTAATAAGATATTGTATTCTTCGACATTGTTACTCATTCAATTGTATAGAACCAATACTAATGAAACATATTTTCTCTTCAAATAATGCTTATAAACAATTTTTTTTTTTTTTTGAACTTGTGTTATGGTGTTTAATTGGGTAGGGTAAATTAATTTCTGTCACAAGTATTTTAATTTGAATCATACCCATTGTATAATAGGTTAGTGAAGTTAGTGTAATATTTGTAATGCCAAATCAATTAACTAGCCTTATTCTTTATGTATGACTTTAATGCTACGGTGTTTTCATTGCTATAACAGTGTTTTTATTATAGTTATTTTTTAATTTTTAAGATGAATGAGCACCTTGTTCCATTGAATCCACCAAAATAGGATAGTTTGCAGGGAGCTTATTCATTTACAACACACTATCTGTAATCCCTAGATCCCCAATTCAATTAATCCATTTTGAATACGGCTAAGGTAATAACCAGGCACAACTTACTACACTATTAAAAGCATTTTACAGGCAACACATATCATTGAAAAACTTTTTCCTATTTGTTTAGATAAAGGAGAAATTTTATTATCAAAACAAGCAAATTTTACAATGACATCCAAAATTCCAAACACCAAAACAAAATCAACCCCTGAAACACAAATCATTTGCAAATACTAACCTACTAAGGACTAATTTCTGCAAATACCCCAACCTTCTAATAAATCAAAAACATTACAATTCCAAATTAAAGCAAATATTCCAAACCACAAAAGTACATCACAATATCACATTAAAACCAATGTTCAAAGCTCACGGCAACCCATAACCGAATATAAAAATTGCAATCTTTGATTCAAAACTTTGACATCAAACTTTGCTAGTTTAAATTTATTTGTGTTTTTCTGCTTAATTCTTTTTAACTAGAGTTAAATTTAGGTGGTTAAATTTTAACGGAAATTTAGCAACCCATTGACCATAAAATATGCCACTAAAGGCGTAAAATCATTTACACTTTGATTTTACTTTCAAACAGTTTCCGAAAACCACACCTGAAGAGAGAGAGCTCAAACACACTCCTCACACGGTTCAAAACCCATCTCTAAGCTCACCTCAGCCAAACTCCGGCCAGCCCAGCTAAGCTCCGGCCAACCTAGATCGTGCCGCCCCCACCGCCCAGATCACGCCGCCCGACCACCCAGATCGCGCTGGCCAAGCTTACTCTTTTTTCTCTCTTCTTCCTCAACTCTTCTTCTCCATCCTGCTCAACGTTGCCGCCATCAAGATCGGAGCCTTGCATCTCGTTCTCGTCACCACCACCTAAGATCGATCTTGTTCTCGACCCACCCAAGACCGATTTCGTCACCGTCGCTGAAGACCAATCTCGTTGACTCGATCTCCATCTCTTTCCCGATCTATCTCTCTTTCCCTCAATCTCTCACTATTTCTTCCTCCCTCTCTCTCAGTTTGACCGAGTTCATCTTGTGAATGAATAAAGCTAATAGATTTTTGTTTTGTTAACTGTATATACTGAAATTTTCCATTATAAGTTTTGTTTGGAAGCTAAGAAAATGGCTGAGAAAATTTGAGAAACTAGTAGAAATTTGGGTTTTAAGAATGCAACCAAATACTTGAAAACATTTTCTAAAATAATTTTCATAATGCAGCCAAACACTTGAAAATATTTTCTTTTCCCAAAAATATTTTCACCTGAAAATATTTTACACTAAAACAAACTCAGCCTTATATATTTTTTGTTGATACATAAAAAATTAAGGAAGAAGACATTTGAATAGATGCAGCAGTGTTCCGATCTAGATGCAGCAGTGTTTACACTGAGGCATTGAGGAAGAAGACATTAGAATAGACACTAAAACAAACACAGCCTTATATGTTTACACTAAGAACACTGCTGCATCAAAATTAAGCTTGAAGACCGACTGTGGAGGAGGTTGAAAGGTATTCTAAGCAGGCTGCATCCTTTGTTCAACTCCCATTTGTTCTTGTGCAGTCCAAAACTCCTCTAACAGCTTCCTTGCGCCATTGATCAACCATCCCAAATCATGGAACTGCCCTCCATGTACAACTCGATTTCTTTGATTCCAAATCAGCTAAGCTTGGACCAACACAACCTCGATGTCTTGTATCTCAACCTGATCCAACAAGTATTCCATTAAGTGAATTAAATCAGCCAAACCCAAGACCCCCTTCTGCAGAATTTTCAAGCTACCAGATCACACATCCTTGGCTGCCTCACATTCCCAAAGAGCATGGACAGCTAACTTCGGAAATCTCATACATATAGGACACATCGCATCATCAATTATTTTTCGCTTTGACAAATTCAGTTTTGTTGGCAAGATATCATTGCAAGCTCTCCACCCAAACATTTTAATCTCGTTTGGAATCCAAAGCTTTCATAAGGTAGCCCAAACTCGTCTCCCCACGCAGTCCCTTGAGCTCTCAGCTATATTTTCTTCTTGCAATACTTCCCTCGCCACCTTATATGCAGACTTGATGGTAAACAAACCCTTTTTATGATGCTATCATATTATAGTGTCTTCCACATCTTTTCATCTTAGCCGGATTCTACAAATGGCTTCAGCATCCTCTTGTTCAAACATGTCCATAATAAATTCAGACCTTCAAGCATGCAATTCTTGATCAATTAATTCAACCACAGTCACCTCTCGAACCTCATCCTTGACTGGAAACAAAGGTGCATTTGTTGGATAATTCAGTATCCATTATCAATTTTTAAATTTAAAGTGGTAAAACTTGTGATAATAGAAAAAGAGAAATGATTATTTATGATCGAGCCATTTTAGAAAGAAAAAAAAATCATATTTTAATTTATTTTTTTAATTAGTATTTCCCAATATAAACTAATTAATACTTCCTTACTTAAGCCTTAATTATAGAATATATTTTCCTTTTTTCACCTGAATAATAGTGGGTCCGTAGTATATTCTATAATTTTCCTATTAATACGAAAAAAAAAAAAAAAAAAAAAAAAAAAAAAAACCCTGGTTGACGCGACAATTCGCAGCATTAGCATGTTAAGAATCAACAACCAAATTTTTGCATCGAATTCAATTTCCACAGCTTGCAAATCTAAGGAAACGCAGAGGTTGATGCCCATTGCCATCTTCTCTCACAGGCCAAACCTCTGCTCCGACACTTTATGTGTATGTACAGTTTGTATAAACCCGTTTCTTGCATTGTGTCTTTGCTGCTTGCATCACATCACTAACTGATACTAGGAATCATGTTTCCTTAAATAGATAAAAATCGTGTTTCCTCAAAAAATCTAAAGCATTAGTAATAGATTCCACCAGTTTCCAACTCTGAAAAAAAAAAAATAATGTTTTTTGGGATCAAAATATTTGATTTCCAAGTAATCTTGCTCCAATCATAATTTGCCACACGATCTTAGTCTTATTTCAGTTGTATAACTTGTAAGAGAAAAGATAACGTTTTCACATCAAAGTTGCAATCTTTCTGAACTCTTTTGCAAGCAAATCTCTTCCTTTATAAAGTTTGTAAAACCTCAACAAGCATCACTTTGATGAGTGTGATTCATAACAAAGACATGGCCACCACTCGTCCAAATTCACCGCCACCCTCTTCTCTCTTTGCATCCATAGATATGGGCACGAACTCCTTTAAGCTTCTCATAGTTCGTGCCAACCCATCTGGCCAATTCCTCACACTCAGCCACCACAAAGAACCTGTCCTCCTTGGCCTTAACTCAACCCCAACAAACCCTTTTGCTATCTCCAACCAATCCCACCTCCTTGCCCTCCAAACCCTTCAAAACTTCCAAAACCTTTTGCTTTCCCACCAAGTAATTCCTGACCACACTCGTTGTGTTGCCACTGCTGCAATACGTGAGGCAACAAATGGGAATGAACTTGTTGAGTGTGTCAAGGAAAAGGTTGGTCTGGAAGTTGAGGTTTTGTCTGGTGAAGAGGAAGCCAGGCTTGTGTACAAGGGTGTGCTTCAGTCTTTGCCACTTGTTTATGAGAAATTGGTGTTGGTTATAGATATTGGAGGTGGGTCCACTGAGTTTGTTGTTGGGAAGGGAGGGAAAGTTTGTTTTGGGGCTTCATTGAAGTTGGGGCATGTGAATTTAACTGAAAAGTTTTTGAAACATGGTGATCATAATGTTGGGGACATGAGGGAGTTTATTAGGTTGGTTATAGAAGAATCTGGGGTGGTTGAGAGAATCAAGGAGTTTGGGGGGGTTGAGATGGTAGTAGGGTGTTCTGGTACAATTCGTGCAGTTGAGAAGGCAGTGTTTTATGGATATGCTAAAAGTGAAATGTTTGAGAATGACAATGTGGTTTTGTTTGAGGAGTGGAAAAGGGATTGGAGGTTTAGTAGAAGGGAATTGAGCGGTGTAGTTGAGAGGTTATGTGATGGGAGGGAGGGAGAGAAGACAAGGAGAGATAAGTTCTTTAATAGGCGGTCAGAGTTTATTGTGGCTGGGGCTGTGTTGTTGGAGGAGATATTTGAGGTGATTGGGATTGAGGATATGGAGGTTTCTGGGTATGCATTGGGGGAGGGTGTTATTGCTGAGAGTTTGGGTAAGGTGTATGGTGGTTTTGATTTGAATGCCAATGTGAGGTGGAGGTCTGTTGTGCAGCTTGCAATGAGGTTTAATAGCAAGAAGAGCATGAGAGCTGCTGCTCAGTGTGCTAGTATTGCAAAGGTAAACTGAATTTTCTTGTTTTTGTTTCTTTATGAGGTACTTGCTGAAATTTATGTTAAACCAGGTATAACGCCTGTTTGGTATTGCTGAAGGTAGTAAAACTTTAGTTGTAAGGCTTTTAAGTTGGAGAAGCTTAACTGAAAAGAGCTATAGCATTTAGAGCTTTTGGCAAAGTACAGTGAATAGTGCTTTAAAGTTATGGATTTATAAAGCATGAACAGGAAATTGTAGAGCTTTTAACTAAAAGCTCTAAATCTCGTTTTTTTTTTTTTTTTTTTTGGTTGTACTTATTGAACCTAATGAGATTGTGGTGATTACCATGTGTCTTGTACTTATTTTTGCACATTAGGATTTGATTTACAATTCAAGAAGTTGAACCTAATGAGATACATAACATTTATATGGCTTTTCATATACATTATGATATAGGACTGCTTAAAAACATCCAATGATATTAACTGAATGATTGTCCAGGTGATTTTTGAAGGCTTGAGAGAATGTGAAAAGGTTGCTGCCTCCTTGAATGAAAGGGATCTTGAATACCTTGAAGCTGCCTGTTTGCTTCACAGTGTTGGGCTTTTCATGGGAAAAAAGGGTTACCATAAGCAGACTTATCGAATAATCATGGTATGCCTTTTCGTTCTTTAGTTTCGTGTTCCATGATAGTCTTGCATACACACAAATGAGAGGCTTTATATGGCTATTGAAGAAATCATATATGCTTTGAGATCTTTGAAAGTTGACAATTTGTCATCTCTAAAACATTACAGTATCTTGTGTTGCATAAATAAAATTATTCCTCTGTTTATTAATCTTTGATCATTTTTATCTTTTCCTTAGGATGGTGGTCATCTTCATGGTTATAGTACTGAGGAGGTCAAGGTATGTTGTCCATCTATTACTATTAGTTCTGCTCTGTCCTTAATGATGCGTATTTTTAGTGTTCTTTGTGCTACCCCTGGGCCTTGCCTCCAGTGGTTAAGGGTGGATTGGAATTGACATAGGTCCATATTTGTACTCAAACTCAACTCAGCTGAGCCTTAATCCATAAGGAATAAGTAGACTCTGTAATGATAATGATTAGTACATCTGCAGTTAATGGCTCTACTCGCAAGACATCACAGAAAGAAATTCCCAAAATCTGATCATGCTTCTTTAATAGCATTCTCTAACGAGGTATCTCACTCTATATATTCAGTTAATTATAGTAATTTTTCCTAATCCTATGCAGGAAAGAACAGTTTACATTCCTCCCTACCTTTTTCTTCTATTATTTTCAGGTAAAGCAGAAATTTCGATCTCTTTGTGCAATTGTACGAATTTCTGTAGCATTGCAGCAGCATCAATACATTAACATTCAAGAAATGGTCTTTTCAATTTCACATGAAGGTTTCAAATTGGTATGTGCCAGTCTGAATGTCACCTAGCTAATCATTTAGTTTTGTAGTCTAATGAGAAGTTTCTTGATAATGTATAGCTATTCTATGAAGCTTATGGAATGAGTTGTTTTTCTTCTCTTAGAAAGCACCAATTTAGAACATAAAAAATGGAGTAAAATGAATCTGGTTATGAATGCAAAGTGAATCGTCACATAAAGCTTATGTTGCAGATTGTTTTGCTGTTCTTCTTTTTTCTTTTCTTTTGTCTCTTTTTATGTTAAGTAATAATGCATTATTGAAAGTTAAACAAAAGTGATCCCCAAGTACACAGGAAATGTACCAAGGATGCAACAAAGTTTCAACTAAAACTACATAAATCTAAAAAATCATCTAAGGTAGAAAAATAATTGTAAAAGATACAATTTTAGCTACACAGACAAACACTCAATCCAATCAAAAGTACGAAGACTCCTCTCCTTCCAAATGATCAACATAGCCCGATGAGGCATGGCTCCCCACACATCAATAGAATGATGGTTACCAAAGCCCCCCCTTCCAGCACTCCGTCAACTCCACCACCCTTTTTGGCATAATTCAATTCACACTAAAAGACAAAACACCATAGACCATAGATTGTGTGCAATGTCACAATGAAGCAACATACAGTCAGTTGTCTCTCCACTGTGCTTACACAATCAACACCAATCAACAAGGCATCTATTCTGCTTCTGAAGATTCTTTATGGTAAGAATTTGTCCCCGAACTGCAGGCCATGTGAAAAAAGCTACCTTATAAGGAATCTTATCCTTCCAAATGGTTTTACACAAAAAATAAGGGGAGTGACCTGTAATAAGAGCTTCATAGTAGGACTTAACCTCAAATAAACCACCCCTAGTAGGGGTCCCAAACATCTGGTCTTCCTTAGCCCTTGTAACTTTAAAGGAATACGGTAGACAAAGAAATGATTGCAAAATCCCAACCTCCCAATTCTTAACAGATCTAGTGAACAAAATATCCCATTGAAGAACCCCCGAATTCCAATTTGTATTTTCTGCCATGAACACCTCCTTATTTCTGGCTATATGGTACAACATCGGTAAAGCATCCTTCAGGATTTTATCTCCACACCATAAGCCGGAAACGAACTCTGAGACCATCACCCAAACCAAACTTGACATACTGTGAAAGCCTCCCCACTCTTTTTTAATATACTTCCAAAGGGATACTCCATATGGTCCCTTAAGCACACAGGAAGTCCAGTCACCCAATATACACCCATACTTCGTAGCCACAACACTTCTCTATAAAGAATTAGCTTCAGTGGCATACCACCAAAGCCAGTTCCCCAACAATGCATTATTAAAATGTATAAGGCTTCAAATTCCCAAAAAATCATATCGGATTGGCTCACATACAGTCTTCTAGTTTACCAAATGAATCTTGGCATCATTCACTAACCCTCCCCACAGAAAATCCTATTGTAACTTCTCAAGACGATGAGCAACACATACCACGATGGGAAATAAAGAAAGAGAATAGGTATGTAAGTGCTCCCTCCTTTGCTCTGTCTCTCTCTCTCTCTCTCTAGTTTTTATGGTTTCAGGGTGAAATATGGAGTTTCCGTTTTTGCCAATGATGAACTACTTGGTGAAATCCATCTTATCACACAAAGTCTGCTTTTTCCTGGACACTGACATTACACTTTATTAGTTCTCAGTTATATAGATATAGGTATATCATTGTGACACCTCATTCTCTCATAAGAATGGGTGAAGGGTGAGGTCATGAGTTCAAAATTTGTTGTGTGTGTCTCCAACTTGCCAATAAAAAAAATTTGGAGTTTTTCATCAGTTATTGAGCATCCCAAAATTGTGATTTGTCCCTACAACAATATCAAGTATTGTATTGCTCTAGATAAATCAGGTACGTATGGAAATCCCACTTTCCAAGGACACTTCCATTAAATGTTAGGGATTCATAATCTTTTCATGTTCAAAAACCATTAATTTCAGGCAAGTAGTTTTTTCTTGTTAAATTTCATTTTGTGATCCTTTGATAGATATACTACCCCTCTTGCCTAAATCAACCTTGGTTGATGTAACTGGACTGACTTGGAAATCTTTCAATCTATGATGTGAAGTTGGGCTTTTATAATACTTATTTTTTCTTTAAGTACCATATGGCGAAGGCAAGTTGCTAACCTGTTTGCATTTGGTCTCACTCACTTGGCATCATCCTGGGGCACATTTACAGGAAATAGGTGATTCAAAAGATCAAAATTTGCTGCCTACTACTGCACAACCTTTAGCTGTTGACACTGTGGCAGAGTTAGGGAAAGAGTTGGAAAACTTTAAAAAGGCAGATTTTCTTACCTGCTTGCATGATTATGATTTAATTTTTGGTAGATATTTTCATGAATGTGGGTTAAATTGCAAACTTTATGTCTTTAACATCTACTTTATATGCATTTAGGTATTTCAGCAAGATTTGTCTGTAGTAATTCATTCAAGCACTTCGGAATCATAGCAGTAATAGGAAGACTTGCACCGGAGGCATTATCACTCTATTCTGCTACTAAAAATCATACAAATCATTTACTGGGTTCCATTAGGGGTTCCATGCTGTTGCCTTAAAATCAGCAGTATCTGGTATGTAGGACCTATTGTTCTTCACATGATGTATTCTCGTGTAGGATTTAATGATAATTGATAATTTATCCATTGCTTACAATATTCTAATCTAATAGTACACTGCCCATTTTGATTGATATTGTGATTTGTGCACATTTGAACTATGGAACAATTGTTGTGTTACTTAAGTAGAACAAACACTCTAAATAGACCTTTGGCAGAGAGATATTGGAAATGAATATCAGTGTCAAATTTACTGCCTTTTGTTCTCATAACACAGTTCAAGTGAAAGAATGCATGAACTTGATAAATGGAAGGTATAATGCATAAATCTTGCGTGAGTAGGTATTTTGCACTTCTCCACATGAGGCAGAAAGTTGAACTGCTCTAGTTGTGTTTAATTACCGGAAAAGTAAGCTTTTGAGTCTTCTGAAACTTATCTTTCACATTGTCTTGAATTTCAAGGATGGAAACACTCCTCAACAGCTGAATTAAGCCAATCATATTGGCATCATTTGAGTGGAGATTTAATGGTGCGTGTAGTAAATACATAAGATTTTCTTTTCCTTTATTTTCTCTGCCTCTCTCTGTTCTTATTGCCTTGTCCCATGTTACCTAAATAATAGACATAGCATTAGATGGGGAATCAGGTTCTTAACCACACTTAATTACCAATTGGACAATAATAATCTTTTGATCTTTGCATACAGTTTCATATTATGGTAATCCTATATCTACAGTTTTTTCACTCTTGCACCCTGGTACCATTCGATATGGTCCAGGTCAGGCAAGGAATTTAGTTGGTTTTGTAGTGGAGACCGCTAATAAACTGAAGCTAGTGTTGACCCGAACTATTTGTAATGCCAAGAGCCTTGTAGCTCCACAAGCACTTCCTGGTTTCTTGGAGATGTTTAGCATTCCAATCCTCACTCTTCCAACTATGGAATTGTCAAAATCTGAATACCATCTATTGTATCTAAATTCTGCCTCAATTAAAAGCTGCTTGTCTAAGAAGAAGCCTCACTGTGATTTTGAAATGCCATGACTTGGGTATATTGTACTTCAGAGTTGCATCCTTGGCACAACCTTTGAAGGAATCATTGCTTTTTATCTTATTGATAGGGAAAAGCATAAAGGTTATTTGCAAATTTAGTATATTGGTTTTCATTATAATTACTTATAGTGCTTTTATTTCACTTGTAGATTTCAGAGTATCCACCTCAAATTATGTTGAAAAATGCACAATATGACAGTTTGCTGCTTCTTAGAAGAAAAATGATTGGTTCTGATACAGGAGATTTGTCAACATCTCATGCATGAGCTGAAATTATTAGGCAGCAGTTGCAACCAGATGGAAAAGGATCATTTTTGTTTAAAATGGATTCTTTTCCTAGTTCATATTAAATATTACGAATTTAAAGGTGTACAAACTCTCAAGTCATTGTAAATTTTAAATGACATGACAGTCTGCACACTATTCGATTTAGAAAATAAAATATGAAGTCTAAAATGGATGGAATTGAAAGGATCTTATGCAAGGGATGAAATTGGTACCCATGAAAGGAGAATTGATGTGTATTCTATTGTATTGAGCATAATAATATATATAGTGAGAGGTCTATGTATTTGGACATAGAATCTTAGGATTGCTAGAACTCAACTAGTTTTCACTAGCACTAGAGTACAATGGGTTTAAGCCCACATGTGGACTTGGGCCAATATAACTATCAGATGTACAATCAAACAGTAACCAAAAGCCCCATTCTCTCTCATTTTATTTCTTAGAAACTTCTTTCTTGCCATATGTTGATGTGGGCATATTTTAAAGGTCACTAAGCATCATTTACAATTGAATTTAATGAAAAAGTAGCACATAGTTGTTTTAGATTCTATTCCCATCTCGAGCAAAGAGCGTATTTGACTGTTCACGAACAAATTGACATGGTGCGCCTAGATAGATATGTGAAGATAGGAAGAAAAGTAACGTCTAAGTGCAAAATACATAGATGGACATCATTGGTGGTGTTTGACGTTTAGACAAAGCGGATAAGTGTTACCCAATTTTGGCAATGTATAGGAACATATCTGAAAAGAAGTGAGACTGTGACAGGCCATTGATGACAGATGTTTTGGATTATTTAGGCCAAATTTTAAATCATATTTCAAACCTAAGCTTACCCATTATTTTGTACATTATCAACAATCCAATAACTTATAAACGGTTGACAATGTCATTTCTTCCCCATCAACCTCGTCTACAGTAGTACTTTGATATTCTTCTAAAACGAAGGTACTGATGCTATTTTGTTTCTAGTATGCAAAACTTTCTTTCTTTTGAATATGACTTTTCTTTTGGGTCTAAACCAAACTGTCTCTGTGTGCCATATCAATCAACAAATGCTATCTTTTATGCCCTTAAATCAACCAAAAAATGAGACCAAGCACAATGTAAATTATCGTTGCCTTTTCTAGTACATGCAATTATCAGTTTCAGTCTTCAGATGTTTTTTTTTCTTCTAGTCTCTTTCTAAAGGCATGGAAGATCATTATTAATCAAACTCCGCACGGAGACAAATGTGTGTCATGAACATCTTGGGCCTCCAACGATGATTGGCCTCTATTCCCATAATCCATAAGGACTCGCTACACAAATTGGGTTTGTAACCCGAGTTTCTACTTTCTAAAATGAACAAATAACTCTACAATATATCCATCATAAAAATTTTCACTTTTATGTAAAATGATATTGTTCCAATTACAACTTAAAGCATTAACTATTTTTAAAAAATCATTAGGACATTTTTTCTCCTCTAACATTATTCATAACCCTATGACTCAAATATAAATAAAGAGGGAAGAAAGAGAAATCTAAGTGAACATATAAATAAAATGTACTTAAATAATAAATAGCAACTATGTCATTGATGTGATAAAGTTGCCTTCTTTATTTATGAACGTGATTAAGCTGCCTATACAAAATGCATTATTACTCGTGCATATACTTAACCATTGCTAAGCTCAAGTATAGAATATAAATTATTGGTGTCTGACGTTGTAGAAAGTAGATAAGTGTTACATAGTTTTGGCAACACATAACTTAAAAGAAGGAAAAATCTCTCATGCGTCAGGTGCATGAAACCAACTTGCCTTTGAGAGGCTGGTCTCATGTACCTAACGGTTGTCGCATGAGATATTAACTCATAAAAGAATTTTCGCTTTGACAGGCCATCAATGATTGATGCTTTGTGTATAATGGGTCAAATTTTTAATAAGGGTTTCAAATCTAATCTTACTCATCCTCATCGTTTTGGTCCCTTAGCATCAGGCACCTATCCCAAAATTATAAGAATAATGTTTGATACAAATAGTTTTACAAGTTATAACTGGAATAACATTATATTTATTTTTAAAAAATAATATATAAATTTATTATCAATGTTACAGCAAAATTTAAATACAGTATGTAGGTACTGTTTTTAGTTTTCCCTCTTAAAATACAGCCATGTGGTTTTTTTTTTTTTCATGAGATAAAAATGTATCTTTAATTAAGTACAGATATATAATTAGATTTTAAGAGGAGAATCTAAGGAACAGTACATAAATATTGTACATAAATTATATTCTACAACATACTATCTTAAATTCTCAATGTTATAAAAAAAGTGAAAAAATTGTATCATTGATTTATTTTTATTATTTTGATGAAATATTATTATTATTATTATTTTATTGTTTTTTTTTTTGAAGGGATTATTATTTTAGATCATAGAGATAGACTTATCAAATTTAGAAATGGTTTACAATGTCATTGTCTCCCCCCATCAACTCATGTACATCAAAAATAATTTAATATACAATATGTTTCCATCTTCAGTCCTAATCAAAGCCTTCTTTTTTGTAACTAAAGTACTTTTCGAAATTCTTTCTCAATGTAAGGTACCGGTGCTGTTTTTGTCTCAGTTCTGCAAAACTTTCTTTCTTTTCCTTTTTTGAAATTGTTTTCTTTGAGTTTGAGCCCAAATTGTCTTTATGTGTCACATACATTTTATGGGGTTTATCAAAATCTTACTCACGTGTCTTTTCACTAGACACATTTCGCATCCAAGATGTACACTATATGGATTTGCAGATGCACATAAGATATGGGCAATATTGCGCATGCACCTGTTTTCCAAGAAGGATGTACTAAAAGTCTAAAACCAAATGCAATATTGGTAAACTCAACCAAGTTGATTAAAGAAAAACACTGGTCCAAAAGTGGTTATGGCTATTTGGTTGTAGAGTTTCGAGAAGTTATTATTATTTTATAAAGTTTTACCGACGTATGTGTTTAGAGCATACATATATATATATATATATATATATTAGTAAATTATTTAAGAAATCTATTATGAAAAAAAATGAAAAGTGACGTACTGTTCTAAAAAAATTTCAATTTTTTATATATTATTTTTAAAAATGGATGATTAACAGCATACATTAACCGGACATTTTTCAAAATGGGAAGGCCAAGCTGCGACGCTAATATATTTATCAAAACAACCCCCACACACGCTTTTTTATTATATACACACACATATATACACACTTTTTTATTTGATAAGTTATATACACACACACCCAACAATTAAAAAAAAAAAAAAGCTTAATATTTTCAATCAAAATTATTTTTGATGGCGATCTTTCATAAAAAATAAAATTCATTTTTTCCATTTTCATAATAAAATTCTTAAAAAGTTTCATTTTAAATACAAATTATCAAATTTTAAACTAAAATAAGTAAAAAATCTTTCAATTGAACTAATAAAATTTTAAAAAATATAAATGATCCAAAACTTGGAGGAATAAGTTAAGCTCTAACCCATTATGTGGCAACTAAAGACACATTTCATGTGTAGTTTTAGTGACAATTTTTTTAAAGAGTCAATGACTTGTTAATCACCACATAATGGATTGAAAAAGATAGCTTCAAACATGTTTGATACCAAACTTTATCAAATATTTAACAAATATAAGAGCATATTTTACAATAAAAAATAGAATTGCAAAAATTAAAATCATATTTCTATAACTATTAGACCAATTATTTTTTTAAGAGCATTATTAGACTAATTCAAATATTTGGGGGGCCAACTATTATTTTTGTAGACTAAATTTTGAAAACATTAAAATAATTGTATATATATTTTAAAAAAATTTCAAAATTTTGGGGGGCCATGGCCCCCACCCTTATTCGTACCTCCGCCCTGTATATAACATAAACATATTATTATGACCTTTCAAAAGTGAGAGAAAAAAATAATAATAATAGGAGTTCAAACTCATTATGTAACTATTTATAGTTCTTCATAAACTTTAGTGAGTAAGCATAAAAAGAGAAATAATTATAAAATAAATCAATAACATGTTCAAATTAAAATCTAAAATTTTAAGTACATAAATGTTTGTAGTATAATTTTAAGATTGTTACAGTTTTCAAATGAGTTATATTAACCAAAAATAACATCAATTACATTTCACGTCTATCTAGCTACTAAAAATCATTTTATATGAATAATAAGTAAATTTTAACTATGAAAAAAAGTTACAAAAGGACTTACTCGTGTGTAAAAAAAATCTCTAACAAATAGATACAATAGAATGAAACTTTTTTATAGGATTTTTGCGTTAAAATATAATCTTATATTTATATGAATGGTCGTTTATTGTTTAAATTAGTTTGCGCTTTGCATGTACTCACACTCACTTGTTTACACTTATGTACGTAGGTGTAGCATGTGCAAGTACACATACTTAATATATATGTTAATTATAACTATTATTTCCTTAAAACCAAAATCTAATTCTGGCGCCGTAAAAGTGAGTTATGCATTTTCTTTATGGGTATATAATATTAGAAAAATGCTAACGAATGCCTTTAAAATATTAGTTAATAATCCATTTAAATAAAATTTTTATGAGAAAAGAAAAAAAAAATTAATGTTTGACAGTTTTTTTCATTTCCCATAAAAGTAGTGTCAAAACTTTCCTAAAATGAATTATTAACCAATGTTTTAAGGGCACTCGTTAATATGACCCATAATATTATAGAGTAAAGTTAACTAGGAATACATGCAATCTATATAATAATAATAATAATAATAATAATAATAATAATAATAATAATAGTAATTGATGAAGTGAAGAATATCAGTAGGCTGGATGCTCCGGATTAAAAATGACCATTGGCTGTCTTGATGGCCTGAAAAACAAAGTACAGTGATCAAAGGTGACCGGAGTTACCGGCCAATAACCCTCTGATGACAAAGTTAGTTTTCTTTCTATTATTTTTGAGTTCCAACTTTTTAGGAGATGTAAAAAACGTACATTTGTTTAGTCTGAATAAGTATTTATATAGTGTCTTAAGAGCAGTTATTGGGTTTGTAACCTCCCCCTGATTTGAGGAGATGTGTGGGTTTAAATATAACTTCCTCAACTATTTAGGAGTTACATTTTTCACGCGTAACGGTCACTGGAAGTTACAAGTATTATACGGAGTTGTTGTACACACATGAATTTTTCCAAGTGTTAAGGTCTTGTCCAGAGTTACTCGTCCAGAGGCCTTCAAGTGGTTCTTCATTTACAGAGGTCTCGTCCACACAAAGTCATGCATACCTCGTCCTGAGACCCTGAAGTCATGCATACATCGTCCACAAGAGGTTCTTCATTTACAGACAAAACTCTTGTGAACACAGTAAATGGTTCCCTTGGACGACATGCCATGATGTTGACCTTTGGCCATACAAATCTTCGTCCAAGTACCTTACTCATCTTGGATGATCTCTATGGACGAAATTAGAGTTGTATTTTATCATACCTCATCAGTAATAATAATAGGTTCAACTGAAAGAATTTCAAATTAGAGTTTCAATTTTGGGTTGTATGTCTTAAATTATTTATTTTTAAAAAGTTTTATTTCTTAATTTTAGAATTAAATGTGGGATCACATCATAAATATTCATCAAAGTGAGTTATTAAGTAAAAAGACTAAAGAGTTTAGAATAAATGAATCGTAAAAAAAAAAAAAAAGTGTTGCACAATATTTTTAAAGAAAAACATGGAAAATTTACATTTTATATTTAATAATATATTTACAATTTTTTTTAAAGAGTTAATAAGATATAAAAATGACTATCAATAATATTTAAATTATATATATATATATATATATATAGATTGAAGTAGAAAATGGAAAATTGTAAAAATTTGGTATTGTAAAATTTGTACATATTGTAGGGCTAAAGGGCCCCAGAGATGTATTGGGCCGGCCCAAGAGCTCTTATGGGGTTGAAGGCCCTACCTAACAGTATGGGTAGTCCGAGAACATGAATAAGTCCGCTTGTGAAGTAACACGATAGAAGACAGAAGCCATATATGGGCAAAGCATACTAAGGCATGAGGTTCGAGAATGGTAACGTCCTCGGCCATAGGTAGCCGAAGACAAGAAGAGTGATCTGGCATTTCAAGGACATCCATACTAAAGACCTTGAACGCAAAGGCTAAGAAAACAATGGTACGAAACAAGGAGAAGTAACAAGAAATATCAAAGAAAAAGCTGCTATCACTGCATTAAAGGCTCTGTACCACCGCATTAATGGGGAAGTGACGCCTGAGTATTGAAGTTCAGTTTTATATCTACTGCCAAAGACTTTGACAGAAAAGGATGATGAGACAAGTATCTAGGAGAAGCACCTGATTCACACGTGGAAGAAAGAATAAGAAAGAGGAAAGCCTATAAAAGGCGAGGGAAGAAGAAAGAAGAGGGGATAGGAGAGAGAAAATTGTAAGAGAAGCATCAAATATTGTCCTTGGCATCAGTACATAAGAGAGTTTGCATTCACATACAGATGGGATGCATGTGTTTTGTGATCCAGATTAGTTTTCAGGTTATCCAATGTCTATAGACCTAGATTCGAAGTTCACTCTCTATAAATCCATTGTTTTGAGCCACTTGAACTGGTTCTGAAAGTACAACTTAGGTCCAGCACAACTTGTATCCATACACATATAATGTTTTTTTTTTCCAAGTGAAAGTGTGAACCACGAGGGCGCTTCATTGGGTTGTGATGTTTTATCCAAGTAAAATGATATCAACGCATGAAAATGACAATTCACGCAATTTGATTACTGTTCTTTAATTTGTACTTTTCAGAAGGAATCAGTGGATCAATGTGTTCAATCATCATCAATTCTGATCGTTAGTTTTTCAATTTTTTTTCCTCTTTTTTTTTTTTTTTTTTTTGGGGAATGATTGACCAATTACGTACGCTAAAAAATTTGATGTGAACGAGACGAGACCGCATATGATGACTATATGTTCATATAAACCCCTATTCCTATCAGTCATCAAACTTCAAAATCTACTGATAAAGCCATAAAGTTTGATTAGGATGTGAAATAACATTATACGAATCTTTTTTTTTTTTTAGGGGATGAGGACAATGAGGAGGCCGGTAGCATAGCTGCATAGGTGCCAAATGCCAATACCCAGCCAAAAAAAAAAAAAAAAGTGCCAAATGCCAGTCTGTTGGCCATACAAGACAAGAGACATTTTGTTTATTCTATAGTATTGTTCTAAAATTTTAGCTATTACTCTAAAATTTAACTTTATTTATAACTAAATTATGTATAAATAAACTTCATATAAAGTATAAAATATGAAACGAAGTTTGACTTCAAAATTTAGTTGTAGTTAATAGTTACAACTCTCACTAAAAAATTTAACATAACTATATATTGTAAAAATCGAATTGTTAAATTGTATATTCATTATATTTTTAATACCCGTGTCAAAATTTGTGTTTTATTGGATATTATTTATTATTCGTTCCATAAATTTTTTTTTATGCATAATTTTAAAATACAAAAATTTGGAATTTAAATATTTGATTGATAACATAACTATTAATCTTTGATCTTTTAGAAATTTCGCAAACATATAAAATATAATCCAACGGTAGATTTGTCATAATCACATCTAATAAAAATATATCGAGTAGAATTGTAGTCATTAGCTATAAATTTGGTTGTAGACAAAATTTATACTAAAATATGTAATAAACTTCCTCCAAATATGAATGTGATTGGAACTATATCAAAAATAATAAATAAACTTCTTAATTTTCTTACTTGGTTGAAATAAAAAACCTTCTCAATTACTTGTTGCTTTACAACATGATTGGTATTTTGTAGTAGAGTTTTTCCTGTGCATTTGTATTAGAATTCTATTTCATCTTCCTTGCTGTGTGTGTGTTTGTTTGTTTTTTTTTTTTTTTTTTTAATGGGGGTTAGTTGTACCATATTTCTTAAGAGAGTATGTTGTATGCAGTATAACTTATCTTACTCTTTCTTAGAAGTTACTATGGTTTTTGAATGAAATTTGTGATGTGCTTTTGTATTAGAATATTGAACTAATAATATCCAATAATATTTGAATTTTTTTTCTATGGATATAATACAATTCAAACAGATGACAGTAATTTACTTTTAATAATAAAATAGTTGGGGAATGAGAAATTAAAAATTTTGAAACCTAACCATTTTTTTTTTATATATGATGTTCACTTTACAACAACCGTGTCTACTATTTTAAGCAAAAATATATATTAATGTTGTTAGCAATTTATTATCAATCATTGTTATTTATTATCAAGTTGAAACATTAATGAGCTTTTTTAAAATACTACTAACAAGATTGACACAAATCACTTATCCAACAATAAGGGAGTTTCAAGTATAAATGCTTGTGGGATGTGGAGGCCAAGGGCCGAGGTTCAAGTCTCTAGGGGGAAGCTTTATACACATATATATACTTGGATTAGGTTAGAGTATAAATTATATCTTGTATTAAAAAAAAATAAGGGAGTTTCCCAAAAAAAAAATCTCTTCCCTATGTGTGCATCCTTTCTCTTTTGTTTTTTGGACAATTATTGGTTTATATTGTTCTATCAATGTAAGCTAGTAATTTTCATGTTTGTTTATATATTTTTTTAAAAAAAAGGATAAATTACCTATTGGTCCATATCTTTTACATCAATTTTCAATTTGGTCCTTAACCTTTTAGAGTTGTGTCAATTTAGTTTATGTCATTATCTATTAAATGAAGATTTCTGACGTGACTAACGAAAAAAAAAAAAAAACTTCTGTTAATATAACAATAAGCTTTTTTTTTTTTTACTATTTATCACGTTAGTAATTTTCAATCAAGAGATAACGATAAAAACTAAATTGATACGACACTAGAATATTATAAAAAAAAAATGGATTTTACTAACGTATGTCCTAAGAGCATACAATAGTAGACTATTTTTGGAAAAAATTTTATTAAGAATTGAAAAAATTTTACAGTTTTTTCAATTTTTCATAAAATGTTTTCAAAAATAGATGACTTAATGTGTGTCCTTAGGGCACACAATAATCTGATCTTAAAAAAAAAAATATAATTGAATGGTTAGGGAACAAATCAAAATATGGTATAAAAAATAAGGATTTTCCTAATGTGTGTCCTAAGGGCACACAATAATTATTCATTTTTAAAAAAAAAAATTAGTGAATTGAAAAAGTATTGACGACTTTTTTAATTTTTGAAAAAATTTCACTGTAAATAGATGACTAAATATGTGTCCTTAGACCCAAAAAATAAATACCAAATACTTATCTAATATTTGATTGAAAATTTTGTACTAATATATTTAAATTTTTTTTAAAATTAAATCTCTATGTTATAGACACGTGGTGGTAAAATAAAAATACTTTTCTGTAAATAAAATTGTTGTCCGGACAAATGTAGTACGTGTAGTTGAGATGTCAGATAGTCACACAATGGTCCACTGATAATTTTGCTCTTCCAAGACACGTGTTAGATGTGCCAAGCAATGCATATTTACAGCCAAGACTCGACAGTTCATAAAAAGTACTCTTTGGTGACCTTTTTAATAACACGATAACATCGTCCTTTTTTGTAATAACGGTGAAACTGACCCATCAATTCGTCACCAGGGGTTGGTTGCTGTCATATCAACTGTTTGTTTACACATGCTTAAATAAATATTTTTAATTTTTAAATAATATTATACGTATTTTTATATATTTTTTATTAACAAATTTTAAAAAAATTAAAAACTATTATTTAAATACACATATCAAATCAATTTTAAATACATGAAACATATTATAAATCGGGAAAACTTTTTCACAATTTTCATAACAATTTTCATGTGGGTACATATCAACGCCCTTTTTTTTGTCGTTATTGTGAGGAGCTCAAATTTTTTTAGTCGTATCACAAATTTTACCATAGGTTCATAGCTCTATTACGTGGAGATTGATGAACAGTGAAATTATGGATCTACATGAATTCATTATTTTATTTTCACCATTCACAAGTCGTTACATAATAAACTTGTGAACAAATTTGTGGCGTTAGATTTATTCGATTTGTTTCCTTTCTTGAAAAGAGAATCTATAGTTATTTCCACACCCCAATCTAAACATATTTGGGTGTTCAAATATTATCATTTGCACATAGGATTATCATTAATGTTTATGAATAAGTGGATTTAAGTCCATCAATTATTTGCACATAGGATTATCATTAATATTTATGAATAAGTGGATTTAGTTCCATCAATTAGAAGTTGACACTTAAAAAATGTGAATTTAAGTGTAAAATAATTTTGTTTTTAGTTTTGTTTTTAATGTTTCAATAGAATTGAAGGACAATAAAGATCCCAAATTTCATGCACTACATTATCGATTTTATGAAATTTTGAGATATATTTGGGTGTCAACTTGTAGTTGGATATTATCACTTGCACATGGGATCACCGTTGGTACTTGTGACCTAGTGGATTTCAGTGCATTAATCATAGGTTAAACACTTAAATATGTTGTGAATTTGAGTGTATAGTTCTCTTTAGAGTTTCTTAATACCCGATTTGATTCAATAGATTTATGATTTGAAGAACAGTAAATTCAAAGATCCAAATTTCATTCACAACATTATCAATCTTTGGAATTATGAGATATTTCATTGTCAATGAGGGGAATAGATATTTCATGCACAAATGAAAGGAAGCTGCTCTCATTTTTATCACCAATGGTGGCTCTAGGATATATTTTTAGGGGGGCCAATAAGAAGATGCATTTTGGGTTAAAAGAAATGAATCTTACAGTCTTTGTGATTTTCTTATTACAAATTTGTCCATAGTACGTATTAGCAAGAGAATAAAAGATGAGAATAGTGATACTACGTTCACAACATATTAACAACACTTTCCCAACAAATCTATTGTTATTAGTTTTAATTTAAACCCACTACTAAAATTACTTTTTTACCCATCAGTAACAACTAGTAATAATCTGTAGAATTTGTTATAAAAGTGTTGTGAACATAGTATTTCTCATGCAAAATAAATTATAAGTTCATCACATATTGTTTCTTAATAAAATGAACATAGTAATTATTGTTGCAAAGATTAAATATTGGAAAACATTTTTATTATTTTTAAATACAATAAACATATTAATTATTGTTGTTAAGTGAACTCCAAGCTAGATATAAATACAATAAACTTTTATGCATTAGTTTATTTTAAAATTGTTAAGATCTAAATGAGTTTTTTTTTTGAAGATTCAAGTCGAACAAATTTATAATTTTGTTATTAGGCTTATTATTTTTTTCCTACCATATTTTAGATCAAATTGGGTTGTTCTTGGGTTTATTTATTTATTTATTATTTTTTTTTAACCAAGATATTGTGAAGATGATCATATTTAAGTTTGACTTAAAAAAAAATTAGGTCCAAGGGTTCAAAATGTTATTTTAGGAGGATCTTTGGGCCCAACTCAGAGGGTTCATTTGAACCCCTTACCCCTGGACTGTACCTATGGCCGCCCATGTTTTTTACAGGTAATTTTCTATGAAAATTTGGGGTACGGGCATAAGGAAAAAATTTCCCCATTTTTTAACTTTTTGTACCATATGAATTGCATTGTTTTTAATTTTGACCAAACTACAATTTTCATTTCTGTACATTCGTGATTCGTTTGCTAAATATGGTTTTTGTATCAAGTTCAATGCCTCAGTGTGCATGGTAGTTTTTCCAAGAGGGTTGTCAATATACCCAACTTACGCCCAATCTCATTTCATTCAAATAAATATTCCTTTAACAAATAAATCAAAAAAGAAAATCTATGCATGCTCGAAATGAAATTTTCAAATGGAGAATGGGTACAAATACAATTATCTACAAATCATGATTTTTATTACTATTAAAAAAAATAATGAGAATCTTTGAGCTGAGAACATAAATGATAAGAAAATAACAATAATGACAGCTCTTTACCTTAAATTATAGGGGTGTGTTATTTTGCAACGTGGATCATAAATTTTAAAGTTTGTAATTATGAATGGTATTACGTTGGGTTTTGTGGGTTTTCCAATCAAACTCAAGGGTTTGAAATTTTATAAATAGAATCGCGGTGAATTTGGGTTCATATTTTTAAACCCATTATAGTTTGGTAAGGGATTGGATTTTATACCGTAGGTGCTCAAAATCGACTAAATTATTAGTTTAAATTTCTAAAATTCAAAGTGTGACTCTCTTTATCTCCTAGAACAATACTTAATAGTAAAAGCACTTATTAATGCTTAAATTTTGTTAAATGGTATTTTGGATGATCGATTTTAGGTTAACTCGACTTGATCTAATCTGTTTTGACTCACTCAAGATACGATAAACATGCAAGTTTGGTATAAGTTTGGATTTTTTAAATATAAATAAGATGATTCTTAGACTTTATTAGAGTAATTTTGGTATGTAAAATAGATACAGGATTTGGGTTTGGGAAAGGTTTTTTTACATGTACCATTCATATTTGTAATTATCACTATAAGTTGAGATAATGTTTCGAATCTACCCACCATCTAAATTAAACTCCAAAGTGTACATTTTAAATGTTATTATATTTTATGGTGTATATTATAAATACCCTCACGATTTAAGATGAACATTGCAAATTCTCTTAGAGTTTAATTATGGTGGATAATTACCCACTAAAATGATAATTTTTGACATTAAGTTAGATGTTGGGCTAGACATTGCAGATTAACATTAGGGTAGTGGTTGTAAAAATTTTGAAGTTATGATACACATTGCAAATTTTCATATAGCTTAGGGTGGATAATGTAATCAACCAAAAGAAGGGAACTTGCAAGTTGACATTAGATATTTTCCCCTAATTCATTCACAACCGTCAAATTTTATGGCATTAATTAGAGTACCCAATTTGCACCTGCAACTTGCACACAATTCTAGTGCTTTGATCCAGAATTCATCCAAAGCCATATCTTGTATCTTCTCTAGAAATTCTTGACGTACAAATTTCTCTCTTTCTTTGAATCAATTAACAAGCATGCTTAAAATTTAAGGGTTAACGGGCTCTTAGGATATTTGTTAATGAATTATTTTAAGAAAATTTTGATACAATTTTTATCTATATTATTTACAAGAGGCCCTCTTTGGACTGAATTTTTTGTGGTTTAGAAATACCCCCGAACCCTACGTTTAACAATGAAAATACTTTGGGACAATTTGGTAAAAATATATTTATAACCCCATTTAAAATGCCTAAAAAATAAGACACTCTTCTACTAATTCATGTTTTCAAAACAAACTTAACCAAAAATTCATTCTCAAAAAAAAAAGAAAAAAAAAACTTATCCAAATTTTAAAAAAAAAATTTAGTCCACTTTGTATATTTCTTTCAAGACCATGTTCTAACCTTTTTTTTTTTACTTTATTAAGAGTCAAGACTCATTGATTTTATTTATTTATTGTTTTTTTTTTTGGTTGTGTCATAATTCAGAAATTGAGATGAATGAAAAATTATGACACTAGACAAAAAAAGAGCTTCATTGCATGTGCAAAGCATATATGACGAAGCTAGTGAGAAATATAAAAATATTTCAAAATACACTATATCTTAATAGCAAATGGTCACATCTATTCCCTGTGAACGCACAACTTTGTCCCTTGTCCCAGGTCAAACCTAGGAGCTAGACTCAAAAAATTAGTTACTTTTTTAATTTTTCTATAAAAATTTTTAAAAATATTTTCTAAATCAATACTCTTAAGGCATCTATTAAATTTTTCCTAAATATAATGAGAGAAATATTAACCAATACCCTAAGGGTATTGGTTTAAAAATTAATTTTAGAAACATTTTATTGGGAGAATGATAAAATAATAAATATTGTTAATAGTTTTTTATATTTCTCATGAAAGTAGTGTCAAAACTTTTCTATTATGATTTATTAATAATTAGCGTAAGGGCATCCGTTAACATGACCCATATAATAAATTGAGTGTTAAAATTAAGACAATTATAAATGCACAGTGTCCCCAAAATTTTTAATATACAGGGCACTCAAATTGAGATGAGTTTATAGCAGGTTTTTTTATTATTTATTTTTTATGAAATTCATTGCATTATGTCTTTTTTGGAGAGATAGTTTCAACCTATGGTGTCAGCTCCTAATGATACTCTTTATCATTAGACCAAAACACCAATTCATTTTTGGTGTAGATGGGAATTGAACTTCATATTTTTTATTCAACCATCAGAGACTTTATTGATTGAGCTAACTGAAACCCGCAAATTCATTGCATGGTATTGATCTAACTTTATAGTAGTAGGATATTGAGCATAATCATCAATCTTCAAACGTGAGACATCTCCATTTCCCAATAAATCTTTATATTGGTATTTTTTTACTAAAAAAATAATTTTGTTACTATTATTTATTTATAGATTGGGTTTTGGACATTAAATAGGGTTGTTTCCCAACCTCCTCTCTCTCTCTCGTGAGCGTACCCATCATGTAAGAAAGGACAATGTGAAACCACATATTTTTTGAGATAAAATATATAAATTTCTCGTGTAATTTGCCCTTTTATAACGCATAGTATGAGGTTTTGTAAACAACCTTATCCACCTTTTTCTTTTTTCTTTTCATTGGGGTATTGAATAGAGTTAGTCCACCCTTTCTTTATTCACGTGAAGATACCCACTATTTAAGAAAAGCAAGGTATAAAAAAGCTACAGTTTTTTGGTGCTGAAATTTCATTTCTCTTCTATTGGTTACTCTTTTATATCTTATTGCAGGAGTTTTCTAAATATCCTTATCCACTTGCCTCGATTGCCTGCATCACCCACCATTGGCAATGCGACTGCTCCACTGCATGTGTCATAATCTATTTTATTTTATTTTATTTGTGTCCTACCATCTATTGATTTCTATAAACAATAATGCAACCATATCATTATATAATTTTGGTTAGTAGTACAATTCTATAATACAATCTAATATAAATAAAGAATTGGGTTTAAGTTATATCTGTTGTAACTCTAAGTAATGTTTTATCACTCAATAATTTGTTATTGATTTCATATTTTGAAAATCCAACTGTTGAATTACACGTTCTATATGCTTTTAACATGCATGCTAATTTTCATGATATTCAGATATAATTTACTATTCAATCAATAAATTCATCTATTTTAAACTATAAAAACTTGAATTTAAACAATTGTTTGATGACATGACTATTCATTTTTTATCATCTTTAAATTTTGTAAGCATGGAGAATATACAAAGATAATGTAATCCAACGATGGAGTTATCAAGATTCAAACCTAATTAAAAAATATTGAGTGATGTAACATTATTTAAAATTACATAAAGTGAAACTTGAATCCAACTCATAAATAAATTCTCTCTCTCTCTCTCTCTCTATATATATATATATAGTCCATTATGTGGATTTTGATTCTTTAAATGCTTTGATTTTCAAAAGATTGCTAATAATAATAGATCAATAGTTGCAATTGACAATAATATAAAGTAAAAACCTTCACCCCCCAATAAATCATAAAAATTCGGCACAAATTTTTATTTTTATTTATGTTTTGTATAATGCACAACGTTTTTAAATACCCTCCATTATGTTAAGTAACACTGAATTTATGTTGGATTTTTGAGTAGTTGATGCTATCGTTGTCCAACAAATGATATTGATATCACACGTGTAACAATGAATAATTACTTTTGTTGCCCAACAAATGATACTGATGTCAAGCGTGTAACAATGGATAATTATAATGGAATGATTAATAAGGATGAATATCAACCTATATAGAACTTTTTCTGACAACTAATGATTAGAGTAGTTTTTATTTTTTGAGATAATTTCAACCTATAACGTCTACTCTTAATGATAATTTTTTATCATCAGATCAAAACATCAATCAATTTTTAATGTAGCTGGCTGAGAATTGAATCATAGATCTCTTATTTAACTATCAGAGACTTTACCAGTTGAGTTAACTGAAACTCATAATGATTAAAGTAGTTGATATTTTATTTTATTTTTTTGAAGTGAGAGTAGTTGATATTTTTTTTTTGAGAAAAAGAGTAGTTGATAGTTTATTACTTGATGGTGATACTAATGTTGTCCAGCATATGATTTTGATATCACACACGCGTAACAATGGATAATTATTATTGTTCACAAATGCAACGGTTGATATTTGATAAAGATACATATCAACTTAAATTGAACTTTTTTCTAACAACTAATGATTATTCTAGTATGTCTATAGATTTGGTAGAATTTCATAATCTTAATGCCGATGATTTATGTTTGATTTTTTTATCCATTTATAGACACTACTTTGCTAATAAGAGTTGCAGTTGACCCTAATATAAGTAAAGATCTTTGCCGTCGATAATTTTTTTATTTATTTTTAAATGGCACATTAATATTGTGTTTTGTATAATGTACTCAATGTTTTACAATTTCATCATTTTGTCAAATAACACCAACTTTGTGTTTGATTTTTTGGGTAGTTGATCTAACAAATAATACCGATATTACATGTTTACAATGGCTGATGATCAATGTTCACTATGTACTAACGACATATATATACCTGTATCAACCATTTTTTTGACAACTAATACTATTATTCTCACATATTTATAGGTATAACAGGATATTATAACCAAAAATGCTCATAATTATACATGATTATCGATACCTTAAAAAAAAAAACTACTATAAAGTTTATTGTCGCATATATACATGTGAGTAACATCTATTATCAATGACTTCTAGATCGATTGGCAAACTTGCTCTTCCATTGGGTGAGCTAAAACCCGTCATGACAACATTTCATTATATATATATATATAAAAAAGGAAAACGTTGAAACTATAAGTTGAAACTATTTAATTTTTTTTAATAAAAATAAACTAAATTATAAAAAAGGAAAAAAATGGAGCATATTTACCACCGCCAAAATTCAAAATTCTTATCATATGGCTGTATAGTTTGATATTGAGTATGTGCTAAGTTACAAGTGGTGCATGTTCATAACTTATAATCATTATGTCCATGATAATTAGGAGCATCTTTCATACTATACATTCAAAAAAATCAATTCAAATTACTCCATATCTCATGAGTTAGATTCATTTGAAATGTACATGGAGAATTGGAGATGACAAATTAGATGTCAATCCGATCAATACAAATAAGTTTACATTCACAATATATATATATATATATATATTATAATTTATTAAAGTGGACTTATGATGAGTATGATGTTACTCTTATATGCTATCATTTTTAACATTATTCTCAATAGACAATAATTACAAACAGTGATTTCAATAATTATGAAATTTATGGAGCATTTAAAAGTCTTTATTGCAAGATAAAGAAAACAAAAATTATATGTCAATTCAAACAGTTGACTAACTGATTTCCAATTGGGCAATCAATCACTATAAAAAGTAAAAAAAAAAAACCCATCAAATTGTTAAGCACAACTTCGGAGCAAAATTGACTTTAATAGTGCCCAAAACTCATAACGTTCATATCCCCCAACTAACGAAAGCCAGTGGGCTTCAACCTACCAAAAAATAAATAAAAAACAGCAAGTGGACCGAGTTGTAAATTAACATGTTATTTAATTTTCATCAAACTTAAGGCTGTTTTGTATGAGATTTTTAAAATCGTTGTTGTTTTATGAAAATATTTGTGAATAAAAAAAGTGGGTAAAAATACGTATAATGTCGTTTAAATATTGAATATTGTTATTTAAACAACAGTTATAAATACTTTCTAAAACATTCATAAAACCTCACGATAGTAATAACGAAGTTTAACTTTTGTCAATTTAGTCCACTGATTTTTTTTTTTTTTAGTTTCCCAAATAACCTATAAGGTTTTTTTTTTTTTTTTGTTTCTTTTAAAATTTTATCAGTCAATTTATAACATCCACAATACGTGCTATTTAATAAATATTTTTGTTTGATGAGTATTATTTAAATAACAATAATAATAAATGTTTGACTGGTTTCATTTGCTAATAAATCTGGATAAAAGGATTACATTGATTCATTTTGCTAAAATAATTAAGTTAACAAAAATTACACCATAGGAAACTAATTCAACAATTAGAATAAAACTAATTAGACTAAATGAATTTTTAGCCTAATTTAATTAAAATAGAAGTTGCACCTTGGATGGGTTGGTAATTGTCTTTCTTAAATAATTTATTGTGGGTTTAATTGTCTAAGTCGTCTTCAAAGGTAATGCTACCTACTTATCAACCATGAATAAAGATCTTATGTCTCACTCTTAGTATTCCACTTTATACCCTGCCAATTGTAATATGCCACATGTCTTTAAGAAACATTGGTTATTTTATTAGGAAAGTAAAAAGAATATGTGATAGGTTACGATTGATGAAGTATAAAATAAAATTTATATCTATTAAAAGCCTTAGTGTCAATTTTTATTTATTTTTATTGTCCTTTTCTCTTTCTTATCAAAGCAAAAAGAAAAGAAAAGTAATTTAAATAATGGCCATTAAAAAGTTCCACTAATTATTATTATCATTATTATTATTATTATTATTATTATTATTTGGAACTTGTTCAGCCCACCAAGGATACGTTGGTTAAGAATTTTAATCTTAACTTGCCCAAATCAATTTGTGCCGAATCCTAACACTAAATGCTAAATGTATAAATTTTTCACAACTTATTGAGATAATTGGTGTAACGTCCCATTCACATAGATCTTCACTATTGATACTACTTTTATTATGCACTTATTACAACATATTACCTTAACAATTATGAAAAAGATGAAAAATTCTATCTCACTAAATTTATTGATATGTTAACTAGATGTCCCAAAAGGTAGGGTTGCACACCAATCAATCTAATTTATTGATATATTAACTAGATGTCCCAAAAGGTAGGATTGCACACCAATCAATCTCCTGTTATAGAAACAAGATCATCTCCATTTCAAAATGAAGGAAATATATTTCATTGTTATGATTTTATTTCTTAAATCTAACAATGTATATAATGCTATATCTCACTCATTTGGGTAGTCTTAGTTATAATTCCCTCAATTTTTCTAAGATGTAAATCTTTCATTTCTTCAAGTAGTTCTATTTCTCTTGGGGTTCTAAGACATAAATTACTCACTCATTCAAATTGTCCCAAATATAAGTATTTAGTGAAGTAACTAAGATCTCGTTTGGTAACGGTATTTAAACATTACAACGTAAATTTTCACATTTTTTTATCCATACATATTTTCATCAAACTTTAACAATGTTATTAAAACTACCTTACCAGATGAGCTAGAAATGCCCGTAAAATTCTAGATATATGCGTTAGAAAAAGTAATTGCAAAAGTTAAAGATGTATTTACTATTTACTATTTATCTTTGCCTTTACTTGAAAAGTAAAAGACAGATACAACCTTTTTCTTTTGACAGATAAAGCCGAAACAAGTGGTGAAAAGGTCCAAAATGCCCCCTCCGATCGTCAACGTGTTGCCCTCTTCCCTTCTCTACAAAGACTGAAATATCTGCAACTCCCGCGGCGCACGTTAGCCTCCACCAACACTAATTTCACACAGCTCTCTCTCTCTCTCTCTCTCTCTCTGTGAAGAGAAGAGAGCAGAGAACACGAAAAATTGCCTTATTAGGAAAAGATCTGGTGGGCCCCCCCCACACCTTAGCATTGCCTCTTACCCCATTTTATTATTATTATTATTATTATATATATATATATATATTTTTTTTGAAGGCTCAGTCCGTTACCGAATGTATACACATGCGAAGTGCTATAAAAACAACTTCGCAGCACAATTTCACACTCACAAAAACAGAGAGAGAAACCGAAGCTTTAAAAATTCATTCAGACTCTCACTTCGGTAAGTTTCTTCGTTTACTTTTTTTCTCTCTCATTTTCTTATTCGCTGTTTGGTTGCTGAGAAAGCTTTTGAAAATTTTTCTTGTGGAAATTGTTTTTGTTGCTTTTAAGCTTAAGTATTTCTGTGTCTCTCTGTATTTTTTTTTTTTTATTTTAAAATTTTCATTTTCTTTTGCTTCGTTGTTTGGTACAGAGGAACGAACTGTGGAACTGAGCTAAATGATTGCATTGCGTTGAGCTGAGTTGATTTTTGTTTCGGTGAGGGACTTGTTTTGACTTTGTAGTTTTCCATGCGTTTTTCTCGGGAAACAAACAGGCTAAAATGTGTCAGATCTTTTACTTAAGTGCTTGATGAGTACTCGTTATCGTGTGTTGTGTGATTTTCTGTGGTAGTGTTTGCTAATGTAGGTGTTAATGAATGATTTACTGAGTTATGGCTGTTTTAGTTAGTTGTGACTCTTGTGAGCCATGGTTGATTGTGGTTAGTTTCAACTATTTTGTTCCAATTTAGTAGCTGTACTTTTCTAGGGGAAAAAAACAAGGAAAACAAGTTTTACCTTCTGTTTGGTTCCCGAGAAAATGGAGGAAAAAAGTTTGAATGTTTGTATATTTTAGCAATAATGAGAAAGGAGAATGGTTACCACACACACGAAATGAGCAGTATGCCTGTTCTATGCGTGGATTAATTAATAAAATGATTGTAAAATTAACAATTTATTTTATTTTATTTTTATTTTTTTTATCAATGAAAATTTCTAAATATGAATGATTTACTGAGTTACTACTGTTTTAGTTAAGGTTAGCTGTGACTTGTGAACTATGGTTGATTGTGGTTAGGTTCAATTATTTTGGTCCAATATAGTTGCTACACTTTTCTACGGGGAAAAAAAAAAGGAAATCAAGTTTCACCTTCTGTTTGATTCCCGAGAAACTTGGGGAAAAAAGTGTGAATGTTTTGTATATTTTAGCAATAGTGAGAAAGGAGAATGGTTACTACACACACACCCACACACACACACACACACACACACACACACACAATAAATGAGCAGTATGCCTATTTCAATGCATGGATTAATTAATAAAATGATTGTTAAATTAACAATTTATATTAACAAAATTTCCGAAATATGAATTTGTACTGATCTAGAAATCATAATAAATAAAAAGAGAAATATCAATTTGTATTAAATAGAAATTTTTGTAGCAAAAGTTTCTAATGGAATAAAGTAGGATATGTGTGTATGTGTCGTATACAAGGAAAATGCTAGAAACAAAAAGAAATTTAATTTTAGAGTGGACTGAGTGGTATGGTTTTTGTTGTTGGTCAATGTTACAGTGTATTTGTTTGGGTTTAGTGTTTGATCCTTGTTTTCTTTGTGTCCTAAATTGTATGGCTATGATGTGGGGTATGTGTGAAATAGGGTGAGCACAGTTCCATTAGATGGTTGCCAAGAGTTCCGTTGTCTGTTAAGGCAGAATTAAGAATGCAATTATGAGGTTATTAAGAGACTTTGGTCTTTGTTTTAAATCAAGGGTGTGTTAGTTCACTGATAAAACTTATTCTAACAGATTGTTGTGAGTTAATGGTCAAATCTAATCATTCCCTAACACAAGTGTGATTATGTGGGGGAATTAAGATTTGTTCATCAATAGTTTTGTACTTTATTTTTGGTGATTGTGGGAGTTGAAGGATATGGAAGAGTATGAGAACCGAGATGGAACAGGATACGGCGGACCACTGATTGTAGTGCACGAAACCACCTAACAATGGCATTGCTCACCTATTTAACATGTGTAGATTCTGTAGTAAGTCATAAAATAGATGAGTTATACAGGGCTAAAAAGTCCCATAAACTAAATGTCTTTGATTTTACCTGAGGAATGAGAACTCAAATGCCAACTTGAATCATTAATCCCATTCCACCAGGCTGTGGAGCTATCTGCATATGGATCTCTGTTTTACTGCATACATATCTGAGTGTCTTCTGCTTTATTGTAAAAGCAGCTTGTCTTTTTTTTTTGTTGGCACATTCATTTTACTCCTTAAGTTATGGTATTCGAACGGTATTTCCTCTTACGGGCGGAGGATTGGCCTTTTAGACTATGCTGAATTTGTTGCCAAGAGCCTTATAGCTCAGCTGACACCTCCTAGTGTTTACAACAAAAACGTCCTAAGTTCAACTACCCCCACCCTCAGCTATTGAATTATCAAAAGCAAAAAAAGTTTATACTGGATTCGTTTACTTTCTGTGACATGATCTAGAGGACAGTTAGTTGTTGGGTTACAGTTGCTGTATTGGATTTATGGCCAAGTAATTAAATAATTAACATGAGTTCTTCCATTTATGTATTATCTTTAAATTAATTTTTCATTCTGTTTCTAGGATAATAGCTGATTTTTCTGGCATGGGCTTGGAGGAAAGACCTACGGATCTACACAAGAAGAATGACAAAACTGACCAAACAGGGACTATATGCGTGCATGCCTTTTCTGATCTAACCTATATTTCTCCAGTGGTATTCTTATACCTCCTGAAAGAATGTTATACTCATGGTATGATTTTTCTTCGAATCATCACTAGTTTCATTCAATCATGCAACTGCTTTGGATGCCTATTAGAAATTACACTGTCTCCTTTTCTTTATATTTTTTGTGTTGAAAGTATTTGCTCTGAGCTTCTAACCTTGTTTGGATGGGGATTATGTTATAAATGGAAATGGGAATAAATTGGGAGATTCTCTTTAAGGAAAAGAAAGGAGGAAATAGTTTTGTTCTTCTCTCCCAAAGGAAAAGCATTCTACCCGTTTTTGGGTGGAATACTTGATTCGCTTCATTGAATATGGTGAAATTTTATGGGGAAAAATAACAAAATCCCCATGGTTTTTCCTTAAAACATGGAATCCCCTTGAGGTTTTGAGTGTAACACTTAGCCCCTTGTGGTATTGTTGTGTAACACTTAACCTCCAGGGTGTTTCTGCTCCCTTAGGTTTTTGAGTGTAACACCCAATCCCTTGTGATATTGTTTTATGTGAAAACTTACATTTTTACATAAAACAAAATCATGGGGGGCTTTTGTATTACACTCAAAAACCTCAAAAGGGTAAGTGCAATACAATTAACGGTTTCCACATAAAACATTACCACATGGCGGTTAAGTGTTGCACTCAAAACTTAGGTGGGTTTGTGTTTTCTGGAGAAACCATAGTGCGCTTTGTGTACTTTTTCCCAAGTTTCTATTTATCCCTCTTTCTTTAAAAGCCATAATAAAAAGAGAAGTAGCTAATAGTCAAATTATTTTTTTAAAAAGTTTAACTCTCAATTCCTTTCTTTATAAGTTCCCAAACACACTAGAAGGAGAATACCACAATCCCTTCAATTACATCTAAATTCATTTTTCCTTATCATCCCTTCAAGCTAGTGTGGTGGTATACTGCAAGACTCATTGTTGGAACATGGCTAAATGTCACCCTGCTTGTATGCTCTTGGTGTCATAAAGTTGGTCTTAGTAGAGTGATTTGAAATATTTTTCCCTACAGAAATGAGGTATAGTCTAATGCTTAGGTCTTGTTATTGAACCCAATTTTTACGTTATTTGGTTAGATCAGCTTCATGTAGGTTAAGTTTTTACAATTCACTGCAATGTCCTCTGGATCTTGCTGGTTTCCTAATATTTCTAGGACAGATGACCTCCACATTGCAATTCATTTTTGGGACCTTGTTTGGTTGGCCTTTTAATGCATGTATTTTGTAGGACTGTTTTTTCAGTATTTCATTCCATGGTTCCTTTTGCATAATTGTTTCTTGTTGATTCCATTTCATAGGCACATTGAAGGCAACTACTAAGTTCCGAGCTCTTCAACATCAAGTTTTTCAAGTGCTGCATAATGATCCGCAACCTGGACCATCTACTTTTGTTATTCAATGTCTCTATGCCTTGCCCATATTTGGTATATATTGTGAAGGCTTCAGTCATCTTATAGTATCTGCTCTACGTCGTTACCTTAAATTAGCAACCAACCAAGCAGATTCCTTGGAGGCAAAAGACCTTGCTGGTCAATTATTTCTTGACATTGTAGGGGGCTCTCTCAACCATGACGAGAGGATTGTTGTAAAGATTCTTGAAGTCTTTGATGTCAAATTAATCAACATTGGGAAAGTCATGTGCCATGCAAAGGAAGCGAATGATTCTAGCGGTGATGCAGCAAAGAAATTTGTTGAGCAATACATTTTTGGATTGGTAGAATCCCAGTCATACATGACAGCGGTCTCACTATTAGAGCAATTTTCCATCCGCCAATCTGGAAAGTCTTTTCTCTTTACTATGCTACAGAGCAAAGAATTCAAAGCTGCGGACAAGTGGGCAACATTTATGGGAAATCAAATGTTATGTGTGCTTGTTCAGGAGTACATTGACAGGAACTTGCTAAAGCATGCGTATGATATTATAAAGAAAAACAATCTCCGCCAGGAGTTTCCCGATGTATATCACAAGTGTAAAGAAAGGTATCTTAAACATTTTATACATATTCTTCTGACCCATTCAACTCTTTCTCTTTGTAAAATTCCGTTTGATATATTTTCAATGCCCTTAGTCTCACCCTTACCCGAAAAAATAAAATAAAAATAAGAACGAATGTTCAACATTGCAGCTCACTGAAGAAGCTAGCAGAAAAAGGATGTTGGGAAGTTGCAGAGGCAAAGACAAACGGTGATAGACAACTTCTTGAATTTTTGGTTAGTAGCTTTTGACATGAGTAACCATTACATTTTTATGTCTTGCTTTTACTTCCTTTTAGCTGAGATTTGTCAAAATAATGGTGATAAGATCTATAAAAATTGTAGTATTATTGTTTGGTGCTATAGTTGCATTTTATTCATTTGATATGCTCCCTTCTTTTTTGGGTTATTTTCTCTACATTATATTCATTGATTCTATTATATTTTTTAGGTTTATTTGGCAATGGAAGCTGGGTACTCAGAGAAGGTCGATGAACTGTGTGATCGATACTCCCTTACCGGTTTTCTGGATGTCAAAGGTATATTCTATTTTCCATAATCATTAACGTCTTTATACTTGGGCCTTTAAGTTCATTTGTGCCATCAACAATGGCTAGAGATTAGCCTCTTTTAGATAATTCAAAAATATTTCTTCACATTTAGCCTCAACCAATGCTGCAGCTTTCGGCCTCCTTCTCATTGTTTTCTAATCCTAAAATTTTATATCTTCATTCCCTCTGGTAGTGCTTTGCTGGTTTGCATTGCTCCTAAATGCACCACCTTAATTCCTTCCTATTTCCTTAGTTATGCGACCTTTAACTTGTCATGCACATAACAAACTCAAGCTAGGATACCTACTTTGAATTTTCTTTTCTTTTAAGAAAATCTGTATTTTTGCATCTTGTACTTTTGATTAAAGCTCCTTTAATTATAATTGCTCTCATTTACCCCTATAATCAACAAAAGCAAAATGCAAACTGGGCTCAAAGCTATAGTTGAGCTTAAAGCATCTTCATCTTCTGAAGAAAAAGAACAAAAGGAATCAAATCATTTTTGATAGTTACAATGGAGAGAGGGGATTGAAACCTTGGATCTCTTGGAAAGACTAGGAGGTGCCAACCAGTTGAGCTAACAAGGCTCTTGGCCAAAAGGAATCAAATCATTGCAAGCACAAAATGTTGTCTTTAACCTTTTATCGTTCTTACTTATCATTTTTATTTGGAGATGCCTATTATTCTCTGCTCTAGTGAAATTTCTAATCCATCTTGGACATATCTTTGCCTCTTGGCTTAATCTAATAAATGTGTCATTGCTGATACCCACCTTTTTTGATGCAGAGCTGGTAGGGTAGAAAATAGAAATATAAAGATGAAAATGGGGAAAGGGTCACAAGACTCTAGGTTTCACCTCCTAAGGTTACTTAGAATCACCACCAAGCTGTAGGGAAATCTCAAATCAGAAAATTCTTATTCTAAATGCACTACTCAAACTATTGCTGGAGCCTCTTTTAAATAGGCTTCAAGGCATCATCATTGAAGAGAGTCACAATCAAGCCACAATTACATTACATAAAATTCTCAACCACAATAAAGCCCAAATTCAAATTGAAATCTGGTATCTCAAACCTAATAAAATAAACATTAATTCTGGTTGCATTTCCTGCATCATTTTGCTCCTTGGAATATAGCTAGCTTCTTTGCAGCAATAATAAGGCATCGCGTAGAATAGCATTCTGTGGCCCTTTATATCTAAAGGAACTTGTTTTACTTTATGTTCATCTAAAGGAACTTGTTTTATTTATGTTCAGTCATTTCAATTCTCAAGTATGACTAGTAAATGTGAGCATTGTATCTTGGTTTTCTTTGTTGAATACACACAAACAGACCCTTATGTGTTACCGTTTGATGTTTTACAGTGCCTGAGGCAAGTCTTCTGCAAAATCGTTTTCTGCATCTTAATGAGTTAGCTGTAGAAGAAATCATTTGGGTTGATGAAGTTGATGGTTTGTGTAATGCAACGTGCCATATTGAGGGGTGTAAAGTCTTGGGTCTTGATTGTGAATGGAAGCCCAATTATGAAAAAGGGAGCAAACCAAACAAGGTAATCAGCTTGATCTTCTATTTCTCTCTCTCTGGGTTTCTGTACTGTATCCTTAATATCTATATATATGTTGTCATGTTACTATTTATTAGAAAAAAAGAAAAAGGTGCATATTTTTTGAAAAATCATGGAGGTTTACATTGGAAGTATTTTCACTTACCCATGCATTTTGCACTTTAAAATTACTGAAGTAGTTTTGTGTACTTACAGGTTGTCATATTAATTTTGGGCCTTGAATTTAATCATTCCTTTCTTCCTTAAATAGAGCATATATATTATTTTAGTTCTTCTTCATCTTACAATATCTAGTAGTTTAACCTGGGTTAGATTGACATTTGGTGGAAGGCCAATTTTTCTTTAGTTCAGATCTTGCATTAAATTTATAACCAATGTATTCTGATATTGAGTAGAAACCTAGTTCAATTTATTCTCACCCCCCCCCCCCCCCCCTCTTCTCCAAAGTGAATAACAGCCATTTTTGGAACATTAAATACAACAGAAGGTGGAGTGCTAGATGAGGATGTATCTTTCTACAAGTGCAGTAGCAGTGGAGTTGGAAGTCTGTTAGTATTGATGTTGTAGCACCTGGGGCTAAATGGGTTTGATTTGATTACTAGAAGTGTGGGTTGTCAGTTGTCTAGATTATTGTTTTAGGTTAATGGTAAGAAAAATATACAAAAATGATGAATAAAAAAGTGAATTTGAAGTGAAGGACAAAAAGAGTTGACCTTTTACCTCAATTCTTGGTGGGAAAATCACAAAAAATGACCTTGCATGGTTGGGAGATGTTTATAAGTGTGGTATATCTGTTGTCATCCACAATCAGATGGATGGTTCTGATGTTTTTCCCCTGCAAGAATTTGCTCTTGCCCATCATGATACTTGGAGAATGCTGTATCATTTGATTCTGCATTTTTTGTTCCCTTTGTTAGTATTATAATTGTGTTGTTAAATGATTAAATTTACCAACAGTTTGTAAAAATGACTTTGTTCCATGTTTCAGGTGTCTATCATGCAGATTGCTTCTGATAAGAAGGTTTTCATCTTTGATCTGATAAAGTTATTTGAAGATGTGCCTGACGTCTTAGACAACTGTCTGGCCCGCATTTTGCAGTCCCCTAGCATTCTAAAACTTGGTATGAGAAATCTAGATGCATAAGTATGGTAGAATGACTTGTGAAACCATAGCAATGAGTTCTAGCTCAAATGGCACCTCCTCCCCTTACAAGAAGGGGTGGAGAGTAAGGTTGTTAGTTCAAAACTCACTTACCAAAAAAAAAGAAAAAGAAAAGAATGACTCTGCAAAGCCTTCTAGAAATGTATATCTTCAAAAGAATTTATCTAATCTATGATTTCTGAAACCTTATAAGGATATTTACAAAAGGAATTCTCTCTGCAGGGACAGAAAAAAATCCTTGTAATCCCTGTGATTTTTTCATTTGTTTCAATTGACCGTGTAAACGACTTTTAGGAAAGGTTAATCAAATTATTGGATAGGAAATAGTTGGGGGCATAGGTGTTTCTGTGAGATGTGAGTTTAGGCCATTTCGTGTTTGTAATGTCATGGTGTGTTGGGAATTTCATCTATACTACAATATCTTGTTCTTGTTTTGTCAGCATTTATATGGACATGGCTGATTTATTTATTTATGTACCTTGTAGGCTATAACTTTCAATGTGATGTAAAGCAGTTGGCTCATTCATATGGAGATTTGGAGTGTTTCAAGCACTTTGAAATGCTACTGGACGTTCAGAATGTGTTTAAAGAACCTCGAGGTGGCCTATCTGGGCTTGCAAAGGTAAATTAAGCATTTAATTTGCTTCAGCTCCTTGTGTAATCTCCTGTAATTATTGGACATAATCTCTTGGTGATCATGGCATCCTAGAAAATATTGGGAGCTGGTTTGAACAAGACAAGACGTAATAGCAACTGGGAGCAACGACCTTTGACTAAGAATCAGGTAACTTCATTTTCTTATGTTCTGTAACACTTAAATTTCCTGTAACTGCATGAGGAAGACCATTAGGAAAGAGATGTACATAAACCTACTCCTGTAGGGCAAAGTAAAAGATCTCCTTTCCCTTCCACTTTCAATCAGCATCTATTCATGCTTGCAGTCCAATAATATCTGGTCTTATCCCGGAAAAGATGCATCAAATAAAATATGTATTGCGATGTGAAACTATCTAGTACAACCCCCATTAAACGTAAATAAAGAGCTCTTGCATATCTATTACGTAGTGGATTTGGAGCAAACAGAGATGGCTGCTTGTCATTTGGGAACTTATTAACTTCTTATTTTTCCAAACTGGACATATTTCATAACATGGGGAAGGAAAAGACTTTTCACATATTCCATGCAAAGTAAAAGTTTAGTTAGAATTGTTTGAATCTAAGGTCTTATTACTTTAAAGAAATGGGACCTAGTAAATTGCTGTTTGTGGGCATGTGCGTTTGGTACTTTCAACTCAAGAGAGCTGATTTTTCTAAGGAGTTGAGTATCTGGTTTTCCCTATAGATTCTATCGTGATTGAAGTTTAAGATCCGAATATCATTAATGCTTGAACTATCCGTAATAACTCTACAAAACTAAAACAATATTTTGGGTGCAGCTAGAATATGCTGCTCTGGATGCTGTCGTACTGATTCACATATTCCGCCACGTAGGAAGTCATTCTCAACCTGCTACTGGCACCGAGGGGCATGAAAAAATTGAGTGGAAATCCTACATTGTAAGTATAGATGACAGAACTACTGTCTGCTGGCAAACTATTTAACTTACATCTCTCTCCTCTCCCTTCTTCTTGTATCAAGCTTAATGTTTGAAGAGGACGTGTATTCTGTATTTGCATATGCATTATCCCGTTATGTGTATGTGTGTGGTCTCTGTGGTCGTGTTTAGATAACTTCGTACCAGGTCAGAGCACGGGCAATCAATAGGTTTGCATGAAAGCGTGAATATATGCCATGTCGCCAACTTTAGGCAGTGTAGAAAAGTTGCATGCATGTGTTTTATTTTGTTAAAGCCTTCTCTATATTCTGGACTAATGACAGGTTTCCCAAATGGATAACATCAAGAAGCCCAAAAAGGGAATGAAAAGTAAAAAGCAGCCGAAAGAAGCTCAGATCGATGAGCATTGTCAATCAAGTTAGTGCAATGTTGCAGAATTTTCAGCCCCAATTGCATTAGTCCATAGTAATCTGTAAATATTTTCATGTAGTTGAAGAAGGCACTGTCATTTAGAACTGTTGCTGTATATATCTGCATGTTTATAATGGGCATTTCTTTATGAAAGAATGAGAGTTCTGCTTCCCTATAATTTATAATCTGCTATATAACTTTTTCCCCGCTTCTCCTTAAGAAAACAAAATATGTTGGTACAAAATATGAAAGGGATGACACTAGTCCTGCTGGTTGTGTTTGGGAACTGTTTTCCATGGGAGGAAATACACAGAACTAGGAAGCATTTATCTACAGCCTCCTTATCCCCACTTTTTGAGGGGCACCTACATATACTGCCCTTGTATTTTGTTGAAAGAAAAACTCAAAGCTCGTTGGTTCCTATTCTCAGGAACATGTTAGGAAGTAGATCCGCTAATTTACATCACATTTGGCTCAATTTTATGTTTGTTCTCGCTTAAATTGAACAAATTCCTGGAGTTGGCTTGGGACTTTTATATACTTGTAAAAATGCTTGCTACATTACATTAAAGGGAAAAATGTGAGAATTCGTAGCATTCTATTATATATATGATGATTTCCGATAGCTCAGGCCATATTCCTCAAATTCAGCACTGCTCACTACTAGATCATAGTAGCATAAACTAAAGAGTGAGCTTTTGCTATGTCCTTTCCTCTTTTGCCACGGTCACAATTTATTTTCAAATATTAAGAGCAAAAACTTGGCTATTGTTTTTTAGCTTTTGTACCATGTCAAAACTTCTTTTAAGACTATTTTCTAGTAACGTTATAGATTGTAACATCTAACTCTAGTTGATTTTAAGTTTTTCTCCTATTTTTACTTTAAAATGAAGTTGATCACTTAGCTTTTATTCGTTTTCAATTCTATCTTTTAGCCCACTTCCTTTAGTGGGTTGTCGTCACGTTTCATCCCATACATCATTCTTTGATATATTTAAAATTTTAAATTAAGAAAATAATAAAATGATAATAAAAATTTGAAAAAAAGAAGAGTTAATTCGGTTTTCACTAATTCAAAGAATAAAAAGAACTCGCATATAACCCCCCCAAAAAATGATAAAATGATATAAAGAGAGAAGTTGGATGATTGCATCAATTATATACTTTCGCCATCTTCAATGGAATAATTAGACCTTTTTTGACGAGGAACCACAACTTGAAATAGGCTCCAAAAGATTAGCAATCAAATAGTCATATTTTCTGAATTGATACAGTGGCTCGCCAGACCAAGAGAGCCACTGCCATACCTTTTTTTTCTTTTCTTTTTTTTTTTTCCAAAAAAAAAAAATTTATCTCTCCCTTTTTTCTTTTCCCATTTTTCTAAAAAAAGAATAAATAATTGGTAAAGAAAGAATAATTATAAAATACAAAGAATGGAAACTTGAAAAGTTTATTGGAGACTGATTTGAAAATGTTATTAATTAAATTAGAGGGGTAAAAAGAATGAGTTATTGGTTAAAAATTGGGTGAAACTGTTAACCTGTTGAAGCACCAGCATCCTACTAACAACAGGAAAGGAAAGAAAGTTTAGATAATTGAATCAATTTTATATATATTACTTACAAAATGTACTAGAGAAACAGTTAGATAAATCTTAGAAACACACGTACACACACACATATATATTCAGTGAAATTATGAAACTAAAAAGAAAAAAAAAATCTAGAATCCAGAACGAATGTTTGATGATTCTTGCATTCAAATTCGATAACTTTATTTTAAACTAATAGTAGTATTATTTAACTGGAAAAATTATTTGAAGATAACTCAGTAAAAATATATCTCAAATTACAGTAAAAATGTTTACAAAATAAAACATTCTCCTACTAATCCATTTATTCAAAATAAACTAATTTGATTTTTTTTTTAAAGTAAAATTATGACATTTGGACCAAAAGTAAGTAAAAAAAAAAAAAAATTCATTGCACGTACTCGCATACACAAAACATGTGTGATAAAACTAGTGGTAAAGTTTCTCAAAAAAAAAAAAAAAAAAAAAAAAAAAAAAAAAAGAAAACTAGTGGTAAAAATATTGTAAAACAAGGACCTAAGAAATTGGAGAAGAATTTTGACCAGTAACATATCTTTTCTCTCCACCTCTCCCACCCTTTATTAAAGGAATTTTTATTACCAAACCTTTATGCTCTTCCTCTGTCTCTCTGTCTCTCTCTCTTTCTCTATGTCCCTATAACAAACATCCTTGGGGGCATGAAATAGAAGGAAAAGAAAAGAGATAGAGGATAGAGATGGAGCATAGCCGGTACCGATCCAATAGAGCCGGAGGCCGGAACCAAGAGATCCTGACAGTGAGGAACTTAACTGAAAACAAAATTTATGTCGGCTGCCGGCCTCCATTTGATCCTCGCATGATAAATCAACATGGGACTAATAAGTCGTCAAGGACATCCTCTACCTTAGCAGTGAAGAAATGGTGGAATGATCCTGAGTCTAAGAGGAGAAGGAGAGTTGCCAAATATATGCTCTATAGCACTGAATTAGGAAGGATCAAGAGTTCTTCCAAGAAAGGGTACTGTTGCACATCTATTATGTAGTGGATTTGGAGCTAGCAAACAGAAATGGCTGCTCGTCCATATCAAGTTTTTGGTATTCAATGAGTCATGCCAGGCTCTGTGGCGGGGTTGTTATTTTGTCGGAATCACTGGCTTGGAAATCATAATTCAGATTTTTGGAATTTGATTTCCAAACTGTTCGTCGTTTCTTTGAGGATACTAAGAATACGTTGGTTGAGTTAAAAGATTTGTGCTAGCGTAGTCTTTTTTATTGGTTACGGTGCCGGTTTTCTAGTATTGTTCCTCTCTTAGAATAGTCTCTTGATTTCTTTTTTTCTCTGTTATTGCTTTCCTGTGTTCATCATTATCATCCTCTTGTATTTTCCTTTCTCTTTTTCAGCAATAATATTACTCTTATTACCAATAAAAAAAAAGAAAAAAGAAAAGAAAAAAGAAATGGCTGCTCGTCATTTGAGAACTTATTAACTTATTATTTTCCAAACTGTACATATTTCATAAGATGGGAAAGGAAAAGACTTTTCTGGGCATGTGTGTTTGGTTCTTTCAACTCAAGAGAGCTGATTTTTCTAAGGACTTGAGAATTTGGTTTTCCTTGTAGATTCTATCATGGTTGAAGTTTAAATTCTGAAAATCATTAATGCTTGATCTAGAGATTTATCTGAAATAACTCTATGAAACTAAAACAATATCTTGGGTGCAGCTAGAATAAGCTACTCTGGATGCTGTCGTACTGATTCACATATTACCTGGTCAAAGCACTGGTAATCAGTAGGGGTTTAATTTGCATGAAACTGATGAAAGCGTGAATATACGCCATGTTACCAACTTTAGGCTGTGTAGAAAATTTGCATGCATGTGTTTTATTTTGTTAAAGCCTATACTGGACTAATGACAGGTTTCCCAAATGGATAACATCAAGAGGCCCAAAAAGGGAATGAAAAGTAAAACTAAAAAGCAGCCAGAAGAAGCTCAGATGATGAGCATTGTCAATCAAGTTAGTGCAACGTTGCAGCATTTTCAGCCCCAATTGCATTAGTCCATAGTAATCTGTAAATAAATTCATGTAGTTGAAGAAGGCACTGCCATTTAGAACTGTTGCTGTATATACCTGCATGTTAATAATGGGAATTTCTTTACGAAAGAATGAGAGTTCTTCTTCCCTATACTATTAACAATATATAACAAAAAAAAAAAAAAACTATATATAATCTGCTATATAACTTTCTCTTCGCTTCTCCTTAAGAAAACAAAATATGTCGGTACAAAATCTGAAGGGGATGACACTTGTCCTACACAGAACTAGGAAGCATTTTCTACTGCCTCCTTATCCCTACCTTTTGAGGGGCACCTATATATATATATATATATTAAATACTGCCCTTGTAGGCTTGTATTTTGCTGACAGAAACTCAGAGCTTGTTGGTTCCTATTCTCAGGAATGTGTTACTAATTCAATCCGCTAATTGCGTCACTGCTCGATTTTATGTTTGTTCTCACTTAAATTGAACAAAATCCTTGAGCTGGCTTGGGACTGTTATATACTTGTAAAAATGTTTGCCATGTTAAAGGGAAAATGTAAGAATTCATAGCATTCTATTATATATACTAGTATGTAGCCCTATGCATATGTACGAACACGATTAAAAACAATTGTAATTATATGGTTTAAATTATATATTTTTTGTAGAAGTGATTTAAATTGTACGAACACGATTAAAAACAACCAATTCAATTGTAATAGTTTCTCATTATATATATATAAATATATATGAATTAGAATTGAATTGGTTTTAGACTTTTTAATTTTTGCACCCAATAATTCAATTACTACAAAAATTAAAAACTTAGATAGACATGTCGCAAAAAATTAGACTTTGATTGAAATCCAATTTAGAATCTAAAATGATTTAGACTTTTTGATTTTTACAATCAATAATTCACCGGGTACAAAATTAAAAATTAAATAGGACATGAGTCGCAAAATTGAGATCATCTAATTAAATTTTAATTGGATTTTCAACTAATATATACGTGAGGCTTAAAAAGCTTATGCAGCATAATAGCCTTTGTTTTTATCAATGGTGAAGCCAGAAAATTTTTTTAGGGAGGCCAAACTCTATATATATATATATATATATATGTAGTGCCCATGGGCCCAAAGCACATATTGGGCCAGCCCAAAGGCTCTCGCAAAGAGGAAAGCCCAAACTGACAACATAAAATGGTCCGAGGACGTAATAACTCTAGCCTATGAGGCCACGTGACAAAGGAAGGTATCATACATGAGCAGAACGTCACAAGACATGACGTTCGAGGATGATCTTGTCCTCGGCAGCATGCTGCCGAGGACGGTATTACTGATACGGCAGTTCGAGGACTCTTGTACTAAGGACCTTACATACAATAACTAAGAGAATGAGGATAAGGGATAAAGGAAATTGATAGACAAATATCAGAGAAAAGGCTGCTACCATCGCATTGAAGGCATTATACCTACCTCTCTGGCCGGATTAATGATGAAGTGACTCCTGAGCATTGGAGTTCAATCCTACCATTACCACCAGAGATGGGAGTAAGAGGGAATGATGGGACAAGTATCCAAAAAGGAAACACTTGGACTACACGTGGAGGAAAGGAGAAACAGATGGAGGCCTATAAAAGGGAAAGGAAGAAGAAAGGGAAAGGGGGAAGCGAGAAAGAACTTGTAAAAAGCCCTAAGAATTGTCCTCGGCATCAATGTACACAACTGAATATTACATCTTTGTATGAGACCAGTGCATAAGTCATATGATTTAATCCAACCTTTACGTTATCTACCGCATAAACTACCTAGATTAGGAGCCTACTCTCTATAAATTCATTGTTTAGGGCTTATTAGTCTGGTCAGAAAATCTAACTCTGGTCCAGCTCGATCTATGCCCTTACAATATATATATACATACACATAAAATTTGTTTGTAACATGATTTAACATATGTTATTTTTTACATTTCAAAAGTATTTACATCTTTTTTTTAGATGTAAATATGATTGATGTTGACAGTCCGTTTATCAGATCGACACCATTCCAACAACCAGCATCGGAGGTTTGATAATTGAAGTCGCAGTCATTCCGATGGCTTGAGACACCGTTCCAACCACCAATGCTAGTCGTCGATTGAAATCCAATTTTGAATCTAAAACGATTTAGACTCTTCGATTTTTACAATCAATAATTCACCAGGTACAAAATAAAAAATTAAATGGGACATGTGTTGCAAAATTGAGAATCTAATCAAATTCTAATTGGATTTTCAACTAATATATATGTGAGGCTTAAGAACTTATTCAAGATCATTGAATTTTCTATCCTACGTTTTCCAAATATATGTTATACCCACTCATCTGCAATGAATTAGGTTAGGTGCATCAAACTCAAAAGTTTGGAGGTATTTTTGTGTGTGTGTGTGTGGAGAAAATGGATTTCAGAAATGCTTTTGTATGAACATGATCTATTAATTAACAAGGCGAAGACCAATAAATGCCTTAATAAACTTGCTCTAACAAGGTGAAGAACCAAAACATTCATAAACAAATAGAAACTAAAATTTGGGAGTCACAAACTATTTTTGCAAGTGAGTCACAAATATAATTACCTCCTCCTCCTCCACCTTTATATAATTAATCAAGATCTAGACCTTAAAACCATTTCACTGCTTTTAAGAACATGTCAACCTTAAAATTTATAGCAAAGCTTCCAAAATCTCTCCCCACCGAAGTGGGCACAAGCGGAAGGGTCTTTGTCACGGCTGCCCCAAGACCTTTGCAAGTGAGTTATAGTTCCATATTTTCTTTTTTTGAAGGCACTAGTAAGTGAATCCAAATCTTCTGTCCCACTTTTTCTGCTCCACTCTATACTCCACCAATAAAAACTTGTCACGTGTTCATCTAATTAATTAAATATTATCATTATTGACTTATTAATGGTATCGTTATTAATTAATAGTAGTATTTAATTAATTAGGTGAACACGTGACAAGTTTTTATTGGTGAAGTATACAGTGGAGCAGGAAAAGTATGACAGAAGATTTGGACTCTTAGTAAGTTTGTCAGTTTGTGTGTGTTGGATTATAGTTTTGGCACTACGCAAACATATGTCTATCATTTTGTTTAGCATGTAATGAATTGTTTTGTTTTGCACGTTAAAATGACAAATACAATGCATAATTTGCCTTTCCCAGTTTACTTTTCATGAGGGAGATATAGATTGAATCAAAAACTTTCTCCATGGATAACAAAATAAATTAGGACTGCCTCTTGCCTTTCTATTTCTATTCAAATGAATAATATCTACTTCACTGCAATTTTTTTTTTTTTTTTTTAACTTTGTATGGATAATACCATATTATTTCAAATTTCAAATGATGTGATACTATATATGTACAACCTTCATTTGTAAAATTTAATTGAATCATTTTTTGCTAAACAAATATTAATTGAATGATGAATAAATTTTATTGCACAACATTTATGTTTATGCAAATCTTTATTGATTTATTTTCTTAGCAAAGAGTTTATGGAAATGTTATATCACCGACATAAACATCTATAATATAATATAAAATAGAAAAGTTTATAATTATTTTTAGTAAAAACCTTCTCTATTTATTTTTTAATGTTTTTAGAAAATCAGAGATACAAACAATATATATATATTTTTTTCCTTTTAAAAGAAATCATAAATGTGGATTTCATTGTTAGGAGTTAAGATTCTTTAAGTTTTATTAATGTTATATACACTTGATGTAAATACTTTATGAAATGTAAGAAAATAACATATGTTAAATCTTGTAATTTTTTTGGTTCTTTCGATATTGGCTGCTGTCCCCCTAATTTTGCCTCTGTTGTGTGGGATGAAGCTGGCAGCTAGTTGGTTTTTTTTTGTTGCTCTTCTTTGTTAATAAAGCTATTTCATTCATCAAAAATCATGTTACAAACATATTTTATGTGCGTGCTTGTGTGTGTGTGTAAAAAAATCTTAGAATTACGCAAACTTCGAAGATATAATGTTGAAAAATGAATGATTTTTCTTCTATTAAAAAGGCAGTGTCACAATGGTATCACTAACACCAGATTGGTCATAACTACTGATTATAATAGGCGTTGAAATTGTTATTTCTCCGTCCAAGGAAATGCTGAGAACATAATTGCAACCCAAAAATAGTTTGTGACTCCCAAATGTGTAATTGCATGCAAGGAGAAACAATTCATCAAGGAACAACCCTCTTTTTCTATATGTCTTGCTTAAGAACTTATTCAAGATCATTGTATTTTCTATCCTACGTTGTCCAAATATATGTCATACCCACTCATCTCCAATGAATTAGGTTAGGTGCATCAAACTCAAAAGTTTGGAGGTATTTTTTTGTGTGTGGAGAAAATGGATTTCAGAAATGCTTTTGTATGAACATTATCTATTAATTAACAAGGTGAAGACCAATAAATGCCTTAATAAACTTGCTCTAATAAGGTGAAGAACCAAAATATTCATAAACAAATAGAAACTAAAATTTTTTTGTACAAGTTGTTTAGTCGAAGTTAATGCTTGGAGTTTGGAATTAAATACTTGCACTATCGAATTCAGAGTCTCTTAACGGAGATACAAAATATTCCCTTGAGATAAGTTTAATGGGTTTGTTATTCAGAATGTTAGGCCTAACTACTTTAGTAAATAGTTACTAAACTATATATTTATGAAATTAAATTTCATAAATATATGGTGAATAACTTAAAGGAATAAACTAGGTACTCAAGGATTAATATGTAGTAATCTTCAAAGTAGCAGTCTAAATTTATGACTTTCTATTAGTACAAATATTTTATGAAGGAGTTGCATATATAATAAAGTCTTGAGATATAATTTATAAATAAGGTCTAGAGTGTAATTATATTTATATAGTGGTATTAAATATAGCAAATGGTAACTTTGGATTTGTTAAGAGTTGACAAAAAAGCCCAAGACCCATTGGAGCTAGTGTCATATTGGTCCCTTTTGGTCTCACTCCAAGCCACATACTAAAGCCCAATTGAAAAGGCCCAAAAAGCTTGCCCAATTAGATAATCAGTTAAGGAGAGAAACATACAGAAATTTTTATGTTATGAAAAAAAAAAAGAGACATCATTGTAAAAGGGTGTAAATGTGAGAGTGAGACACTTTATCATTCTCCTCTAGAAACTGATTAAGAGACTACATTTCTTGGGCGTAAAGTGAAACTAAAGTGAAGATTAAAAGTGTTCCTGAGTACTTCTGATTTTGGTTTTATTTTTTCACCACACCAAGGTACGCTTTCTTGTTTTTAAATTCTGAAATTTGCATAGTACATGTTAACAATTGCGAATGAAGTAGATCCGTTAATTTTCCGTTGTGTATATTTTGTATGTGATACAAACATGTATTTTTCTAACATTTTCATCAATAATATTACTCTTATTACCAATCAAAAAAAGAAAAAAGAAAAGAAAAAAGAAGTGGCTGCTCTTCATTTGAGAACTTATTAACTTCTTATTTTCCAAAATGTACATATTTCATAAGATCGGAAAGGAAAAGACTTTTCACATATTCCTCGCAAAATAAAATTTTAGTTAGAATTTTTTGAATCTAAGGTCTTATTACTTTTAAGAAATGGGACCTAGGAAATTGCTGTCTGTGGCATGTGTGTTTGGTACTTTCAACTCAAGAGAGCTGATTTTTCTAAGGACTTGAGAATCTAGTTTACCTTATAGAATCTATCATGATTGAAGTTTAAATTCTGAAAATCATTAATGCTTGATCTATAGATTTATCCGAAATAACTATACTTTTTGTAAACTAAAACGATGTCTTGGGTGCAGAGATAGAATAAGCTACTCTGGATGCTGTCGTACTAATTCACATATTACCAGGTTAGAGCACTGGTAATCAGCAGGGGTTTGGTTTGCATGAAACTGATGAAAACGTGAATATTCGCCATGTTACCAACTTTAGGCAGTGTAGAAAAGTTGCATGCATATTAGTGACGGTTTTAGGAATTTTTTCAAGGTGTTTCTCAACAAGCATAAATTACACGATCTAATAAAAAGAAAATTTTTTATATTGATAATAACAACAATAAAAAAACATGTAAATACTTAAAGTTTACAATTTCCTTCTACGAGTTTTCATATTTTGAAATCGTTGCATGATAATCTCATTATCAATGCTATAATTTGTTATATTATTATTTCATTAATTATAAAATTATTAATTATTGTTTAGCCTAACATAATTTAATTTCTTTGTCTTTTAATTAAATTATTAATTATTTTTTATTTGTTGTTTTCCCAATTAATTATTGATTAATTAAATTATTGTTTATCAGTTGCATATTACACTAAAAGAGTTAGTCATGTGCACATCCCATGCGCTGATATGCACATTACACTGCTTTACCAATTACCCACCCCATGCATGTGCCCATCAGCCCATCCACCCCCCACCCCACTCAACAAACAAGCCTGCCTAATGCCCCAATCACAAAAGCCAACTGCCAATTAGAAAATTTCACAATCACAATTTCACAAATCACAATAACATTACACTAAAAGACAATTAATATCTCACCAACAGTCTAATACCAACACCAACACCAACACCAACACACACCAACCAACGGATAAGAATTATAAGATAAAACCAAAAATGCTAAATTCAAAAAGTCAAAAAATTAATAAAGTTAAAGCTTCACTGAGTGCTTCAGCCCATCACAGTTCAGATAAAGTTAATAGAGAGAGAGAGAGAGAGAGAGAGAGAGAGAGAGAGAGACAGACAGACAGACTCACAAATTATTCATTTCATATTTTCATTTCAAATTTGAGATAAAGAGAGAGAGAGAGACTGAGAGAGAGTCAGAGAGAAAAAGAGAGAGAAATACTTGTGCGACGTCGACGATGTACGATGACGACTGGAACTGGACGTCTGGACCGATCTCCGATGTGATGAGGGGCGACAATGTCCGATGAGCGACTGCGACTAGAATTGGACGTCTGGACCGATCTCTAATGTAATGAGGGGCAACGAGCACCGAGCACCGAGCATTGGAGCAGCTTTGTGATCCCGATCTATGATCTGCGATGAGGGGCGATCTATGATGAGGCACAATCTACTATGAGCGACAACGATGACAACGACAAAGACGAGTGAGCTACGGTGATGATGAGCGAGCTGTGAGCGACGTGATCGTGGGTTTGGTTTGCTCTGTATTGGGGTTTGGGGTTTGGTCTGCTCTTTCTGTATTAGGGTTTGGTTTGCTCTGCGAGTGACATGACCGTGGGTTTTTTTTTTTTTTTTTTTAAGAATCTGTGGGTTTGCTGTGGGCTCGCCTCTGTCTCTGTTACAATTTTTTTTTTTTGGGTTTTTTTATTTTTATTTTTGAAAGTAGAACAAATAAAAAAATTGAAGGTGTTCCTAATTTTGTTAAGGGTGATCCTGATACAGATCAAATACAAAATTTTTTAATAATTATATATAATTTTTTTTTTAGGTGAGGGTCTTCCTAGGAACACCTTGACTTGTACATGGCGCCGCCACTGATGCATGTGTTTTGTTTTGTTAAAGCCTTCTCTATATTCTGGACTAATGACAGGTTTCCCAAATGGATAACATCAAGAAGCCCAAAAAGGGAATGAAAAGTAAAAAGCAGCCAAAAGAAGCTCAGATCGATGAGCATTGTCAATCAAGTTAGTGCAATGTTGCAGAATTTTCAGCCCCAATTGCATTAGTCCATAGTAATCTGTAAATATTTTCATGTAGTTGAACTGTTGAATAAGGCATAGCCATTTAGAACTGTTGCTGTATATATCTGCATGTTTATAATGGGTATTTCTCTATGACAGAATGAGAGTTCTTCTTCACTAGCTATACTATTAACTATATATAATCTGCTATATGATTTTCTCTTTGCTTCTCTTTAAGAAAACAAAATATGTCGGTACAAAAGCTGAAGGGGTGACACTTGTCCGATACAGAACTAGGAAGCATTTTCTACTTCCTCCTTTTCCCCACCTTTTGAGGGGCACCTATATATTATATCCTGCCCTTGTAGGCTTGTATTTTGCTGTCAGAAACTCAAAGCTTGTTGGTTCCTATTCTCAGGAACATGTTAGGAATTCAATCTGCTAATTGTGTCACTGCTTGATTTTATGTTTGTTCTCACTTAAATTGAACAATTTCCTTGAGTTGGCTTGGGACTGTTATATACTTGTAAACATGTTTGCCACATTAAAGGGAAAATGTAAGAATTCGTAGCATTCTATTATATATTTACTGGTATGTAGCTTCGTATACATGCACGGATACAATTAAAAACAATCACAATTATACGGTTCAAATTATACACAACATTAACTTACACTTTTTTTAAACCATATATTTCTAAAATATGTAATGGTGCGCACGTGTGTGTGTATATATATGTGATTCAAAATTAGTTTTTGCACCCAATAATTCACTTACCAAAAAAATGAAAAACTTAAATAGACATATGGCGGAAAATTAGACTCCGATTGAAATCCTATTAGAGAAATCCAATTTAGAATCTAATAGGATTTAGACTTTTTAATTTTTACAGTCAATATTCACCGGGTATAAAATTAAAAATTAAATGGGACATGTGTCACAAATTGATTTTATCAATGGTGAAGCCAGGAATTTTTTCAGGGGAGCCAAACTATATATATATATATATATATATATTTATACATAAACATAAAAAATGTTTGTAACATGAGTTAACATATGTTATTTTCTTACATTTTTAAGGTATTTACGTCTTTTCTTTAGATGTAAATATGATTGATGTTGACGGTCCGGTTATTGGAGATACCATTCCAACAATTAGCATTAGAGGTTCGATAATTGAAGTCATCGTTCCGTTGGCTTGAGACACCGTTCTGACCACCAATGCTGGTGGTCCAATCATCAGAGACACCACTCTAGCAACGCTCAGAATTATTTTGCATATGCATTGGCTACTTTGCCCTCCATAGTTGAGATACTTGAGGGAGTATGGACACGTCCTTTGAAGATTAAACAAAAGTATCAAGATAACAAAAACAAATACATGAAGAAAATAGGAAACATGGCTTTGTATGGTTTGCAAATATTAGTCGTTGGGTTTTTCATCTCATTCTGCCAGAGCTGAAGCATTGCACTTAAACCGCACGAATCACTATTAAACCCAACAAATTCCTTATTTGCTTGAAACAAACGAGGGTTGTTCCTTGATGAATCGTTTCTCCTTGCATGCAATTACACATTTGGGAGTCATAAACTATGGGTCGCAATTATGTTCTCAGCATTTCCTTGGATGGAGAAATAACAATTTCAACGCCTATTATAATCACTAGTTACGACCAATCTGGCGTTAGTGATACCATTGTGACACTGCCTTTGTAATAGAAGAAAAATCATTCAGTTTTTCAACGTTAGATCTTCGAAGTTTGCGTAGTTCTAAGCCTGTTCTACACACACATGCATACACATAAAAAATGTTTGTAAAATGATTTAACATATGTTATTTTCTTACATTTCATAAAGTATTTACATCAAGTGTATATAACATTAACAAAACATAAAGACTCTTAACTCCTAACCATGAAATCCGCATTTATGATTTCTTTTAAAAGGAAAAAATATTGTCTATATCTCTAATTTTCTAAAACATTAAAAAATAAATAAAGAAGGTTTTTACTAAATATATTTATAAACTTTTCTATTTAATATTATATTATAGATGTTTATATCGGTGATATAACCTATCCATAAACTCTTTGATAAGAAAATAAATAAATAAACATTTGCATAAACATAAATGTTGTACAATAAAATTGATTCATGATTCAATTAATATTTGACAATTATTATAACTAGGTATACGGGTCTTTAATCACTGATTTTGAACTTTGCTCCATCTGATCAACCTAAATTGATTTGGTTGACTCTATCTTAGATACTTTTTGGTAAAATGTCATTTGGAGTCAATTCTTTAAAACTTATTTAAGACCATTTAATAATAACATTATATATTGTACCATCTTATTTTGGGCTGATATTAAGTTTTTCTCCTAATTTTACTTTAAAAAAAAAGGATAAATTACTAAATTACAAATTACACAGATGTGGTTTGGTCGAAATTTAAATCTACTACTTGTGGTTTGAAATTTGACACTTTATACACCTGAAGTTAGCTCAATTAGATTTTCGTAATCCACACCTATTAAAAATAGGGCTAAATATGTAATTTTGCTCATTTTTATGTGTCTTTCCTCCAAAAACATAAAAATACACGATCAAATAAGATAAAAAAAAATTCAGTAGAATACTTGCATTATAGGATTTTAAACTACAGATAGGCAAAGTGGGTAAAGTGTCAAATTTTAAATCATAAGTAGGCAACTTATATTTATGTCAAACCACAAGTGGGTAAAGTGTCAAATTTTAAACCATAAGTAGGCAACTTATATTTTAGTCAAACCACAGGTAGGTAAATTGTAATGTGTCCTAACAAAATTGATCATTTAACCTTCATTAATTTTCAATGCTATCTTTCGGCTCACTTCTTTTAGTGGGTTGTCGTCAAGTGCCATCTTATACGTCATACTTTGATATATTTAAAATTTTAAATTAAGAAAATAATAAAATGATAATAAAAATTTGAAAAAAGGAGTTAATTTGGTCTTCACTAATTGAAAGAAAAATGATAAAATGATATAAAGAGAGAGGTTGGATAATTGTATCAATTATATACTTAGAGCATGGTGCAATAGAAAAATTGAACCTCTTTTCTCTCCAAATTTCGAAGAACTACAACTTGAAAATTGAAATAGGCTCCAAAAGATTAGCAATCAAATAGTTTTTGTTTTTGTTTTTGTTTTGTTTTGTTTTTTTTTTTTTTTTTTTTTTTTTTTTTTGAAATTGATATATATATATATATATATATATATATATATATATATAGCGGCTCTCCACACCAAGAGAGCCACTGCAATACTTTTTTTTTTCCTAAAAATAAAATATTCATCTCTCCCTCCTTTCTTTTCCCATTTTTCTAAAAAAAGAATAAATAAATGGTAACTAAAGAATAATTAAAAAATAGAGAGAATGGAAACTTGGAAAGTTTGCATATATATATATATATATATATATATAGCGGCTTTCCACACCAAGAGAGCCACTGCAATACTTCTTTTTTTTCTTAAAAATAATTCATCTCTCCCTCCTTTCTTTTCCCATTTTTCTAAAAAAAGAATAAATAAATGGTAACAAAAGAATAATTAAAAAATAGAGAGAATGGAAACTTGGAAAGTTTATTGGAGACAGATTTGAAAATGTGATTTGCTAAATTAGAGGTTAAAAAGAAAAAAGAAAAGAATGAGCTGTTGGTTAAAATTTAGGTGAAACAGCTAATCAGTTGGAGCACCAGCATCCTACTAGCCGAGAGAAATGGAAAAAAGTTTAGACAATTGAATCAATTTCATATATATTATAGCTTAGAGAACATATTAGAGAAATAGTTAGACAAATCTTAGAAACCCACACACATATACATTCAGTCATTCAGTGAAACTAAAAAGAAAAGAAAAAAAAAAATCTATAATCCATAACGAATGTTTGATGGATCTTGCAAACAAATTCAACAACTTCATATTTAAACCAACAATAGTAATATTTAACTGGAAAAATTATTTGATTTCCCATTATATCATTTTATCTTGAAATTTTTGTTTTTTCTCCCTTTATGTTAACTTTTTCTTCGAAACTCTTGTCCTCGTTCAATAGGTCACTTCTTTGACGAATGAATCTTATGATGGGTCATTAAAGACATTACCAAATTATTAAATCAAAATATATTTAATTTCTCTGATCATGTTGACATGGTAAAAGTATTGTAAAACAAGGACCTAAGAAATTGGAGAAGAATTTTGACCAATAAATGTCATCCCCTAAATTCGTGATCTATCTTAAAACCTTCACTGTCTCCTCCAACGCCCTCCCCAAAAAAAAAAAACACACACACACACACATCTTTTATATCCACCTCTCAATTCTCTTGACTAAAGGAATTTATATTACCAAACCCTAACGCTCTTCCTCTCTCTCTCTCTCTCTCTCTCTCTCTCTCTCTCTCTATGTCCCTTTAACAAACATCCTTAACAAACATCCTTGGGAGCAGGAAATAAAAGGAAAAGAGGAGAAATAGAGGATAGGGATGGAGCATAGCCGCTACCGCTCCAATGGAGCCGGAGGCCGGAACTCGGAGATTGTGACAGCGAGGAACTTAGCCGAAAACAAAATTTATGTAGGCGGCCGGTCTCGTCCTCCATTTGATCCTCGTATGATAAATTACCATGGGACGTCTAATAAGTCGTCAAGGACATCCTCTACCCTAACATTGAAAAAATGGTGGAATGATCCTGAATCAAAGAGGAAAAGGAGAGTTGCCAAATATAAGCTCTACAGCGCCGAAGGGAAGATCAAGAGTTCTTTCAAGAAAGGGTACTGTTGGATTAGGAGAACATGCATTATGATGGTACGTAGGCTTTGATGGTGATGATTGATGATGAGGAGAGAAAGCAAAATAATTGAGAGGAGGGAGAAGGTGAGAGAAAGAGAGTTTCTAACTTTCTATGCTTTGTCATGCATAATATGTTAGTTGTTATACATATATATGTATATTATCAAAAGCTTTCTCTCACATCTGCTCCAACCCCTTTGGCTTTATTTCATTCTTTAATGCGATTTTTTTTTTTTTTGTTTTGTTTTGGATGAGAGAAATAGAAAATAAAACATGGGATCCGTTGCCATGCGTTAGATTAAGTGAGAGCAAGATAATAAAGAGGGAGAGAGAGAGAGAGAGAGTTCTATGTTTTTTCATGCATGGCATGTTGGTTGTTATTATCAGAAGCTTTTTCTCTTATATATAAAGTGCTATCCTTTTGCTTTGTGCTATTCTCCATTGCAATTTTTGGTTTGTTTCTGGACGAGAGATCATCCCAAGCAAAACATGCATTACCGTTCTCTTAATTTGTTTTGTATGATTCAGATATGAGAGGACAGAGGGGGATGGCTTCGAATAGAAAAAGGGTTACTTGTACTTGAAAAAAAAGTAGTAAAAAAATGATTCAATTATTGGTTTTATATATCATATATGAAAGGTTCTGTTTTTCTCTAATATATATATATATATATATATATATATATATATATATGATTCCTGGACAAGAAGAACATGGGGCTTATCATATATGTGGCATAACATGGGAAAGCTTCTACAATTTTTTTGAATGGTTTTTCTTAATTTTGTTGTTGATAATTTCATAGATTTTTATTATTAATTTTTTAGTAAAGTTAACAACAGTGGGAAGGGGTGATTTGAGTTTTGATTCTCCTAATTAAGAAGAACATGCAATGTAATTGAATTATAAGGCTCTTAACACTTTTTTTAAATGGTTAATAATCTGTTTGGATGTGGAAAATGTTATGTCTCTCTCACCTGGCAAATATGTCTGAAAAATATTTTACTATGATATGTGAAATTCATAGTAAGAACTATGGCATTTGCTCCATATCCAAGATGATTACTCTCTACTATAAGATCAAAAATCTAATTAGTTTTAGGTGAAAATAGGGATTAAATTTTAGCTTTCTTATTCGATATCAATAAACTTTACTAGTTGAACTAAATGAAACTCACCTCCCTAGTACACTTTAAGGAGCACAAAGATGGCAAATGGACTTGTATTCTAATATTTTTTAATCTATACATTAACAAATCAAATTCAGTCTAAACCACTTGTGAATAAAGTGTGATTATCCATTTGTTTTTACATTTAAGCTTGGTAGTTTCACTCTAACTGAAGACTATTTTTATAACTAATAGATTTCCCGGTTCTCCAAAACACGTACATATATTATCAGCATCCTCTTGTTTAGTGCTTTGCAGGTTGGCAAAGCATCCCATGCTATTTTCAAGATCAATAACTTTAACCTTTCATGCATCTTTGTCTTCCTTAAACTTTCCTCTCACTGGGAAAGTAGGGGACTAGTTTGAAGAAATCTAGTTCTTTGCTCTAAAAGGTAAGTTGATCTTACAGTGGAACCTTTTGCTTTGGTTATGTACCTAGTTTCATTTACCAATCTGGTGGAAGAGAAAAATTCTGATTTTACAAATACAATTAGCTGTTGCTTGGTAAAAACTTGGCATCTTATTTCTATCCCAGGTTCTACCATCTTCAAGTACTAAAGTCTTTGACCAAATTCAATTCTGGAGGCCTATCTCCCCGAGGCTTTGGAAAGAACCCGTATAACAGAGGCATACATAGGTCATCCTAAATACAAGTAGATGAGTTCAATCCCACTAATAAGCAACTTCCCTTCTTTAAAGTTTCTTTGCTGCAAAATATTTTTCCACAGCAAAGAGCCCGTGTTGGGTGAGGGAGCTTACATGAAGCTTTTTCCTCTAAGGTAGAATCAGTGTTCACCCTTATTATCTGAGTTTTGAACCAAATTCCACCTCAATTTTGTGATAAGGGCTCTGTTGAAATCTTGCATTCTTCTTCTACACAAAACACCTTCTTTAGGCTTGCACAGGAATGACTAGCTTTTAAGTGGCAAGCACTTCCCAATTGAATTCTCACCCTAAAAGAATGATCTACAAGTTGCATTAATTTTAATTAGTACACACCATTTTTGGAATTTCATGGGATGACATTGTTAGGAGTGGTTGTTGCCACTAACCTAATCAAAACGAGACGACCAGCCTGTGAAAGTACTTTAGCCTCCTAAATTTTTAGCATAAATTGTTAATTAGAGAAAGGAAAGTGTTTCATTGTTGTTCCCGTGAATGAAATATTTTTCTTCTCAGTAATTAAGCTGGAAGTTTTATTGTGGTAGAATGCACAAATGAGTTGACTTTGGTAGAGATAAAAATGAAGTTTGAGGGTAATAAATGATGGTAAAGATTTTGCTGCATACAAGGTTATGTGGTAGTAAAAAGAAAGCAACATCCGTCTAAGGGTCATGTGTATTGCATATAACTAGGTGGACCCTTAAATGCTTGTCCTTTTCTTTTTATTGCCATATAATCTTTTTATTTTTTATTTTTTTGAGAATCTACTGCCATATAATGTTACATACAAATATGCAGTAAACCACTAACATAAATGATAATGGGGCCAACTTAATGGTAATTTGTTCAACGGTTGGAAAATAGGCTTGGCACGTAATTTATGGTAAACTTGCCAAATCTGGGTTGTGTTCATTCTAAAATTTTTAAAAAATATATCAAGGTTGCGTACATTTATATTATTGAATCATTATATGTGATGTGTAGAAAAATTTTAGTTGAACTTATGTAGTTGATTTTAATTTTTTTAAGAATAATATGTATAAAAATTTTCATATAGAGATAGCAAATTTTGGAATACTCTATTCTTCCTATTTGATTTTTTTCCCTTCATTTTTTTTTTCCTCTTCATGACTGGGTCTTCATGAACATTCTGGGTGCTTCATTTTCTTCCCAAAAAAAAAAATGAAAAGAAATTTTTTTAATTTAATTATTTTATTTTATTAAAAAATCGGAAGTTTAAAATTTAGTTTTTATTGTTTTATCTGCAGTATCTTTTTTATTATTAAAATACTGACATGACATTTTTTAAATACCAAATAATATTTTTTTAATATTATAGTAAGGGTCAAGTTAGCTTCATGTATGTCGCGGTGCACTTCTTCTATCATGTAGGCTATTTCTGTTAGAGAGATAATGGTAGAGACTAAAACAAGAACGTTTTTTCAACTTCAACTAAAATGAAAAAAATAAAAACCAAAATAAAAATTGATGAAAACGTAAGAATGAAAAATGCATTTATGCGTCATCCTTTTGGTGTGTATGTTTTTCCCTGCAAACACAACACCCAAGAAGGTGTGGAAGATTACAAATTTATCTTTTTGGATTTTTCTTCCCCTTGCTACCAAACCTTATCTTCTTGTGATGGTGATGGGTAGGGTCCCTTTGTAGGTTTGGGTTGCTAATAGACTTCGGGTCTAAACATATCTCAGGTGGGTAAAGCGACACTTTTTAAACCACGGATAGGCAAAGTGATTTCGAGCCAAATCACAGGTGGGTTTATGCTAAAACAAACATATAAATATTTTTAATATAAAATTCAAAATTAACAAGTAATTGCATCACAAATACTCATTCAAAACTAGAACATATCTCAACATCACAAATAATCAATCACAATAAGTCAAAAAAATAAACCACAACAACTAATAAGTTTATATACCTAGGGTTAGGAGGGTATTGGTAAAATGTTATTTAATTAAACGGGTCAGACAAGTCAAACAGGTTCCCTAAGTTGAACACTAACCCAACCTATTTATTAAACGGGTCAGTTATGTCAACCCAAATATGACACGGACCCATTAAGCCTCAACCTATAACCTGCTAATTTTGTGTCGTACTGTGTTGAATTTGCGAGTCATGTCCAATTTTGCCACCCCTAACTGCTCCTGCTCCATCATTAATTGTATTAAGTTCAACATTAGCATCTTCAATGACATCTTAGTTATATATTATTGGGCTTCTTGTAACTTTGGACAAAGTATTCTCCTTCTTGATTAACTTTCCTATCGAAATTGTGCTAGTAGTCTATTCACTTTCTCAAAATTTCCTCTCAAAAATCTTTCGAGATAGCATCTAATTTTATTTTGAGTAAGATAGGACATTGAAAGATAAGCCATACTTTAAATTTGTCCATAGTCACCATTATATTTGTATAGGACACTTAACAAAAATAACAGGGCCTTAATCTCAAAATTTGTGGTTGGTTATGAATACTTGATAGAATAGACTCGGTTAGCTATATGAATTCTTTTTCTTCATTCTATCTTACATGAAGTCATATTTTTTGTTACTTCCTCGATTAGCATTTTTTTTAGGCGAAAACCACATTTTAGTCCCTACATTTTCACCCGATTCTCATTTTGGTCCCTATGTTTTATTTTCACCACTTTTAGTCCCTGTTTAGAAAAACGCCTTCTATTTAAGTCCTTTTCGTCAGTGCCGTTAGGGCACCAACTGACGTGGCAAATAGATTTATTAAAATAATAATAAAAAATTTATTTTCTTATAAAAAATGCCACGTCAGCAATTAAATTTTACAAAAATAATTTAAGTAAATTTAACTAAATAAAAAAAAATCAAACCCAGCGTGAACAAGAACAACACAAGAACATGAACAGGAACAACACAAGAACGGGAACAAGAACAAGAACAAAAACAAGAACAACCCAGCACAAACCCAGTAATTAAAAAAAAAAAAAAAAAAACAACAACAACATGAACAGGAACAAGAACAAGAACAACCCAGCATAAACCCAGTAATTTAAAAAAAAAAAAAAAAAAAACAACAACAAGAACAACGGAGCCGCCACCTCGTCGATCAGCCACAAACAAACTAACCCACAAACAACAACAACAACACCATAAACATTTCAATCAAACTAACCCACAAACAAAAACAGAAAATTGGTGGATGAGAAAATTAAACTGATTTCCAGGTTTAATTTTCTAATCTATTCTGGGTTTGTGATCCTCCTTTTCCTTTGGAGCAACCGCGGATCAGTTTGGCCTTGTAGAGCGAGTCGGCGGCGATCTCCATGCGGCGCATCGTCGCCATGTCGCGGAAGAAAGAGAGGAGCTCCGACGGGGTGGTCTCGACAGAGCGCGACGGCAATTCGTATTGGTGGGAGGTGAAGGGAACGGAGGTCTCGATCGTGAGGGTTCTGGTGTCGTTGGTCGAGAGTTCGCGGCGGAGATTTGGGGAGATGATAGCGGAGATAGGGCGGAGGAGATTGGAGCGCGAGGTTGTAGAAGCTACGCGTGCTAAGGCCAAGTCGATCGTTTTGGATGATCGATCTGGCCTGCGAAGAGGGTTAGAGCCAAGGAAGATTTGTGGCTGGGTGTGTGTTTGTGTTTTTGTTGTTGCTGGAAATGAGTTTGTGGTTGTGTATTTGTGTTTGGTTGGCAAGAAAGGGCAAGAAAATGTTATAGTTTAATTTTCTAATCTGATTTTCTGGGTTTGTGTTTTTTGAATTTTAATATTGTGTTCTTATTGTTCTTATTTCAGACACATTTTGATCTTAATAAATGTTGTTTTTGATTTTTATTTCTGTTTTTGATTTTTTTAAAATTAATAAATTATTTTTTTAAATTTAAATCTGACGTGGCAGTTTTTATTGATAAAATAAAAAATTTTATTATTATTTTAATGATTCCGTTTGCCACGTAGGACAGTGCCGTTAGGGCACTGACGGAAAGGACGAAAATAGAAGGCGTTTTTCTAAACAGGGACTAAAAGTGGTGAAAATAAAATGTAGGGACTAAAATGAGAATCGGGTGAAAATGTAAGGACGAAAATGTGGTTTTCGCCTTTGTTTTATTACTTCTACTAATATTATTTTTGGCTGTTCTCTATTTCTTTTTGTTCTCTTAACTTAGATCAACTCAGTCTTTCTTACCAATTCATTATTCGCTCTCCTTTGAACATGGTCAAACTATACACTTATTTTAGTAGCATTTAAAATATTTTTCGTGACCAATTCTTCAGATATAACCTTTAATTATTTTTATTTTATTCTGAATTATCTTGTGTAGGTAAATTTTTTTTCCGCCAAATAGCGTAAAAGATTTGGCTTAGAGCACATGCATCTAGCACAAAGAGATGGTCATTTATAAACACCCTATTTCACAACTGGCCATGTAGACATCAAAATTTTTATGATGTATCCACAACCGTCCGATTGATCATGATCAAGTATCTTTGATAAAATTAATTTCCAATTGATGATGTGGACAATTAGAAAATGAAATCAAGCCATGTGGCAACATCAAATGAAGAAAGTAATATGGCAACGTTAGAAGAAAAGACACATGTGATAGGCAGAAAGTGAAACAAAATCTCGTTGGTTTTAATTATGTTACTATTTGCTCACACAATTAATTTATAGAGGTGGGATGATAGGTCAACCTTTTAAGAATTCGTTACAGGACAAATGATGAAAATTAAGCTGCGTTTGTTTTAGTGTAAAGTATTTTCAGAAAAGGAAAATATTTTCTAGTGTTTGGTTGCATTTAAAAAATTATATTAGAAAATAATTTCAAGTGTTTGGTATCATTTTGAAAATGTAAATTTTCTACTAGTTTCTCACATTTTCTCAGCCATTTTCTCAGCTTCCAAACAAATTTTGTATTAGAAAATCCATTACCACCCACACACCAGCCATAGAAAATCCACCACTACCCATACACCAGCACCCACAGAAAATCCACCACCATCCACACCACCACAACAACAACAACAAAAATCAGAGATCAAAGAAAACAAAAAGGCTTGGTTCGGGTTAGAGAGAAAAAGTGAGATGAGAGAGAGTGGAAGAAAGGGTGTGGTTCTTGAGTGAAGGCACTAGATCGGTGACATGCAGTGTCCCATCCGGCCTTGGTTGGTTAGAGGGAAAGAGAGAGAAAGCAGATCGGCAAGTGGCGGACGACGAGATCGAGAGGAGACAATTTGACCCAGAGGGCGGCGGTGACGAAATCGAGAGGAGATGATTTGACCCAGAGGAGGACGAGGCGATCTAGAGGGCAGCAGCGACGGGCTTCAGGCGGCATCGACGATCATACCCGGTTCAATCTCTCGTTCTTTATCTTTCTCTCTTTCTCTCTCTCTTCTGGTGTGTTAGCTCTCTCCTGTCCTTCCACTTTGGTTTGGCGTGAGTGAGCTGAGAGAGTGATTAGGAATTTTCTGAGGAGAGGGGAAATGGTTTGAAGGCAAAATAAAGGTGTAAAATGGTTTACGGATGTGGGTGGGTATTTTACGATCAACTAAAATTTATTTTCAGTTTGACCGAATTTTCATGCTTACCTAAACACCCTCAAATGTGTAAAATATTTTTTAGATTTCCTTTACTGCCAAAACAAACGCAGCCTTAGATCAAAACTATGTGTGTATTGATTAATATTCAACTAGAAATACCTAGGAAATGGCTAAGTGTTTGTCCTTGGGTTTGGTCCGAGGAAGAAGTTACAGTTGGATGATTTCTTTTTCTTTTCTCTCTAAAACTCGACCTCCCCTTGATCCATGTGCTTCTTGGTTTTATATAACTTAGCAAAGATGCATCTAGATCTTACGTTTGAAGGGTCACGATCAGACTTTCCTGATACATGTCCTATCAAGATCTTGCTAGAAGGTTTTCACACTAGGGAATTAGCTATGAGAACACTATTCATGGTCATTTTCCTAATAATATGGCTAGCAAAGTGGTTGCAGCGCTTTTAATGCGGAGGGATGGCCACTTTGTCCTTTTTTTTTTTTTTTTTTTTTTTTTTTTTTTTTCTTCCTTGTTTAATAACAAGTTACCTTTTTCCCCCCTTGGATTGCGCCATGCTACTGTCAACTCTGACCCTCGACCTTCTAAGGTTAGGCATACGTCCTCAGCACCCTTGCTAGTTATGGTTGTTCAACTTAAGTATGAGTTAAATGTATACTTTCCGATCCACCTACGTTTCCTAAGATTTACTTCCACAGGAACTTCATCGGTCACTTGGATGCTCATCCCCCCACAACTAATTTGGAAGGTTCTTATTAAATGGAAAACCAAATTAAATTCATAATTCATAATTAACTCTCAATAAATGTTGAAAGAAAATTCCAAATCAAATAATTTGCCTATAAATAGAGGCTTTTTATATGAGAAGGAGACAGAAACAAAGAGAGAAAAATCCTACTGACACTCTACCAAAATAGAGTGTTATCTCTAAGTCCAAAAGAGCACCTTGCTCCCTCAAATCAAGCTCATTCCTACTTCTTCAAATCAAAGTAGTTAGGGATTTATCCTTCAGTTTTGTTCGAGATCAAGCCAACAACCCTCAACTTTAAATCAAATACATCCAATCACACATCCAACTTGGAAACATGAAGGCACGATTCAAGATCAAGTTTCGTAGCCCTTCGGATTGTAAAGTTTCTTGCAAATCAAATCAGATGAGTTTTATTGTATTTTTTCATTGTAAAAAGTCATACAAAGGATTGTACTCACATATATACAAATCAATATAAATTTATAATTTATTACACTATTTCATGATGGTGTGATTTATCTTTTTATGAATTTTTTGTGTACAGGCCATAAATTCAAAACCAAGAGAAAAAAAAAGGTCATTTCAATAGTCTAAGGGTAAAATTAAGAAATTATCATTTTATGCCATTAAAAGACTTCAAATCCAATCTAAATTCTAGCGCAATGTTTAATGAGCAAAAAGTCATTTTTTGAATAGAGATTAGAGTATCATACTTGAAGATAATGAGAAATAAATTTCAACATTTGAAAAACATGATTTAAAATTGAATTGAAGACATAGAATAAAAAATAATTATATTAATCCTTAAAAAAATGGTGCAATTAAAAATAAACAAAATGTTTAATGGGGGAGATTTTTTGGGTGTATGAGGGATTTAGTTTCTTTTCCTGTAAGATTTTTGGTGGGTGATATTAAGGAAGATGAGAAAATGAAGGAGAGTGTCAATCTCTGCTCAGCTTGTATGGATGAGTGGGAGAATTGGAATGTGCTTAATTTCAAGTGGGTTTAGACTTTACAGACTTTGGTTCAGGTCTGAGTGGTCTGGTTTTCAAGAGTCTAATGTGTCGATTGGTGAAGGACCCAGATGGATTGGGTTTAAATGCTTTGTGTTGTTTGATGTGGACTTGGGTTGAACTTTGCTTAATTTGAAATGGGCTTTAGATTTAAGTGCCATTTTTGGCTAAATATTTTTGGATGAGTTGTGTTTGTATATTGACAATTTTTGGATGGCTAAGAATTAGGAACTTAAACTTAGGATGAGAATCTCAACATTGTTATATAATTGAGCCTGATGCTCTCTTCATGCCATGGTACATCCTATACAAGATCATAAATTGGAGCCAGGTTGGGAAGTCCGTAAGCATGATTTTGTGTGTGTATCTAGTCTATCTTGAAGACCTTAAAGAGATAAAACTATTTTGTTTAGAGTAAGCTTGGTATCACACACAACTTTATCACAACTTGTCCATGTGGCGACTTGTAAGTGGTAGAATTGTAAACCAACATCATTCTATCAAAGTTGTGAAAATTGTTGTGGGCCTTGTGACAGTAGTCGTTTGTTTAAGTTTCTAATATATGCTATAATATGACAACCCACCATTGTTGTAAATGGGCTCTTGTTTAATGTTTCTAATTTTCAAGGTATTTTATATTTTTATTACTCCCTATCAACTTTCCTTGGGAGGTTTCTCGTTCTCTAATATATGATATTAATTTTACTGATAAATGAAAGTTCCATTTAAAAAAAAAAAAAGGCTGGGAACTCTTTTTTTTTTTTTTTTGCTAAATAAAAGATTAGGAACCTAAACTTAGGTTGGTAACACTACAAGATTTCCATTTGTAATCTTGTAACTTTTTTTTTTTGAGGAATAATGTTGTGACTTTTTTTTTTTGAGAAGAATAATCTTGTAACTTAATGTTTCTTTGGCAAGATTGTTTTTGCCAACTTATTTTACTATTTAGCTTATTTTTACTATTATTCATGATCTCATTGTATTTTTTAATACTATTTATGAGACCTCCTGGATTCCGAATAGACCCTTAGTCTGGATATTTGTAATTTCTATCGGGTGTAGATAGTATTTGAGGTGAAAAGGAAATTAAAAATTTGCGGTGAGCCCAAAAATTTGAAGAGGACAAAAAGGCTCGCAATAGTCAATACAGGCAAGGTCCATATGTAAAATAAGAGGAAGCCGAAAAATTAATCTAAATGGCCTGTTGTTATTAAAAATAGGTCCAATACTAATTCAACAAGCCCAATGTAAAGTGGAAAATCGGTTTACTGAAAATCAGTAGGCCTAACATAGAAAAGCCCAACTTCAACTTCACGTGAATGAAGTGTATAAAGACAAATTCAACATAGTTGGCATATCATATGGATAGTGTAAATTACTAATTCAATATTGAGTATTTATTGACAGATCAAATGTAGCCTAAACCACCTGTAAATGAATTCAGCAAAAAAAGAAAAAACCACTTGTAAATGAAGTGTATGTGTGTGTGTGTGTGTGTGTGTGTGTGTGTATATATATATTTTGTGATGGGAATGAAGTATAATATTTTTGGGTTTGGTTACTAACAAATTCTGATGACCTATGATTATCTATTTGTTTTTATGTCCAAGCTTGATATCTTCACTCTAACTAAAGACTATTTTTATAAATAAAACAGTTTCCCAGTTCTCCAAAACACTAACAGATGCTATCAGCATCCTCTTGTTTAGTGCTTTGCGGGTTGGTAAAGCATCCAATGCTATTTTCTAGATCAATAACTTTAACCGTTCATGCATCTTTATCTTCCTTAAATTTTCCTCTCACTAGGAAGTAGGGGACTAGTTTGAAGAAATCTGGTTCTTTGCTCTAAAAGGTAAGTTGATCTTATAGTGAAACCTTCGCTTTGGTTATGTACCCAGTTTCATTTACCAATCTGGTGGAAGAACAAAATTCTGATTTTACAAATACAATTAGCTGTTGCTTGGTACTTGGTATAGCTTATTTCTATTTCAGGAATTCAGGTCCGTTTGGAAACAACTTATTTAGCTGAAACTGAAAATTTTTTGCTGTTAATATTGTAGAAGAAAGCTAAAAGATAGCTGAATAGTATAGTGAGACCCATGAATAATACCAAAAATTGTAATGGGACCTATGAATAATAGTAAAAATAAACTAAAAACTCTAATAAGTTGTAGGTTTCATCACTTTCCAAACACATCTTTGACCAAATTCAATTCTGGAGGCCTATCTCCTTGAAGCTTTGGAATGAGTCTATATAACAGAGTCATCCATGACCATAGGTCATCCCAAATACAGGTAGATGAGTTCGATCCCACTAATAACCAACTTCCCTTTTTTAAAGTTTCTTTGCTGTGAACAATATTTTTCCACAGCCAATAGCCAGTTTTGGGTGAGGGGGCTTAAATGAAGCTTTTTCCTCTAAGGTAGAATCAGTTTTCACCCATATCTTTTCTGAGTTTTGAACCAAATTCCAACTCAAATTTGTGATAAGGGCTCTGTTGAAATCTTGCATTCTTCTTATACCCAAAACACCTTCTTTAGGCTTGCACAGTGATGCTTAGCTTTTAAGTGGCAAGCACTTCCCATTTGAATTCTCACCCTAAAAGAAAGATCTACAAGGTGCATTAATTTTAATTAGTATAAACCATTTTTGGAATTTCAAGGGACAACATTGTGTATATAGGAGTGGTTTTTGCCACTGACTTAATCAAAGTGAGACGACCAACCTATGAAAGTACTTTGGCCATCCAGCCATTTAGCACAAATTGATAATTAGAGAAAGGAAAGTGTTTCATTATTGTAGTCGTGAATGAAATATTCTTCTTTTCGGTAGACTGGAAGGCTGATTGTGGCAGAATGGATGGATGAGTTGACTTTGGTAGAGAGAAAAGTTTTACTGACCTAGGACATGTATTAATAAACTATTTCAGAAAATTTTTTATTTAAAAAAAAAAAGTGACTAATTATATTAATAATTTTTTCAATTTTCTATTAAAAAATTTATAAAATGGGTGACTAAATACATACATTAACTAGACCCAGATAAAAATAGACTTTGAGGGCAATAAATGATAATGAGCCGACTCAATAGTGGGAAAATAGACTTGGCATGTACTTTGTGGTAAACTTGCCTTCATCCTTTTAGTGTATGTGTGTTTCACTACAAGCACAACAACCAAAAGGTGTGTAAGATTACAAATTTACTACTTCTTTGATTTCTCCTCCCCTTGCTACCAAACCTTACCTCCCTAGGTTTGATGCTGATGGGTTAGGACCCTTTGTAAGTCTATTGTAATTTTGGTTGGACCCCTTTTGATGTGGTCCTTTTTTGTTAAACCGTGTTAGGCTCCTTTGTCTGCAGCATGACTTAAGCTAATTTCCCCAAATTTTAGTGGCTCGGGCTTTTGGGTTTTATTGATTTGGGCCTTTAAGGCCTTTGTAACTTAGTTTTTAAGGTTTGGGCCTTTTGAGACCTTAGTTAAAATAATAGTAACAATAAATAAGGCTTGAACAATAGGCCTTAGGTATTTCCTTTATTTAAATTATGGGATAAAATCAATTACAAATAGGTGATCAATCACGTTAGAAATCCAATAGTTGGTAACTAGGCTAATTTCTTAAGATTTTATTGGCATGCTGCCTGGGTTTCTACATTTGGGCATTTTGAGATAATAATAATAAACACATGAATATATATATATAAAAGTAGAGAACTCAGGTGAGAGTGCATAAGGTCCTACCATGTGGTGCTTTAATTTTGTATTTAGCTTTTTTTTAAACATTTTTTTATTAAGTTTTGTTTACTGTTACCAAAAAGTTTGCATTAACTTATTCTACTTTTATCTCATTAATTGTTTGAGCTTGCACTACACCTTTCTCTTTTTTTCATGTCTTTTAGTGTATTTACCATTTTAATATTAAAAACAAAAGCAAAATAATAATAATTAAGAACTAATAGTAATAATTAATCAAATAAGGCCCTAGAGAGAGATAAAGAAACACGTAAATATTGTGAATTGTTAAATGACACATATTATTTCACTAATACCAAAATAAAAGACTTGAGATTGACAAAGTATTTGTAAGACAGAGAAAAAGGAATCTGAGGGGCCGCCACTTCTGTAATACTAGCCTCCCACTACCATCAAGCCGCTGAAACCCCTACAAGTAATTCTTTTTCTTTTTAAATTAGGAGATTAAGTATGATTTAGGTTCTGGTAATTTAGTTGAATAGTTTTTGTTTTAGGAATATAAGTAGAGAGAACATTTGATGCATAATGTAAAGTCATATTCTACCATAAATTTAAATCATGTATAAGACACATGCATACTTGCCCACACCATATTTTAATGTTGTACTATCCATGAGTGGAAGATGGTGAGAGAGTTGAGCATAATTTTATTTCATGGTATGCAATCTATGAACACAACACAAATTAATTAATTTTCATAGTCTTGTTACTCTTTTGCATTTACTTTTGGTTTCTTGATTTAAAAAAAAAAAAAAAAAATCTTATCTTGAGAATGCTTCAAATGTGCAGTGAAACTACTAAACTAATATTTAATACCTCAAAATGTATATGTTTCTTTACTTTAATTTAGTTTACTTTTTCTTTATAATATATGTACAACATTCTCCAAAACCATCTTACATAAAATATTATAAAATTATCCGTGCAACGAATGGTAAACTTACAAGTAATAATAATAAATAAGGCCTAAACAAGAGCCCTTAGAGAATTTCTTACTTTAAAGTAAGGGATAAAATCAATTACACATAGGTAATCAAAACTTAGAAACTCAATGGTTGGTGACAACTCCTTAAAATGAATTAAAAGACATACACGCACATCCTCCCCAGAATCACACACAATTCCTTCACCACCACACCCCCCCCCCCCCCCCCCCCCAAACAAAAAAAAAAATCATGTTCACATCACTAAGGCTCCAAAAGTCGGATGGGGCATTGGCCAAAATCTAGGGTGAAAAATTAGGTTACTTGTTTAATCGTTGATTACTCCAAACTTATGCCCTTGTCTCACACCTCATTCTCTTTTTTTTTTTTTTTCTACTTTATATCTACTTATATAAAATTTAATTAGTTACTGTTATTGTTATTATTATTGTTATTCTTATTGTTATCTTTATTAATATTGGTATTGTTGTTATTATTTATGTAGTATACATTTATTTGTGTGGATCTTTGTTATACTATTTTTTTTAACCTTTCTAGAAGGTTGTTTGCAGAAAAAAAAAAAAAAAAAAAACAAAAGGATGAGCTTATCACACATGACAAATGGATATATATATATATATCCATTCATATATTGTATGAGGCTTTTGGGGTTTGCTTTAATGGTTCATTAAGTCTGAGTTCTGAGGTCTTGCAAAAGGTGTATATTTTATCATGGAGAAGCTCATTTCTTTTGTTTTTTGTTTTTGTTTTCTAACTGCATATGGTCATCTATGAAGAGTTACAGTAGTCAACAGAAGTGGCTTCCAATCATTTAATGACTATTTAACTATCCTTTGTTGTGGTTGACTAGTTCAGAGCAACACTTCATGTACTTGTGGTTTTTATGGAGGGGCCTCCACATGCTCTAACCATGCAAGTAATCAAGGAGGTGATTAACTCTACCGTAGTTGAATATGTAGAAAAGGTAGGTATGATATTTTATTTTATTTATATATTTATTTAAATCACATGATTTTTTACTTATTTTTCTTTTGTCTCCTTCATCTAGACAATGCTCTCTATTTACTTCAATACGTTAGCTTCATTAATGTGCTCGATAATAGTAGGTGAATGGTTTCAAATGCTCTCTTATTTTTCCCAACAAATAAATGATTTGTTGTCCAAATCAGATTTTGGCAGTGCTGCTGGTGGCAGGAGTGGATAGTTAGATTATTGGGTAGTTGGAATTCAATGGGTAGTTTGTGATGCATGGCAAAACAGTGTTGATAGTCTTGTTGCGTTCAGAACCAAAATATGGGATAGTCTTGTTGCATATTGTGAGTTTGTATGATTTTCTTTGGTTGTTTGTAATGGTGGTGGCTTGCTCTTTTAATGGGTGGCTCTGTTTTGGGTTTAAAAGGAATGTACGCCAGGTGCTTGAGAAAACTTCTCAATGAATTTCAAACAGGGGCTGCTATCAACCTCCTGGAGCCAACCAGCCAACTGAAAGGAGCTGATTGTTGTGCTACTAGATTTTTTTTTCTTTTTTTAAGTTTCTTATTAATATTAGAAGTCTCTTGGTGAAATTTAATTGAAGCAATCAAGTAAATATGCCATGTATCATTTATTTATTTTTTTTGTTATTTTTTTGGTGAGATTTATTTTTACTTTATTTTATTATATATACATATATATATATATATATATATATATATATATATATGGGTTGGTGGCTTTGTCCTTTTCTCAGATTTCCATCTACGTTCATTCCTTCATGCAAAATTGCAAATGAACACGAATCATTCACAACTATTATAATTGTCCAACTTTGCTTCTTGTCAACACTTTATCAATTCGACTAATTTTATATGATATCTTAATCTTTTAGTCCAGTTATTCATAATTAGGTTTAAATAGTTTTGATTCCACTAAGTTTTAATGGTTATTTTCATTTTTAAGAAATAAAGTTTATAGATTAAATTTTCATCTATGTTATCTTTTTTGTTTTGTGGTATTTGATGGTTGCACTGAGAGGGTAACTTGGGTCTTTTCATTTGAACCTGGGAAACTGAGTTCATGTCTATCTATTTGGATGTGGTTGGGTGGGTGGATGTGATTGTCCTTGAGTGTTGTATCCAATTTTTATGCTCATTCGTGGGACATTTGCTTGAGCACTTAATTATGGGATGTTTACTTTTTCAAGAAGCTTAAATTTCTTGGACTTAATTTCAATTCCTTTCTGTACGCAGGGGGTAGTTCAACTTGAGCAATTTTGAAGATGGAGTTATATCATCAGCTTTTTTGGTTGGACTTCCTGTGGCTTCCCCCATATTTGCAACACTAGCAAAGAGGTAATAACCATCTTGTTTTGCATTGATCGCCAACCTATCCTGCTATAGTTTATTGAAGGGTAAAGGGGGAAAAACATTTTCTAGTTTGTTCTTTGTCTGTTCTCTTTGGATCAATCTCTTCATTTTTTTTTCTTTGTTTTGTTGATAGGAAATTTTGACTTTCTTGAAAAGAGAATTTCGAGATGTATTTTTTACTTCTTCATCATTTTGTTAATTTCTCTTGCTTGGAACTGAACTACTTTCTTTGTTTACTTAAGGACCAAATCTGAGGTTGAGGATGTGAATAATAGGATAGTCATATCCTAGATTTTGTATGTGTGTGGTTGCCTTTGAACTTGCAAAGCTTTTGTGGCTTATCTGGCGTGATTTTCTACGTAAGTTTAGAAATGCTTTCCTAGGATATTTTTTTGCTGAAATATGAATTAAGAAAGGTCCAATACTGCAACTTTATAACCAAATTGATGGTGGGGCACTTGTCATATTTGCAGGGGACAAACAGTTTATACCAGAAATTGCATTTCATGGAATTGGCTGTGAGTGGTTTTTACTTTAGAAAACCTCATGAATGTAAATATTCTCCTCCCTTAAAGTGCTGGAGCTTTAGAAGTATTTGATGAATATTTGTAAATATTTGCATAATGGTAGTGGAAATGAACTAAGATTCTCTGTTGTGCTGGTGGATGTTTTTTGGTTTGTAACTTCATAGATCAATATTGTGAATAACAAAGGAGAAAGACCGAGCCATCTAGGTTGGGGGAAAAAAAGCCAAATTAAAAAAAAAAAACAAAAGGGCTAAGGCCGCGTTTTAAACGTGGCTAGAGTATGTCCCCTATAGCCGCTTTTTATAAACGTGGCTAGAGTACGTCCTATAGCCGCGTTTTGAAAAACGCGGCCATAGCCCAGTCAAGCCTATAGTCACATGTTTTAGGCAATGGCTGTAAACGCAGCCTAAAAAAACGCGGCTATAGGCCAAATTGGCTTATAGCCACGTTTTTTTGAGCTATAGCCACGTTTTAAAAACGCGGCTATACATATATGTATAAGTGATTTCAGTTATAAAGGTAAGTTAAGTTTTTATATATGTTTAAGTTTATATATATGTTATGTTTCCTTTCGTATTGATTATTTTATAAGTTCTGAACAAGTTGGGAATTAATGCTTGGAGTCCCATATGATCATATATATCTATCATGTCATCCAATTCTTGCTGTTGTTATGTTTATCAAAAACTCCTCATTGGCTATTGAAGGAGGTAAGGTCATTTTTTATTTTAATTTATTTTAATTCATAATCACGTATTTATTGTATCCATTTTTGAGTATCAAATATCCACTAGTTTGTACGTGGCATGAGTTATCTTTTATTTGAAAAAAAATTATTTACAATATCAATATACATCTCTTGTGCTTCCCTCTTCCATCGTAACTATCAAATTATCAAAACAGAAGATCTTGTTTTAAAAAAAAATGCACCTTTGTGACATAATTTTTATTATTATATAACAAAGTCTTTTTTCTGCCATTAACAATTGCAGGCTAAACAGAGAAAATAGTCAAAGATCATATATATTATATACACTAAGTAAAAACATCTTCCATTAAACTTATTTTGATTAATACTAATGAGCCAACCTTGACATTTGCTCAGATATGCAATTCTCAAATATTCAACCTAAAATGCTTGCTTGAAAAAAAATTAAAGAATTATAGTAAAAATCCTAATAAAGTCACTATCAAACACTAATACCAGGTACAGAGCCTTAATGGATAGGATCTCCCTGTTCATAATCTACACTGCCTCTCCTCTTTTATACTAATGGTTGCTTATCTTTTTCTTCTCTGAGTTCCAACTCTGATGGAATCTAATTAGTGAATAACATCACAAAAATTCTGTGGTTCACCACCCATGTTAGAGTCAACATAATAAACATATTTATCGTTATATACAATAATACAAATTACTAATAAGAATTTAAAAAGAAATAACGAATGCAAAAATACTATGAAAATTAAGCTTCATCTCTGCCAAGAACATGTCTTATATTAATAACTGTAATAGGCTAGTAGCTGCTACCCAATCTACCACATCAGGGATCTTCATGCCAAAACTTCAGTACACGTAAGTCTAGTTTGCTTGCTATCCACACCTCCATCACGTTTGGACAGTAATAGTGCATGAATTATAGACTTTAATTCTTTATTGCATTTTTCGCATGGCCCATGGGGTGTTACTTGTTAGCCAAAACATTCCACAAACTTATATAGAGCTGGGCTTTTGTAAATTGTAACCGAAGCTAACCTCTAGTATACTAAAATGCGTGCAATTTAATTTTGTAGATATTGTACTTAAATACTTGTGAGGTGTGGGGGGCAAGAACTAAAGTTCAAGTCTCCAAGAAGAAGTTTCACATACATATATACTTAGATTAGACTTGAGTAAAAATTTCTATCTTGTATATATATATATATATATATATATATATAAGGTAAAATACAAAACTAACCCTATAAGTTTCTTTAGATTTTATTTCAATCCTTTAACTTCGATTGTATTCATTTCAGTCCTTTAACTTTCAAGTTTATTCAATTAAGGTTTTTCCATCAACTTTTGTTATATGTTGTGGTTAAATTTTCAATTTTATAAATTTTTCTTCAAATTTTTTAAATTGAAAAAAAAATTCAATTAATGATTGAAAAATATTTTCCAGATTTTTTTTTTCAAAAAATTTTAATAAAAGTTAACGGAAAGGCCTTAATTGAATAAATTTGAAATTTAGAGGACTCAAATGAACGAAAGCAAAGTTAGAGGATTGAAATGAAATTTGAAGAAAGTTAGAAGGTCAATTTTGTATTTTAGCCAAAAAAAAAAGAAAAGAAAAAAAAGAAGGTAATATTAGATAATATTAAAAAATCCAAAGGTCTACTCAATATATCTACACTATTATTTAAGGAGCTTCCTTTATTTGGATTCCTAATTTTTTAGTTCAAAAATACCTTTACACCCTTATGTTTAAGTAGAGACAAAACTAAATGACAATTCGGTAAAAATACAACTCTAATTCCCACTAAAACATTGTCTAAAAAAATAGGACCACTCTCCTATTAATTTTTAAATTGATTTATTTACTTATAAATTAAATTTTCAAAATAAAAAGTATATATATATATATATATATATAAATAGTTTTTTTTTCTACAAAATAAGACCACTTAGAAAAAAAGCCTCAACATATAATTGATTTAGTATGTAACTGTATCTCTATAATAATTTTTTTTAGAGGATCAACATATAATGATATAGAGAGTATCAACATATTATAGAGGTATTATTATTTACACGAAGAGTATTACGTCCACAATATTTTCATAATAAATCATAGGTGGTAAGTTGTTATTGGTTCTAATTTGAATTTACAACTTAAATTATTTTTTTGCACACCCATAATAACCAATAACTGTTAGATAAAATCTGGTTTTGTATCTCATACAAAACACATAGCGGAAGCAACAAATAAGGATCTATTTCATTCATGATTGACAACATGCACTTTGTAAATTTCAGAATTTAAGAACAAGATAGCGTACTTTGATGTGGAGAAATTCAAAACAAAGATTAGAAGCATTTGGGAAAACTTTTAATCTTCACTCCAATTCCACTTTACGCCCAAGATGTGTGGTCTCTCAATCAGTTTCCAAAGGGAGAATGAAAGTGTGTCTCACACTCTTTCTTTTCTCTACGATAAAATCACGCATTTTTTTTTTTAAAAATTCTGTATGTTTCTCCCTTTATAATTAACTGATTATCTAATTGGACCGGCCTATTGGGCATTTTCAATTGGGCTTTAATGTGTGGCTTGGAATGGGACCAAAAGGGACCAATAAGACACTAGCTCCAATGGACCTTGGGCTTTTCCGTCAACTCTTGACAAGTCCAAAGTTACCATTAATTATATTTAATACCACTATATAAATATAATTGCACTCTAGGTCTTATTAATAAATTATATCCCAAGACTTTATTTTACACGCAACCCCTTCATAAAATATTCGTAGTAACACAAAGTCATGAATATAGACTGCCACTTTGTAAATTACTACATCTTATCCTTGAGTACCCGGTTTAATTCTTTAAAGTTATTCATCATATATTTATGAAATTCAATTTCATAAATATATACTTTAGTAATTTCTTACCAAAGTGGTTAGGCCTAACTTTCTGAATAACTAAACCCATTAAACTTATCTCAAGGGAATATTTTATATCTCCGTTAAGGGACTATGAATTCCATCTTGAGAATATATGTTCCATCAACACTAAATTTGGTTGCCCAACATACTGAGGTTTTGACCGTTACTTTAGATCTCACTCCTGATATATCAAAGCAACCTACACCTCATGATCAAGTCCATTATTCTCTCAGGATTAAGAGTTCATGCAAATAGAAGTCGTGAAATTTATTATACATTTGACAGTCGTTGAGAGAATAATAAATTTCACAGCGGTACAGTTCAATATGTCTTAACTCTTAAAACATATCAACATATCAACTAGAAGTCACCACTTCCATCAAGACAAATCATCTTAGTTAATACGTTATAATCTTCGCAGATGAAATGCCCAATTTCATCACCGACTACGAACTACAAATTCTGAGTTTACAAAGAACTTGTGATTTATATCTTCTGTGACTTTTTACATAAATCACATACTATCCATCTCATGGACTATATGATAATGTCCAAATATTCATGTTGCCATTATTTTAGATAAGAAATAAACAACTTTATTAAACACAACATTAAGTCATACATAATGTCATACATAGCATCATACAATAGGATTTAAGGGCATATATCCTAACAATCTCCCACTTGCCCTAAAGACTATTGTGCACTAATCTAATTCCCATTCCCTCTAAATGTGACTCGAAGGTCCTTTGAGGCAAGGTTTTGGTAAAAGGATCTGCTAGATTATTTGCACTTTCAATCTTTGCTACCACAATATCTCCACGAGCAACAATGTCTCGAATGATATGGTACTTCCTCTCAATGTGCTTTCCTTTCTTGTAATTCCTTGGATCTTTGGGTTGTGCAACCGCTCCACTATTGTTGCAAAACAATGTGATGAGAACTTGCTCCATTCTTACAATACCAAGGTCAGAAAGAAATTTCTTAAGCCAAACAGCCTCCTTTGCTGCTTCACAAGCAGCAACGTACTCGGCTTCTATGGTGGAGTCCGCAATGCAAGATTGCTCAACACTCCTCCAACTTATGGCTCTACCTCCCAAGGTGAAAACACATCCTGAAGTGGATTTTCTGAAATCTAGATCCGATTGAAAATCTGAATCTGTATAACCAATGGGAATCAAATCCTCACAATGGTAAACAAGCATATAATTTCTCGTTCTCCTAAGATACTTGAGAATGTGCTTTACAGCTTGTCAATGTTTTGGTCCTAGATTTGATTGATATCGGCTGACCATGCCAACTGAATAACAAATGTCTGGTCTAGTTCAAAGTATGGCATACATGAGACTTCCCACTGTAGAAGCATAAGGAACTTGTCTCATCAAATTTTCTTCCTCTTGAGTCTTAGGCCTTTGGTCATCAGACAGAGGAACTCTATGTCTAAAAGGAAGCAATCCTTTCTTGGAGTTTTGCATGCTAAACCGTTCTAGAACCTTATCTATATATCCAGCTTGTGATAAGCCTAACATCTTATTCTTGCGATCTCACCAAAGCTTGATCCTTAGAATAAAGTTAGCCTCACCTGAGTCCTTCATATCAAATTGGCTAGACAACCAAACTTTAACCAATGACATTACCCCTACATCATTCCCAATGAGTAGAATATCATCAACATAAAGTACTAGGAACATTACTACTTTGTCTCGATGTCTTTTGTACACACATGGTTCATCAAGATTTTTTTCAAAACCAAATGACTTGATTGCTTGATCAAACCTGATGTTCCATGACCTAGATGCTTGCTTAAGTCCATAAATGGACCTATTCAACTTGCATACCATATGCTCTTGGTTCTTTGCTATGAAACCGTCTGATTGCAACATGTATATTTCTTCTTCAAGATTGATATTAAGAAATGCAGTCTTGACATCTATTTGCCAAATCTCATAATCATAATGAGCAGCAATGGATAAGAGAATTCTGATAGATTTAAGCATGGCTACTGGCGAAAAAGTTTCATCATAATCAATACCTTCCTTTTGTGTATATCCTTTCGCTACTAGTCTTACTTTAAAGGTTTCAACCTTTCCATCTATCCCTCTCTTCTTCTTGTAAACCTATTTGCAACTAACAGGTTTAATGCCGTTAGGCGCCTTTATAAGATCCCATACATGATTGGAATACATAGAATTCAATTCAGATTTCATAGCTAAGACCCAATGATGTGCATCTATATCATTAATTACCTTTTCATAAGTGTAGGGATCCGATTCAGCCTCTTCTGAGATAGTTTCATAGGTTTCTCCCAAACCTATAAATCTTATAGGAGGCCGAACAATTCTCCCACTACGACGAGGCACCTGTGTACTAGACATCTCATAAGTAATATCTTGTGGTGTATCTAATACAGCCACATCATCTCTAGTTTCATCCATTAGTTGGTCAACTACAAGTTCATTCATTTCAGCCAAGACAACTCTACTTCTAGGAGTATAATCATTCATATGGTCATTTTCTAAGAATTTGGCATTTGTGCTAACAAACACTTTATTATCCTTATGACTATAGAATAAACCTCCAACAGTTCCTTTTGAATACCTTACAAAGAAAACCACTTCTGTTTTAGACTGTAATTTGTCAGACTTTCCTTTCAACACATGTGCTGGACAACCCCAAATATGGAGATGTCTCATACTAGGCTTATGCCCATTCTACAACTCTACAGGTGTTTTAGGAACAGACTTCGAAGGTACTAAATTCAGAAGATACATTGCAGTATTTAAGGCATATCCCCAAAAGGAAATTGGTAGAGTCGAATAACTCAACATGGATCTAACCATATCCAAAAGAGTTCTATTCCTTCTTTCTGCTACACCATTTTGTTGTGGAGTTCCAGGTGTAGTCAACTGGGATATAATCTCATTTTCAGTCAAGTAATCCTTGAAGTCACCAAGAAGGTATTCGCCACCTCGATCAGATCGAATGGCCTTTATGTGTTTACCTAATTGATTCTCAACTTCAGCCCTAAACGCTTTGAACTTTTCAAAGGGTTCGGACTTCCGTTTTATTAGGTACACATAACCAAATCTAGAGTAATCATCAGTGAAAGTAATGAAATACTCATAGCCACCTCTTGCTTGGATTGACATAGGACCACATACATCTGAATGCACTAGTTCTAGCAAATTTCGGGCTTTTCTACCTTTTGCATTAAAAGGCCGTTTGGTCATTTTACCTTCAAAACAAGATTCGCAAACTGAAAAACCATCAAAGTCCATGGGCTGTAAAAGTCCATCTTTAATTAGTCTTTGAATCCTACTTGAATTAATATGACCCAAACGCAAGTGCCAAAGATATGCTTCACTAGTAGAAGGAAACTTTCTCTTTAATGATTTTGCATGAGAGCTATTATCTATTTCAGAATTGTATAATTCATGCATGTCAAGAGTTAAAATAAAAAGACCATCCACAATATTGCCAGAACAGATAAACATTTTATCCTTCTTTATTACAATATTGTCTTTCAGGATAATACCATATCCATGCTTACCTAAATAAGTTGCAGAAATTAAATTCCTACGAACATTAGGTACATACAAATAGTCTTCCAATATAAACACTCTAGACTTAAAACACAAATTATACACTCCAACAGCTACAACCGGAATCTTGCTCCCATCAGCTAAAGTAAGAAATAGTTCTCCCTCATTCAACTTTCTGGTCTCCTGGAACCCCTGCAAAGAATTGCAAATATGATTAGTACAACCTGAATCCACACACCAGGAATCTGTTGGATTCTGTACCAAACATATTTCAAGAAGAAAGGAACTTTTATTACCCTTATTCTTGGCAGCTTTGAACTTTGGACAATTCCTCTTCCAATGTCCTTTCTCACCACAATGGAAACACTTTTTTTTGATTTTATTTCCTTTGTCGGCAATCCCTAAGGCAATTTGATTACCATCTTTCTTAGTGAAGTCCTTCTTCTTCTTCTTACTCTTGCCTTTCGACTTAAGTTAAGAAGTAGAAGCTTCACCCATATTGGCTTCAACACTAGAAGTACCAAGGATGCCTTCCGCTGCCACTAACTCATTCATTAATTCAGACAAAGTATAAATCTTTTTGTTCATATTATAATTAAGTCTGAATTTCTTGAATGATTCCGGTAGTAATTGGAGTATTATATCCACTTGGGATTCTCCATTAATGTCAGCACCTAAAACTTCTAATGTGTTCAGATTAGCAATCATCCTAAGACAATGCTCCCTTACTGAACTTCCTGCAGCCATTTTGGTATTATAAATTTGCCTCATGGTTTCTTGCCTTGTAGACCGGCCTTGCTTACCAAACATCTCCTTCAGACTTAGCAGCATGTCTGAAGCATGTTCTACATCCTGCATTTGATGCTGTAGAACATTGGAAATAGATGCTAGGATATAGCACTTGGCCATCTCATTAGATTTCTGCCAACGATCATATCACTGTTTTTCCTCAATAAGAGCATCTAATGAAGAAAAGTTAGGACATGGTTGAGTAAGCACATATTTGTGCTCTTCAGCAGTAAGAACAATGTCCAAATTCCTTTTCCAGTCAACATAGTTGGATCCAGTCAGTTTGTTTTGGTTAAGAATAGCAACAAGTGGGCTAAATGATGCCATGATTTAAATCTGAAAATAATAAACATGAATACAATAAGTAAACTGGACATTATCAATTTTAGCATATAAGCATATAATATGGAACCTTAATAAAACTATAAAATAATATATGCAACGACAACCCAATCCCATATTCAATATCCCTCAGCATAGAGTGAAAATTAAATACTATGATTGATTGAGAACTACTCTCATTATTAGCGTTTTCATGATAATTCTTATCAAACACTAATAATATGCCGTTTTACATTTAGCCTCTAAGTAATAATAACAAGAACTCAGCATAGAGGATACTAAAACACTTAGTCTAGTGTATACCATTGTTTAGAATCATGTGTAGCTACATTTCATCCCTTTAACAAGCTTATTTTGTGGTACCATGATAAAAACAACCTCCGCATAGAATGCAAAGTTCGAGGTTAAGACAAGGTGTTTATCAAACCACTATAAACTAGGAAGTTCAATCTTGTAAGACCATGAAATAAATACTCTCCGCATGGAATGCTAAGCTCGAGGCAAAGACAAAATATATATTTCACTTTACTATGAACCAACAATAAAGGCTGTGAGATGCAACCCTTGCATCTCTCTCCCACTAGATATTTTAAAAATAAAGGTTTTAAAAGTCAAGGACCATAATAATGCTAGACACTTAAAAAAATATAATCCTAATCTCATTAGGAATAAATTTTATTAAAATAGCATTACTATATATAAATATATATAACGTAATGTAAACTCATATATATTTATAAAAATATATATTATATTATATATATATATATAATATAATATAATATAATAGTTTAGATTGTTGAAATCTGTACGTGAAAAATTTCAACTTTTCCAAGGCCATAAAACATGCAAGACAAAAGGAATCTTTAAAAAGTCAAACCATGCAAGCCATGCATTCAAGATTTTCAATCCGTGAAATAGCATTCAAATCATGCACTTAAATTCACCAAGCAGTACATTCTTGCTTTAATTCATGCAAAATGGCCATTCCGTGGAGTACGTTCAAGCCATGCAAACCATGCATGAATAGAGGGCCAAACGGTGCAATCAGGATAGCAGTTTCTTCAACAGTGAATAACTGTATCCAAGCAACGACAAAAAACATGGCACCATGAACAAGATCTAACACTATTCAATCCCACTTGCAATATATATATATATATATATATATACACGAATTTCATGGAAATTAAAAACCATGACACAACACCACAACTTGATGCAGAAAATTGTAACACAAAAATAACGGTTTTTTTAAATTCTAAAATTCAATCACATATTATACAATCATGATATGAAAACCTGGCTCTGATACCAATTGTTGGATAAAATCTGGTTTTGTATCTCATACAAAACACACAATGGAAATAACAAACAATGATCTATTTTATTCATGATTGACAACATGCACTCTGTAAATTTCAGAATTTAAGAACAAGATAGCGTACCTTGATGTGGAGAAATTCAAAACAAAGATTAGAAGCACTTGGGAAAACTTTTAATCTTCACTTTAATTCCACTTTACGCCCAAGATGTGTGGTCTCTTAATCAGTTTCCAAAGGGAGAATGAAAGTGTGTCCCACACTCTACGATAAAATCGCATTTTTTTTTTTTAAATTCTGTATATTTCTCTCTTTATAACTAACTGATTATCTAATTGGACCAGCCTATTGGGCCTTTCCAATTGAGCTTTAATGTGTGGCTTGGAATGGGACCAAAAGGGACCAATAAGATATTAGCTCCAATGGGCCTTGGGCTTTTCCGCCAATTCTTGACAAGTCCAAAGTTACCATTAATTATATTTAATACCACTATATAAATATAATTGCACTCTAGGTCTTATTAATAAATTATATCCTAAGACTTTATTTTACACGCAACCCCTTCATAAAATATTCGTAGTAACACAAAGTCATGAATGTAGACTGTCACTTTGTAAATTACTACATCTTATCCTTGAGTACCCGGTTTAATCCTTTAAAGTTATTCATCATATATTTATGAAATTCAATTTCATAAATATATACTTTAGTAATTTCTTACCAAAGTGGTTAGGCCTAACTCTCTGAATAACCAAACCCATTAAACTTATCTCAAGAGAATATTTTATATCTCCGTTAAGAGACTATGAATTCCATTTTGAGAATATATGTTCCATCAACACTAAATGTGATTGCCCAACATACTGAGGTTTTGACCGTTACTTTAGATCTCACTCTTGATATATCAAAACAACTTACATCTCATGATCAAGTCCATTATTCTCTCAGTATTAAGAGTTTATGCAAATAGAAGTCGTGAAATTTATTATTCATTTGACAGTCGTTGAGAGAATAATAAATTTCACAGCAGTCCAGTTCAATATGTCTTAACTCTTAAAACATATCAACATGTCAACTAAAAGTCACCACTTCCATGATCAAGACAAATCATCTTAGATGATACGTTATAGTCTTCGCAGATGAAATGCCCAATTTCATCACCGACTACGAACTACAAATTCTGAGTTTACAAAGAACTTGTGATTTATATCTTCTGTGACTTTTCACATAAATCACATACTATGCATCTCATGGACTATATGATAATGTCCAAATATTCATGTTGCCATTATTTTAGATAAGAAAGAAACAACTTTATTAAACACAACATTAAGTCATACATAATGTCATACATAGCATCATACAATATGATTTAAGGGCATATATCCTAACAATAACAACCCATCACTTAAGATTTGTTATAAAAATGTTGTATGCATAACATTTCGCTAAGACTTTTGACAATGCCCATTATATTAGGAGTTCTTTTTTTTTTTTTCCTTATCAAGTGGTCATTAAGTCTCTATAATTGTTGTGCCTATTATTTACACATTTAATTATGATTTATTTTTTCGTTCAATTTCTTCCCCCCAAAACGTTTTTTTAACCTAAAAGGTGTGGCAATTCTTTTCAGTTTTTTTTTTCTTTAATAATTTTGGGAAGAAGAGAGATGTAAAAGTGAAAGTAAAACAACCTAAATTATTGTTCTATACGAGAACATAAAAGGAGTGGTAGTAAAATATCAAATAAAATAGTGTAACTCCAAAAAGTGGTAGGATGTATATTTAAATGTCAATTTACGAATCATTTAATGATTTAAGGATGCAAATAAAGTGCAGAATTTTTTTTTCGGTTGTGAAAGTTAAATGCTTGACTGACACATGACTCATACGTAATCAATAAAGTTAACACATATGAAGCATGAGATTAAATTCTATAAGAATGGGGTATAAAACTCATGTTTTATACCATTCAATAAGTGAGTGCCACATCAACATTTTACTTAAAATTCAATACATCCTACTATACCTAATAACATCTTGATAGACTCTCAATTTGGTTGGATTTATATAAGGATATTAGAACTGATTGAGTGTGATTGTGTTTATTCTTAAATATGTGATAAGATGATGTGATATGTTGGGATTGGAGGGGTAAAACATGAATTTTACACTACGTCCTTATAGAATTTAATCTCGTCAAACATATATGAGCTGGACCAATTATAGTTTGCCATGTAGAACTATTTGTCCGAAATGTTCTGAAGAATCTATTACATGTCAAGTTTTAAAAGACTTAAAGATACACGTGTCACCATTATGTGCATCCTCCAATTTGAAAATCCAACTTTTGTAATATATTATAAATAGGTCAATTTCAACTATTCCTATAAGGGTCCACTCAATGTATAAGAGAAATTTACTAGGCAAATCCTATGTATCAAAAACAGGCAAAATAGACATATTAGTCATAACTTTGGTTGTTTAATTGGTGTCTCCTAATATAAAGTCTCTATTTCTCAAATTCCCTGCTATATTTTATCATAATTTATTTAATTATGATTTAAACGCATAGATTGATTTTCAATTATGCATTGATATATTTTATTGTTATTTTGATTAAAAAAATGTATTAATTGTTATTGTTATTATTGTTTTTGAGAGAGAGAGAGAGAGAGAGAGTTTCAACCTATGGCATCCGCTCCTAATGATAGCTCTTTTTCATCAGACCAAGACACCAATTAGTTTTTGGTGTAGGTGGGGATTGAACCTCAGATCTTTTATACAACCATCAGAAATTTTACCTGTAGAGCTAACTGGAACCCACATTGTTGTTATTGTTGTAATTATGGATAAACTCATAATTTTTTTTTGGGCGATGTTTGAACAAACTATGCATTTAAATCTTACCTTATTAGTTATAAACAAGTTTTAATATCGATCTATGACACATAAGTCCATGACCTTGTAGCTGAATTGACACCTCCCTATGTACAAAGTAATTGAGAGTTTAGGGAATAATGTTTGAGCTATAGTATTAACAACATATCATAATTCTCTCTCTCTCAAAAAAAAGTCTTTGACACAAAAAACAAAAAAAACAAAAGTATAGATTTTAGGTTAAGAACACAGTTACTGAGCTTAGTCTCAATATGCTCTTTAATGCGATACTTTTTTATTTTCTTTTCATGATTAATGCCATCCTTGTTAGTTGTTACATGTTTGTGCTTGGTAATATCATTTTAATGTTACATTTTTTAAAAGTTTGTTCAAGTGATTGATTTGGATTGAACAAAATGGAGGGGGTTCACAACTAAAATATAAGAAAGGGAGCTCTCGTGCTTTTCTCACAATAAAAAGAGCTCCATACATATTGTGGTCCTTATTTATATCTTAGGGTCCATGTAGATGGCAGCTGCAATAGCTCCATCATTAATTGTCTTAAGTTGAGCATTAGCCTCTTCAATGACATCTTAGTTATATATAATTGGGCTCCCTGTAACTTTGGACAAGTATTCTCCTTCCTGACTAACTTGCCTATTGAAATGGTGCTAATAGTCCAAACACTTTCTCAAAATTTCCACTCAAAGATCTTTTGAGACAGCATCTAATTTTGAATAAAGAGGACATTGAAAGATAAGCCATATTTGAAATTTGTCCATAAGCACCATTATATTTGTACCAGACACATAAAAATAATAACAAAGCTTTAATCTCATAATTTAGAGTCGGTTATAGATACTCAATAGATCATATTTCGGTTAGCTAAATGAATTCTTTTTCTTCATTTTATCTTATCAGATGTCATATTTTTTGTTACTTCCCAAATTGACATTTTTTAATTACTTCTACTAATTGTTTTTTTTTTTTTTTGCCTTTGCTCTTCTTTTTTTTTTCTTTTTTCTTTTTTTTGTTCTCTTAAGTTAGATTAACTCAATCTTTCTTACCAATTCATTACTTGCTTTCCTTTGAACATGACCAAACCATTTTAAGTAACTCATTTTTGTCTTGTCATCAATAGGGTTATACATTAATTTTAGTAACATTTTAAAAAAAAATTCGTGACAAATTCTTCAAATGTAACCTTTAATTACTTTTATTTTAGGGTAAATTCCAACTGGGTCCAACACATTTCAAAACAAACCAATTTGATCCTTAGGGTCCGTTCGGTTGGAGGAGTGGAAAGGTGGGAGGATGGAAAATTGTGGGAGGATGGAAAAGTGGGAGGATTAAAAATATTTTAGTTTTCCAACCTGTGTGTTCGGTTGAAGGGGTGGAAAAGTAAGAGGGTGGAAAACTTTTTTGTTCGGTTGGAGAGAAAAACGGAAACTATGAGGACATGGTAGATAAACGAATGAAAAAAAAATTAATGTCATAAGATACTGTTGTTGTATGTGCCTAGATCATGTATATTTGAGCTTTGTCTATTTTCTGAGTCTATGTTTCACATGCTTAGATTTGTATGCATGCAGCTATATGAACACATAAACAGCAAAATCTACATACACGCATCAGATTTCAAACATGTTTGAAACAATCTCCAAACCCCAAACCAGAAAATACCCATTTTGAAACAAAATCAAACCCATTTCAAGCTGACCACAAAACCCAAAATCCCCTGTTTTTTGAACCCAAAAGGAACCAAACAAACAATAATAAAAAGAGGAGCTTTCGGCCATGGAAACAGACATCACTGTTTGATCAACAAGAAACAATAGATAATGAGGACAAGAAAGAGTAGATCAGGTTACGTTTAAAAAAAAAAAAAGAGAGAGACAAAGAAGAGAACCTGGCCGGACCTTTTGGTGAAGGAGATGAGAAGCAATTTTGTGTGTTGTATTGAAGGAGAAGTGAAATATCAGGTGGGTAGGTGGGGAGGGCAAATAAAGTGGTCAACATTGGTGGGTGGGAGGGATTTTTTGGTAAAATAACTTTGGTCAGGACCGGCCCCAATCAACGCATCAGTTTTCCTCCCACATTTTCCTCCCAAATTGGGAGGAAAACTTATGTGGGCCCGGGAGGAAAATTTTCCTCCCGGGTTTTCCATCCACCCTGCATTTTCTCTCCAAACGAATAGTGGAAAATGCCTAATTTTCCACCCTTAGTTTTCCATCCCCCTATTTTCTCTCCAAACGGACGGAGCCTTAAAGTCAATTTAATCCCTGAACACCGTTAGCCACGTTAGTCTCTTCTCTCTTCTCCTTCCCTCACTCTCTTTCTCCCTAACCTCAAATTTGCCATAGCCACAGGCAAAACAACAACCCAATTCTACTTGTACCAAAACTCAGCCAAATCCACCACAACAACAAACCCAAATCCAAAAAACCAAACTCACCACTATAGCAAAATGACCACCATAGCAGAACCCACAACCACCCCCACCCCCACAACAAATCCAACCCCATATCAAAGCCCACCACCACTGAAAACCCCACTGACCACCACTGAAAACCACCACTGACCACAATATCCAAATAACTCACAACAAATCTAAACCCATATCGAAACCCACCACCACTAGCCACAAAACCCAAACAAACGACAACAAACCCACCACCACCACAACAAAACCACCACATATTGGTACCCATAACCACCCCTAAAGAAAATTCACCACCAATGGAACCCACCACCACTGAAAACCCAAATCCCAAAAACCCATAGCAAATCAAAACCATAATTGGCAACCCACAACCAAGCCAAACCACCAGCCCACGCACCACTTTCTTTGCTTGAGAGAGAAGAGATAGCTAATCCAAACCACCAACCCATCAAGGGTTAATTCGGCCAAGCAAAAAAAGAAAGAAAAGAAAATAGAACAAGCAAAGGAAAAAGAAAGTAGAACAAGCAAAGTCAGAGAGAGAGAGAACGATCGTGGAGCTCGCAACAACTATGGCTTGCCGGCGGTAGCCATGATATTTTGGGGGATTAAAGTTTAGGGTTAGGGAGAGGATGAGAAAAGGATGAGATGAGAGATCAGAGGAGAGAGTGTTGAGAGAGATGAGAGACTCAAATGACTACCGGACTTAAACGTTGTGTAGGGACAAAATTGGGCATAAGGACTAAATTGGTTAATTTTGAAAAGTTTTGGACTTGGTTGGTATTAACTCAAATCTCAGGGGTGGTTTGTGAAATTTACCCTTTATTTTATTTTGAATTATCTTGTGTAGGTATTTTTATTCCGTCAAATAAAAGATTTGGCTTCAAGCACAAGCATCTAGCATAAAGAGATGGTCATTTATAAACACCCTATTTCACATCTGGCCATAAATTCAAGACAGAGAAAAAAGGTTGTTTCACTATTCAAGGGGTAAAATTAATAAATTATCATTTTATGCCATTAGAGACTTCGAATCCAATCTAAATTCTCACCCTCAAAAAAAAAAAAAAAAATCCAAACTAAATTCTATCACAATGTTTAATGAACAAAAAGCCATTTCTTGTACAAAGATTAGAGTATCATACTTGAAGATGATGAGAAATCAGACTTCAACACTTTGAGAAACATGATTTAAAATTGAATTGAAGACATAGGATAACGAATAAATATATTAATCCTTAAAAAACAATTGTGCAATTAAAAATAAACAAAATGTTTAATGAGGGAAATCTTCTGGGTGTATGAAGGATGTAGTTCCTTTTCCAGTGACATTTTTGGGGGTGATATTAAGGAAGACGAGAAAATGAAGGAGAGCGTCTCTCTCTGGCCTTTGCCCAGCTCTTATGGATGAGAGGGAGAATTGGAACGTGTTTAATTTCAAGTGGGTTTAGACTTTACAGACTGGGGTTCACGTCTTAGTGGGCTGGTTTTCAAGAGTCTAACGTGTTGATTGGCGAAGGACCCAGATGGGTTGGGTGTAAATGCTTTGTGTTGTTTGATGTCGACTTGGATTGAACTTTGCTTAATTTGAGCTGGGCTCTAGATTTAAGTGCAACTTTTGGCTCAATATTTTTGGATGAGTTGTGTTTGTATATTGATAATTTTTGGGTGGCTAAGAATTAGGAACTTAAACTTATTATGAGAATCTCAACATTGTTATATAATTGAGCCTGATGCTCAGGCTCTCTTTAGCCCTTGGTACATGCTATGCAGGATCATAAATTAGAGCCAGGTTGGGAAGTCAGTAAGCATGATTTTGTGTGTGATATTTAGTCTATCTTGAAGACTTTAAAGAGACAAAGCTACTTTGTTTAGAGTAAGTCCAGTACCATAATTATTTCCACAAATTTATCACAACTTGTTCACGTAGCGATTTGTGAGTGGTGGAATTGTGGACCCACATCGTTCTATCAAAGTTGTGAAAATTTTTGTGGTAGTAGACTTACTCGTTTGTTTAAGTTCTTAATAGATATTATAATACAACAACCCACCATTGCTGTAATTGGGCTCTTGTTTGATTTTTCTAATTTTCAAGGTCTTTTGCAGTTTTATTACTCCCTACCAACTTTTCTTGGGAGTTTTCTCATTCTCTAATGTATGATATTAATTTTTCTGATTAATGAAAGTTTCATTTAAATAAATAAAAAAGACTAGGATTTTTTTTTTTTTTTGGCTAAATAAAAGACTTAGGAAAAATTTAGGTTGGTAACACTATCTGGATATTTGTAATTTCTGTAGGGTGTAGGTAGTATTTGAGGTGAAAAGAAAATTTAAAATTTGCAGTGAACCCAGAAATTTCAAGAGGACAAAAAGGCTCTCAATACAGGCAGGGTCCATATGTGAAATAAAAAGAAGGCCCAAAAATTAATCTAAATGGTCTGTTATTCTTTATTTTAAAATAGATCCAATACCAATTCAACAAGCCCAATCTAAAGTCGAAAATGGGTTTACTTGAAAATCAATAGGCCTGTCATAGAAAAGCCCAACTTCAACTTCACGTGAATGAACTGTATGAAGACAAATTCAACATAGTTGGCCTATCATATGGATAATGTAAATTACTAATTCTATATTAAGTATTTATTGACAGATCAAGTGTAGCCTAAACCACTTGTAAATGAATTCAGCAAAAAAAAAGAAAAAACCACTTGTAAATGAAGTGTGTGTGTGTGTGTGTGTGTAAATTGTTGATGGGAATGAAGAATAATATTTTGGGTTTGGTTGCTAACAAATTCTGATGACCTATGATTATCTATTTGTTCTTACGTCTAAGCTTGATATTATCACTCTAACTAAAGACTATTTTTATAACTAAAACAGATTTCCCAGTTCTCCAAAACACTAACAGATACTATCAACATCCTCTTGTTTAGTTCTTTGCGGGTTGGTAAAGCATCCCATGCTATTTTCTAGATCAATAACTTTAACCTTTCTTGCATCTTTATCTTCCATAAATTTTCCTCTCACTGGGAAGTAGGGGACTAGTTTGAAGAAATCTGGTTCTTTGCTCTAAATGGTGTATATCTTACAGTGAAACCTTTTGCTTTGGTTATGTACCCAGCTTCATTTACCAATCTAGCGGAAGAGCAAAATTCTAATTTTACAAATACAATTAGCTGTTGCTTGGTCAAAAACTTGGAATAGCTTATTTCTATCCTAGGTTCTACCATCTTCAAGTATTAAAGTCTTTCCTTTCAAAAAAAGTCTTAAAGTCTTTGACCAAATTCAATTCTGGAGGCATATCTCCTCGAGGCTTTGGAATGAACCCATATAACAGAGTCATCCATGACCATAGGTCATCCCAAATACAGGTAGATGAGTTCGATCCCACTAATAAGCAACTTCCCTTCTTTAAAGTTTCTTTGCTGCAAAATATTTTTCCACAGCCAATATAAGCCAATTTTGGGTGAGGGAGCTTACATGAAGCTTTTTCCTCTAAGGTAGAGTCAGTTTTCTATCTTATCTGAGTTTTGAGCCAAATTCCAACTCAATTTTGTGATAAGGACTCTGTTGAAATCTTGCATTCTTCTTAAGCACAAAACACCTTCTTTAGGCTTGCACAATGATGACTAGCTTTTTAGTGGTAAGCAGTTCCTATTTGAATTCTCACCCCATAAGAAAGATCTACAAGCTGCATTAATTTTTATTAGTACACACCATTTTTGGAATCTTAGGGGACGATATTGTGTATATAGGAGTGGTTGTTGCCACAGACTTAATCAAAGTGAGACAACCAGCTTGTGAAAGTACTTTGGCCTTCCAGATTTTTAGCATAAATTGATAGTTATAGAAAGGAAAGTGTTTCATTGTTGTAGCCATAAATGAAATATTCTTCTTCTTAGTAGACTGGAAGGCCGACCATAGCAGAATGCACAAATGAGTCGACTTTTTGGTAGAAATAAAAATGAATTTTGAGGGCAATAAATGATGGTAAAGGTTTTGTTGCAGACAAAATTATGTGGCAGCAAAAAGAAAGCAATATGTGTCCAAGATTCACATGCAATGCACATAACCAAGAACACTTGTTCTTTTCTTTTTTGCTGTCGTATAATTCTTGTATGCAACAATTGTTATATATAAGTGTTGAGGTACAAATTTTTGGGCCCTAATTTCTTTAACCCACTCACAAAGTACCCACACAAGCCCAATAATTATTTTGAAGCCCACATAGATATCTCCCACAAATATTTCCTACATACATAAGCCCCACAATTTACTTTGGGCCCTCTCACAAATGTTACCCACTATATTCCACATATTACCCAACTGGGGTTTTCACAAAAAACGCCCATCACCTAGCTACCAACATTGGGCCACAAGATTATACTTCCTCCACAAAAAGCCCAAAATCATTTAACTTGTGAGCAAGACCCAAAAAGCCCAACAAAACCCTTTACTAAGCTCGTTGTTACACGACACCATTCTAAGCCCGTTGCTACACGGAACCTTACAAAGCCCGTTGCTACACGGCACCTTACAAAACCCGTTGCTACACGGCACCTTACAAAGCCCGTTGCTACACGGCACCTCTAAGCCCGTTGCTACACAGCAATATTTTTTTACAACAAAATCTTAAACTATTTTACAAAGCCCAAATACTAATTTGGCAAACTATTTTACGAAGCCCAAATACTAATTTGGCAACTATTTTCTAAAGCTCAATACTAATTTGGCATTATTTTCATAAAGCCCAATATTAAATTGACACTATTTTACAAAACCCAAATACTAATTTGGCAAACCATTTTACGAAACCCAAATACTAATTTGGCAACTATTTTTTAGAGTCCAAATACTAATTTGGCACTATTTTCATAAAGCCCAAATACTAATTTGGCAAATTATTTTACAAAGCCCAAATACTAATTTGGCAACTATTTTCTAAAAGCCCAATATCATTTTGGCACTATTTTACAAAGCTCAAATACTAATTTGGCAAACTATTTTACGAAACCCAAATACTAATTTGACAACTATTTTCTAAAGCCCAAATACTAATTTGGCACTATTTTCATAAAGTCCAATATTAAATTGACACTATTTTATAAAGCCCAAATACTAATTTGGCAAACTATTTTACAAAGCCCAAATACTAATTTGGCAACTATTTTCTAAAAGCCCAATATCATTTTGGCATTATTTTACAAAGCCCAAATACTAATTTGGCAAACTATTTTACGAAGCCCAAATACTAATTTGGCAACTATTTTCTAAAGCTCAAATACTAATTTGGCACTATTTTCATAAAGCTCAATATTAAATTGACACTATTTTACAAAGTCCAAATACTAATTCGGCAAACTATTTTACAAAACTCAAATACTAATTTGGCAACTATTTTAACCCAATATCATTTTGGCACTATTTTACAAAGCCCAAATACTAATTTGGCAAATTATTTCCTAAAGCTCAAATATTATTTGGCAACTATTCCAACTATTTCCTAAAACCCAAATGTTATTTGGCAACTATTTCATGAAGCCCAATATTATCTTGGCAAAAGCCCAAATATTATTTTGACAGGTATTTACAAAATTTAAATATCATCTTAACAATTATTGCACATATACCAAATCCCTTACTCATGAGAAATATTAGTATTCATTCTTCAAGGAATGCTTCTCTTGCAAAGTTTATAAAAGCCCATGAATATCCTCCATAGCAAAATTCCTCATTTTATAAGAAAAATCAGGCCCAACGCAGCCCAAATATAAACCCAGCTGGGGCCAGCCTAGGCCACACTCAAGTCCCAGCAGCTGGAGCTCACGTGAGCCAATGAGCCAAAACTCAGCACAAATTCAGCAGTTGGAGCCCACTCCCATTAGGTTCCAATTTGTCCAATCAAGTCAACACAGTACACATGTCCATCAGGGGTCAAACCTCTCCTCTACAAGCTTAAATATCATCATTTATTGTGTGACATAAAGTTGAAACAGACTTGACATAAGGCTGAAAAGACTTGACCAGAAGCTGAAAGCACTTTAGCCAGCCATCTCCTCTTTCTTCTCCAAACCATTCAGTCAAACATCAGAGACAGCCATTAAAGCTCTTGAAGCAAGTTGAAATCAACTCATTTTCATGCTAAAAAATATGTATTTTCTGGTTCATGGACCAAGTAGATGAACCCCTCATGGGGAAACATAGGGAAATGTGGCTTGGAGGGCACCATGGGGATCCCAGCAGAGCTCCTAGCAAAGGCTCTAAGGTTGACACTTGGCTTGGGGTGATGTAACTTGCCTTTGGGAGCTCTGAACTTAGTAAGCAGTACATTCAAGGTCATTAGCTTAATGCATGCTCAAACCTCCATCAACCAAGACCAATCAACATTAATGTTAAGTCAGAATCCCAACTGATATTACCCCAAAACAGCAAGAGTCTTCCAAAAGGTTAAGCTTATCATTCTTAGCTAACATTCTAAGAACAAATCCCTAAGGATTTTCTGAAGATTAGGGAAGATTTAGCAAAAGTTATTTGCCAATTTCCCTCTAAATCTCAACTATAAATAGAACCCTCAATTGACGCCTCAAGGGGGGGGACAAGGAAGACACCAAGAAACATATTCACAAAGGAAAACTCTCAAAAAAACCTTTCTGTATCAACTTCTCAAAATCCCAACAAAGTTCTAAGTCACAAAATTTTCATTCTAAAACATGGAAACTGAATTCCCCCACTCCTAGCTTAAAAACACCTCTCATACCTCAAGTTAAAAGGCACACAGCTCCTCCCCAACAGAAAGTTCCAGTAGCCCTTTATACACTCACACTAATGCCTCTTTTTACTCATTAAATATACTACACCCAAGATCATGCCTTGGCACCATGATGATCTTGCTGCACGAGCTAGGATCTCTCTCTCTCCCTTCATCTCACACTAAGTTTTCTCCATTGTTTGTTACCATGGAACCCATGACATTTACTTACTCTTTTACTATTAATGGTTATGATGTAACTGTTACAATAGAATTTTTTCCTCATATTAACGTATTAGAAGATTTTTCCTCAGAACTAACGAATGATGAGTCCTAAAATATGGATGTTTCCCTCAATCTTTGAAAAACTTTATTGCTGAGTTATTTTTCTACAGAACTATTTTTATGGCTGGGTTATTTCCTGTAGAAATATTTTCACGGCTGGGTTATTCTTTTCTGCAGAAGTACTTTACAGTTGGGTCACTCTTTTCATAGAAATACTCTACAGCTGGGTTACCCTTTTTTCTCTGGAAATATTTTACGGCTGGGTTATTTTCTGCAGAAGCACTTTACCGCTGGGTTATTTTCTACAGAAACACTTTACTGCTGGGCTATTTCTTACAGTAGGCTTTTTAACCATGCTGACGTGTTTACTGTATGGATCACTTAAGGGTCGTTCTTGTAAGTCTCAATTTAGGCCCGGGGCATAAAAATATTATGGATTATTTGGATCTTTGCTGATAGCCTTTAGGCCATGTATCAAGCCCATCGTCGAGTTTCGATTTAGACCCCCAGCCCAATATAAATCTCATTTGTCGGAAAGAAAAATTTTTCGCCCCCGACATTTTGGCGACTCCACTGGAGACCCTACTGAAGCCAAAAGTTCACCATGCCTCCTAGATTGCGGAGTAGCCGACAGGAAGGGACTCAAAACGATAGTCCCCCAGCAGCACAAAGCCATAACAGCCCAGCCACACAAGGAGAATGGGCTGGCCAACATGGATTTAACCAAGAGGATGCTGACCACCGATTCTCTTTCCTCATGGAGACTTTACAAGGAATGCAACAAGCTCAGCTCGAGTTTGCTGAATCTGTGAGGATCTTAAGAGAAACTCAGAGGCCAACACCCCAGCCGTTACATGAAGGACCAAATCCTAGAACCCAACAGGAGAAGGGGCCAGCCGTTGGGAATCCTCAGTCTGGTGAGCAAAATGCATCTCTTCCTCAATTTGTTACATTATTTGATCTCACTGCTTTGTTCGTAGGCCACCTTACCTAGCTGAGTTACTAAGCAAGCCATATTCGGAAAAATATGAGACTCCCACCTTCTCTCTTTATGATGGGAGGAGAGGGAATGCAATTGAGCATGTTAATAAATTTCTTGATTCTATGGGTCATTTTGCTGAAAATGGTGATCTTTGCCTAAGAGAGTTCTCAAAATCTCTTACCGATTGTGCTTACACATGGTATTCCACTCTTCAGCCAGGTTCCATTGCTACGTGGGACGACATGGTTGAAAATTTTTGCTCAAAATATTTTCATGGAGAAGAAAAAGTTACCATTCTTACACTTCACAACACCAAGCAAAAGTCCTCCGAATGACTCCTTGATTTCATCCGACGATTTAGGGATGCTACTCTTGATTGTTATGAGCAGTACAAAGAACAAGAGCTTGTTGAGATTTGCATTGACAACATGTCTCATGAATACCGTGCCCATTTAGAGAACCTTGATATAATTCAGTTTGCCTAGCTGCTTCATAAAGCTCGAAAGACGGCCGTTTCAGTCAAGCCTCCCACCACCAAAAAGGCTAAACCAGAAAAGAAAAGTGTTCCCCATGCTCTCACAGTCACCAGCGGTGAACCAATGGTTGGAGAAAAGCAAAAAAGGGAAGAGGAGGAAGAGTACCCTCCTATACCATGCACCGATGAAGAAATGAATGCCGTCATTGACAAATGGATGCAGGTGGATCACTTAAGCCATTCAAGCCTATCCGAGAGCCTACTCCAGAGGATATGAGAAAGCTTTTCTATTGTCGATATCACTGATATGTGAGCCATGGAACTATAGATTGTAGAGCAGTTAGGAGAACATTTCATAAGAAGATTTCTAATGGTACTTTGAACCTCACTCGTGAACAAGGAATCCAGTGGAACCCACTGCCTCAGCATCCTAGGGGGAAGGCCACAACAGCTATACTTTTTCATGATAAGGCTGATGACAATGAAGCTGCTAGCGGTATAGGTTTGCCCCCAGTAGCTATCCCTCCTCTTCAAAGAAGCCCTGCCTTTCAGACTTTGTTCAATCAGTTGGGGCTCAAAGAAGATTCAAGGAGAACAGCAACAAAAGCTCTTGCATCCATTGCAACCAGCTCTAGAACACATTCTCTCACGGCTGAAGCAAATGCTAGCCGAGCCTTCTTAGAGACTACTAATGCCATTACCTTCACCAATTAAGACATGGAGGTACAACACCTTGATCATAGTAAACCGTTGTATATTGCTACTCAAATTAATGATGTTCACATAAGAAGGGCACTAGTAGACACTGGTGCATCACTTAATCTCATACCAGCCAGCACACTTAAAGTAGCCGGGATCCCACTCAGCAGAATCACTAGGGCCCCTATTGAGGTTTTTAGTTTTGCTGAAATTCATGAGTGCACTCTTGGCAGTATACAATTAGTTCTCAAAGTAAAGCCCATTGTTGCCCTAACCAAATTTCATGCTATTGATTCATCTGTTTCTTATCATGCTTTACTTGGGAGGCCACGGCTTTATAAGCACAAGCCTGTGCCCTCCACTTATCACCAATGTGTCAAAGGAAGATTCAATGGTAAGCCTTTACGCTTCCTTGCTAATCTTACACCATTTGATCTATTCGAGGCGCATTATTTTGAGGCTACCTTTTATGATGAGCTCACCCCAAGTGGGGAAGACTCTACCTCAAGGTCCGTTGGGATTCCATTACCCGATTGGCAAGATATCGAGAATAATCCAAAGATAGACATGAGGTTTTTCCTTGATCAAAGGGAAAAGAAAAAAGAACATGGGGAAACCCCTAGTGGTGCCTCACAGCCGCAATGCGTACATATCCAGCTGCGGGACAGTCGTTTGGGGTATCATTTATAACGGTACACGGGGCCTAGCTATCTCAAATAGAAGGGTCCCGGACTGAATGAAGCAAGTACTACACCAACTTGCTGTTACTCTCAAGAAACAGAAGCTCCAGTAGTAGAAGAAAATCTGCCCAGCAGTCTGGCAGAACTGTCAGAAGAACCCCCAGCGGTAACTAATTTTTCACCTGATGTAGAACTGGAGTCCATTAATCTCAGTGATGATCCTAGTATCCAGAGGCTAACATTGGTCAATGCAACTTTGCCACCGCTGGAAAAGGCTCAACTCGTTTCATTATTAAAAGAGTACATCGATGTCTTTGCTTGGGAGTACCATGAGATGCCCAGTTTGGATCCCAACTTAGTAGCACATGCTCTCAATGTGGAACCAGGGGCAAAACCAGTAGGGCAGCCCATGTGGACGTTCCATCTTGAGGTTGAAGCTCAGATTATTCAAGAAGTTTAAAAGCTCCTCACAGTTGGGTTCATCAAGCCTATCATGCACCCAAAGTGGCTTTCAAATATCGTACTGATCAAGAAGAAGAATGGACAAATACGATGCTGCATTGACTTCAGAAATCTTAATAAAGCATGACCCAAAGATGAGTTTCCACTTCCAAATATGGATATGCTCATTGATTCAGTTGCTAGGCATGCTATGTTCTCATTCATGGATGGTTTCAGCGGTTATAATCATATCAGAATGTCATCCAAAGATGCAGCCAAAACAGCCTTCCGAACTCCTATGGGTAACTTTTACTATACCGTTATGCCTTTCGATCTCAAAAATGCCAGAGCCACATACCAAAGGGCTATGACCGTAATCTTTCATGACATGATGCATAAATAAATTGAAGATTATGTGGATGACATTGTTGTGAAGTCCAAAACAAGAGAAGACCATCTTGCTGTCTTGAAAAAGATATTTGAAAGATGTCGACTTTACAAGCTTCGCATGAATCCACTCACATGTGCCTTTGGAGTTACTGCTGGGAAATTTCTGGGATTTATTGTCCACCAAAGAGGTATAGATGTTGATCCTAGCAAAGTGCAAGTCATTGCTACTATAAAGCCACCTACTACACTCACACAACTTAAAAGCTTCCTTGGTAAACTCTCATACATTCAGCGATTTATTCCCGGTCTTGCTGCCCTCATATCTGTCTTTACACCACTACTGAAAAAAGGAAGACCCTTCTGCTGGGATTCCAAATGCTAGCAGACATTTCTCCAGCTGTAGCAACTCATGACCAGACTACCAACCATATGTGCACCCATCCCAGGGAAACCACTTAAGTTATATTTGGCTACCAATGATGAGGCAATAGGAGCACTTATAGCCCAAGATGATTAAGAAGGGGTCGAGAAAAGGGTTTTTTACATTAGTAGAAAATTAAAAGATGCTGAAACTCGCTATCCAAGGGCTAAAAGGACTTGTCTTGCTCTAATATATGTTGCCCAGCGGCTGTGTCATTATCTGCTAGCTCACACAGTAAAACTCTTAACAAAATCTCATCCAATCCACTCATTCTTGAGGCGACCGGTTCTTTCTGGAAGGCTAGCACAATGGCTCTTGCAATTATCTGAGTTTGAAATCATAGCAATTACCCTAATGGCTATAAGGGGTCAAGCCATCATTGATTTACTGTCAAACTTTCCCGGTGAAGACAGTTGGGACATTACTGATGATGTACCTGGAGAGTTGCCAGTAGTTGCACTGATAGAAGCAGCTGGGGCTGCTTGGACTTTATGGTTTGATGGATTCTCTACCGCCTCTAAAGGAGGGGCTGGGATAGTCCTATCCAAAAACAATGGAGAAATATTAGCTATGTCATTCAAGCTTGATTTTCCATGCACCAACAACATAGCTAAATATGAAGCTTATCTTACGGGACTAGCGGTAGCTCGTGAAATGGGTATCAAACATCTTCAAGTGATTGGAGATTCAAACCTGGTTGTCTGCCAAGCTAGAGGAGATTTCGTACTCAAGGAACCATCTTTAGCTCCATATAGAGTAATGGCTCAAAGGTTGGAGGACTCTTTTGAAGAATTCAATATTGAACATTCCTTAAGGTCCGACAATCACTTCGCCGATGCCTTAGCCACATTGGGATCAAAAGTCAGATTTGAAGGTGCAACTGTAGACGTAACTATTGTGAAAAGACCTATTCCAGTTATACAAATGCTAAAAAAAGAGTTCTTTGATCAACTGTTGGGTCAGGCAGATTGGCGGTCTTCCATTAAAGAAGCACTATTATCACCAGATGAGAAGGATCATTTGAAGGTACTCAAAGATTATGCTATAATGGCTGGAGAGCTGTACAAGAAGCTGCCTTGAGGGGTTCTAGCTAGGTGCTTGAGCCTTGGTGAGTCCACTAAGCGATTAAAAGAAGTCCATGAAAAATCCTGTGGTGCCAGTGGTTCTATCAGCCTCTACAGACGCCTCTAGCGGTTGGGCTATTATTGGCCAGAAATGAGCAAACAAGTTGCTACTATCCAAGAACAATGCACCAGCTGCCAATATGCTTTTGATTAGATCGATTCATGTGCAGCCTTTACCACAAGTGATTGGCGTATACCCTTCCTTGAATATCTTATAGAGGGCATCTTGTCCGACAACCATGAGGAAGCCTACCGCTTGTGAAAGTTGGCTACTTGCTATTTTGTGGAATGAGGTATTCTTTTTCAGAAAGGGTTCAATGGGGAGCCTTTGAGATGTCTAAGGGCCTCCGAAACACAATCGGTTATGCAAGAAGTACATGCGGGAGCGTGTGGTGACTATCAAGGCAAAAGGAGACTTCTCTAATAGCTGCTCAATCTAGGGTATTTCTAGCCCACCATGAAACAGGATGCAGCTAAATGTGTGAAAACTTGCCATACTTGCCAAGTCCATGGGAATCTCATACATACTCATCCCACCAACCTCCAAAACATGATGACTCCTTGGCCATTCCATACTTGGGGGCTTGACCTAATAGGCCCCATCAATCCACCATCCAAGGGTCATATTTGGATACTAGTGGCTACCGAATACTTCATGAAATGTGTTGAAGCCATTTCCCTAAAGAAGGCTACAGGCCCAGCCGTTGCGAATTTTATCCGGGAGCATATAATTTGCAGATTTGGCATTCCTCACAAGATTGTTACTGATAATGGCACTCCTTTTGTCAACAAAGATGTCTAAAAATTACTTGGTCACTGCCGCATCAAGCACCGCAAGTCCACTCCTTATTATCTGCAAGGCAATGGCCAAGTGGAAGCCATCAACCGAGTTCTTTTGAGAATTCTCAGCAAGATGGTGCATGAATATGAGGGTGGTTGGACTGAACACCTGCTAGAAACCCTATGGGCATACCGAAGCTCAAGCAAAATAGCCACCAGTCTCTCACCATTCTCTCTTGTGTATGGTACCGAGGCTATATCTCCAGTTAAGCTATTGGTTCCTACCCCGAGGGTTATTCATGGACAAGAAATAGACATAGATGTTGTTGCTTGTGCAGAGGTCAGAACTGTTGACCTTGAAACCTTGGAAGAGACACAAAATCTTGCCTATAATCGTACCCAGCAGTATCAGCAATAGATGGCCAATGCTTACAACAAAGCCATGAAATTCAGGATTTTTGTCAAGGGACAAATGGTTCTAAAGGCAGCTAACCATGTAAGGAGGAATATCTCAGCACCCTCTAAGTTTGCCCCAAGTTTAGGAGGGGCCCTATCTCATAAGAGAAGCCAATGATAGCAGTTATTATTGTCTAGCTATGGCAGAAGGAGAAAGTCTTGCGAAACCTATCAATGGCAAATTTCTTAAGTTGTACTATGCTTAACTTGACTTTCAAGTATGTACCAAGTAACTCTTTTTTGTATGCTCTTGAACCACTACTACGATATGAATAAGAATTAAGCATTGCCTTTTGCCTCAAACATGAATTTCTTACATTTGCAAATACTCTAATATTGCTCTCTATACATAAGTATACATATCCAAAACCAAACAAAGTCACAGCTCTAACAGCTGGGCATCTTGAATCAAAATAGTCATGAACACAACGAGCATTTTCAAAATTGCATAAATGATTTCCATGACTATATTTCTGCCTGAATATACTCTTCTTTGATAAATAAATCTTTTTTTCATATAATAAGTTCATATACTTGTGCATAAACAAAAACACAGCTTGCACAGCTGGGGAAATATTGAGTTACCACATAAAGTTCATATGGCTGGTGCACCTTTACACACAGCATAGCCTACATAGCTAAATAAATCCGAAATTCTTAACATGTTTCATTGCATCATAATCCAAAACAACTATTTAAATACTAAGCTACTAATGACAATGAAAGAAAAGCTAGTCAAATAAGCCATCGCCAAAGGTTTTCGCTGAGGAAGAAGCACCTCTAGCTAATGAAGACCACACCATGTCATCTCTCTTACTTAGTAAAAGTGCAAGCTCAGCTCTCTTCGCTGCATTTCTTTCTCAAGAATAGCTATCTTCACTATAAGCTCCTCATCTCAAGCAATACAAGTCTCAGCAACAGCCTGAATCTTGTCAAGAATGAATTGGACTCCAAACTTTATGAATAACAAGTCCTTAAGAGCATTCTTCCACTCAAGTGCTTTCTTCAAGTTTGAACTCTCAAGTTTTGTACGCTGCATGTCTAGTAGTGCAACAACAAGCAATTGAAGTCTTGATTTCCTCAATGGACCACCTAACTTGCACTCGGTTAGGAAGTGTGGATGCCTCCTTACAATTGCTGCTAGCAGTGGCTGACCTTCTGCAGGAATCTCTGACTACTAGAACGTGACAGTACTGCCTGAAAGGGGGTGGAAGTTAGCCGCCACTTTCTCATTCTCCTTATCTTCCGCAAATCTCTCCAAGAATTATTCAAGGCTCATTCTCTTGGTGGCAGCACCGGAAGATTCAATCCCTGACTCTACAAGAAAAAAGGGGAGTAAGATTATGTTCCCAGCAGTAGCAGAAAAGCATTCATGCAACCCAGTATTATTGAACAAGGAGTTTGCTTCACTACTTACATGAATAAATCAAGTACATCATACTTGGAGGTTCTTTGCTATGATGTGCATCATAAGTGGTCGGAGAAGCAATTTGCCCTTGGCTGGGCATACCAACAACAGCTTCCCCAGCAGTAATAGTGACTTCAGGAACCTTGCCAGCAGCAGTTTCCCCAATAGTAGCATCAACAACAGGACTCTCACCAGCCATCTCGATATCTCCATCAGTTAGACTTAGAAGACAAAGGACGTCAGCAGAGGAAACGCAAAAAGAAACCGAAGCGAGGAATAGTAGTTTACCAAAGTCAGTAGCCTTAAGGTCATATCCCTCCAATTGCATCTCTTCACACTCACCAGACTGTTGCAGCCATAAGTACACATGGTCAGCACCCATAATGAAGACAAAAAAGGAAAGAAAAAAGAAAGAAAGGATGTAAGAAGATAAGGGCACTGTAAGTGTACCTCTTCTGAAGTCTCAAGAATCTGCACTCTACCAGCACTAGTCTTCCTCCTATATTGCTTCAATGGTGAGGATGAACTAGCAGAGGTAGCAGTTGGGATACTAGACTTAGCAACTGAGGCTGCACCAGAACTAAATTGGACAACAGCTGGGGGTTTGGGACTGCCGGTCTTAGACTTCTTAGCACTTGCTCTTTTTCATCTTGCCATTTTGGACCTGTCTTTAGAGGAGGGTGATTTGCCACGAGATCTTTTGGGTGCACCAGTGGCTGGGTCGGATTCGGGGGCTTTTCTTATGACATTTTTTTCACTCCATTCTATGGGAACCTCGCCCCCATAAACCACCCAGCCATTGAGGTCAGCCCACCACTCAACAAATCCTAAATTCTGCCTAGTAGCCCATGCCAAAGCTGTTCTTGTGTTGGGAACAAGCTGAGTGTTAGAGGAAAGTTCCCTTAATGGAGGATTTATCACCACCTCCTCAACCTCCTAGCTGTTCACATAATCCACAAAGGTATTCATCGCTCTTCTCCAATACAACTTCTGTACGGGCATCGAACCCCCAGGCCCACCATCCTCAAGCCCATGAGTACGACTGCGTTGGCGGGCCAGGCCCCATATCCGTTCGACCCTAGAGAACGATCATCTCCTCACGAGTCCCGGCACCAATCAGTTTAAAATGGCCTCACCTGAGACCGACCTAGACTGTACGGAGTGCCCGAGGGTTAAAAGCGAATTCACCTTAGGTATGGCCGGCAGAACAATCCACGTGTCGTTTGCATCTGATGCCCGAGGTCTTTTCGGCCTTGCCGGCCAAAGGCCCGTGATGCCGTGCCGTATACCCCCGAACACCTCGGAATTTTCCTTGCCGTGACACTACGTGACAATGGAACCAAATTCCGATGCCACCATCGTCCCCTTCTTTCGCTCATAATTGCTCACCACTTACAGAGGATGACATTGGACCTCCCCATCCACTAGAACCAGCCCGCTGCAGCTATAAATAGGAAAGGGAACGTCAAAAAAAGGGTGGTGAAAAAGGGAGAGGGAGAGAGAGGGAGGAAAAGAAGAGAAGAAAAAGAAGAAGGAAGAAGACAAAAACACAAGGGTACCACAACGAGGAATCACCCCATAGCAGGAAACGCCAAAAGCCCACTATACAAATAGATTGTGAGCCCAACGTCCTCTAGGTCCATACGCCGCCTTTGGGTGCGCACAATTGGCGCCGTCTGTGGGAAACTCCTGCGCAGCGGTGGTTCTTTGCGAGGCACCTTGGGAAAATGTCGGGGAGTGGACGTGCAAGCTACGCCGAGAGTGGTTCTGGCGGGTCGTCGCAGGGGTCAACATGGCGAGAAAGGAGACAGAAGGGACACGAGGACCGGCGGCAAGACGAGGAAGGGGAGTCCGGGCTGGGGGAAAGATCGTTTCATACCCCGACTCACGCGTCGGGGCGTAGCCGCCGCGAAAGAGAAGATGACGATCCCAGGGAAAGGGATCGGGAGCTAGGGCGGTTACGTGGATTGGTGAGGGAACTGGAGTTAGAAGCCAGAGCCAGAGGTCGGAGGATGGAACATGGACGGCGCAGGGGAGGGTCCACCAGCCCTGAGCACCGCCGCGCAGAGGGATCACACCAGTCCGAACTCTATCGGCGTCGCGAGCGCTCACGAGAATACGCGAACCATGGCTCGGCCTCCCCAGGCGAAGGGCGACCACGAAACGCAGCCATGGACGCCATGAGTAAAGCACTGCGCCAGGCTGCCCGATCTCTGTTTTCAAGGGAAATCGAGAACGCCCAAATGCCGAGCAGATTCACGAGGCCACCGTTCAACTCCTACACGGGAAAGACCGACCCCGTAGAACACGTAAGCCATTACATCCAGATGATGTCCCTACACGCCCATAATGACGCGTTAATGTGCAAAGTCTTTCCGTCGAGCCTCGATCCAACGGCCCTAAGGTGGTTCAACGGGCTAAAAAAAGGGTCGGTCCACAACTTCTCAGAATTGATTCAGGAGTTCGGTATACGGTTCATGACGTGCAGCAGAGTACCCCAACCTGTTGACGCCTTGCTGTCAATGAAGATGGGGGCCGGAGAAACCCTTCGCAGCTACACTGGTCGGTATTGGGAGTTGTACAACGAAATCGGCGGGGGTAACGAGAAGATCGCGGCAAGCACCTTCCGCCTGGGACTTCCCGAAGAATCGGGGTTAAGGGAATCTCTAACGAGGAAACCCCCCGAAGATATGAGGCAACTGATGAGACGCATCGAAGAATTCAAGCGCTTGGAAGATGACCGGCTGCAGAGCAAGGGGAAGGCTCCGATCGCAAACTGCCCTCGAGGTGGCGGTTTCCAACCCCGGCCTAGGAGGGACTTCAGAACCCAAGAGCTCGGGCCGACAATAGGAAGTGTCAACGTAACATTCAAAGAGCCGGTCCACAGGATTATTGATAGGATAAAAAATGAGCCTTACTTTAGGTGGCCGAACAGAATGCCCGGAGATCCGTCAAGGAGAAACCAGAATTTATTTTGCACGTACCACAAGGACAAGGGGCACACGACAGAGCAATGCCGGGTGCTCAAGGACCACCTGGAGCAGCTGGTAAACGCCGGGCACCTAAAGGAGTTCGTGGCAGCAAGGAACCAAGGGTCCGGGCACGGAGATCACAACCGCGGAAACCCACCCTTACCTCCCATGAGGATAATTGAGGTCATCCACGCCGTCCCAAGGGGGATCTCGGCAAGGGACGTCTTGACCGTTACCTCGGCCGGTGCAAGCCTGGGCGATTGCCATCCGGAAAAGAAACCAAGATGCACAACCCCGACCATTGCCTTCGATGACGGGGATATGAAGGGCACCATTCAACCACACAGTGACGCCTTGGTAGTCATGGCCCGCGTAAGAGGGTTTTTGGTGAAAAGGATGATGATAGACCAGGGAAACGGGGCAGACGTGATGTACCCCAACTTATACAGGGGGCTCGGTTTGAGAAATGAGGATTTGTCCAGGTACGACGCACCGCTCATGGGGTTCGACGGCCATATGGTTGTCCCAGAAGGGAAAATTTCACTCCCCGTCAGCATGGAGGGGAAGGAGGTGACGGTAACTTTCATAGTGATCGCATCCTATTCGCCGTACACGGCGATCCTCGGAAGACCCTGGATTCACGAGATGGGGGCAGTCCCGTCCACACTGCATGTCAAGGTCAAATTCCGCACAGAGGAAGGCGTCGCGGAAGTAAAAGGATGCCAACTAGCAGCGAGGCAATGCCTAATGGCCGCCGCGAACGTGGTGGCCGATCAAACAAAGTCTGCCGAGAAGTCTTCCTTGTAGCAATTACAGCAACCCGAAGCTGGTGCGGGAGTTGGGTGTGCCGAGGACGTGTTAAAAGTGAAGATTCTACCGGACGACAACAAGCATTTTCGGCTGGGGGCGGGCCTCAAGGATGAAGAAAAGACGGAAATGTTACTTTTTCTCGTACAGAATGTCGATGTGTTCGCATGGAGTCCATATGAAGTACCGGGGGTCGACCCCGAGTTTATAGTCCACAGGCTCAATGTGGATCCAACGCACTCCCCGAGAAGGCAGAAGCCGAGGAGGTCGGCAAAGGAGCATGTCGAGGCAATAAGGCTGGAGGTAGCTAAATTGGAGGAGGCAGGAGCCATACGGGAGATTTTCTTCCCGGACTGGCTGGCCAACACCGTGGTGGTACGAAAAAAGAGCGGCAAGTGGAGGGTATGCGTCGATTTCACTGACTTAAACCGAGCATGTCCCAAGGATCCTTTTCCCATGCCGAAGATTGACCAACTGGTGGACGCTACGTGCGGGCACCCCCGACTAAGCTTTCTAAACGCCTTCCAGGGTTATCACCAAATCGCGCTGGCTGTCGAGGATCAGGAAAAAACGGCGTATATCACACCTGACGCCAATTACCACTATACGGTCATGCCGTTCGGACTAAAGAACGCATGGGCCACATACCAACGAATGATGACAAGGATGTTCAGGGATAAGATTGGGCGGACGGCGGAAGTGTACATCGATGACATGGTGATAAAAAGCAAACAGGAGGGGCAGCATATCGGCGATCTACAGGAGATATTTCGGATACTTAGGCAGCACCGGCTCCGTCTCAACGCCGACAAGTGCACGTTCGGCGTTGGGTCAGGCAAGTTTCTGGGATACTTAGTCACGAAGAGAGGCATCGAGGTCAATCCCGAGCAGATTGACGCCGTGCTGCAGCTCAGTCCACCGACCAACCCGAAAGAAGTCCAGAGATTGACCGGCATGTTAGCCGCCTTGAATAGGTTCATATCAAAATTCGCTGATCGGTGCCACCCATTCTATCAACTTTTGAAGAAATGGAAGGGGTTCTAGTGGGATGCGGAATGCGACAGAGCCTTTGACGACCTGAAGGAATACCTCGGGAGGGCACCGACACTAACAGCACCAGAGCCAGGAGAGGACCTCTATGTATACCTCTCGGTGTCAGAACACGCCGCCAGCGCCGTGCTTCTTAGAGGCAATGGAGTACAACTGCCGGTCTACTACATCAGCAAGACCTTGGTGGACGCTGAGAAAAGATATCTGCCGCTGGAAAAGTTAATATTAGCTCTAGTTCACTCCACCCGGAAACTGCCCCACTACTTTCAAGCTCACACCGTGTACGTCCTAACGGAGTACCCACTGCAGTCACTGCTGAGAAGATCGGATTTCACCGGGAGGATCGCAAAATGGTGAACCCGTTTGGGCTCCTTCGACATCAAATACCGGCCACGAAATGCGGTGAAGGGACAGGTTCTCGCGGACTTTATTGCTGAGTTTTCGCCCAGGGGGCGGGACATTATATGCACGGTGGAGGCCAAGCCTTGGAAGGTGTTCGTAGACGGCGCCTCCAACACTGCCGGGGCGGGTGCCGGGATCGTGGTTATCACCCCGGAAGGCACGAGATTGGAACAATCGTTCAGACTTTGCTTCAGGGCCTCCAATAACGAAGCCGAATATGAAGCACTGCTGGCCGGACTAAGAATTGCTGCAGATTTGGGAGCTACGGCGGTAGAAGTATTCTCGGATTCGAGGCTGGTTGTAAACCAAGTGCGGGGGAGTTTTGAAGCCAAAGACCCACGGATGATCGAGTACTTGCGAGTGGTGAAACACGCGTTAGGACAATTTTGCAGTGCGGTTGTAGAATAAATCCCGAGGGGACAGAACCGCCATGCCGATTCCTTGGCCACCTTGGCAGCATCAATAAACAACGAATTCCCCCGGCTAGTCAGGATAGAATCGATAAAGCAACCGAGCATCAGTAAAAAGTGCGGAGTATTACAAGTTCGGCCGGCCGAGAGGTGCTGGATGGACCCCATAATCGAGTTTTTAGCAGAAGACAAGGTCCCGGAGGACGAAAAAGAAGCAGCGAAAATCCGACGAAGTGCCTCTCGGTACTGGCTATCACCGGATCGAAAACTTCACCGGAGGTCGTTCGGAGGTCCGTACTTGCAATGCCTCCACCCCAGCCTGACTGAATCACTGCTTGCCGAGCTACATGAGGGCCTCTGCGGCAGCCATGTGGGAGGACGATCTTTGGCTCACCGAGCAATGACCCAGGGATTTTGGTGGCCGCAGATGCAGAAGAACGCCCTTGAATACGCCCGAAGATGCGAACAATGCCAAAAACACGCGCCGATGATACATCAACCTGTGGGGAATCTAAACCCCATCAGCAGTCCATGGCCTTTCGCCCAGTGGGGATTAGATATAATCGGGCCCTTTCCCCGATCAACCGGGAACCGAAGATTCGTTCTGGTCGCGGTAGATTATTTCACTAAATGGGCGGAAGCAGAAGCACTGGCCAATATCTGGGATGTAGACGTCATGAGGTTTGTGTGGAAGAACATCGTGACTAGGTTCGGCGCACCGAAGACGTTCATCTCCGACAATGGACTGCATTTCGACAGCAGAAAATTCCGCGAATTCTGTGGGAGTCTCGACATCTGAAATCGGTACTCTACCCCTGCATACCCGCAAAGCAATGGTCAGGCCGAGGCAACGAATAAGGCCATCGTCAACGGGCTGAAAAGGAGGTTGGACGGGGCCAAAGGCAGGTGGGCAGAAGAGCTGCCTAGTGTCCTATGGGCCTACCGGACAACGCCGAGGAGATCTACGGGTGAAACGCCTTTTTCACTTGCCTACGGAGCTGAAGCCGTCATCCCGGCCGAGATAAATCTGTGCAGCAACCGAGTATCGGAATTCACGGCAACCGAGAATGATAAGTTAATGCTGACACAGCTAGACCTGCTGGAAGAGCGTCGAGAATCCGCGGCCATCCGACTGGCACAATACCAGCAGAGGCTCGCCCAGAGACACGACAGGAATGTAAGAAAGAGGAATTTTGTAGCCGGTGATTTGGTGTTACGAAAAGCCGTGGGGAATGCCCGGGACCGTAATGCTGGGAAGTTAGCTCCGGCATGGGAGGGACCGTACCGGGTAACAGCCGTTGCTGGTGCAGGAGCTTACTATTTGGAAGATCTGGCCGAGAGACCTCTGCCTCACCCATGAAATGTATGTAACCTTAAGAAGTTTTACCACTAATCCTTCACAGTTTTAACATGTAATCTGTAGAAGGCGGCACATATCAATAAGATACCTGTTCATACTATTGCACTACCGACATTCTTTACAGCCTTTTTCATTTAACGAGCGTGAACGCAGTACAAAGAACAGAAACCTGACCTCGGTTCGAACCAGTCACCGAGCGGGTGGAAACCTTAACACATTAATGGACAGAAACCTGACCTCGGTTCGAACATATCACCGAGCAGGTGGAATCCTTGAATCACTAAGAACAGAAACCTAACCTCGGTTCGAGCCTATCACCGAGCAGGTGGAATCCGTGAACCGCTAGGGACAGAAACCTAACCTCGGTTCGAACCTATCACCGAGCAGGTGGAATCCTTGAATCACTAAGGACAGAAACCTAACCTCGGTTCGAGCCTATCACCGAGCAGGTGGAATCCGTGAACCGCTAGGGACAGAAACCTAACCTCGGTTCGAACCTATCACCGAGCAGGTGGAATCCTTGAATCACTAAGGACAGAAACCTAACCTCGGTTCGAGCCTATCACCGAGCAGGTGGAATCCGTGAACCACTAAGGACAGAAACCTGACCTCGGTTCGAACCTATCACTGGGCAGGTGGAATCCTTGAACCTCTAAAAACAGAAACTTGACCTCGGTTCCAACCTATAACCGAGCTGGGGAACTTACCCCGGTACGTGCTTATCACCGGGCAGGTAAAAGCCTTAACCACACTATCCTAAAGCTGGAAGCCTAACAACATACGTCAAAACGAAACCCCAGTTCTCTCCGATCACCGGGCTGGTGGGAAACTTACCTCTATCACGGGCAAAAACAAAGGCACCAACCTCCTACCCCTGCATCCCACCCGAATTGAGGTTCCCGCCTAAGTCTTCACCCCCACGCAAAGGGATTAGTCGCCCTTACTCATTTAAACCCGCGCAGGGCACGATTTTTCACTCAAAACCAATCACAATCACGTAATAGCAAATACTAATCATATTTAAGCATGATTAAAACAAACGAGGGGGAATAGCGAAATACTTGCTTTCAAATCAATATGACGAGAGTTATAAGCCAAGCATCACAACTTAAAATAATTAAAGATGATGTTTTGAATGTCTTGCCACCACAGCCCGGCGACATAGGCTTTTACCAAAAACAACACAACAAAAACAAAACAAGGCTTTCACAAAATGTTTATCCAATCATCACAGTCTCACATGGCTGGGTTGGAAGGGAAGGTCTCTGCCTGTCCAGGATCCTATTCGGCGGGCTGGGAAGGGAGGGGAGTTTCGTCCCGCGCACCAGCACCTCCGGCAGGGGCGTTACTCGTGGCCTCCAGGTCCACCATCTCCACGTGGGTGTCGATGGCTTGAACGAGATCCCTCAAGCTCGGCGTGTCTTCATCCTCGGTGCCGATCTGACTATGGACAGGCTCGGGTTGGGCGGGATACGGGATCCGCTTAGGATCCCACAAAGGAGAGTCCTCCGGCACCCCCGCAGCATGGAGCGCAGCCGCCCACCCCTCACCAAAACCATGCTGCCGGGCTTGCTGAACGATGGGTTCCACCGAGTTCTCTGCCTCGGTAAAACCCTCATTGTACCACTTATCCTCGCAAGCCTCGAGAGCGTCCTTGAGGGATGTAAGCTGGTCGGCCTGTGCCAAGTTTAGGCTATTCGCCTTCGCTAATTCCAGCTCCGTCTCCTCCAACTTGGAAGTTAGCTCCCCCAACTTAGTCTCCGCAGACAGCCTTGCTTTCTCGGCGTCAACCGCTTTCCTCTCCGCGGCATTAGCAGCATCCAGCCTCTCCTCGGCAAGTATCTCCGCAGCATTCCTCAGCCTCAGCGCCCGGTCAGTTGCCTCAGCCCCTTCTCTCAGCCTCTCGTCCACGAGGGAAGAGAGCTGTGCCGCCTACAATCACGGTAGAAGCAAAACATTAAAAACTCTTGGTATAGTCCCATGATGAGACATAAGGAAAGAGCCGATCTTACCGCAACGGTGTGCCACTGTAGCCGCCGAGAGATCGACTCGTCGTCTGCCTCGGAGTATACATGCACATCCTCGGGCAGGAGAAGGCCCTGGGCTAAGCTCTGAGCCACACGCCCCCCGTCGCCCTTGTCCCATCTCCACAGGCAGGCCGTCTCGGGCAGTGGCCCTCCGCCGAGGCTGAAAGTATGCTTCCAGCCGCCCTCTGCCGGAGGAGAAGGCGCCTCCATGGCCTGTGCCTGTGCGGGAGCAGCAGTTCCCGGTTCCCGGATTGTCACCCCTCCCCTGGGGCGGAGTGGAGACCTCGGAGGCAAGTTGCCAGGAGCATCTGCCTCCTTCTCAACAGGCCTTTTCCTTTTTCGGACCTCAACAGCGGACTGACGGACCGGGCTCCTCGTTGGAGAGGGAGGTGGGTTAGCCTGACCGGCGTTAGGGATGAACCGAGACAAGGTCATCGACCTCTTCTTCACCATTTTTGTTTTATGGACGGGTGCGGCGGAGATCGGATCGGGGGCTCGTTCCTCGGTCACCAGGGTATCGGTACGCGGCTGCTCTATGGCCTCGTGCCTCCTTCGGCTTTGAGACACCCGCTCGGCTGATTCGTCCCTAACCGGTGGGATGTCGTCTGCAGTTGTGTAACGGGGACCTATGTCCCTAGCTTCACCCGCCGTGAGCGACGGGGGGAGGAATTGAGCGTGTCGCACGTCGATGTATGATATGAGAGGACTATCGACCAAAAGCGCCGGGCCGATAGATTGCCACGTGGAATACACGGGGTCCACCCTGAGGATCAGGTGAGACGCCCGGAGTTGCCCGTCACGGTGCACGAAAATCTCTGACTTGAGGATGAAATTGAGGTCTCTCTCGTGGACGACCCTGATGTCCGGGGAAAAACGTTTCGTCTCTGCCAGAAGTCAAAAGAAACAACTGTTAGTTAAACAAGCCATGAAAACACAAATTTGAAAACAAATGAAGGGTCACAGTACCGACCAACGTCACGAGGAGTATGTGGGCATCGCAGCCCCTCGGCGAGCCAGTTGCCGCTCACCCTGACAAACTCCCCAGCAGAATTTCTATTCGAGTCCGGCAAGCAGGATATCAGCCGAACTCGGGTATCCCTAGTCTTTAGGTAATAGCCCTTGGAAAAACTCCCGCACAGTTTGTACATGAAATTGATATCGTGATGGTTTAGGTGTAGTCCGTACAACTGATTTAGACGGCTGACGCAACTAACGACCCTATAAAAGTTGAGAGGAAGCTGGTCAGGGCACAAGCCGTAGAACCCTAAAGTACTCACAATAAGAGGGTCTAAAGGGAACCTAACGCCCCCCTCTAATATGGCCATCAGTGGAATGAAGATGACGTTCCGACTGATTGCCCGCTCAAGGGCAATATCGCCCTCCTTCCAGAACGCAATATCAACGTCATTAGGGACGCCAAAGGTCCTTCTAAAATTGGCCAAGGCCGTCCTAGGGGCCAGAAGGTGGGAGAAACCCATTTCTAAAGGTATAAAATAAGGTAGGAAGCAGAAAAAGAAAGGAAAAGAAGTAAACGCACTTACTTGGAACACTAAAGAAGCGGAGAACTGGAGAAGTTTTTTTTTCACACAAAGAATGCTCGGCAGAGAAATTGTGGAATGGATGCGCAAAAAGTGAAATGAAAGCTTGAAAGGAGGATTATATAGGCTCAGGGGCATTAAATGAAAGGAAAGGCGGGAAAAGAGAACTCCCCAATCCCTGCCCGCCATGCTTTTTCTTGGGAAAACCGCTTACACGCGCTCACGGATTACGAACCGTCAGCCTTTTTATCTTCTGACGATTCGCTAACTAGAGGCTCATCATTACGGAAATGACCGTCTGCCGCAGAGCTGACCCTTGCCAGTCCACGGCAGCCACTAACCCCCGCACACAAAGAGTGGACGTGTTTCAGCCAACCCTGTGCCTCGGGTACCTTGGTTCATCACCGAGAGCCGTGCATGAACCAAGGGGGGGCTAATGTACGGGCATCGAACCCCCAGGCCCACCATCCTCAAGCCCATGAGTACGACTGCGCTGGCGGGCCAGGCCCCATATCCGTTCGACCCTAGAGAACGATCATCTCCTCACGAGTCCCGGCACCAATCAGTTTAAAATGGCCTCACCTGAGACCGACCTAGACTGTACGGAGTGCCCGAGGGTTAAAAGCGAATTCACCTTAGGTATGGCCGACAGAACAATCCACGTGTCGTTTGCATCTGATGCCCGAGGTCTTTTCGGCCTTGCCGGCCAAAGGCCCGTGATGCCGTGCCGTATACCCCCGAACACCTCGGAATTTTCCCTGCCGTGACACTACGTGACAATGGAACCAAATTCCGATGCCACCATCGTCCCCTTCTTTCGCTCATAATTGCTTACCACTTACAGAGGATGACATTGGACCTCCCTATCCACTAGAACCAGCCCGCTGCAGCTATAAATAGGAAAGGGAACGTCAAAAAAAGGGTGGTGAAAAAGGGAGAGGGAGAGAGAGGGAGGAAAAGAAGAGAAGAAAAAGAAGAAGGAAGAAGACAAAAACACAAGGGTACCACAACGAGGAATCACCCCATAGCAGGAAACGCCAAAAGCCCACTATACAAATAGATTGTGAGCCCAACGTCCTCTAGGTCCATACGCCGCCTTTGGGTGCGCACAACTTCATATTTGAGGTAGCATACCCCTAGCGGTGTCGGCTTGGAACTAAAACCCTTTCTACTTTGTTGGCCCAATACCCCATGGCTGTGTCATGGACTAGTGGTTGCATAGCATCACTCAAAGGACAAACTGTAGTATTAATATCTGGAACATTTTGGTCAAATCCAAATTGCCTCAAGACTCTATGTGGATTATACTATGTCAAGCCAAAACCAACACCACTCGGATACGGAATGAATGAAAGGGATGTAATCAGCAAGAAGTTGGGAATTTTCTCATGCTCATTCAACCCAAACTCCTAAAACCCGGGTCTAGCATTGGGAAAGGGGTTTGGGTAGAAAAACCTAACAGTAGCATAAGAGTAGGGCTTCCAAGCAAAGTGGGCCCCATCATCAAACAGTGTGATTAAAGGCAAATTCCACACCTTCAATCCCATCCATTTCATCGACAAAAGGAAGCCCATTCTCAAAACCAAGAAATTAGAGCACACCATTTGGACCAGCAGCCCCGATCACCCAATTGCTCGCTTTCACATCACCCACATCCTTGTCAACATCAACATAATCCTTCAAATGCTCCCATACAAAAGTCTGCAACAACACTACATTAATGCTAGACTCAATAAGGTGGTATGGTGACCCTTCAAGCTCATCACTACGTAATCTGTCAAGCTCAAAATAAAGGGTGCCTAAACATAAAGTACCTAAAGGCAAAGATGCACCCCTACATAACACTACGGCTAGAGGAAATGTAAAAGGCTTCATGAACTGTACTGGGTGAGAATTAAACACACACTTGCTCATCCATAGCCAACAATGTAGCCCTTCTAGTATCAACATCATCAGATTCTCTAAATGCAGAAATCCAAGAAGAAAATCTAGCTCTATTACATCCCCAAGACGCGAAAGCACCTTCGAAAGCCTCTAGTAGCTTTCCAGTAATTTCAGACTCACCATCAGTCAGCCTTAGTTCTAGCGGACTGATGTCTCCCATACTAGGCAGCAAACAGATTCTTTCCACATCTTCCAAGGTAACCGTGGTCTTACCCCAAGGGAAGAAAAAGTGTGGGTATCAGTATTCCAACGGCGCATTAAAAAACGAAGTCCCCTCAAATCTCTGTACATGTTCCACCCACGGGATAAAACCATAGCTTCAAATATCTTGGTATCCTTCAAAACCTAACAAAATCCTTTATTGGCAACCTCTTTCTCCACCCAATCTGACCAACCAACGGTTGTGCCACAAGGACACAAAAATTGAATAAGAGCTGGCAAGAGCTCTTTCCGTTGGAATTGTAGGTCTAGTATGCGAGAAGCAGCTGGGACCCATGCTGTCTCATGACTGGGGGCTTTGCCTTTCAAAATCCACTTCTTTGGAGCCTCGGGTGGGCTAACTTCAGGAGCCCCAACGGCTGGGAATAGAGGAGATGAACAGTACCACGGGTCCTGCAATGGCAACAAAGGTTCTCCTACCTTAACTTCCACGTCATCACCCCCAGCAGCTGATTCAGCCATACCCCCAGCCGTGGCCCCACTATCTGGCACAATCAGCCCAGAAGTGATGGCATCACCAGAACCCAGCAGTTCCTCTCTTTCAGCCATAACTCACAACAACAGAAGTATTACTCTATCAGAAACAAACAGGGGCAGAAAGACACTCACGGCCACCACAGGAAGCAGAAAAAGTTATGGGTTTTCTTCTCACTTAGCCGAAATCAACAAGGGAGAAAAATATTTTGTGGGTTTTGTTAGGACATATGTAGTTCAAGTTGTTGACATATGTCACTATTTAATGTAATTGGCTTATCCTTAGACAAAATGCACTTTACTTGTAATTGGATAGAGTTAAGATGTGTTTAGCACTTCAAGAAACAATGTTTCAAGATTCAGTGTTGAAGTCATCACATCTATCCAAGAAACAAGCAAGGAAGTGCAAGTTACTAAAGCTCGACACCTGGTCTCAACACATGCATCTATTGAGCTTTAGAAGTTGTTTCAGCCCTGAGGCTCGACAGCTTCTCGACAGATCCTCGACACCTTTATCTGTCGAGATTTAAAGAAAACAGATTTTCAGTTCTGTTTTAATTTCAATCGTGAATGTGTCTTTGGGACTTCTTTTCTCCTAACCCTAGACATATAAAATGATTTTTTTAAGGGCCGTCAAACAGATACAAGTTGCACAAGCATTGAGTAATTCTTGTTCATGCAATTTGTGATCAAAAAGATAAAGTTCATGCCCTAGTTCATCTTTTGTGAAGAAGTTGCTGTGTAATGTGCACCGTAGGGTTTTGTAACCAAGCATCTTCCTGATCTTCATCGTGTGGATGATTTGAAGAATTTTGCAGCCAACAACTCTCTCTCTAGTTGGTGAATTGAAGTCGCGTACTGAGATCCGCGCAATTGGTTACTCACATACTTGGGAGCCGTGCATTGAAAAGAGAAATTGTCATTACAAAGCAAGTCCAATTGGGTATTGGGGTAAAGGTTCAACTGTAGGTTGGTAAGGTACTTAGGATTCTTTGCTTGTAATCGCTTGTTGTGATAATAGTGGAGTTTCGGGAGTGGTGACCTTAAATCACCCGGTGGGGTTTTTGCCGTTAGGGTTTCCCCATTCATAAACAAATTACCGTGTCTTTTATTTTTCCACTGCATGCTTTAGTTTTGGTGATTTGTTTGTGCTGCCACATGATTTTGCATGTTAACTTAATTAATTAATAACTTGGCTAATTAATCAATTTAATTTATCACTAGGGGTCAACGCGTTTGTGGCCTGTCAGGTTTCTCTCTTACTTAGCCAAAATCAACAAGGAAGAAAAAATATTTTATGGGTTTTTCTCTTCCTTGGCTGAAATCAGCAGAGGAAGAAGAGTTTCTTTAGTTCCCTTCCAAACCCTGGCTGCCGCCCTCTATCTCCCTCTCACTCTTGGTTCAAAAAAAAAAAAAAAACAGAGAGAAAGAAGAGAAGGAACCTTTATTTCTCTCTGGCTAGCCGAAAATCTTAGTCGCTCTCTCTGCCCTGGTTGAAGTTGGTGTTCCCTCTCTCACCCTTGGCCAAAAATAGTAAGAAAAAAAAAATGCTCTCTTTGCTTTAGTTTCTCTGTTTTTCGGTCCAAGCAAAATGAAAAGAAAATGAACCAAAGCAAAACTTTTACTGGTAAACGTGAAGGCTGCATAGTGACAAGACATGGGGAAGAGGCCAACATTTAATGCAAGAAACTTGGGAAATAACCGAATACCCACTAAGTACTGAATGTGGGAGAGTTGCAGAAGCCCACTACTAGCAACTGCCACCAAAAATTCAAACTCGAACGTGTGACCAAACAAAAACTGCTCACCCGTGATTTGGGGGGCTAAATGTTAAGGTACAAATTTTTGGACCCTAATTTCTTTAGCCCACTCACAAAGTACCCACACAAGCCCAATAATTATTTTAAAGCCCACCTAGATATCTCCCACAAATATTTCCTACATACATAAGCCCCACAATTTATTTTGGGCCCTCTCACAAATGTTACCCACTATATTCCATATATTACTCAACTTGGGTTTTCACAAAAAATGCCCATCACCTTGCTACCAACGTTGGACCACAAGATTATACTTCTTCCACAAAAAGCCCAAAACCATTTATCTTGTGGGCAAGACCCAAAAAGCCCAACAAAACCCTTTACTAAGCCTGTTGCTACACGATACCATTCTAAGCCCGTTGCTATACAGCACCTCTAAGCCCGTTGCTACATGATACCTTACAAAGCCTGTTGCTATACGGCATCTGTAAGCCCGTTGCAATACGGCACCTTACAAAGCCCGTTCCTACACGGTACCCTACGAAGCCCGTTGCTACACGGCACCTCTAAGCCCGTTGCAACACGGCAATATTTTTTTACATCAAAATCTTAAACTATTTTAAAAAGCCTAAATACTAATTTGGCAAACTATTTTACGAAGCCCAAATACTAATTTAGCAACTATTTTCTAAAGCCCAATACTAATTTGGCACTATTTTCATAAAGCCCAATATTAAATTGGTATTATTTTACAAAGCCCAAATACTAATTTGGCAAACTATTTTACGAAGCCCAAATACTAATTTGACAACTATTTTCTAAAGCTCAAATACTAATTTGGCACTATTTTCATAAAGCCCAATATTAAATTGGCACTATTTTACAAAGCCCAAATACTAATTTGGCAACTATTTGCTAAAACCCAATATCATTTTGGCACTATTTTACAAAGCCCAAATACCAATTTGGCAAACTATTTTCTAAAGCCCAAATATTATTTGGCAACTATTTCAACTATTTCCTAAAGTCCAAATGTTATTTGGCAACTATTTCATGAAGCCCAATATTATCTTGGCAAAAACCCAAATATTATTTTGACACATATTTACAAAATTTAAATACCATCTTAACAATTATTTCACATATATCAAATCCCTTACTCATGAGAAATATTAGTATTCATCCTTCAAGGAATTCTTTTCTTGCAAAGTTTATAAAAGCCCATGAATATCCTCCATGGCAAAATTCCTCATTTTGTAGGAAAAATCAGGCCCAAGGCAGCCCAAATATAAAACCCAGCTAGGGCCAGCCCAGGCCACACTCAAGTCCCAGCAGCTGGAGCTCACATGAGCCAACCAGCCAAAACTCAGCACAAATTCAGCAGCTAGAGCCCACTCCCATCAGGTTCCAACTTGTCCAATCAAGTCAGCACAGTACACATGTCCATCAGGGGTCAAACCTCTCCTCTACAAGCTAAAATATCATCATTTATTGTGTGACATAAAGCTGAAACAGACTTGACATAAGGCTAAAAGGATTTGCCCAGAAGCTGAAAGCACTTCAGCCAACCATCTCCTCTTTCTTCTCCAAACCATTCAGTCAAACATCAGAGGCAGCCATTAAAGCTCTTGAAGCAAGTTGAAATCAACTCATTTTCATGCTAAAAAATATGTATTTTCTGGTTCACGGACCAAGCACATGAACCCCTCATGAGAAAACTTAGGGAAATGTGGCTTAGAGGGCACCAAGGGAATCCCAGCAGAGCTCCCAACAAAGGCTCCAAGGTTGACACCTGACTTGGGGTGATGTAACTTGCCTTTGGGAGCTCTGAACCTAGTAAGCAGCATATCCAAAGTCATTAGCTTAATACATGCTCAAACCCCCATCAGCCAAGACCAATCAGCATTAATGTTCGATCAGAATTCCAGCTGATATTACCCCAAAACAGGAAGAGTCTTCCAAGAGGTTAAGTTTACCATTCTTAGCTAACATTCTAAGAACGAATCCCTAAGGATTTTCTAAAGATTAGGGAAGATTTAGCAAAAGTTATTTGCCAATTGCCCCCTAAATCTCAACTATAAATAGAACCCTCCATTGATGCCTCAAATGGGGGACAAGGAAGCCACCAAGAAACATATTCACAAAGGAAAACTCTCAAAAAAACCTTTCTGTATCAGCTTCTTAAAATCCCAACAAAGTTCTAAGCCACAAAACTTTCATTCTAAAACATGGACACTGAATTCCCCCACTCCTAACTTAAAAACACCTCTCATACCTCAGGTTAAAAGGCACACAGCTCCTCCCCAACAGAAAGTTCCAGTAGCCCTCTATACACTCCCACTAATGCCTCTCTTTACTCATTACATATACTACACCCAAGAGCATGCTTTGGCATTATGATGATCATGCTACACTAGCTGGGATCTCTCTCTCTCCCTTCATCTCACACTAAGTCTTCTCCATTGTTTGTTACCATGGAACACATGACATTTACTTACTCTTTTACTATTGATGGTTATGATGTAACTGTTATAATAGAATTTTTTTCTCATATTGACGTATTAGAAGATTCTTCCTCAAAACTAATGGATGATGAGTCCTAAAATATGGATGTTTCCCTCAATCTTTGAAAAACTTTACTGTTGAGTTATTTTTCTGTAAAATTATTTTTACAGCTGGGTTATTTCCTGTAGAAATATTTTCACAGCTGGGTTACTCTTTTCTGCAGAAGCACTTTACAGCTGGGTTACTCTTTTCATAGAAGTACTCTATAGCTGGGTTACCCTCTTCTGTAGGAATATTTTACAGCTAGGTTACCCTTTTTTCTCTGAAAATATTTTACGGCTGAGTTATTTTCTGTAGAAGCACTTTACCGCTGGGTTATTTTTTGCAGAAACACTTTACTGCTGGGCTATTTCTTACAGTAGGCTTTTTAACCATGCTAACGTGTTTGCTGTAGGGATTGCTTAAGGGCCGTTCTTGTAGGTCCCAAGCCACCATATTTTTATGCCCCTGGCCTAGATTGAGACTTACAAGGACGGCCCTTAAACAATCCCTACAACAAACACGTCAGCATGGTTTAAAAGTCTACTGTAAGAAATAGCCAGGCAGTAAAGTGTTTCTACAGAAAATAACCCAACGATAAGTGCTTCTGCAGAAAATAACCCAGCTATAAAATATTTCTGGAGAAAAAAGGGTAACCTAGCTGTAAAATACTTCTGCAGAAAAGAGTAACCCAACTATAGAGTGCTTCTACGGAAAGAGTAACCCAGCTGTAAAGTACTTCTATGGAAAGTGTAACCTAGTTGTAAAGTACTTTTGCAGAAAAGAGTAACCCAACTGTGAAAACATTTCTGCAGGAAATAACCTAGCAGTAAAAATAGTTCTACAGAAAAATAACTCAGCAGTAAAGTTTTTCACAAATTGAGAGAAACATCCATATTTTAGGACTCATCATCTGTTAGTTCTGAAGAAGAATATTCTAATATGTCAATATGAGGAAAAAAATCTATTGTAACAGTTACATCATAACCATCAATAGTAAATAAGTAAGTAAATGTCATGGGTTCTATGGTAACAAACAATGGAGAAGACTTAGTGTGAGATGAAGGGAGAGAGAGAGATCCCAGCTAGTGCAGCAAGATCATCATGGTGCCAAAGCATACTCTTGGGTGTAGTATATGTAATGAGTAAAGAGAGGCATTTATGGGTAGTAAGTGGGAGTGTATAGAGGGCTGTTGGAACTTTCTGCTGGGGAGGAGCTGTATGCTTTTTAACTTGAGGTATGAGAGGTGTTTTTAAGCTAGGAGTGGGGGAATTCATTTTCCATGTTTAAGAATGAGAGTTTTGTGACTTAGAACTTTGCTGGGATTTTGAGAAGCTGATACAGAAAGGTTTTTGAGAGTTTTTCTTTGTGAGTGTGTTTCTTGGTGTCTTCCTTGTCCCCCCTCCTTAGAGGCATTGATAGAGGGTTCTATTTATAGTTGAGATTTAGGGGGTAATTGGCAAATAACTTTTGCTAAATCTCTCACAATCTTTAGAAAATCCTTAGGGATTCATTCTTAGAATGTTTGCTAAGAATGGTAAGCTTAACCTTGTGGAAGACTCTTGCTGTTTTGGGGTAATATCAGTTGGGATTCTGGCCTAGCGTTAATGCTGATTGGTCTTGGCTGATGGGGGTTAGAGCATGCATTAAGCTAATGAACTTGGTTGTGCTGCTTACTAGGTTCAGAGTTCCCAAAGGCAAGTTACATCACCCTAAGCCAGGTGTTAACCTTGGAGCCTTTGCTGGGAGCTCTGCTGGGATCCCTTTGGTGCCCTCCAAGCCACATTTTCTTAAGTTTTCCCATGAGGGGTTCATGTGCTTGGTCTATGAACTAGAGAATACATATTTTTTAGCATGAAAAATGAGTTGATTTAAGCTTGCTTCAGGAGCTTTAATGGTTGTCTTTGCTGTTTGACTGAATGGGTTGGAGAAGAAAGAGGATATGACTGGCTAAAGTGTTTTAGCTCCTTGTTAAGTCTTTTCAGCCTTACGTCAAGTCTGTTTCAACTTTATGTCACATAATAAATGATGATATTTCAGCTTGTGGAGGAGAGGTTTGACCCCTGATGGACATGTGCCCTATTCTGACCTGATGGGACAAGCTGAAACATGACAGCAGTGGGCTTTAGCTGTTGACTTGTGCTGGGTTTTGGCTGATTAGCTCACGTGAGCTTCAGCTGCTGGGAACTGAGTTTGGGCTGGGCTTGTCCAGCTGGGCCTTATGTTTGAGCTGCCTTGGGCCTGATTTTTCCTACAAAATGAGGAATTTTGCCATGGATGATATTCATGGCTTTTATAAACTTTGCAAAAGAAGCATTCCTTGAAGAATGAATTCTAATATTTCCCATGAGTAAGGGATTTGGTATATGTGAAATAATTGTTAAGATGGTATTTAAATTTTGTAAATATGTGTCAAAATAATATTTGGGCTTTTGCCAAGATAATATTGGGCTTCATGAAATAGTTGCCAAATAACATTTGGGCTTTAGGGAATATTTGAAATAGTTTTCAAAATGTTGTTGGGCTTTATAAAATAGCGCCAAAGTCATATTGGGCTTTATGAAATAGTGTCAAAATCATATTGGGCTTATGAAATAGTGTCAAAATCATATTGGGCTTTATGAAATAGTGCCAAAATGATATTGGACTTTTAGAAAATAGTTGCCAAATTAGTATTTGGGCTTTATAAAATTGTTTGCCAAATTAGTATTTGGGCTTTATAAAATAGTGTCAAAATCATATTGGGTTTTAGAAAATAGTTGCCAAATTAGTATTTGGGCTTTAGAAAATAGTGTCAAATTAGTATTTGGGTTTTGTAAAATAGTGCCAAATTAGTATTGGGCTTAAGAAAATAGTTGTCAAATTAGTATTGAGCTTTAGAAAATAGTTGCCAAATTAGTATTGAGCTTTAGAAAATAGTTGCCAAATTAGTATTTGGGCTTTGTAAAATAGTTTGTCAAATTAATATTTGGGTTTTGTAAAATAGTTGTCAAATTAGTGTTTGGGCTTTAGAAAATAGTTGTCAAATTAGTATTTGGGCTTTAGAAAATAGTGCCAAATTAGTATTTAGGCTTTGTAAAATATTGCCAAATTAGTATTGAGCTTTAGAAAATAGTTGTCAAATTAGTATTTGGGCTTTGTAAAATAGTTTGACAAATTAATATTTGGGCTTTATAAAATAGTTTGCCAAATTAATATTTGGGTTTTGCAAAATAGTTTAAGATTTTGTTGTAAAAAAATATTGCTGTGTAGTAACGGACTTAAAAAGGTGCCGTGTAGCAACTAGCTTCTTAAGGTGCTGTGTAGCAACAAGCTTAGAGGTGCCGTGTAGCAACGGGTTTTGTAAGGTGCCATGTAGCAACGGGCTTAGAATGGTGCCGTGTAGCAACGGGCTTAGTAAAGGGTTTTGTTGGGCTTTTTGGGTCTTGCCCACGAGTTAAATAATTTTGGGCTTTTTGTAGAGGAAGTATAATTTTGTGGCCCAACGTTGGTAGCAAGGTGATGGGCATTTTTTGTGAAAACCCAAGTTGGGTAATATGTGGAATATAGTGGGTAATATTTGTGAGAGTACCCAAAGTAATTTGTGGGGCTTATGTATGTAGGAAATATTTGTGGGAGCCCAATAATATGGAAAATATTTAAGCATTATGTGGGAGATATCTATGTGGGCTTCAAAATAATTATTGGGTTTGTGTGGGTATTTTGTGAGTGGGCAAAAGAAATTAGAACCCAAAAATTTGTACCTCAACACAAACCCAACGGTTAGTGGTTAGGCTAATATCTCCAAGTTTAATTAGAACATTGCTTGGGTTTTTATGTTTGGGCCTTTGGGGCATGAGTTAAAATAAAATTATTATAATATATAACAAATAAGGCCTAAACATGAGCTGTTAGGGATTTCCTTAGTTTAAATTAGGAGATAAAATCAATTACACATAGATGACACCATAGAAACCCAATGATTGGTAGCAACTTCCTAAAATGAATAAAAATCCATATACACCACCCTAGAATCACACACAATTCCAAAAAAAAAAATTTCTTGCTCACATCACTAAGGCTTCAGAAGTCAGATGTGGCCAAAATCTAGACATGGCAAAACGGTCGAGTCAGGTCAATCGAGTTGCAGGTCAAACGGGTCATGGGTCAAAAACGGGTCATTCTAAGCTAGTTAAAAATGATTTCAGGTCAATCAGGTTATGAGTTAGGTCGGGTTAACCCGTATTTTTCATATGAATTTTTTTAAAAATTTTTATAAAAAAAAACATGTATTTGCCATTTAGAAAGTCATGCAACAAATTACTTGATGTAAAATGCATTATTTTGAATTTGCCACTTATATCAAGAATGAACTTAGTTAAACTTATTAATACTTATTTAATAATTTTAAAATTATACAAATCCTAACATTGCTATCTAAAACAAAATAATACAAAAATAAGTAAAACAAATACACAAGTTTTATTTCTACACAGTATCAATATCCCAAAACATAAAACAAAATTACAAATAATTTATTGGATAACTCATTTGATAAAGAATAAAAACATATAAGAAATTTACCATCTTGAAAATTAATTTTATAATCTATTATCAATTGTGGTTGACACTCTATTTCAATTTGAGATATACATTAAAGTTTGACTGCTTACTTATTTATACATGGTCTTTTTTATGAGTATCATATCATTGTTAAGCAACACATATTCTAGGAAATATCATAATTAATTTTGAAAAGCCGTTTATTTTGGATATAAATTGTTAAAGAATAGATTTAAGCATTCATAATTTATGATAATTTGATACTTTGGCTTCACTATTTTCACACTTGTGAATGTTTCTCACACATGTTTACAATTTTAAATCTATATTTTTAACTCTATAGTTTATCTTGGCATGTACTTTGCTATTTGATATCTAAAAATCTTTATTCATTATAGAATGCTCAACTACATGCATTTATCTTTCAATTAATTTGCATGCAGTTATGTAAATGTATCAATTATTTCCTTAAAGCTCACAATGAATAATTAAACCAATATTGTCTTAATTTTACTTTTTTTTTTTTTAACAACAAAAAAATGTTTTAAAAAAATGGTTTGGGTCGCGGGTCGGGTCGAGTCAGAAAATTTTGACCCTTTTTGCCATGTCTACCAAAATCTAGGATTGAAAATTAGGTATTATTCAATTGTTGATTGCTTGTTGATTGCTTCAAACCCATGTTTGTCTCATACCTCATTCTCTTTATTTTTTTTTCTCTACTTTTTTTTTTTAGTAAATAATAATACTTATTAGAACACATACAAAAATAATAATGGTGTTTTAGACTGGGTTTATAATACATTACATAACCAGAATACAGCTACAAAGTGGCCTAACCTTTTGTAGTTGTAGACTGTAGTTTTTTTTTTCTCTACTTTATGTATAATTATGTATAATCTAATTGGTAATTGTTATGGTTATTATTATTGTTATTGGTATTGTTGTTGTTGTTTTTTTATTATTTTTGTAGTATATCTTAATTTGTGTGGTTCTTTGTAGTACGATTTTTTATACCTTTCTAGAAGGTTGTTTTCACACACAGAAAAAAGGATGGGATTGCACACATGACATGAAAAAAAAAACCATATAATTTTACTTGCTGTTGAACTATTTCAACAAATCTCTATATGGGATATCAATTTCTTATTCAAAATTTATGTGACTAAAAATCTAGCAATACACGCATAAACAATGACTCATGTGATGCCCTATGTAAAAGATTGCAAGCCTAAAAACAATGTTAAGTATCGGCTTTAAGTCTCATGTTATTTGAGCTACCATCAAAGTTTAAGAGAATCAAAGCAAAAGACTGCATTGTGCAGTATAGATAGGTTTTACCATTTGTATCATATTTGTGAATTTTTGGAGTCTAATTTAAGTAAAAACAAAGTATTAACTTTCTTTTCTTTTGGCAGATATATATTAATTCGTTGGGTTTTTCAAGGGAGACTAGGAGCTATTTTTAGCGTGTTTGGGACTCTGAAGACAAGATATCAAGGAAGAATCTCTTGGTTTTATCATTTTCTACTCTTAACAATTATATTATTTGGCTTATCTTAGGTCTCAAAGACTAAGTATGAACCAAAAATGGCGTATACTACAAAAGCTATCTTTGCTAAAATATACTTATTAATATTCCCATCTTCAATTGGTATCCTTCCCTAGATAATTGCAAATGAAATGGGATATGAAGTGCGGAGTGTGTGTTGTGCGGTGTTTGCTAGTTGGCTATAGAAGAACATAAGGTCATTTTTTTTTAATTCATAATTCCATATTTATTGTGGCTAATATTGAGTATTAGACAATCATAAGTCAATTACAATTTTTTTTTTTTTTTGGTGCTAAACATAGGTGAATTAAATTATACCTATAAGGGAAAACTCGATATAAAGTCTCTATTTCTCAAATTCCATGATATATTTTATCACTATATATACATATATATATAATCATGCATTGATATATTTTATTGTTATTTTTATTAAAATATAATTTATTATTTATTGTTATTGTTACTGTTATTGTTATTGTTGTAATTACAAATAAGCTCATAACAATACTAAAACCTTTTTTGTGATGTTTGAATAAACTATGCTTTCAAATCTTACCTTATTAGTTTTAAACTAGTTTTAATATCTTTCTTTGACACCACTGCGTACCCTTGGTGTAGTAGTCACTCCACAAGTATAAATGCTTGTAGGGTGTGGGAGGCAAGGGCCAGGGATCAAGTTTCCAGGAGGGAGCTTCACACACATATACCCTTGGATTAGGCTAGAGTAGAAATTCTATCTTGTATAAAAAAATATATATATATATATATATCTTTCTTTGACACACACACAAAAAAAAGTATAAATTTTAGGTTAAGAAAATAGTTACTGTCAGGACACAAGTTGCACCTGGACCCAATAATATAAAGGTGTCTGGTCCAAAGAGCCCGAAATAATAAATTTGTAGAGAGTGGGCTTCAAATCTAGGCCTATGGACGTTGGGTAATGTGAATACTAAGACAGATCATATGAAACATGCTCTCTCTCGTTTACGTAACTGAAAGCCTTTTATAAATTAGTACTGAGGACAACAACTGTGTGTTTCTTACAATGGACGATAACTGTGTGGTTCTTACAATGGTTTTTTCCCGTTGTTCTTCGTCCCCCCCACCCCTTTTGTCTTCTATTCGCCTTTCATATCACCCTCTTCCTTCTCCTCTTTCTTCCATGTGTGGATCAGAGGCTTCATCTAGATACTTGTCCCATCACTTTTTCCCCAAAGTTCTTGACGGTAGCTATAAGGCTAAATTCTAATACTCAGGCGTCACTTCCCCATTAATACGGCCGGAGAAGTAGTTGCAGAGCCTTCGATGCGGTGGTAGCAGCTTTACCCTAGATATTTTGTGTCCTCTCTTCTTGTCTTTTACCTTCACTTCCTTTGCCTTTGCGCTCAAGCTTTTTAGTAGTAATGCCTTTAAACTGCCAGATCACCCTTCTCCACCTCAACTACCAGTAGCTAAGGACATTCCCATCCTCGGACATCATTCCCTATAATGTTTTAACTAGACATGACCTCTTCCTCCTTTTACACTGTTTCATGGACGGGCCTTCTTATATCCTTGGACCAATTAACACTTTCGGACTGAATTTTCAACCTTACAAGCATTCTTGGGCCATCCCAATATGTATCCTGAGCCCATTGACCCTACAGTTACTTTACTTAGTCTCAATATGCTATTTAATGTAGTACTTGTTTATTTTCTTTTAATGATTAATGTCATCCGCGTTACATGCTTTTGCTTGGTAATATCATTTTAGTGTTACCTTTTTCAAGAAGTTAGTTCAAGTGATTGATTTGGATTGAACAAAAATGGAAGGGGTTCACTACTAAAGGATAAGATAGGGAGCATTCATGCCTTTCTCACAATAAAAATAGCTACATACTTATTGTGGTACTTTTATATATATATATATATATATATATATATATCTTAGGGTCCGTCTAGATTATAACTGCACCAGCTCCATCATTAATTAATGCCTTAGGTTCAACATTAGCACCTTCAATGACATCTTAGTTATATATTAGCAAAAGTATAAAACCCTTTGATATGTAATCCTTGTTTTCAAGAGAAAAAAAGTCCCACGTACACTTTGATATAATTCATCTTTTTAATTCATCCTCAATTTTTGAACTTGCTTCAATCATATTTGATGGTGAACTAAGAATCTAACCAACTCCAACTCGTCCATAGGAGGCGTCCAGAAGAGAAGGAACATCCCACGTGAGAAGGTCGTCCACGGAAGGACGACCGTCCATGAGAAGGGCATCCATGGAAGGACGACCATCCGTGGGAACGAGTTGCATTCATCAGGAAGGCTCCTAGACGACCCCCTAACACTTCAGGAATTCTCAAGTATGGATTAGCTTACAAGAGCTGGCGATGGAACCACATACTATTATTCCAAGGCATGAGTGAGATCCAGGTTCATCGCTACAACTAAATAAATGCTTAACTTCCAATGATAGTTATATGAAAAAATATATATAACTTCTATAGCGGTTATGGAAGTTATCCTTGGATCCTCTGATCTCCTCAAATATAGAGGAAGTTACAGACCTAATAACCGTTTCCAAGGTGCATTATATAAACTCCCATTCAGATTAGATAAACGTATTTTACATTTTCCAAATAAGCTGGAACTCTAGAACTTGAGAGAAAAACTAACTTTGGTATCGGAGGATTCTTGGCCGGTCCACCCCGGTCACCTTTAATCACTTGTTCTTTCTTTTTCAGGCCCTCAAAATAGTTGCTAGCCCTTTGAAGCCTGAAGCATCCAATCTACTGATTTTCTTTGCATCATCAATATTCATACATAAAGAACAACATTTAGACTGAATAAAAATTTAATATGCAATAGGACTTAGAAGGCTAATTACAGAACTCATTCACAATATGTTATTTGCTAAAAAAAAATTTGATACATTTTATATATTCATCAAGACAAGATTAACTACTACATAAAGATGCAACAACTTGCTCTATGATTTGATTATTCAATAGCAACATTAAAAGGCAAAAACAATGTCATAGTCATGACTTGTGACAAGTCTGTTCCATAGTCCATACTTCAACATTTTTTTTCCTAGGGTCGAAACTCATTCTTGCATTCCCTAAGGCCAAAACTACAATTGACCAGTTGGAATCGAAAAAGAGTTATTAATTAGACATGGTGTAGTTGGGTTTGGCATAGCACAGTCCATGAGCTCCTTGACTTAATATTTTCAATTGGGGGAAATCGAAGAAAATGGTTTTATTTTCAATTGGAATCTGCTGAATAGGAAATTTTAGTTCAAATTTCACAAATTTCCCAATGTTAGTGCTTCAAAATTCCTAGACGAAAGAAAATCTCACAAATAGGCCCAACATAAATAATAGAGAGAAAAAATGGTTAAACCCACCGTTCAAAAGCACAAACCTATAGGGTAAAATTCAGGAAAAAGGATGAAAAATGGTTATCTTCGGGGAAAATGTGGTGAAGATCAGTAGATAAAATTCAAGAAAGAGGATGAAAAATGGTTTCTTGGGAGCTGGGGCAAACGTGGTGAAAATCAGGGAAGGGGAGTAGGGTTTTTTTTTTTTTTTTTAATAGGAAAAGAGGAGCAAGGTTTTTTTTCTTTTGGGATAAAAAATAGAGGAGCAAAGTTGAGAGAGAAAGAATTTTTATTTATTTTTTACTTATACCCTAACCTATTCTACCGGTAAATGGTAACCCACCTAAATTATTTAAATGGTCAAGATTAAAAGCATGAGAATGTATAGTTCAAATTTAGATAGGTACCGTATCCCTAAAATAAATGGGGGGTACCGTAGAATGACCCATAGAGAATAACTGTATTAATCCTTAAAAAACATTGGAGCAATTAAAAATAAACAAAATGTTTAACGAGGGAGATTTTTGTGTGTATGAAGGATTTAGTTTCTTTCCCTGTAAGATTTTAGGGGAGGGGGTGATATTAAGGAAGATTAGAAAATGAAGGAGAGTGTCTCTCTCTGCCCAGCTCGTATGGATGAGAGGGAGAATTGGAATGTGTTTAATTTCAAGTGAGTTGGACTTTACAGACTTGGGTTCAGGTCTTAGTGGGTTGGTTTTCAAGAGTCTCATGTGTTGGTGTTAGGATATGTGCCCTTAAATCCTATTGTATGATGCTATGTATGACATTATGTATGACTTAATGTTGTGTTTAATAAAGTTGTTTATTTTTATCTAAAATAATGGTAACATGAATATTTGGACATTATCATATAGTCTATGAGATGCATAGTATGTGATTTATGTGATTTAGTCACAGAAGATATAAATCATAAATTCTTTGTAAACTCAGAATTTATAATTCGTAGTCGGTGATGAAATTGGGCATTTCATCTGCAAAGACTATAACGTATCAACTAAGATGATTTGTCTTGATCATGGAAGTGGTGACTTCTAGTTGATATGTTGATATGTTTTAAGAGTTAAGACATATTGAACTGGACCGCTGTGAGATTTATTATTCTCCTAACGACTGTCAAATGAATAATAAATCTCACGACTTCTATTTGCATGAACTCTTAATCCTGAGAGAATAATGGACCTGATCATGAGGTGTAGGTTGCTTTGATATATTAGGAGTGATATCTAAAGTAACGGTCAAAACCTCAGTATGTTGGGCAACCACATTTAGTGTTGATGGAACATATATTCTCAAGATGGAATTCATAATCTCTTAATGGAGATACAAAATATTCCCTTGAGATAAGTTTAATGGGTTTGGTTATTTAGAGAGTTAGGCCTAACCACTTTAGTAAGAAATTACTAAAGTATATATTTATGATATTGGATTTCATAAATATATGATGAATAACTTTAATGGATTAAACCGGGTACTCAAGGATAAGATGTAGTAATTTACAAAGTGGCAGTCTATATTTATGACTTTGTATTACTACGAATATTTTATGAAGGGGTTGCGTGTAAAATAAAGTCTTAGGATATAATTTATTAATAAGGCCTAGAGTGCAATTATATTTATATAGTGGTATTAAATATAATTAATGGTAATTTTGGACTTGTCAAGAGTTGACAGAAAAACCCAAGGCCCATTGGAACTAGTGTCTTATTGGTCCCTTTTGGTCCCATTCCAAGCCACACATTAAAGCCCAATTGGAAATGCCCAATAGGTCGGCCCAATTAGATAATCAGTTAATTATAAAGGGAGAAACATACAGAATTTTTTAATTTGATTTTCAAAAAGAAAAAGAAAGAGTGTGAGACACACTTTCATTCTCCCTTTGGAAACTGATTGAGAGACCACACATCTTGGGCGTAAAGTGGAATTGAAGTGAAGATTAAAAGTTTTCCCAAGTGCTTCTAATCTTTGTTTTGAAATACTTCACACCAAGGTACGCTATCTTGTTCTTAAATTCTGAAATTTACATAGTGCATGTTGTCAATCATGAATGAAATAGATCCTTATTTGTTACTTCCGCTGTGTGTTTTGTATGAGATACAAAACCAGATTTTTATCCAACAGTTGGTTGGTGAAGGATCCCACAAATGGGTTGGGTTTAAATGTTTTGTGTTGTTTGATGTTGACATGTCACAAATGCGTTGACCCCTTGTGATAAATTAAGTTGATTAATTAGCCAAGTTATTAATTAATCAAATTAACATGCAAATTGCGTGGTAGTACAAAAAAATCACCAAAAAAAACTAAAGTATGCAACGGAAAATAAATGACACGGTGATTTGTTTACGAATGGGGAAAATCTACACGGCAAAATCCCCACCGGGTGATTTTAAGGTCATCACTCCGAAAGTTCCACTATTATCACAATAAACGGTTACAAGTAAAGGAATTCCAAGTACCTTTCCAACCTAACCAATTGGACTAATTGGACTTGTTCTGTAGTGACAATTTCTCCTTTTGATGCACGGCTCTCAAGTACGTGACTAACCAATTTGCGCGGATCCCAGTACGCAACTTCAATCACCAACTAGAGAAAGTTGTTAGCTGCAAAGTTTTTCAATTCAACCACACGATGAAGATCAAGAAGATGCTTGGTTACAAAACCATACAGTGCAAAGACACAACAACTTCTTCACAAAAGAGATGAACTCGGGCAATAACTTTGTCTCAAGTCACAAATTGCTTAAACAAAGATTTCTCAATGCTTGTGCAACTTCTACACCTTTGGCAGCCCTTAAAATAATCCTTTTATATGTCTAGGGTTAGAAGAAAAGAAGTCTCAAAGACACATATACAGGTTGGAATTAAAACAAAACTCAAAATTTGTTTTTCTTAAATCTCGACAGCTAGAGGTGTCAAGGTGCTGTCAAGGTGCTGTCAAGGTGCTGTCAAGCAGCTGTCGAGCCTCAGGGCTAAAACAGTTTCTTTAAAGCTCGATAGATGCATGTATCAAGCCAGGCGTCGAGTTTTAAAATCTGGCACTTCTCAACTTGAATCTTGGACAACTTGCATGGCTTTAACACTTGATCTTGAAACCTTGTTTCTTAAAGTATTTAAAACATCCTAGAGCTACCCAAATACTAGCTGAGTGCGTTTTGTCAAAGGATAAGCGAATTATATAAAAGAATGACATATGTTTAAAACAAGATGAAACACATATGTCCTAACAATCTTGTCCTAACAATCTCCCCCTTTGGCAATCCGTGACAAAACCACAACAAACAAATGAACATATGAGAGAAGTCATAAATCACTCAACTCATATTCACTTGTTAAATACAATAAAATTTATCCTAACACAAACTCTTGAAAAACTTTGCAAGAAGAGAATTTATAGCAAGTAGATTTTGACAACTTGTATTTCTAAAACACTTTAAACAAAACACATCAAGACATCTTTGTGTGAAGCAGAAATAATAGATTGCATACAAATATAAGAAGCATGTGTATAAAGAAAGAAAAGAAACAACACATGTAAAGATAGGTGAAAGAAAACATACATCATCATATATATATCAAAGATAAACACAATGTATGTAAATATGGTCACAAGACCTAGGTACAAGAACAATGTATCTCCAACAAGAAAGAAAAGAAAGAAACATGTAATCCTCACTATATCCCTCAAGACAACTACACTCCCCCTATCAAAATATCTTATACATGCTCTCCCCCTAAGTATGACTACTCTCAAAACCAAAACCTACTCCCCCTTTTTGTCATGAGTGACAAAAGGTAGAGTGTCAAGTAAACATCTCAGCTTTAGAGCTAGCATCTCCATCATCATCATCCGAAACATCATCGTCATCACCATCATCACCATCATCATCCTCAAACTCAGAAGCCATAGGAGGTGGTGGAAGAGAAGCCTCAGGAGCAAAACTGCCCATGGTCGCTTGTCGCTTAGTAATGGGACCAACACGAATATTCACCTGATACAACTCTGTAGAGAGCGTATCAAAGCGAGCATCCATGCGCTGAAGCTACGTCATGATATCTCCTAAAGACACATCGCTCAAGGAAGAGGAAGGAGTAGATTTGGCTCAAGCAGATCTAGATGGAGCTGGGCGGGAAAAAGGAGCTGCTGCACCCAACTGTCGCGACCTAAATTGCGCCTCACTACGTTTTACGGTAGCAGCGTCTATGGCAACCATGACATGGAAGGGGTCAGACACAAGAAAAATGATGGAGAAATGGCGTAAAATCCTCGTGATAATAGAAGGAAAAATGAGCTTATCACGGGTAGCCGTATCCCTATAGACATCTATGATAGAGAAAATAAAATGAGAGGAAAAGTCTATAGTGAGATGCTCTAGAAAAGAAAATAAAAACCGAGCACAAGGCACTGTGATGGAGTTGTAGTGAGAGAATGGGTGCAAAACAAATGTCATCACCATGTTCATGAAACGAGGACCTTTAGCAAAAGGTCGGCATGGTGTAAACTAACGCCCACCCCAATCAGAAGGGCGCTCATAAAAAGTAGAAATCATCTCATCTTTGGACACAATCCGTAGACACTCACAATCGGGATAGTCAGGATGCGCAACCCTCGGAACATACAGCACATCAAAAACCAACTCCGATGTGACTACAATGCACGTACCTCGAACGTGAGTGTGAAATAAAGGTATTGAAGAATCAATTTCATGCATGTTGGAGTAAAACTCCTGTATCAGAACAGAATGACAAGTGACCGGGACGTTACACAGTGACTCCCAACCCCGACTGTGAATGACATTGGGTAGGTCATTGTCAACAAAGTCAGCCAGAACAACTTGGCGTTCCGAATGAACACCTCATTTAGAGAAGTTCTCCTAGAAATCCTTTCGGGCATCCTCATCACGAAACCGAATGGAGGAAGGAGTAGGTGTTGGATAAAAATCTGGTTTTGTATCTCATACAAAACACACAGCGGAAGCAACAAACAAGGATCTATTTCATTCATGATTGACAACATGCACTCTATAAATTTCAGAATTTAAGAACAAGATAGCGTACCTTGGTATGGAGAATTTCAAAACAAAGATTAGAAGCACTTGGGAAAACTTTTAATCTTCACTCCAATTCCACTTTACGCCCAAGATGTGTGGTCTCTCAATCAGTTTCCAAAGGGAGAATGAAAGTGTGTCTCACACTCTTTCTTTTCTTTTCGAAAAATCACGTTAAAAAATTCTGTATGTTTCTCCCTTTATAACTAACTGATTATCTAATTGGGCCGGCCTATTGGGCCTTTCCAATTGGGCTTTAATGTGTGGCTTGGAATGGGACCAAAAGGGACCAATAAGACACTAGCTCCAATGGGCCTTGGGCTTTTCCGTCAACTCTTGACAAGTCCAAAGTTACCATTAATTATATTTAATACCACTATATAAATATAATTGCACTCTAGGCCTTATTAATAAATTATATCCCAAGACTTTATTTTACACGCAACCCCTTCATAAAATATTCGTAGTAATACAAAGTCATAAATATAGACTGCCACTTTGTAAATTACTACATCTTATCCTTGAGTACCCGGTTTAATCCTTTAAAGTTATTCATCATATATTTATGAAATCCAATTTCATAAATATATACTTTAGTAATTTCTTACCAAAGTGGTTAGGCCTAACTCTCTGAATAACCAAACCCATTAAACTTATCTCAAGGGAATATTTTACATCTCCGTTAAGAGACTATGAATTCTATCTTGAGAATATATGTTCCATCAACACTAAATGTGGTTGCCCAACATACTGAGGTTTTGACCGTCACTTTAGATCTCACTCCTAATATATCAAAGCAACCTACACCTCATGATCAGGTCCATTATTCTCTCAGGATTAAGAGTTCATGCAAATAGAAGTCGTGAGATTTATTATTCATTTGACAGTCGTTAGGAGAATAATAAATCTCACAGCGGTCCAGTTCAATATGTCTTAACTCTTAAAACATATCAACATATCAACTAGAAGTCACCACTTCCATGATCAAGACAAATCATCTTAGTTGATACGTTATAGTCTTCGCAGATGAAATGCCCAATTTCATCACCGACTACGAACTATAAATTCAGAGTTTACAAAGAACTTGTGATTTATATCTTCTGTGACTAAATCACATAAATCACATACTATGCATCTCATGGACTATATGATAATGTCCAAATATTCATGTTACCATTATTTTAGATAAAAATAAACAACTTTATTAAACACAACATTAAGTCATACATAATGTCATACATAGCATCATACAATAGGATTTAAGGGCATATATCCTAACAATCTCCCACTTGCCCTAAAGACTATTGTGCATTAATCTAACTCCCATTCCCTCCAAATGTGACTCGAAGGTCCTTTGAGGCAAGGTTTTGGTAAAAGGATCTGCTAGATTATTTGCACTTTCAATCTTTGCCACCACAACATCTCCACGAGCAACAATGTCTCGAATGATATGGTACTTCCTTTCGATGTGCTTTCCTTTCTTGTGATTTCTTAGATCTTTGGAATGTGCAACCGCTCCACTATTATCACAAAACAATGTGATGGGAACTTGCTCCATTCTTATAACACCAAGATCAGAAAGGAATTTCTTGAGCCAAACAGCCTCCTTTGCCGCTTCACAAGCAGCAACGTACTCGGCTTCCATGGTGGAGTCCGCAATGCAAGATTGCTTAACACTCCTCCAACTTATGGCTCCACCTCCCAAGGTGAAAACACATCCTGAAGTGGATTTTCTGAAATCTAGATCCGATTGAAAATCTGAATCTGTATAGCCAATGGGAATCAAATCCTCACAATGGTAAACAAGCATATAATTTCTCGTTCTCCTAAGATACTTGAGAATATGCTTTACAGCTTGCCAATGTTTTGGTCCTGGATTTGATTGATATCGGCTGACCATGCCAACTGAATAACAAATGTCTGGTCTAGTACAAAGCATGGCATACATGAGACTTCCTACTGCAGAAGCATAAGGAACTTGTCTTATCGTATTTTCTTCCTCTTGAGTCTTAGGTCGTTGGTCATCAGACAGAGGAACTCCATGTCTGAAAGGAAGCAATCCTTTCTTGGAGTTTTGCATGCTAAACCGTTCTAGAACCTTATCTATATATTCAGCTTGTGATAAGCCTAACATCTTATTCTTACGATCTCGCCAAAGCTTGATCCCTAGAATAAAGTTAGCCTCACCCAAGTCCTTCATATCAAATTGGCTAGACAACCAAACTTTAACCGATGACATTACCCCTACATCATTCCCAATGAGTAGAATATCATCAACATAAAGCACTAGGAACATTACTACTTTGTCTTGATGTCTTTTGTACACACATGGTTCATCAAGATTTTGTTCAAAACCAAATGACTTGATTGCTTGATCAAATCTGATGTTCCATGACCTAGATGCTTGTTTAAGTCCATAAATGGACCTATTCAACTTGCATACCATATGCTCTTGGTTCTTTGTTATGAATCCCTCTAGTTGCATCATGTATATTTCTTCTTCAAGATTGCCATTGAGAAATGCAGTCTTGACATCCATTTGCCAAATCTCATAATCATAATGAGCAGCAATGAACAAGAGAATTCTGATAGACTTAAGCATGGCTACTAGCGAAAAAGTTTCATCATAATCAATACCTTCTTTTTGTGTATACCCTTTCGCCACTAGTCTTGCTTTAAAGGTTTCAACCTTTCCATCTATCCCTCTCTTCCTCTTGTAAACCCATTTGCAACCAACAGGTTTAATGCCGTTAGGCGCCTTTACAAGATCCCATACATGATTGGAATACATAGAATCCAATTCAGATTTCATAGCTTGGATCCAATGATGTGCATCTATATCATTAATTGCCTCTTCATAAGTGTAGGGATCCGATTCAGCCTCTTCTGAGATAGCTATATAAGTTTCTCCCAAACCTCTAAATCTCATAGGAGGCCGAATAATTCTCCCACTACGACGAGGCACCTGTGTACTAGACATCTCATGAGTAATATCTTGTGGTGCATCCAATACAACCACATCATCCCTAGTTTCATCCATTGGTTGTTCAACTACAGGTTCATCTATTTCAGCCAAGACAACTCTACTTCTAGGATTAAAATTATTCACATAATCATCTTCCAAAAATTTGGCATGGGTGCTAACAAACACTTTGTTATCCTTATGATTATAGAATAAATAACCCTTGGTTTCTTTTGAATACCCTAAAAACATGCATACTTCAGTTTTAGTTTCCAACTTATCAGACTTCCCTTTCAACACATGTGCTGGACATCCCCAAATGTGGAGATATTTCATACTAGGCTTGCGCCCACTCCACAATTCCTTAGGTGTGTTGGGAACAGATTTTGATGGAACTAAATTCAAAACATGCATAGTAGTTTTTAGTGCATATCCCCAAAAAGAAACTGGTAAAGTTGAGTAACTCATCATGAACCTAACCATTTCCAAAAGAGTCCTATTCCTTCTTTCCGCTACACCATTTTGTTGGGGAGTTCCTGGTGCAGTCAATTGGGAGACAATCCCATTTTGAATTAGGTAATCCTTGAAATCCCCAAGAAGGTATTCGCCACCTCGATCAGATCGAATGACCTTTATGCGTTTACCCAATTGATTTTCAACTTCAGCCCTAAACTCTTTGAACTTGTCAAAGGCTTCGGACTTCCGTCTCATTAGGTACACATAACCATATCTTGAGTAATCATCCGTGAACGTGATGAAGTACTCATAACCTCCTTTTGCTTGGGTTGACATAGGACCACATACATCTGTATAAACTAATTCAAGCAACTCTTGGGCTCTTCTACCTTTTGCATTAAAAGGTCGTTTAGTCATTTTACCTTCCAAACAAGATTCACAAACTGGAAATCCATCAAAGTCCATGGGCTGTAAAAGTCCATCTTTGATTAGTCTTTGAATCCTATTTGAATTAATATGACCCAAACGCAAGTGCCATAGATATGCATCACTAGTAGAAGGAAACTTTCTCTTTAATGATTTTACATGAGAGCTACTATCTATTTCAGAATTGTATAATTCATGCATGTCAGGAGTTAAAATATAAAGACCATCCACAATATTGCCAGAACAGATAAACACTTTATCCTTCTTTATTACAACATTGTCTTTCAGGATAACACAATATCCATGTTTACCTAAATAAGTTGCAGAAATTAAATTCCTACGAACATTAGGTACATACAAACAGTCTTCCAATATTAACACTCTAGACTTAAAACACAAATTATACACTCCAACAGCTACAACCGGAATCCTGCTACCATCAGCCAAAGTAAGAAATAGTTCTCCCTCATTCAACTTTCTGGTCTCCTAGAACCCCTGCAAAGAATTGCAGATATGATTAGTACAACCTGAATCCAAACACCAGGAATCTGTTGGATTCTGTACCAAACATATTTCAAGAAGAAAGGAACTTTTCATACCCTTATTCTTGGCAGCCTTGAATATTGGACAATTCCTCTTCCAATGTCCTTTCTCACCACAATGGAAACACTTTCCTTTGCTTTTCTTTCCTTTGTCGGCAACCCCTAAAGCAATTTGTTTACCAATTTTCTTAGTGAAGTCCTTCTTCTTCTTCTTACCCTTGCCTTTCGACTTAGGTTGAGAAGTAGAAGCTTCACCCACATTGGCTTCAACATTAGAAGTACCAAGGATGCCTTCCGCCGCCACTAACTCATTCATTAATTCAGACAAAGAGTAAATCTTTTTATTCATATTATAATTGAGTCTGAATTCCTTGAATGAATCCGGTAGTGACTGGAGTATCATATCCACTTGGGATTCTCCATCAATGTCGGCACCTAAAACTTCTAATGTGTTCAGATTAGCAATCATCCTAAGACAATGCTCCCTTACTGAACTTTCTGCAGCCATTTTGGTATTATAAATTTGCCTCATGGTTTCTTGCCTTGCAGACCGGCCTTGCTCACCAAACATCTCCTTCAGACTTTGCATGATGTCCGAAGCATGTTCTACATCCTGCATTTGATGCTGTAGAACATTTGAAATAGATGCTAGGATATAGCACTTGGCCATCTCATTAGATTTCTGCCAACGATCATATCGCTGTTTTTCCTCAATAGGAGCATCTAATGAAGGAAAGTTAGGACATGGTTGAGTAAGCACATATTTATGCTCTTCAACAGTAAGAACAATGTCCAAATTCCTTTTCCAGTCAACATAGTTGGATCCAGTCAGTTTGTTTTGGTTAAGAATAGCAACAAGTGGGCTAAATGATGCCATGATTTTAAATCTGAAAATAATAAACATGAATATAATAAGTAAACTGGACATTATCAATTTAGCATATAAGCATACAATATGGAACCTTAATAAAACCATAAAATAATATATGCAACGACAACCCAATCCATGTCTATAATTCCTTGGTAGCAAGTTTATTATAAACACATTAATTGGTTGAGAACTATTCTCATTATTAGTGCTATCATGATAACTCTTATCAAACACTAATAATATGCCGTATTATCTTCAGCCTCTAAGTAATAATGACATAGCTCCTTTGGGAGGTTAACATTACACTTAGTCTAGTGTACACCATTATCTAGAATCATGTGTAGCCACATTTCATCTCCCTTTTATAGTGTTTAAACTTGTAGTACCATGAAACAAAACACCCTCCTTTGGGATCGCGAGGCATATACGCCAAGACGAGGTGTTTGTCCACACTACTTTAAACGGGTAAGTTCAAACTTGTAGTACTATGAAGTAAACACCCTCCTTTGGGATCGCGAGGCATATACGCCAAGACGAGGTGTTTACCCACACTACTTTGAACCGATAATGGAGGCTGTGAGATCCAACCCTTGTATCTCTCTCCCACTAGAAATTTTAAAATAAAGGTTTTTAATGTCAAAAGCCATAAAAATGCTAGACACGTGAAAAACACAATCCTAATCTCATTAGGAATAAATTTCATTAAACTAGCATTAATATATATAACGTAATATAAACTCATATTATATTATATATTATATTATATATATATATATAACCTTCAGGACATTGAAAACCAAAAGGTATGAATCACACTTTGATGGCATTAATATTTGCAAGACAAAAAGTACTTCAAGAGTCAATTTATGTTTGCCATGCAATCCATGCAATGCCAATCCTTGGTGTTCACGTTCAAGCCATGCAAGCCATGCAATGGCATTCAAACAATGTATATGAATTCACCAAGCGATGCAATATAACTTCCCATTTTCAATAACCACTTTTCCATCCGAATGACAAAAAAAAATCTCCGTACAAATTGCAATTTGTTAAAAAACATTTAATGCAATCGGTACGAATACATATAATCATTCTTTATGGCATATGAACATAACCAAATCATCTTCATGATGCAAAAAAATTGAAACACAAAGATAACGGTTTTCTTAAATTCCAAAACTTTAATCACACGCTATACAATCATGATATGAAAACCTGGCTCTGATACCAATTGTTGGATAAAAATCTGGTTTTATATCTCATACAAAACACACAGCGGAAGCAACAAATAAGGATCTATTTCATTCATGATTGACAACATGCACTCTATAAATTTCAGAATTTAAGAACAAGATAGCGTACCTTGGTATGGAGAATTTCAAAACAAAGATTAGAAGCACTTGGGAAAACTTTTAATCTTCACTCCAATTCCACTTTACGCCCAAGATGTGTGGTCTCTCAATCAGTTTCCAAAGGGAGAATGAAAGTGTGTCTCACACTCTTTCTTTTCTTTTCGAAAAATCACGTTAAAAAATTCTGTATGTTTCTCCCTTTATAACTAACTGATTATCTAATTGGGCCGGCCTATTGGGCCTTTCCAATTGGGCTTTAATGTGTGGCTTGGAATGGGACCAAAAGGGACCAATAAGACACTAGCTCCAATGGGCCTTGGGCTTTTCCGTCAACTCTTGACAAGTCCAAAGTTACCATTAATTATATTTAATACCACTATATAAATATAATTGCACTCTAGGCCTTATTAATAAATTATATCCCAAGACTTTATTTTACACGCAACCCCTTCATAAAATATTCGTAGTAATACAAAGTCATAAATATAGACTGCCACTTTGTAAATTACTACATCTTATCCTTGAGTACCCGGTTTAATCCTTTAAAGTTATTCATCATATATTTATGAAATCCAATTTCATAAATATATACTTTAGTAATTTCTTACCAAAGTGGTTAGGCCTAACTCTCTGAATAACCAAACCCATTAAACTTATCTCAAGGGAATATTTTATATCTCCGTTAAGAGACTATGAATTCCATCTTGAGAATATATGTTCCATCAACACTAAATGTGGTTGCCCAACATACTGAGGTTTTGACCGTCACTTTAGATCTCACTCCTGATATATCAAAGCAACCTACACCTCATGATCAGGTCCATTATTCTCTCAGGATTAAGAGTTCATGCAAATAGAAGTCGTGAGATTTATTATTCATTTGACAGTCGTTAGGAGAATAATAAATCTCACAGCGGTCCAGTTCAATATGTCTTAACTCTTAAAACATATCAACATATCAACTAGAAGTCACCACTTCCATGATCAAGACAAATCATCTTAGTTGATACGTTATAGTGTTCGCAGATGAAATGCCCAATTTCATCACCGACTACGAACTATAAATTCAGAGTTTACAAAGAACTTGTGATTTATATCTTCTGTGACTAAATCACATAAATCACATACTATGCATCTTATGGACTATATGATAATGTCCAAATATTCATGTTACCATTATTTTAGATAAAAATAAACAACTTTATTAAACACAACATTAAGTCATACATAATGTCATACATAGCATCATACAATAGGATTTAAGGGCATATATCCTAACAGTAGGATCAGAAGATGAAGAAGCCTTAGAACAAAGAGGAATCTGGGACAGAGTGGACTTACGTTTTGGTGTCATAGACACTACTAACGTAAACAGAAAGAGAGGGAGAAAGATAGAAACACTTAAAAAAGTCCCAAAACAATTTAAATATAACAAGTATATTGAATGAAGAGAACATATGCATGGGAAATACATGAACATGTGACATGCAATATAAAAAGCATCATGGGCTCAGCCCAATTCAAACTTATTGGCACACAACTAGTTTGCATATATCTAAATGCATGAGAATACTGTTAGAATGCTAATGTGATGCAATGCAATGCATGAAATTTTTAAGAACAAATCTACAAAACCCATTCCAAAAATTGCAACAAAAACTCATCAAATTTGAAAAGCCCCAAAAACTAGGTCTCAAAACATGAAATGCATGAAGAAAGAGAGATTAGAAGCTTACCAAGAAAAGAAAAACTTGAAATAAACTTGAAGAAACCTTGGGTAAAAGTTTGGAGTGAAAGAAAGAGGTTTGGGACGTGAAAACGATGAGGTATCCAGAGAGAGATCGAGAGAAATGAGAACCAGATTGCATAAAACTATTTTATAGAGGTTCAGTAATTCTCGACAGATACAGGTATCGAGAGGTGTCGAGCCATCTGTCGAGGTAGGTGTCGAGAAAAACAATATCGACAGATACAGCTATCGAGATGGTGTTGAGCAATCAAGGATCAAACACAAAAAGAAGCTCAATCGATCCAACAGGTGTTGAAGAGGTGTCAAGAGGACAAAAGTTTTCTCAATCGATCCAACAGGTGTTGAGGAGGTGTCAAGAGGACAAAAGTTTTCTCAATTGATCCAACAGGTGTTGAGGAGGTGTCAAGAGCGATAAGAAAAAGTTAAGAAGCTCGACAGACAGCCAACTATCAAAGAGGTGTCGAGCCAGCATTGAAAAGCAGTTTTTTGAGAAGAGAAAAACACAAATATGAATGCAATTATGCATGCAACTCAACCAATGATCCAATGAATAGATTAAGCTCTCAAAATCATCTCTTAATAACAAATTTAAGCACATGGATACCAAAACACACACACACACACTAAACAAGTCTAACTAATTCTATATTTCAAAAATAAGTTAAGACAGTTTAGTGATCATACATTAACATATGTAAACCTTATGATGGCCAAATCACATTATACCTGTTCATGTATCAAAAGTAGCAAAGAATATTGCGTGTTGTGTCAAAAACATCGCAAGATTGCACAAATGTCTCAAAGTTATGACAATTTGAGATATGAGAGAATCTTTTTAACTCACACACAATCATAACCGTTTGATGGAGACTATCACCTTCGAGGTACATCCTATAACTCCCACATCTCCTAGAAAACACACTTGCAATCATATTTTAAAGCATTTTGTTCTTTTTGCTTTTCTTTCTTTGCATATTTTCTTTTAATAAGCATACCATGCATGGGCATATAAAAGAGAGAAAAGAAATACCCAATTATGTTAAGCCTTTTGACATTGCACTTTTGTTATGCCGAAGCATACAGATGTCATATCATGATTGACGGGTAACAATGGTGAGATGGTTATTTATACCTTTCTCTTAGGATTTCTAGTCATACCTATTAAAAAGAGTGATACAAGTGTTAAGTACAAGAGATCACTTAACCTTGCTCATCACAAATAAAGAGCCACAAAACTCACTTGCTTAGTTGTGCATAAGGATGTTTATCTAAGCTACAAGAGATACAAAGTTTAGAAAACTTTGTTTCAATAGCCATTTTAAGGTTCACAAGAACCAATGTACACAGACATACACTGTTTTTGTATTTTTCAATTTTTCAATTGTTTTTATTTTTATCTGAAAAGCAAAATAAAAACTAAAACTGAAAACAAACAAACAAAAGCATATTAAACAAAGCAAAATAATTGCATAAAACTAGATGCAGATGCATGAGGAGGAAGAAAGATAGAAGAAGATCAATCCATGGAAATGACATCGATGTTTTGACAAAGGAATTCAAAACGTTTACTATCCAGAGGTTTGGTAAATAAATCAGCCTTCTGGTCATTAGTGTGAATAAACTCAACGGTGAGAGTACCATCTTCAACAAGTTCCCTAATGAAGTGATGTCAAATCTCTATATGCTTAGTTCGAGAATGTTGAACCGAATTCTTAGAGATATTGATGGCATTGGTATTGTCACAGTAGATGGTGAGATGTTCTTAACAAATACCATAATTATGGAGGAGTTTTTGCATCCATAGGAGTTGGATGCAACAACTACCAACAACAATGTACTCAGCTTCAGCAATGGATAAAGAGATGAAGTTTTGCTTTTTGCTCATTCAAGAGACAAGATTGTTACCCACATAGAAACAACCCCCCGAAGTACTCTTCCTATCATCAGCATTCCCTTCCCAATCAGCGTCAGAATATCCAGCTAAGACATCATTTGTATCCTTGCTGTACCACACACCAAAGTTGGCAGTAATTTTGACATACTTTATGATTCTTTTCAAAGCAATCATATGTGACTCTTTGAGATTTGCCTGATTTCTAGCACACACTCCCACATTGTAGCTAATGTTAGGTCTACTAGCCGTAAGGTAAAGAACACTACCTATCATGCTTCTATAAAGAGATGAGTCTACACTTTTACCTAACAAGTCAGCGGTGAGTTTAACATTTGAGCTCATAGGGGTTTTAACAGAACTAGCAGATTTTAACCCAAACTTTTTCACAAGATTCTTAGCATATTTAGAGAGATGAATATACCTGAAACTTGTTAACGAATCTACAATCTAAGGAAATGAGACAACTCTCCAATCATGCTCATCTCAAACTCTGCTTGCATGAGTTTTGAGAAGTCATGAGCAAGTTCATCCTTGGTTGATCCAAATATGATGTTATCAACATAGACTTGAGCAACCACCAGCTCGCCATTTTCTCTCTTGATGAAGAGAGTTTGATCAATTTTTCCTCTTGTGAACCCATGGGACATCAAGTATTGAGTTAGTCGATCATACAAAGCTCTGGGTGCTTGCTTTAATCCATAAAGTGCCTTCTTGAGATACAACACATGATCCGAAAAGTGTGGATCAATGAATCCTTTTGGTTGAGCCACAAAGACATCTTCTTTAAGAAGTCCATTTAAGAAAGGTGTTTTTACATCCATCTGGTAAAGCTTGAACTTTAAGTGACAAGCTAAGGCGAGGAGAATTCTGATGGACTCCATGCGAGCAACTGGGACAAATGTTTCATCATAGTCTATTTCCTCCATTTGTATGTATCCTTGAGTTACAAGTCGAGCCTTGTTGCAGATCACATTACCCTCCCCATTAGTCTTATTGTGGAATATCCACTTTGTGCCGATGACATGCTCGCCCTCCAGTCTAGGAACTAAAGTCCAAACATCATTCCTCTGAAACTAAAGTAGTTCATCATGCATTGCTTCAACCCAACTTTCATCTTGAAAAGCTTCCTCAACTTTAGTGGGTTCAACCTATGACAAATAACAAGAATAAGATACAAAGTTAGCAACACATTTATCAACTGTACATTTTTGTAATGTGAGTTCATTCATGTTTTCCACAATAACTTCTAGAGGATGATTTAATTTAATCCTAGAGGAAGGTCCTTTTTCTTCATGAGATTCAGAGTCTGGTGAAGTAGGCATATCTGCTAGCTCTTCTACAACACTCTGAGTACTAGGAGTACTTGGGGATGTGGGCTCTTGTTCAAGGATTTCTTGAGCTTCCCTAAGTTCAGGAGGAAGAATTTCTTTAGGGAATTCCTCATTAATTTTCTCAGAACAAAAGTCTGAAGACTCATCAATAACAACATTTACCGTTTCCATGACCTTCATTGTTCTTTTGTTATATACTTGATAAGCCTTGGTTGTAGAGGAGTATCCTAAAAATATACCTTCATCACTTCTAGAATCAAACTTTCCCACATTCTCTCTATCCTTTAGGATGAAACAAGTACTTCCAAAGATTCTAAAATATTTCACATTCAGCTTTCTTCCTTTCCACAACTCATATGGAGTCTTTTTGCTACCGGGTCTGAAATACACTTTATTCACCGTATGACACGCAGTGTTGTCAACTTCTCCTCACAAGTTTCTAGCCAAATCCTTACTATGCAACATGGCTCTTGCCATCTCCTGAATAACCCTATTCTTTCTTTCTACTACACCATTTTGCTGAGAAGTAATAGGAGCAGAGAATTCTTAAGATATACATGATCTTATGCAGAAGGATTCCATATATGAGTTCTCAAATTCTTTACCATGGTCACTTTGAATTCGATCAATTTTCAGGTTCTTTTCATTCTGCAGTCTTGTGCACAACGCTTTAATGTGCTCAGGAGCATTAGACTGGGATCGTAGAATAATGACCTAAGTATACCTAGTGAAATTATCTACCATAACTATGATGTATCTCTTACCTCCAAGAGACTCGATTCTAGTTAGACCCATGAGATCTAAATGTAGTAGCTCTAATGGTCTAGATATAGCTGATGTCTGAGTGCCTAGATGCTTAGCTTTTGTCTGTTTCCCAAGCTGACATGGTCCACACACCACATTGCTTAGTCTACTAAGCTTTGGCATCCCTAAAACTGATTCATGCTTAGATATAATGGAGAGATGTTTGTAACTAGCATATCTCATCCGTTAATGCCATAGATCTTCATTTGGCAATCAAACGCTATTGCATAGAATATCAACATCAGGAACCAATCCATAACAGTTGTTTAGAGTACGAACACCACTTATGAGTTTTTTTCCAGACTCATCCATGACAAGACACTTTCCTTTGGAGAATAGCACCATGAAGTCTTGATCACATATCTGACTTATACTTAGTAGGTTCACCCTCAGGCCTTCCACATATAGAACATTTGCAATATCTGGTAGTCCATTGTTAGGACATATGTAGTTGTTCAAGCTTGTGAACATATGTCGCTATTTTATGTAATTGGCTTATCCTTAGACAAAACGCACTTTACTTGTAATTGGGTAGATCTAGGATGTGTTAAACACTTCAAGAAACAGTGGTTCAAGATTAAGTGTTGAAGCCGTCAAAGTCTGTCCAAGATACAAGCAAGGAAGTGCTGGTTTTTAAATCTCGACACCTACCTCGACAGATACATCTATCGAGATTTAAAGAAGCTGTTAAGCCCGAGCCTCGACAGCTGTCTCGACACCTCTCGACACCTCCATCTGTCGAGAATTAAAGAAAACAGAATCCAAGTCTGTTTCAAGTCCAATCCGTGTGTGTGTCTTTGGGACTTCTTTTCTCCTAACCCTAGACATATAAAAGGATTATTTTAAGGGCCGTCAAAGTAAGCAACAAGCAGAATTCACAAGATACAAGTTGCTTCTTCTCTTTCATGCAAATTGTGATCTGTGAGACAAAGTTCGTGCCCTAGTTCATCTCTGATGATTTGAAGAACTTTGCAGCCAACATTCTTTCTTCCTTAAGTTGGTGAGTGAGTCACGTACTTGGATTCGTGCAAAAGGAGTAAGACGCGTACTGGGATCCGCGCATCACATTGGTTAGTCACGTACTGGGAGCCGTGCATTTAACTGGAGAAATTGTCACTACAGAACAAGTCCAATTGGGTATTGGGGTAAGAGTTCAACTGTAGGTTGGTGAGGTACTGAGATTCCTTACTTGTAACTGCTTGTTGTGATAATAGTGGAGTTTCGGGAGTGGTGACCTTAAATCACCCGGTGGGGTTTTTGCCTTAGGGTTTTCCCCATTCGTGAACAAATCACCGTGTTGTTTATTTTCCGCTGCATAACTTAGTTTGGTGATTTGTTTGTGCTGCCACGTGATTGCATGTTAATTTGATTAATTAATAACTGGGCTAATTTAATTAATCTAAATTATCACAAGGGGTCAACGCATTTGTGGCCTGTCATCCATGTAGAGAGATAATTCCTTTCTCTTTTATCTATGATTTGCTCCCATCACCAAAAGTGACATTGCCACCTTTCTTAGACTCGAAGACTTTGAAGAGAGATCGGTCTCTAGTCATGTGTCTTGAGCAACCACTGTCAAGGTACCACAAGCACGTGTCCATAACTTTAAAAGCAAACTTCATCATGAAACACACATCGTGCTTAGATGACAGATCAGTGGGAATGGTGTTTTCTTTTATCTGCCTTTTTTGAGCTAGACCTTTAATTTTTACTCTTCTCAGACAGACTCCTTTGCACATTTTCATCCTAAGACAGTCTAGTTTCTTCCTGTTTAAACTGAAATCCTTTCCAATAGTCATCATAAGAGAATTCAAATAACTTTTAGACTTGTATTTTCTGAGACACTCAAACAAGTAGAGATTAGAAAAATAAGATGTATTTGACAACAAAGATCTCTTCAAGCCGGTTAAAGCCATGACAACAGGGGTCAATCGATCACACACAAGAATTAAACCCTAATCAAAGTATGTCTGCTCTGATACCACTTGAAAGGCCATAAATGCGTTGACCCTTTGTGATAAATTAAATTTATTAATTAACCAAGTTATTAATTAATCAAATTAACATGCAAATTGCGTGGTAGCACAAACAAATTACCAAAAAAAAAACAAAATATGCAACGAAAATAAATGACAAGGTGATTTTTTTACGAATGGGGAAAACCTACACGGCAAAAACTCCACCAAGTGATTTTAAGGTCACCACTCCCGAAATTTCACTATTATCACGACAAGTGGTTACAGGTAAAGGAATCCCAAGTACCTTACTAACCTACAATTGAACCCTTACCCTAATACGCAATTGGACTTATTCTATAGTGACAATTTCTCCTTTTGATGCACGGCTCCCAAGTACATGACTAACCAATTTGTGCGGATCCCAGTATGCGACTTCAATCACCAACTAGAGAAAGTTGTTGGCTACAAAGTTCTTCAATTCATCCACACGATAAAGATCAAGAAGATGCTTGGTTACAAAACCCTACGGTGCAAAGACATAGCAACTTCTTCACAAAAAAGATGAACTCGAGCAAGAATTTTGTCTCAGGTCACAAATTGCTTAAACAAAGATTTCTCAATGTTTTGCAACTTCTACACAATTGATGACCCTTAAAATAATCCTTTTATACGTCTAGGGTTAAAAGAAAAGACGTCCCAAAGACACATGTACGAATTTTAAATCAAAATAGAATTCAGAATCTGTTTTTCTTAAATCTTGACAGCTAGAGGTGTCGAGGTACTATCGAGCAGCTGTCGAGCCTCGGGGCTGAAACAACTTCTTTAAAGCTCAATAGATGCATGTGTCGAGCCAAGTGTCGAGCTTTAAAATCTGGCACTTCTCAACTTGTATCTTGGACAACTTGCATGGCTTAATACTTGATCTTGAAATCTTGTTTCTTAAAATATTAAAAATATCCTAGAGCTACCCAAATACAAGTTAAGTGCATTTTGTCAAAGGATAAGCGAATTACATAAAAGAATGACATATGTTTAAAACAAGATGAAACACATATGTCCTAACAATCTTGTCCTAACAGATGTAGACTTGGGTTGAACTTTGCTTAATTTGAACTCAGCTTTAGTTTTAAGTGCCATTTTGGCTCAATATTTTTGGATGAGCTGTGTTTGTATATTTATAATTTGTGGATGGCTAAGAATTAGGAACTTAAAAATTAGGCTGAGAATCTCAACAGCATTATATAATTGAGCCTGATGCTCTCTTCAGGTCGTGATACATGCTTTAATGGATCATAAATTGGAGCTAGGTTGGGAAAACAGTAAGCATGATTTTGTGTGTGACATCTAGTCTAGCATGAAATTGTGGACCCACGTCATTCTACTAAAGTTGTAAAAATTGTTATGGTAGTAGACTTACTCGTTTGTTTAAGTTCTTAATAAAGTAATAATACGATAGCCCATCATTGCCGTAAATGGGCTCTAGTTTGATGTTTCTAATTTTCATGTTCTTCTACAGTTTTATTACTCCCTACCAACTTTCCTTGGGAGATTTCTCATTCTCTAATGTATAATATTAATTTTGCTGATTAACGAAAGTTTCATTTAAAAAAAATAAAAAAGGACTAGGAACCTTCTTTTTTTTTTTTTTTTTTGCTAAATAAAGGAATAGGAACTTAAACTTAGGTTGGTAACACTATAGGATTTCCATTTGTAATCTTGTAACTTAATCTGGATATTTGTACGAATCTATTTGAATGTCGCTTATTTGCTGAAAACTGAAAATACTATGGTAAAATAATTTTTAAAAATATGAATAATGCTGCAGAACCCAAATTTACCTAGAAATCTACATTTTGCTAACTTTGGTGGTCCCATGAACAATGCCGTGGGACCCCAAAAAAATGCAAAAAGCAACTATAATATAATTTCAGTGCTGGGCAAACGTAAACTAAGTGTGCATTTGGGAACCGATTAAAAATTAAAATTATTTTACTATTTACCTTATTTTTGCTACTATTCATTACCCCACTGCACTTTTTAGTTACTCATGGGATACTATTTCAACTAATTTTTACTTTTATTTATAGTACTTTCAGCAATAAGTTTTTAGTTTCAGCAAAAAAAGCGGTATCTGAACATACCCTAAGTCATGCGTTTCTAGTCTTTTAACCTGTGGAAGGGCATGGGCAATTTCCCTCACACTGAGGAGTACCATAAGTGAAGAGATCTTGCAATAAAGCTTTCCGACCGATGGTGATGGAATGGATGGGAAACTTCTTTATCAGTTTGTCATCTTAAACGTCGATCTTTTATTGATTAAACTATTCTATTATATCTTGTGTCGGTTCCTGCTTGACACTGTTGATGGTCTTTTGATTCATTAGATACGGGTGGATGTTCCAAATAAGAAATTAAATTTCTTTTAAAAATTTTAGTTGACTGTTGCCTGAGGTATTACGTCTTCTGCCATTTAGCTTCCAGATTCTGTCAAATATGCAGAGTTCTGTCCAATTGAAATTGGAATTGATAGATACATGGAATTTTCTGTTAGTTTCATCCTTACGGGACTTCACTTTTTTATTTTTTGCTTGTAGGAATATGTGGCTGGCAACAACAAACAACCACCAGCCTCGTTATGCTGACAACCAAGTTTAAATTTAGAATAGAGTTTTAGCAGTGGCTTCTTAAAATTTGATCATTATTGTTTATGATGCCCCACATAATGGAAGCCTTTTGCATTGGATACAACATTTATTGTTCATGATGCATATTTCAATATCATATTCATGCATTCTTCATTTTGTGGCTACAACTTTCATATCTATTCTTTTGCTGAAACCTTTATATTTGGAATGCAGGCATTGTGTGGTTTGCAAATAACCTTATTGTTTTCTTTTCTGAACTTCAATTCAAATGGATGATGATAAAATTGTTAGATTGACTAGGATATCTTACTTCATACTTTTTTAGACACAAATGCACATATAGAATTGTTTGTTTAGCAATTATTATTAGCAGTTATTAGCTTTTATGTACAATTTTTTAAAACTTCACTTTTTCTTACCTTTTCAAAGTATTGAGTATACTTTAGCACACATAACAGAAGCCTTTTGCATTTGATACAACATTTATTGTTCATGATGCATATTTCAATATCATATTCATGCATTCTTCATTTTGTGGCCACAACTTTCACATAGAATTATCTATTCTATATTAGAAACCTATAAGCTTGGAATGCAAGCATCATGTGGTTTGAAAATAATCTTATTGTTTTCTTTTCTGAACTTCATTTCAAATGGGTGATGATAAAATTGTTAAGTTGACTAGGATATCTTACTTCATACTTTTTTAGATGCAAATGCATATGTAGAATTGCTTGATTAGCCGTTATTTTCTATGACTTTATAGGTCATCTCTTCATGGGAGAGGCTTAAATAGATTCTGGTCTACTATTGGAGGATACAAAGGTCCGTTGCTAATGTTGGTGTCTGCAAGTAAAGAAGATGCTCATGGGGGTAGCACCAATGTTAAAAAATGGATCATTGGTGCACTTACAAAGAATGATTTTGAAAACAAGGACCTGTTTTATGGAAGCTCAGGAAGTCTATATGATATAAGTCCTGTCTTTCATGTGTTTCCGTCTGCTGGTATATAACATAGGTCCATTTCCTTTCTAGTATTTTGCCAGAAAAATTGAGCAAATCCAGTGACATATGTAATCATTGACAGGGAAAGAAAAGAACTTTGTGTATAGCCACTTGCATCCTACTGGTAAAGTATATGAGCGACAGCATAAGCCTGTCGAAATTGCATTTGGAGGAACTATGGGAAATGAGAGAGTCTTTGTCGATGAAGATTTTGCTAGAGTTACTATTCACCATCATGCCACTGACAAAACTTCCCTCTTCCCAGATAAAGTACAAATGTAAGGTTTGAAAGTTTTGAGACCAATATTTCAATGGATTCAAATGCTGGTTTTTAAGTTATTACAGAAAAAGCTCTGGATCTAAAATTGTTAAGTTTTGTCTGTTATTTCTCACATTTTAATAATAATAAAATAAATTAAAATAATATATATATGAAGAATTGTTTTAATTTTTCATATGTCATTTACGTTATTTTCCCTGTGTCTGACTTAAATACTGTTTTCCCCTCCATTTCAACTTGTATTGATGTTTCAAGAAAATAGACTACTTAATGTAATTAGTTTTGATCTCTGATCTGATATTTTCTTTCTTGACTTATAAGATAAAACTAAAAGTATCCATCATGCATATTATAAAGGTTACATTGGAATTCACTAAGAAATGTGGTCTCCAATACTATGCAATCTATGCATTGGCAAGACCATCTTATACCCCAGTCAAAGCTTCACTATGTATTTACAAATGTGAATTAATGTATTTCAGGGGTTCCTACCTGTTGAAGCTTTGATTTCAGAAATTGAAGTTTGGGGATTAGGTGGGAAAGCAGCTAAGGAAGTGCAGAGTTCATACAAGAAGAGAGAGGAGCTTTTCACAGAGCAAAGACGAAAGGTAACCTGCCTAGATCAGATTAAGGCATCTTGTATGATTTTGAATTTTGCATTTGAAAGTTACGTATAGATGACATAAATCTTCTGTTTATTCGCTCCTCTTGCAGGTTGACTTGAAAACATTTGGAAGTTGGGATGAATCGTCTGAAAAGATGATGATGGACATGATCTCTGACTCCAACGTAGACTGTATAGATTTAAGATAGTACAAATGCCATATTATACTTTTGCTGCTCAGGTGTATCAGTATTTAGAAAGTGTAAATTATGCAAATGACTCTGTGAGAGTCTTGTTAGGCTGGGAAGTTGCTATAAAGAAAACTAGAGAAGCGTAAAAGTGACCAAACATTTGAAGCTTTTCTACATATAGCAATCTTCTCGACACATATCTACCGCTGCAACTGTGCTGTATTGTGCTTATATCAATCGGCCTTGTACAGCGAAATATAATTTTAGGAAACAAATAGCTATTATTTATCATGTTGGAAGACCAAGGTAGCTCAGTGGTACAGAGTAGAAACCAAAAGGTGTGTAAGATTGCAAATTTATTACTTTGATTTCCCCTCCCCGTGCTACCAAACCTTACCTCACTTGGTTGGACCCCTTTCAATGTGGTCCTTTTTTGTTGAACCATGTTAGGCTCCTTTGTCTGCAGCATGACTTCAGCTAATTTCCCCAAATTTTAGTGGCTCGCGATTTTGGGTTTTATTGATTTGGGCTTTTAAGGCTTTTGTAACTTAAAGTTTTTATGGTTTGGCCCTTTTGAGACCTTAGTTAAAATAATAGTAACAATAAATAAGGCTTGAACACGAGGCCTTAGGTATTTCCTTAATTTAAATTATGGGATAAAATCAATTACAAATAGGTGATCAATCACCCGTTAGAAACCCAACGGTTAGTAGCTAGGCTAATTTTTTAAAGTTTTATTGGCATACTGCTTGGGTTTTTATATTTGGGCATTTTGAGATAATAATAATAATAATCACATCAATATATATATATATATATATATAAGTTGGGACCTTATGCTAGAGTACATGAGGTCCTGCCATGTGGTGTTCTAATTTTGTATTTAGCTTTTTTTTAACATTTTTTCATTAAGTTTTTTTACTATTACCAAAGAGTTCGCATTAACTTATTCTATTGTTATCTCATTAGCTATTTGAACTTACACTACATCTCTCTTTGTTCTTCATGTTTTTTAGCATACCCATCGTTTTAATATTAAAAACAAAAGCAAAATAATAATAATTAAGGACTAATAGTAATAATTAACTAGATAAGGCCCTAAAGAGAGATAAAGAAACACGTAAATGTTGTGGATTGTTAAATGAAACACATTATTTCACTAATACCAAAATAAAATACTTGAGATTGACAAAACATTTGTAAGACAGAGAAAGAGGAATTTGAGGAGCCACCACCTCCGTCATACTGACCTCCCACTACCATCAAGCCGCCGAAACCCCTATGAGTATTTTTTTTTTCTTTTTAAATTAGGAGATTAAATATGATTTAGGTTTGGGTAATTTTGTTGGATCGTTTTTGTTTTAGGTATATAAGTAGAGAGAAAATTTGGTGCACAATGTAAAGCCATATTCTACCATGGATTTAAATCATCCATAAGACACATGCATACTTGCCCACACCATGTCTTAATGTTGCACTATCGATGAGTGTAAAACGGTGAGAGAGTTGAGCATACTTTTATTTCATGGTATGCAATTTGTGAACACAACACAAATTAGTTAATTTTTTTTTAAAAAAATAATAATCTTGCCTTAAAAATGCTACAAATGTGTAGTAAAACTACTAAACTAATTTTTTAATTTCTCAAAATGTATATGTTTCTTTACTCTAATTTAATTTACTTTTTCTTTATAATATATGTACAACATTCTCCAAAATTGTCTTACATAAAATATTATAAAATTATCCGTGCAATGCATGATAAACTTACTAGTAATAATAATAAATAAGGCCTAAACAAGAGCCCTTAGGGATTTTCTTACTTTAAAGTCCGAGATAAAATCAATTACACATACGTAATCAAACCTTAGAAACTCAATGGTTGGTGACAACTCCCTAAAAGTCAGATGGGAGTTGGCCAAAATCCAGGGTAAAAAATTAGGTTAATTGTTTAATTGTTGATTACTTCAAACTTATGTCCTTGTCTCACACATTATTCTCTATTCTTTTCTACTTTATATCTACTTATGTATAATTTAATTAGTTATTGTTATTGTTATTTTTATTTTTATTAATATTGGTATTGTTGTTATTACTTATGTAGTATACCTTCATTTGTGTGGATCTTTGTTATACTATTTTTTTTTAACATTTCTAGAAGGTTGTTTGCACAAAAAAAAAAAAAAACAGAAGGATGAGCTTGTCACACATGACAAAAGTAAACAAGATGAATGTGTCAATTTTTATTTATTTATTAGATTGACGATATGAAAAAAAAAATCTAATTTTACTTGCAATTTTAATAAATCTTTATGGGGTATCAATTTCTTATTTAAAGGGTATTTTTTTTATTGGGATTATTCTCAATTTCAATTTTCCTTTTAAAAAAATTTACGTGACTATAATTTATCATTACATGCAGAAGCAATGACTCATGCAATACCCTATTTAAAAGATTGCATGCCTAATAACAATGTTAAATATTGGTTTGAAGGTTCATTATCTGGGCTGTCATCGTAGTTTAAAAGGGTGAATTTCAATTGTTTAATTAAACAATCATTCAACTTCCTATGGCTGCAGAAATTTCGCCGAAGTCTAGAGACAATTGTATTAACTAATGAAAAAATCGGATTCCTTTCAACCAAATCATATAACAATGTTGTTAGTAATGAATCCAATATAGTTGAAAACAATTTCAACAATACATTTTTTTTTTACTATTGTTTTCTAAAAACTTGTTCACACATTTTAGTAGTCAACAAGAAATGCAAGCTTTTCCCCGTATTCTTTTAAAGGATGAAATCAAATGATTGAATTGCATAACCCATGTCATCTTCCTTCTACATCGCTGAACTTTTTCAACCCAAAATTTAGGGATAATTGCTCACCTTTATTGAAGACTTTCTTCTACATTATATATTTCAGAATTTTCCCAACCCAACATTAATTGAAGATTTTATTCATTTTTGGCCACTTATTTGTTTATGTATAAGTGATTTCATTTATAAAGGTGATTTAAGTTTTTGTATATGTTTAAGTTTATATATATGTTATGTTTCCTTTCATATTGATTATTTTATAAGTTCTGAACAAGTTGGGAATTAATGCTTGGAGTCTCATATCTATCATGTCATCCAATTCTTACTGATGTTATGTCTATCAAAAACTCCTCATTGGCTATTGAAGGAGGTAAGGTCATTTTTATTTTAATTTATTTTAATTCATAATCACGTATTTATTGTATCCATTTTTGAGTATCAAATATCCACTAGTTTGTACGTGGCACGAGTTATCTTTTATTTGAAAAAAAAAATTATTTACAATATCAATATGCATCTCTTGTGCCTCCCTCTTTCATTGTAATTATCAAATTATCAAAACAAAAAATCTTCTTCTTTCTTAAAAAAAAAAAGCACCTCTTGTGAAATTATTTTTATTATTTTGTCAATATAACAAAGTCTTTTTTCTGCCATTAACAATTGCAGGCTAAACAGAGAAAATAGTCAAAGATCATATATATTATATACACTAAGCAAAAACATCTTCCATTAAACTTATTTTGATTAATATTCATAAGCCAACCTTGACATTTGCTCAGAAATGCAATTCTCAAATATTCATCCTAAAATGCTTGCTTGAAAAAAAATTAATGAATTATAGTGAAAATCCTAATAAAGTCACTATCAAACACCAATGCCAGGTACAGAGCCTTAATGGATAGGATCTCTCCGTTCATCTACACTGCCTCTCCTCTTTTATACTAATGGTTGTTTATCTTTTTCATCTTTGGGTTCCAACTCTGATGGAATCTAATTAGTGGGTAACATCACAAAAATTCTGTGGTTCATCACCCATGTTAGAGTCAACATAATAAACATATACATCATTATATACAATAAATCAAATTACTAAAAAGAATTCAAAAAGAAATTAAGAATGCAAAATTACTATGAAAATAAAGCTTCATCTCTGCCAAGAACATATCTTATATTAATAACCGTAATAGGCTAATAGCTGCTACCCAGTCTACCACATCAGGGATCTTCATGCCAAAAAACTTCAGTACACTTATGTCTAGTTTGCTTGACATCCACACCTCCATCACGTTTGGACAGTAAAATAGTGCATGAATTATAGACTTCAATTCTTTATTGATTTCTCTCATGGCTCATGGGGTGTTACTTGTTAGCCAAAACATTCCACAAACTTGTATAGAGCTGGGCTTGTGTAAATTGTAACCGAAGGTAAATTCTAGTATACTAAAAGGCATGCAATTTAATTTTGTAGATATTTTACTTAAATACTTGTGGGGTGTAGGGGCAAGGGCCGAGATTCAAATTTTCAAAAGAAAGTTTCACACACATATACACTTAGATTAGACTAAAGTAAAAATTTTTATCTTGTATAAAAATAAAATAAAAAAGAAGAAGGTAATATTAGATAATATTATAAAATCCAAAGGTCTACTCAATATATGGACAATAATTGATTTATTATGTAACTGTATCACTATAATTTTTTTTTTTTTAGAGTATCAACATATGATAATACAGAGAGTATCAACATATTATAGAGGTACTATTATTTATACGAAGAGTGTTACGTCCACAATATTTTCACAATAAATCATAGGTAATAAGTTGTTATTAGTTCTAATTTGAATTTACAACTTAAATTACATTTTTGCTTATCCATAATAATCAATAACATCCCACCACTTAAAATTTGTTGTGAAAATATTGTATATATAGTATTTCTCTTAGACTATTGACGATGCCCATTATATTAGGAGTCTCTTTTTTCCTTATCAATTGGTCATTAAGTCTCTAAAATTGTTGTGCCTATTATTTACACATTTAATTATGATTTTTTTTTCCCGTTCAATTTCTTCCCCCCCCCCCCCCCCCCCCCCCCCCCCCCCTGCAAACGTTTTTTAACCTAAAACGTGTGGCAATTCCTTTCATTTTTTTTTCTTTAATTAAGTTGGGAAGAAAAGAGATGTAAGAGTGAAAGTAAAACAACCTAAATTATTGTTCTATACGAGAACATAAAAGGAGTGGCAGTAAAATGTCAAATAATATAGTGTAACTCCAAAAAGTGGTAAGATGTACATTTAAATGTCAATTTATGAATCACTTAATGATTTAAGGATGCAAATCAAGTGCAGAATTTTTTTTTTTTTGGTTGTGAAAATTAAATGCTTGACACGTGACTCATACGTAATCAATAAATTTAACACATGTCAAACATATATGGGGTGGACCAATTATAGTTTGCCATGTAGAACTGTTTGTCCTAAATGTTCTAAAGAATCTATTACGCATACGTTTGGATAGGAATTATTTTCCTGTGTCTGGCTTTTTGCGTTTTCCTCTTTTTCTTTTTTCTTTTTTTTTTATGCACACGTTTTGCGTATTCCTCTTTTTTGATGCACTATTCATAGGATCTACAACCACTTTATTCAAAATATATATATATTAAAAATGGGTCCTACGGCACTATTCACACATTTAAAAATTATTTTGTGACAGTATTTTCAGTTTTCAATAAAATAAACTGTATTCAAACAGACTCAAGTCCAATTTTTAAAGACTTAATGATACACGTGTCACCATTATGTGCATCCTCTAATTTGAGAATCCAACTTTTGTAATATATTATAGATAGGTCAATTTCAACTATACCTATAAAGGAGAACTCAATGTATAAGAGAAATTTACTAGGCAAATCTTATGTGTCAAAAACAGGCAAAATAGACATATTAGTCATAACATTGGTTGTTTAATTGGTGTCTCCTAAAATAAAGTCTCTATTTCCCAAATTCCATGTTATATTTTATCATAATTTATATAATTATGATTTAAACGCATAGATCGATATTTAATTATGCATTGATATATTTTAATATTATTTTGATTAAAAAAATGTATTAATTGTTATTGTTGTAATTATAGATAAACTCGTAATAATTTTTTTTTTGTGATGTTTGAATAAACTATGCATTTAAATCTTACCTTATTAGTTATGTGGTGCCCATGGGCCCAAGTCGCGTATCTGGCCGGCCCAGAGGCCCTCACCAAAAAAGGAAGTCCAGTTTAATAGTCCAGAATGGTCCGAGGACGTAATAACTCCTTCCTACGATGCCACGTGACAAAGGAAGTTATCATGCACAAGCATTGCATCACAGGACATGACGTCCGAGGATGACATAGTCCTCGGCAGACTATTGCCGAGGACAATATTAGTGGCCCGGGGGCTCGAAGACTCCCGTATTAAGGGCCTTACGTACAAGTAACTAAGAGAGTAAGGATAAGGGATGGAGCAAATTGATGGATAAATATCAGACAAAAGGCTGCTACCACCGCATTGAAGGCATTATACCTACCCTTCTGGCCGCATTAATGGAGAAGTGACATTTGAACGTTGAAATTCAGCCCTACCATCATCACCAGACACTTGAGTAAGGTGGAATGATGGGACAAGTATCTAAAAGGAAACACCTGGATTACACGTGGAAGGAGGGAGAAGGAGAAAGTCGGGCCTATAAAAGGAAAGGGAAGACGAGAGAGAAAGGGGAGAGGTGAAAAAGAATACAGGGAGAGGGAACTAGAAAAAGAGAGAGAATTGGTAAGAGAACTAAGGGATCTCGTTCTCGGTATCAGTGTATTTAACTCCATATTTCGTATTTATATAAGGGCAGTTCATGCTTCACAGGAGGGAATGGAACCTTTATGTTATCTGTCGTCTCAAAAACCTAGATTAGACACCCATTCTCTATAAATTCATTGTCTGGTGCTCAAAGAGCTAATTCCCTGATCCAAACTTGGATTAGTTTGATTTGTGCACTTACAAGTTATAAACAAGTTTTAATATCGATTTATGACACACAAGTCAATGGCTTTGTAGCTGAATTGACACCTCCCCATATACAAAGTGATTGAGAGTGTAGGGAAAAATGCTCGAGCTGCGGTATTAACAACATATCATAATTCTCTCTCTCTCAAAAAAAAAATCTTTGACCAAAAAAAGAATAGATCTTAGGCTAAGAACATAGTTACTTAACTTAGTTTCAATATGCTCTTTAATGCGATACTTTTTTATTTTCTTTTCATGATTAATGTCATCCTTGTTACATGTGTTGGGAAATTTAGACCCCGGTTGATAGAATTAACAAATTTTAAACTCAAGTTGTTAATTAGATTTATCATGAATTAAACTTTTTAAAACAAACAAACAAACAAACATCAATATCATGTCAAAATCATATGCAGTGAAAAAGTAAATAAAATAAGATATGATAACCCAAGAAAACCAATGAAATAAACTAGTTTCACAGTAAAAAACCTGGGGGGAAACCTTTCCGAAAAGCAATTCACTCTAGTAAAGAGAAGTTTCAAATCTAGTACAAAACATTTGTCCCTAGACTCTACAATCCTCGTAGATGAACTTAAAGCAGAAAAATTTTATCGCTTCAAAACCTTTGAACTCTTCAATATATGAACGCCACCCTTTGATGCACAGATCACAATACGTGACTAACTCCTTTACACGAATCTCAGTAAGTGACTCACTCACCAACTTGAGGAAGAAGAATGTTGGCTACAAAGTTCTTCATTTCATTAACAATGAAGATTAAGAAGCATTTGGTTACAAAATCCTAAGGCGCAAAGATGCAGTAGCTTCTTTTAGAGAGAATAAGGCTTTGGTCAACTTTTGCATGTGTTCTCCTTGTATTCTCTTATGTGACGATCTTTAAAATAAGCCTTATATATATGTAGGGTTGTGAGAAAAGAAACCCTACACAAATACATAAGCATGGACCGAAAATCAGATCTGAAAATTTTGATTTCCATAACCTCGATAGATACCTCGATAGATAGTATTTGTCAATCCTTATTAAACCTCGATAAATAGCTATCTGTCGAGCTAGCTGTCGAGCTATCTGTCCAGCTTTAATGAATAACTTTTCTTCACTTATTTCTTGGCCTAGTTTTCATGGCTTTAATACTAGACTTGAACAACATGTTCTTTGAAGTATTAAACACATCCTAAATTTACTCAAATACAAGTAAAGTGCATGTTGTCAAAGGATTAGCCAATTACATAAAATAATAACATATGTTCCTAACAAGTGAACCACATATATCCTAACAATCTCCCATTTTGGAAATCCATGACAAAACCACAACAAGCAAATGAACATATGAGAGAAGTCATAAATCACTCAACTCATACTCACTTGTTGAATACAATAAAATCTATCATAACATAAACTTTTGAAAGCCTTTGCAAGAAGAAAGTTCATGACAAGTAGACTTTGATAACCTGTATTTCTGAAACACTTTAAACACAACACATCAAGGCATCTTTGTGTGAAGTAAAAATAAAAAATTGCATACAAATAAAGAAGAAACATGTGTATAAAGATAGAAAAGAAATAACATATGTAGAGATAGATGAAGAAAATATATATCATCACATACATATCAAAGATAAGAATAATGTATGTAAACATGGTCACAAGACCGATGTACAAGAAGGAGAAGCTAAAAGTAGCTCTTACAACAACAAGGAGATAATCACTCCCCCTAACAAGATGAAACACATCTCCCCTTTACAAGGGCATGTATTTCTCCCACCAACTAGAAAATCTTAAAAAGAAACCACAATTTCTCCCTCTTTTTGTCATGATTGACAAAGGGTATAAGAAACTATAAAAGTTTACCTGAGAAACATAAAGAGGATCAAGGGGGCACAAAGAATCTATAAAAATGCATGAATGTAATGAACAAGATGCTATAAATGACAAGATCAAAGAAATATGCAAAACATGTGAACAACAATGCATGTAAGAGAATCTCGATCAATCGAGAGGTGTCGAGCAACTATCGAGCCAACCTCGATGGATCGAGAAGGTGTCGAGGATCTGTCGAGCAAACAGAAAAATTCTTAATCGATCGAGAAGCTATCAAGGAGCTCTCGAGATTGCGATAAGAAAAAGTTAAAGAGCTCGATAGATAGCCTAACTGTCGAGAGGTGTCGAGGAGCTGTCTAGATTGCTTTAAAAACATTTTTCAAAGAGGAGAAAAACACAGATGTGAATGCAATCAAGCACGCTACTCAACCAAAGATCTAAATAACATTTTAAGCTTTCAAAAACATCTCTCAACAAGAAAAAAAAAAAAAAAAAAAAGTCATGCATCTAGATCCAAAACACACACACATAAAATAAGTTTAACCGATTTTATATTTCAAAAACAAGTCAAGATAGTTTAGTGAGTATACATTGACACATGTAAACCTTGTGATGGCCAAATCACATTATACCTACACATGTATCAAAAATAGTAAAGAATATTGCGCGTTGTGTGAGAAAGCATCACAAGATTGCACAAGTGTCTATGTTATGACGATTTGAGATATGAGAAAATTACTTTAACTCACACACAATCATAACTGTTTGATGGGGACTATCACCTTTGAGGTACATTCTATAACTCCCACATCTCCAAGAATACACGCTTGCAATCATGTTTTAAAAGATTTTGTTCTTTTTGCTTTTATTTTCTTTGCATATTTTTCTTTTTATTAAGCATATCATGCATGAGTATATAAAAGAGAGAAAAGAATTACCTAATTATGTTAAACTCTTTGACATTGCACTTTTACTATGCCAAAGCATACGGATGTCATTGACATTGCACTTTTGCTATGCCGAATGATACAAATGTTATGTCATGATTGGCAAGTAACAATAGTGAGATGGTTTTTTATGCCTTTCTCTTAGGATTTTCTAGTCCTTCCCATTAAAAAGAGTGATACGAGTGTTAAATACAAAAGATTACTTAACCTTACTCATCACAAACAAAGAGCCACAAAACTCGCTTACTTAGTTGTGCATAGAGATGCTCATCTAAGTTACAAAAGATACAAAGTTTAAAAAAAAAAAAACTTTGTTTCAATAGCCATTTTAAGATTCACAAAAACCAATGTAAACAAACACACACTTTTTTTTGTATTTTTTTAATTTTTCCCTTTTTTTAGTTTGAAAAAAAATAAATAAATAAAAACCAAACAACCAAACAAAAATAGACAAACAACATGAAAGCATGTAAGAAAGATGCAAATGCATGAAGGCAAAATAGAAAGGTGCAGATGCATGAAATCATGATTCCAAAAGTAGATAAGAAAACAAGTAAAGAGAGTCCTACTATAGATAGAAAGAATTAAAACAAAGGACAAACATAAAAGACAATTAAGTCTTAGGTTCCTTTCTCACCCACACAGCACGAGTCTTTGATCGTGAAAATGAAAAGGCACGTGTCTTAGTATGTCTACTCAAAGATATAGAAGAATTAAAATTTTCCTAAAATTAAGTTAAAAAACTCAAAACTTTTAATAACTCTCCAAACAAAGGTGTAAGGCCTTTAGAGGAAACCCGTGACTGTTTGAACACTAGCTTTTGAGGATACAACTTAAAGTAATTAAGACGAATGTGTCCAGAAACACCACAACGGTGACAAACATGAGGTCTAACAAAGGATTTAGAATTAACCAAATCAGTTTTGGATTTCATACCTTTATTACTTTTCTTAGATTGAAACACAATGACAGTCCTTGATTTAGAAGTCGTGGAAGAGGAGGGGCTGAAGGAAACGGCATATCCTAAGCCAATCTTATCAGAACTAGGCTTTTGAGCACTCAATACCTCCTTAAGCTTTGCACTAGACATCCTCTCTATTTGAGTTCTAGCTTGACTAAGCTTAACTTCGAAATTCTTGACCTTCTCTTCTAATAAGGTGTTCTCTACAATGAAAGTTTCAACTAACCTTATAATCTCATCTAGTTTGACTAACAATTTAGTTTTTACCTCATTAAGCTCTTTTCTACAAAGATGAGTAGTCTTTTCAGATATTATAAATTCAGTGCATAGTTTATCATAGGCTTCTTGAAGGATCAACTTCTTGTGCACTTCCTTATCAAAAGAATCCTCACTGTTACTAGCACTTTCCACAATCACCTTATCGGTTGGGGCAGCAAAGGCCATAACGTGACTACATTCATCCACATACTCATCAGAAGAATCATTCTCAGTGTCACTCCAACTAGCAACCAACCATTTATCTTTTGACTTCTCAATCTTTTCTTTCATAAGGTAGTTGGGGTACTCTATCCTCATATGACCAAAAATCTTGCACTCATGGCATTAGATGAGGAGTTTCTTATTCTAAATCTTCCTAGAGGATTTAGATTTTCTAGGATGTTTACCCTTATCATTTTTCCTAAATTGAAGAAACTTGATAATCTCATCAGTTATGAAGGTTAGATCCTCGTCCTCATCATCATCTTCATCTTCATCTTCATCTTCATCTTCAGAGTCCTCAATCTCTTTTAAGAGCCAAATTTTTACTCTTTCCACCTTTTCTCATTGAGTCTAATTCCATCTTATAGGTTTAAAGGTTTCCTACAAGCTCAGTCAAAGGAAATTGATCAATATCCTTCATTTCTTCAATGGCAGTGATCTTGGCATAGAATCTTTCAGGTAAGGACCAAAGGATTTTCTTAACAATTTTGGATTCTGCTATAGATTCTCCAAGGTTGAAAGCAGAATTCACAATATCCTTGAGTTTAGCATAGAACTCATTAAAGATCTCATCCACCTTCATTCTTATTTCTTCAAAACTACTAGTGAGTTTTAGAAACTTCACAATCTTTACTGCTTAGGTACCTTCATAGGTGGTTTCAAGAATGGTCCATGCTTCCTTAGCAACTTCCGTAGATGATATTTTCTTGAATTCCTCATTGATTAGCCCACAAAACAAAGCATTCAAGGCCCTACTATTGAAATTTGCCTCTATGATTGCTACATCATCCCAATCCACCAGCGATTTCTTTGGCTTATTCCAGGCAACTTCAACAGCTTGCCATACATGTTCACCTAGAGCTTGCAAGAAAACTTTCATACAAGCTTTCTAGTACACATAATTAATGCCATCAAATAAAGAAAGAATCAAAAGAAACTGTCCACAATCTATGCCAACGGGGGTCAAGGATCACACTCAAAAAATTAATCCAATCAGAAAATACCCGCTTTGATACCACTTGTTGGGAAATTTAGACTCCGGTTGATAGAATTAATAAGTTTTAAACCCAAATTGTTAATTAAATTTATTATGAATAAAACTTGTTAAAACAAACAAACAAACATCAATATCATGTTAAAATCATATGTAGCGGAAAAGTAAATAAGACAAGATATGAAAACCTAGGAAAACTAATGAAATAAACTAGTTTCACAGTAAAAAACATAAGGGGAAACCTTCCCGAAAAGCAATTCACTATAGTAAAAAGCAGTTTCAGATCTAGTACAAAACATTTGTCCCTAGACTCTACAATCCCCGTTGATGAACTTACAGCAGAAATTTTCTACCAATTCAGAATCTCTGAACTCTTCAATATATGAACGCCACCCTTTGATGCACGGATCCCAGTACATGACTAACTCTTTTGCACGAATTCCTATACGTGACTCACTCACCAACTCGAGGAAGAAGAATGTTGGCTGCAAAGTTCTTCACTTCATCAACAATGAAGATCAAGAAACACTTAGTTATAAAACCCTAAGGCGCAAAGACGCAGTAGCTTCTTTCAGAGAGAATAAGGTTTCGGTCACGTTTTGTATGTATTCTCCTTGTATTAATTTATGTGACAGCCTTTAAAATAAACCTTATATAAGTGTAGGGTTATGAGAAAAGAAACCCTATACAAATACACGAGCATGGGCCGAAAATCATATCTGAAAATTTTGATTTTTGTAACCTCGATAGATACCTCAATAGATAGTATCTGTCAAACCTCATTAAACCTTGATAGATAGCTATCTGTCGAGCAGCTGTTGAGCAATCTGTCCGCAGGTGTCGAGCTATCTGTCCAGTTTTAGTGAACAGCTTTTTTTCACTTATTTCTTGGTCCAATCTTCATGACTTTAATACTAGACTTGAACAACATGTTCCTTGAAGTATTAAAAACATCCTAGATCTACCCAAATACAAGTAAAATGCGTTTTGTCAAAAAATTAGTCAATTACATAAAATAATGACATATGTTCCTAACAAATGAACCGCATATGTCCTAACAACATATTTGTGCTTGGTAACATCATTTTAATGTTACATTTTTTAGAAGTTTATTCAAGTGATTGATTTGGATTGAACAAAATGGAGGGGGTTCACAACTAAAGGATAAGATAGGGAGCTTTCATGCTTTTCTCACAATAAAAAGAGCTCCATAGTCCATACATATTACGGTCCTTATATATATCCTACTGTCCATCTAGATAGCAACTGCAATAGCTCCATCATTAATTGTCTTAAGTCGAGCATTAACATCTTCAATGACATCTTAGCTATATAATATTGGGCTCCCTGTAACTTTGGAGTTTGGACAAGTATTCTCCTTCCTGATTAACTTGCCTATTGAAATGGTGCTAATAGTCTAGTCACTTTCGCAAAATTTCCTCTCAGAGATCTTTTGAGACAGCATCTAATTTTGAGTAAGAGAGGACATTGAAAGATAAGCCATATTTAAAATTTGTCCATAACCACCATTATATTTGCACTGGACACATCTATATATATATAACTAGCCTCTAAGCACGTACATTGCACGTTCTCAGAAACTCTTCTATTTTTTTAGATAAAAATTACTCATAATTTGCATATATTTTAATTTAGAAATATATTTTTTTATTTTTCAAAAAATAAAAATTATAAACTTTAGAAATAAGCAATAACTGTAATTTCTTTGTTGAATGTAAAGAGAAAAAAAAAAAGTCCTAAATTTTAGGAATTCTTTTTTTTTAATTCAAAATAAAATTTGTTGTTTGACATTTATGACCCTATTTTTAGATGAAGTTACCCTTCATTAATGAAGGTATTTTTAAACTACATAAAAGTCCAGTTGAAAAAGAGAAATTCTCTTATATATAGTATAGATAATAGGTGAAGCTGAGAGAAACTCAAATTAAAATTCCAATTTTACACCATATGTCTTAAATTATATATTCAGAAAAAGTTTTATTTCTTAATTTTATAATCAAACGTGAGACCACATCTTAAATATTCATTCAAGTGATTTATTAAGTGCAAAGACCAAAGAGTTTAGAATAAATGAATTGAAAAAAAAAAAAAAAAAAGTGCTTCACAATAATTTTAATAAAAAAACATGGACAATTTACATTTTATACTTAATAATATCCTTACAAATTTTTTTAAAGAGTTAATAAAATATAAAAATAACTATTAATAGTATTAAAATTATATATATAAGAATTATATTATACATCTTATTGTATATTTTTAAGTGTATCCATACATATGCATGAGGTTACAAGCTAGTAACAACAATAATAGAGCCTTAATCTCAAAATTTAGAGTCGGTTATGGATACTCGATAGATCATATTTGGTTAGCAACTTGAATTCTTTTTCTTCATTCTATATTATCAAAAGTCATATTTTTTGTTACTTCCCCAATGTACATTTTTTAATTACTTCTACTAATATATATTTTTTTTTATTTTGCCTTTCCTCTTTTTTCTTTTGTTCTTTTTTTTTTTTTTTTTTTTGGTTCTCTTAATTTAGATCAACTCAATCATTCTTGCCAGTTCATTACTTGCTTTCTTTTGAACATGACCAAAACCATTTTAAGTGGCTTATTTTCATATTTTCATCAATAGGGTTATTATTTATTTTAGTAACATTTAAAATATTTTTCTTGACAAATTCTTCAAATATAACCTTTAATTACTTTTATTTTATTCAGAATTATCTTGTGTAGGTATTTTTATTCCGTCAAATAGTGTAAAAGATTTGGCTTGGAGCACAAGCATCTAGCACAAAGAGATGGCCATTTATAAACACCCTATTTCACAACTGGCCATAAATTCAATACTGAGAGAAAAAAGGCTGTTTCACTAGTCTAAGGGTAAAATTAATAAATTATCATTTTATGCCAGTAGAGACTTCGAATCCAATCTAACTTCTCGCCCTCAAAAAAATAAATAAAAATTAAAAAAAAAAAAAAAAAACCCAATCTAAATTCTATCACAATGTTTAATGAACAAAAAGCCATTTCTTGAACAAAGATTAGAGTATCATACTTGAAGATAATGAGAAATCAGATTTCAACATTTGAGAAACATGATTTAAAATTGAATTGAAGACTTAGAATAAAGAATAACTATATTAATCCTTAAAAAACAATGGTGCAATTAAAAATAAACAAAATGTTTAATGAGGGAGATTTTCTGGGTGTATGAAGGATGTAGTCTCTTTTCTCGTGAGATTTTTGGGGGTGATATTGAGGAAGATGAGAAAATTAAGGAGAGTGTCCCTCTCTGCCCAGCTCTTATGGATGAGAGGGAGAATTGGAATGGGTTTAATTTCAAGTGGGTTTAGACTTTGCAGACTTGGGTTCAGGTCTTAGTGGGTTGGTTTTCAAGAGTCTAATGTGTTGATTGGTGAATGACCCAGATGGGTTGGGTTTAAATGCTTTGTATTGTTTGATGTGGTTTGCTCAATTTGAACTGGGCTTTAGATTTAAGTGCCATTTTTGGCTCAATATTTTTGGATGAGTTGTGTTTTTATATTGATAATTTTTGGGTGGCTATTGGCTAAGAATTAGGAACTTAAACTTATGATGAGAATCTCAACATTGTTATATAATTGAGCTTGATGCTCAGTCTCTCTTCACTTCTGGCCTCGGTACATGCTATACAGGATCATAAATTGGAGCCAGGTTGGGAAGTCAGTAAGCATGATTTTGTATGTGATATTTAGTCTATCTTGAAGAGCTTAAAGAGAGAGTTATTTTGTTTAGAGTAAGTCCAGTATCATAATCATTTCCACAACTTTGTCACAACGTGTTCACGTAGCGATTTGTGAGTGGCTAAATTGTGGACCCACATCGTCCTATCAAAGTTGTAAAAAACGTTGTGGTAATAGACTTACTCGTTTGTTTAAGTTATTCATAGATGTTATAATACGACAATCCACCATTACTCCCTACCAATGTTCCTTGGGAGTTTTCTCTTTCTCTAATGTATGATATTAATTTTGATGATTAATGAAAGTTCCATTTAAATAAATAAAAAAGACTGGGAACTTTTTTTTGGGGCTAAATAAAAGAATTAGGAACTTCAACTTAGGTTTCGCTCGGAAAAAAAAAAAAAAAAAAAAAAAAAAAAAAAGAACTTAAACTTAGGTTGGTAACACTATCTGGATATCTGTAATTTCTGTAGGGTGTAGGTAGTATTTGACGTGAAAAGGAAATTAAAAATTTGTAGCGAGCCCAGAAATTTCAAGACTCTCAATACAGGCAGGGTCCATACGTGAAGTAAGAGGAAGGCCCAAAAATTAATCTAAATGGTCTGTTATCCGTTATTTTAAAATTAGGTCCAATACCAATTCAACAAGCCCAATCTAAAGTCGAAAATGGGTTTACTTGAAAATCAGTTGGCCTATCATAGAAAAGCCCAACTTCAACTTCCGGTGAATGAAGTGTATAAAGACAAATTCAACATAGTTGGCCTATCATATGGATAGTGTAAATTACTAATTCAATATTGAGTATTTATTGACAGATCAAATGTAGCCTAAACCACTTGTAAATGAATTCGGCAAAAAAAGAAAAAAAACCACTTTTATATATATATTGTTGATGAGAATGAAATATAATATTTTGGGTTTGGTTACTAACGAATTCTGATGACCTATGATTATCTAATTGTTCTTACGTCTAAGCTTGATATTATCACTCTAACTATAGACCATTTTTATAACTAAAACAGATTTCCCAGTTCTCCAAAACACTGACAGATACTATCAACATCCTCTTGTTTAGTTCTTTGAGGGTTGGTATAGCATCCCATGCTATTTTCTAAATCAATAACTTTAACCTTTCATGCATCTTTATCTTCCTTAAATCTTCCTCTCACTGGGAAGTAGGGGACTAGTTTAAAGAAATCTGGTTCTTTGCTCTAAAAGGTGTATATCTTACAGTGAAACCTTTTGCTTTGGTTATGTACCCAGCTTCATTTACCAATCTAGCGGAAGAGCAAAATTCTAATTTTACAAATACAATTAGCTGTTGCTTGGTCAAAAACTTGTTATAGCTTATTTCCTGGGTTGCACCGACACGGCATTTTTGGCGACGTGTCGGCGTCCGACACGTGTCGGACACGGATACCGGCACGACTCGCCGGACACCGGTGTCCGAGCAGTGTCCTTTTTTTTTTTTTTTTTTGCTTCTCCGACACGGCGCCGACACGGCTCCGACACGGTGGACACGCCAGCAGTGAAAAAAAAAACCAGAAAATCACAGATCAATCCTCCCTCTGGCCTCTGCCCCGCTGCCCTCTGTCCCTCGCCGGTGTTAGATCGGGCCGATCGGCGAGTCGGCGAGCTCCAAAGATAGTCGCCGTCGACGCTGTGCCTTCCGATCTCACTCTCTCTCTCAGCGTGGACAGGACACATAGGCGAAAGATCCGATCTCTTCTCTTCTCTCTTTCTCTGTTTTTTTTCTTTCTTTCTTTCAGGCGAAGGCCCTCTGGTTTTTGTCTTTCACTGTTACTGACTTGCTGCGTTACTTATAGCGCGTTTTGAATTTTTTTTTTTTTTTTACTTTCACTGTTACTGTATTGTACTGTATATATATATATATATATATATTTCTTTGCTTTTTGGTTTGTCCCTGAACATTTTATATGTATTATTGTACCATTTTAGATGTTAGTTTACTAATTTGTAGTTCTTACATAATTTAAATTTTAAGCATAAACATATTTATGTCTAAAAATATTAAAAAATATGCCTAAATATAAAATTTAATTAATTATTTAATTGCCGTGTCCACGCCGTGTCGTGTCCTTATTTTTCAAAAATTGCCGAATCCCCGTGTCCGTGTCCGTGTCGTATCCGTGTCCGTGTCCGTGCATCATAGCTTATTTCTATCCCAGGTTCTACCATCTTCAAGTATTAAAGTCTTTGACCAAATTCAATTATGGAGGGATATCTCCTCGAGGCTTTGGAATGAACCCATATAACAGAGTCATCCATGACCATAGGTCATCCCAAATACAGGTAGATGAGTTCGATCCCACTAGTAAGCAACTCCCTTCTTTAAAGTTTCTTTGCTGCAAAATATTTTTCCACAGCCAATATAAGCCAATTTTGGGCGAGGGAGCTTACATGAAGCTTTTTCCTCAAAGGTAGAGTCAGTTTTCTATCTCATCTGGGTTTTGAACCAAATTCCAACTCAATTTTGTGGTAAGGACTGTTGAAATCTTGCATTCTTCTTACGCACAAAACACCTTCTTTAGGCTTGCACAATGATGACTAGCTTTTAAGTGGCAAGCACTTCCCATTTGAATTCTCACCCCAAAAGAAAGATCTACAAGCTGCATCAATTTTAATTAGTACACACCATTTTTGGAATCTCAAGGGACGATATTGTGTATATAGGAGTGATTGTTGCCACAGACTTAATCAAAGTGAGACAACCAGCTTGTGAAAGTACTTTGGCCTTCCAAATTTTTGGCATAAATTGATAATTAGAGAAAGTAAAGTGTTTCATTATTGTAGTCGTAAATGAAATATTCTTCTTCTCAGTAGACTAGAAGGCTGACTATAACAGAATACACAAATGAGTCGACTTTTTGGTAGAGATAAAAATGAAGTTTGAGGGCAATAAATGATGGTAAAGGTTTTGTTGCAGACAAGATGATGTGGCAGCAAAAAGAAAGTAATATGCGTCCAAAATTCACATGTAATGCACATAACCAGGAACACTTGTTCTTTTCTTTTTTGCTGCCACATAATTCTTGTATGCAACAATTGTTATATATAAGTACGTAGCAAAATATTTCCCATAAATAATATTAGGGCCAACTCAATAGTAATTTGTTCAAAGGTGAGAAAATAGACTTGACATGTAATTTGTGGTAAACTTGCCAAATCTGGGTTGTGTTCATTCTAAAAAATTTTCAAAATATATCTAGGTTGTGGACATTTATATTAGTTGAATCATTATATGTGATGTGTAGACAAATTTTTGGTTGAACTTATGCAGTTGATTTTTATTTATTTTTAGAATAATATGTATAAAAATTTCTTATAAAGATAGCAAAGTTTGGAATACTTTATTGTTCCTATTTGATTTTTTTTTTTTTCTCTCTTCATGATTGGGAAGAACATGAACAATCTGGGTTCTTCATTTTCTTCCCAAAAAAAAAAAATAATAATGAAAAGAAAAAAAATTAATTTAATTATTTTATTTTATTAAAAAAATCAAAAGTCTAAAATTTTGTTTTTATTATTTTGTTTGATGTGGCTTTTTTATTATTAAAGTATTGACATGACATTTTTTAGATACCAAATACTTTTTTTAATATTATAATAATGGTCATGTCAGTTTCATGCATGTCATGGTGCATTCTGTTTATCATGTAGGCTATTTCTATCAAAGAGATAACAGTGGCCAGTGGGGACCAAAACGTTTTGGGAACTAAAGCAGAAAAATGAAAAAGCAATGACCAAAATGAAAATCTAGTGTTGTAGTGACCAAAAATGCATTTATACCTCATCCTTTTGGTGTATGTGTGTTTCCCTGCAAACACAACACCCAAAAGGTGTGGAAGATTACAAATTTATTTTTTTGGATTTCTCCTCCCTAGGCTCAATGGTGATGGGTTAGGTCCCTTTGTAGGTTTGGGTTGCTAACAGCCTCCCAGTCTAAGTTTTTATTATTATTTGAAACCACTTGGTTCTTCGTTGGTTGGACCCCTTATGATGTGATCCCTTTCTGTTCTACCATGTTATTGTTAGGCTCTTTTGTTTGAAACATGACTTAGGCTCTTAGTGTCTCATGGTTTTGGGTTTTATTGATTTGGGCCTCTGAGGCATAAGAAAAATGTTTTTTTTTTTACTACGACATGATCTGGGCTGATATTTACAAGTTCTTTTGACCCCTAATTTGGTTTTTAAGGTTCGAACCTTTTAATGCCCAAGAAAAATGTTCACTTGACAACATCATGACCTAGGCTTTATATTTGGGAATTTTGAGACCCAATTTAAAATAATAATAATAATAAAATAAGGTATGAACAGGAATCCTTGCTTTGTTTAAATTATGAGATAAAATAAATTACACATCGGTCATCAATCACACTTTACAAACCCAATGGTTAGTGGTTTGGCTAATTTCTCCAAGTTTAATTGGAATATTGCTTGGGTTTTTATGTTTGGGCCTTTTGAGGAACGAGTTAAAATAAAATTATTATAATAACAAATAAGGCCTAAACATGAGCCATTAGGGATTTCCTTAGTTTAAATTAGGGGATAAAATCAATTACACATAGATGACACCTAAGAAACCCAATGATTGGTAGCAACTTCCTAAAATGAATAAAAATCCATATACACCACCCTAGAATCGTACACAATTCCAAAATAAAAAAACCAAAAAAAAATAAAAATCATGCTCACAAGTCACATCACTAAGGCTTCAGAAATCAGATGTGGCCAAAATCTAAGTTCAAAAATTAGGTATTATTTAATTGTTGATTGCTTCAAACCCATGTTTGTCTAATACCTCATTCTCTCTGTTTTTATTTTCTCTACTTTTTTTTTAGTAAATAATAATACTTACTAAAACACATACGAAAATTATAATAATGTTTTAAACCGGATTTATAATACATTATATAACCAGAGTACAACTACAAAAAAGCAACTACAAAAAGGCAAGCCCTTTTGTAGTTGTAGACTAGAGTTTTTTTTTTTTCTCTACTTTAGGTATAATTATGTATAATCTAATTGGTAATTGTTATTGTTATTGTTATTGTTATTGTTATTGTTATTATTATTGTTGTTGTTGTTTTATTATTATTTTTGCAGTATAACTTAATTTGTGTGGATCTTTGTAGTAAGATTTCTAGAAGGTTGTTTTCACACACACAAAATGAAAAAAAGGATGGGATTGCACAAATGACACATGTAAACAAGATGAATTTTTCAAAAAATTTTAATAAAAAAATCCAAATGACATGAAAAAAAAAAAAAAAACCATATAATTTTACTTGTTGTTGAACTACTTCAACAAATCTCTATATGGGGATATCAATTTCTTCTTATTCAAAATTTCTGTGACTAAAAATTTATCAATACACGCATAAACAATGACTCATGTGATGCCCTATGTAAAATATTGCCAGCCTAATATGATTGTTTTATAGGTCTCGTATCAATCATGTCATCCGGTTAATATTAATGCTATGTTTATAAAAAAAATTAAAAAATTAAAAAAACCTTGTATATAATAATAGGTAAAACAAAGAGAAAATTCAATTAAATTTCAAATTGAAATTCAATTAGAGTCTAATTTAAGTAACAATAAAATCTTGACTTTTTTTTTTTGGGCAGAAATATATCAATTTAGTTGGATTTTCAAGGGAGGTAGAATATTCCATAAGTATTTTAATAGCATTGATTGGAGCTATTTTTAGCATGTTTGGGACTCTCTGAAGAAATCAAGGAAGAAACTCTTTGTTTTATCCTTTTCTATGCTGGCATTGATATTATTTGGCTTACTTGGTTTTATCCTTTTCTATGCTTGCAGTGATATTATTTGGCTTATCTTGGGTCTCAAAGACAAAATATGAATAAAAATGGCCTATATTATAAAAGCTATCTTTGCTGAAATATACTTATTAATATTCCCGTCTTCAATTGATATTCTTCCCTGGATAATTGCAAACGAAATGGGATATGAAGTGCGGAGTGTGTTGTGCGGTGTGTGCTAGTTGGCTATAGAAGAACATAAGGTCATTTTTTTAATTCATAACTCCATATTTATTGTGGCTAATATTGAGTATGAGACAATCATAGGTCACTTACAATTTTTTTTGTGCTAAATATAGGTGAATTAAATTATACCTATAAGGGAGAACTCGACGTATAAGAGAAATTTACTAGGCGAATTCTATGCGTTAAAGGCCAGAATATACATATTTGGTGTTTAATTTGTGCCTGCTCCTAATATAAAGTCTCTATTTCTCAAATTCCATGATATATTTTATCATTATATATATATAATCATGCATTGATATATTTTATTGTTATTTGTATTAAAATAAAATTTATTATTTATTGTTATTGTTACTGTTATTGTTATTGTTGTAATTACAAATAAGCTCATAATAATAGAAAACCTTTTTGTGATGTTTGAATAAACTATGCTTTCAAATCTTACCTTTTTAGTTTTAAACCAGTTTTAATATCTTTCTTTGACACATGCACAAAAAAAAAGTATAAATTTTGAGAAATAATATGTTCACAATATTTTTACAACAAATTCTAAGTGGCATGTTGTTACTGGTTGTTAGTGTTGGGGCAAAAAAGTAATCTTAGTGTTAGGTATAAATTTGAATCAATAACAACTAACCACCTATGATTTGTTGTAAAAATGTTGCAAAAATGTTGTGGACGTAGCATCTCTCATAAATTTTAGGTTAAGAAAATAGTTACTTTGCTTAGTCTTAATATGCTATTTAATGCAGTACTTTTTTATTTTCTTTTAATGATTAATGTCATCCTGGTTACATGCTTGTGCTTGGTAATATCATTTTAATGTTACCTTTTTAAAGAAGTTAGTTCAAGCGATTGATTTGGATTGAACAAAATGGAAGGGGTTCACAACTAAAGGATAAGATAGGGAGCATTCATGCCTCTTTCTCACAATAAAAATAGCTACATACTTATTGTGGTACTTATATATATATATATATATATATATATATCTTAGAGTCCATCTAGATGGCAACTGCACCAGCTCCATCATTAATTAATGCCTTAGGTTCAACATTAGCATCTTCAATGACATCTTAGTTATATATTAGCAAAAGTATAAAACCCTTTTGTAGGGCCAATGGGCCCAAAATATGTGTTGGGCCAACCCAAGAGAGCTTGTGAGGTTGAAAACCCAACCCAACAGTATAAGTGGTCCGAGAACGTGAGAAGTTCTGCCCATGAAGTAGCGTAAAAGGAGAAAGTCATACCCGAATAAAGCATTCTGAGGCATGATGTCCGAGGAAGGGAATATCATTGGCTATCTGTGGCCGAGGATGAGAAGAGTGACTTGGCAGTTCAAAAACATCATTGCAGAAGATCTTGAGCATAAAGGCCAAGGAAGTGACGGTAAAAGATAGGGAGAGGGGATGTAAAATATCTAGGGTAAAGCTGCCACCACCGCATTGAAGGCTCTGCAACTACTTCTCTGGCCTCATTAATGAGGAAGTGACGCCTGAGTATTAGAATTCAACCTTATGATTACCGCCAAGGACTTTTGAAAAAGGGGTGATGGGACAAGTATCTAAATTGAGCATCTGATCCACACATGGAAGAAGGAAGGGAGAGAAGAAGGCAATATGAAAGGCGAACGGTAAAGAAAGAGGGGGTGGGGGGAAAACAGACAAGCAAGAGAGAATTGTAAGAAATACCCAGCGATTGTCCTCAGCATTTATATACAATAAGAACTTTCAAGCTACGTAGAGGTGTTATGCATGTATTCATGATCTGGCTTCAAGTTCATGTTACTCCATGTCTACAGACCTAAATTTGAAGCTCATTCTCTATAAATTCATTGTTTTTAGCCCTTTGAGCTGGTTCCCTTGGTGCAATTGAGGCCCAGTTTAACTTGTGTCCTTACACCTTTGATATGCAATCCTTGTTTTCAAGAGAAAAAAAGTCACGTGAACACTTTGATATAATTCATCTTTTTAATTCATCCTCAATTTTAGAACTTGCTCCAATCATATTCATACATAAAGAACAACATTTAGACTGAATAAAAACTTAATATGCAATAGGACTTAGAAGGCTAATTACAGAACTCATTCACAATATGTTATTTGCTAAAAAAAATTATAAATTTTTTATATTCATCAAGACAAGATTAACTACTACATAAAGATGCAACAACTTGCTCTGTGATTTAATTATACAATAGCAACAACAAAAGGCCAAAACAATGTCATAGTCATGGCTAGTGACAAGTCTGTTCCATAGTCCATACTTCAACATTTTTTTTTCTTAGGGTCAAAATTCATTCTTGCATTCCCTAAGGCCAAAACTACAATTGACCAGTTGGAATAAAAAAAAAGTTATTAATTAGACATGGTGTAGGCGGATTTGGCATGGTACAATCCAAGAGGTCCTTGACTTATTATTTTCAATTGGGGGGAAATCGAAGAAAATGGTTTTATTTTCAATTGGAATCTGCTAAATTGAAAATTTTAGTTCAGATTTCACAAATTTCCCAATGTTCGTGCTCCAAAATTCATAAATGAAAGAAATTCTCTCAAATAAGCCCAGCATAAATAATAGAGAGAGAAAAATGGTTAAACCCACCATTCAAAAGCACAAACCTATAGGGTAAAATTCAAGAAAAAGGATGAAAAATGGCTACCTAAGAGTTTGGGACAAATGTAGTGAAGATCAGCAGATAAAATTCAAGAAAGAGGTTGTAAATAGTTACCTGGGAGCTAGGGCAGATGTGATGAAGATCAGCGCAGAGGAGCAGAGTTTTTTTTTTTTTTTTTTTTTGGGATAAAAAATAGAGGAGCAAAGTTGAGAGATAAAGAATTTTTATTTATTTTTTACTTATACCCTAACCTATTCTGCCGGTAAATGGTAACCCACCTAAATTATTTAAATGGTCAAGATTAAAAGCATTAAAATGTAATGTTCAAATTTAGATGGGTACCGTATCCCCAAAATAACCGGTGAGTACCATAAAATGACCCATAAAGAATAACTGTATTAATCCTTAAAAAACATTGGAGGAATTAAAAATAAAGAAAATGTTTAATGAGGGAGATTTTTGTGTGTATGAAGGATTTAGTTTCTTTCCCTATAAGATTTTTGGGGGGGGGGGGGGGGTGATATTAAGGAAGATGGGAAAATGAAGGAGAGCGTCTCTCTCTACCCAGCTCGTATGGATGAGAGGGAGAATTGGAATGTGTTTAATTTCAAGTGAGTTAGACTTTACAGACTTGGGTTCAGGTCTTGGTTGGTGAAGGACCCCACAGATGGGTTGGGTTTAAATGCTTTGTGTTGTTTGATGTGGACTTGGGTTGAACTTTGCTTAATTTGAACTGAGCTTTAGATTTAAGTGCCATTTTGGATCAATATTTTTGGATGAGTTGTGTTTGCATATTGATAATTTTTGGATGGCTAAGCATTAGGAACTGAAAACTTAGGCCGAGAATCTTAACAGTGTTATATAATTGAGCCTGATGCTCTCTTCCGGCCGTGATACATGCTTTAGAGGATCATAAATTGGAGCCAGGTTGGGAAAACAATAAGCATGATTTTGTGTGTGATATCTAGTCTATCTTGAAGACCTAAAAAAGATAAAGCTATTTTGTTTAGAGTAAGTCCAGCACCACAATCACTTCTACAACTTTGTCACAACCTGTTCACATGACAACTAGTAATTGATGAAATTGTGGACCCACATCGTCCTACTAAAGTTGTGAAAATTGTTGTAGTAGTAGACGTACTCATTTGTTAAAGTTCTTAATAAATATTATAATATGACAGCCCATCATTGCCGTAAATGAGCTCTTGTTTGGTGTTTCTAATTTTCAAGTTCTTTATTAGTTTTATTACTTCCTACCAACTTTCCTTGGGAGGTTTCTCATTCTCTAATGTATAATATTAATTTTGCTAATTAATGAAAGTTTCATTTAAATAAAATAAAAAAGGACTAGGAACTTTTTTTTTTTTTTTTCTAAATAAAAGACTAGGAACTTAAACTTAGGTTGGTAACACTACAGGATTTCCATTTATAATCTTGTAACTTAATCTGGATATTTGTACAGGCCTGTTTAGATACTGTTTATTTGCTGACAACTGGAAACATATTTTTGAAAATATTGTAGCAAAATAATTTTTAAAAGTATGAATAGTGCTGTGAGACCCAAATTTACCTAAAAATTTGTGTTTTGCTGAGTTTGGTGGTCTCATAAACGATGCCATGGGACCCAAAAAAATGCAAAACGCAACTGAAATATAATTTCAGTATTGGGCAAACACACGCTAAGATGGGCTCATTTGCATGGGGTGGTTTTCGTGTTGCATAATCTAAATAGGACTTGAATTAGCCATGTTAGATGTAGGTCTCAATCTAGGATTAAAGATCTACTTAAGCCAAAGTGATATTTGGACTCTTATTCAGTATGGCCATCAACTTGTATCAATTCTAAAGCAAGTTTCTTGTATTTGAGAGGCAAAAAGAAACATTTTTTTGGCATGAGAGACACTGAGAAATTATTCACCCTTCTAGAACAATCACCACATTAGCAATACTTAGTAGTTCTCCCACTCGACAATATTGTGTCATGTGTGACAATTTATTCACTCTACTAGGAGGACCACATTAGCAATACTTAGTGGTCTTTCCACTCAATAAAATTGTGACTATGTGTGACAATTTATTGAGTCAATCCTAGTCACCATCCCAATTATAAGGTTTTTTTTTTTTTTTAAATGTATGATTGAATTAATAATTAGGATCTAACTCAACAAACTATCACACATAGTACAATATTATTGAGTGGGAGGATTACTAAACATTATTGATATGGCCGAATAATTTCTCAAAACACACCAGCTACAAAACTTATTCAAAACTTATTCGTAAGAATTAAGTTAGAACTTGAAAACCAACAACAATATAACACGTTCAAAGACACTATCACTACCATCAGGAACAACCGCCAAACAATAAAAACTTGTCTACACAGTAACAACTGTACTTTTCTATATAGTGCTGGTGTACTAGAATTTTATCCCTTTTTGTAAAGAAATATTTTACTTTTATCATGCGAAAGTAGAAGGGATTAGGGAGTTAAAATAAAAACTTCCTCTCAACTCAACTGGAAAGAGACGCAAATTCCTTGCTTGGTTGATACTTGGGGGATGGCTATGCCAAAATATGGAAGACATTATATATTTTCGCAAAGATGTTAGAGCTCGCATTTTTCTTTCTTTCTTTCTTTTTGCTAAAACCAACAATTTTTTTTTTTTTTAAATGAAAAATTGAGTGACTCGCATTACAATAACAAGGCTTTAAATAGGTTTTTTTTTTTTTTTTTTAATTACAACAACTAAAAAAGCTATTTTATTACAGAAACCATTGATTGGGCCTGGACAACCACACAATCTCACTCACCCTCCACGCTCATCACCTTGGGAGAACCACCTTAACATTGCAAGCCATCTCAAAGGCAAAGTATAGGTCCTTCGCTACCTTGTGTGAATATATAAATTCAAATTGGTGCATGCGAAATGCAGACTAGCTTTTCTTTGTTATACAGTATAGGCATTTTTCAAGTAAGAACTTTCAATGTGCCCATACCGAGCCTTTATTATGCACATAACTCTTTCTTTCATGACCATAATAAAAGGATGAATCAAAGGAGCAAAAGACTTCCAAACATCCACAACTCATACAGCGAGGATTCAATTAAATCTCAGTGATTCACCCGGCGCATCCATGGTGAAGCAGAACAAACCTGCTAGCAGCCCAAACCAAAAGAATAGTTCAACATCATGTCTGACATGGCATTTTCCTTCCAAAAATGAAATGTTCTGTGAAGCAAAATCTGACTGCCCACCATCCATAATGATCCCAAGCTATATGTATATCAGATAAGATACATTTAATGCTTCTTCTCTTCTGCTTTCCTCGGCTGCAAAAAAGGGCACATTTGTAGCATTAGAAGATATAATTAATTATTAAAGTTCTTGCAAGCCGTGAGCAGAAACGGCATCCAATCTCAAGAATTACCAAATGTGAATTCTAACTTACCCACAAACATAGCATGCACACAACAACAATAGAAAACAAAGGTCTACCCTATGCTATATACATATGCTGCAGATGCAATTCCCCACAGTACCACCGATCAGAATTCACATAGCCACACAACAAAGCAGAATATAGACCAAGTTATCTCCAACATAGAAGTATGCACTTTCTGCTTATTCAAAGGATTATGGTTTTGCTATTCAAGAAGCATCCAGCACAGCCCTTAGCCTTCAGTTAACAGTGATTCTAATTTCTAACATCCACAAAAGATAGCAACTTGTAGAGGATTACATAATTTCTATAATCATCAGAAGATATTGTAGAGGATTACATACTTTCTACAATCATCAGAAGATATGATATATGAGAAGACTGCAATCATTTGATGTGAGAGATTTTTCTTCATCCAGAGGCAGAACATAATTATAATTGACATTAAATTCAAACACAACTCCTTCCTCTTTAACCTAGATAGAAGTTTACCCAGGATACAGATAGGAAAAGACATGCAATGCACAGACTAAATCTCTCACATAATACGATATTTAAAAAGCACAGCACCGACTATTTGTAGGATACTTAGAGTTGAATGGCATAACAAACATGTGAGGACATGATGACCATCAACAACAGTTTTGGACATTTACCAGAAGAATACATAAGCAGAGCAATGAGGGTATTATGCATTTTTGACACCACAACCCATACATGGTTGTTATTCTCCTAATCCATTTCACTACCTACTGTCCTCTTGCATTCAAACAAACACTACATATTAAAACATACATATTTGACAACATAAATTTAAAATGATACGCATATCTAACCAAGCCCTCAAGCCTTGATTTTGGGAGTTGGCCATGTCCAACACCTTATGATCATCTCTATACCAACAATATTTGAGAAATTATATAAAAAGGAGGAGTCAACTTGGCTCTGAAAAGAACAAAGTCTAACAGTTGAATACAAAACCTATCAGGGTTAAGGTGTGGTTCATGAGAGCCACAAATCATCCATTAATGGATTGATGCAGTACACACCCCACCACGTGTAAATAATTCAGGTGGTTTCTGTTGCCATGATTTAAGGAGGGATGACGTTTAGCTGGGACTTTTAGGGCAGTCCAACCCATCATTTGACAAAATGCCTGAGCCAAACTGAATATAGGGGGATGGGGGCCTTGGGCTTGGACCCAAGGATTTGAGGTAGGTGTATATCATCCACCATTAGATGAAAGAATCTTATATTTTCTTGTTATCTGAATAACAATAACAGACTTTGAAAGATTATTCTGATATGAATCAATCTTAGTATTAATTACATCTGCCTCGAAAGATTATCAGCAGGTTGATTGAAAGTCTTCAATTCTATAGTTTGATTGATCCAATAGTACTGTTCTTAATCATTACTGAATGATGTAAAGGAAACAAATGTGACCCATGGGCATTTAGAGGTTTAGTTAAACAAACTAATATGCACATTTTCCCTCTAAAGAGAAGAAGTAGTTGCATTTTCCCATGTAAAAGCAGGGATCAGTCCCTGGCCATTGTTCAACCACCTAGAAATTTTATTTTGAAGATAAATTGAAACTCTTGAACGTCAATGTTTGATCATTCCCTTATAATCTTTATTGCTATTGGACTGTATAAGGAAATAATGGGCAATCAAGAGATAAGGGGAAATATTAGGTGTGAATTCCCAACAAATTTTTGATATCAGTGAAAAAATAAATAAAAAGATAGAAATCCCATTTAAAGATGCCAGGAAGTCCTTGGCCATTTAAATCATTTTCTTCATAGAAGACCATAAAGTAATAAGATAAAAATTAAGCAAGCACCTCAACACAGCTATAGAATTAAATGGAAAACCAAACATAAAACACTTACTAGCTCTCTTTACTGATAAAACCTTATCTTGATGTAACTAATAATAACTTTTCTTATTGTACTTTATAGCCACTTAGTGGTATTTTACCGTATGGCACAGTTCTACCAATCAAGCAATAGGTACCAGATACTCTGAAAGTGACATATGCAGCCAATGATATTTTCCCTAAGTGTTGTAATGTGCTAAGCATTACGTTTTACTTATATGCTTAGGTTTCTTGGTTTTTGGTTTCTTATGGCTGCTTGATCACAATCCACACACGTGTTAGTTGCAATTTTCAATTCTAATCCTCTGCCACTGTGGGTAGAACCATATGATCCTTGCCTTATTTTATCAGCTTAGTTGCACACTTTGACAATGCTCTATATTGCTTACTTTTGACTATCTAGAAAAGGAAAGAAAACAATTTTGTGTTCAAGGAGAATACACCAAAAAGAACCAAAAAAAAAGGACCTCTATTACATAAAATTCTATGTGCTTCTCATTCAAACTCGCACAATTTATTTCAGGGACATAGAGTATATTTCCATTATTATAGTTGTTTAGAAAACTAGCCCCCATATAGATTTAGTTCATTTTATCTTTTGACTATTGTTTTGTAGAGACCTATAGTAGCTCAACTAGTGGGGAGTTCAGAAAGTGAGTTTGAAAGTTCCTAGAAATCTTATGGTTACTAGGACCACTATGATTTTGGAACCTCCACATTTATCACTACTCAACTGATATGCCAATACATCCTAATACTCAAGCAATGGCTTCTTCATCAAATTGTAACACGAACTCAGGTCAGACAGGACCAGTTCATGCAATGGTTAACGATATGTTAATCCTTAGTAAACAAGATTAACCTGCATCCTATCAATAATACTAATGTTGTACTCTCCAAAACATTTGGGATCTCGCATTTTTATTGCCTTCTTATTAGAATGATGAAATTGCTACAATTTCGTAGTCACTTAAGCTTTTTATTCATGTATTTCAGTCTACCACACGAGTTTGTGATTATTCAACAAATAAAATTAATGCACACTAACTATTCGACGAAATGCCTCAACCAAAACCCACATCAAAAACCCAGAAACGAAACACAACCCATTAATCGGAAAACACAATTACACACCTTGGTGCCAGGCGCATGCTGGCGGAGCTCCTCTTCGGGGATAAAAACAGGCCAAGCCTCACCAGCTTCACGGAACATTTGCTCGGTCTCGAGGAACTGACCCTTATCGAGAATCATAGTCCTTATGGTCTGGGCCGGTGTGGATGTGGCATCGTAAACCTCTTCGACTCCGTTGACGAAAGTGAAAGTGATTTGGGGAGGGTGGTCGTCAGTTCGGCGTTTGACTTGGATTTGACAAGCAGGGTTGGACTCTTTGGCCTTGGGAGCGTTGCACTGTGCCAAGAATTCCATGCACGAGGCTGTGCGTGGGTCCAAGGCATTGAACTCAATCCGAACCCTTGATAGGAACTTCAGCATTCTTACTCTCACTCACACCTACTCAAGATTTCTAAAAAGTAAAAATTTTTAGCGAAAGTAATTTCTGTAGGGTGTAGGTGGCGTTTGAGGTGAAAAGGAAATTAAAATTTTGCAGTGAGCCCAGAAATTTCAAGAGGACAAAAAGGGTTTCAATACAGGTAGGATCCATAAGAGGAAGGCCCAAAAATTAATCAAAATGGAAGATAATAGAAGACAGTTTTTCATATAGATGTTCATATCACACACCATGGAAATGACTTCATAGAGTTTGATCCATCTTAATGCATATAGAAATGACTTCAAATAAAAATAAACAAACAAAATTACTGCAACAATGGAACCATCGTATATAATGCTTTACACCAACATATTTTGTTGTCTTTAATAAAGAAGATGATATACAAAGAACGAAATGGGCTGTTGCAACCTTATAAAAAACAAAATGTTTACAACATTTGCCATAACCACTTCACATGATTTCTGCATTTGGTAGAGGAAACACGAAGGAGAAGCTTGTTAACTGTCTTTCACATCACATTGTGAGCCGGTAGTTTGCTTCATTGTTTGATTATAAGGTTTCACTGTCCTCATATAAATACTAGGCAAGAAGTGCCTCACATTAATTCAAGTACGCTAACTTAGCGAGAACATAAATAATCATATTAAAAGAATTGATCTCCAACAGAGCAAAGGAAAAAGGAAAATAATCAAAATACCTGATGAAGCAGATCAAGTAATCAAAAATCAAAAGCAAAGGAAAAAGGAAGGTAAGTTCAATACCTGAAGCCACTGAAGCAGAGAGGGCGAGACCGAGACAAAGGGGAATAAAAAAAACCCAGAAGCAGTCTAGCAGATCGTGACCGTGAGCGTGAGGATGAGAAGCAGAACAGAGGCCGTGAGAAGGGAAAAATATTTTGAGAGATTCAGAGGCAGAACAGAGGCCTCGCCGTTAGCTTGAGAGCTGAGTGAGGTGAGAGACTCTCACCGTGAGAGTGAGACAGAGGCGTGAAATAGAGATTAGAGAGTCGTGAGAGTCTGACAGGCCGTTTGGTTAACTTGTTTAAAACTGTGTTTTTAATTTTTAAACAATTACCGTTTATACATTTATTCATCCGTATATATTTACAAAAAAATACAAATAAAATTACAATAACAATATTACCAAACGGGTCTTAAAATGTTTAGGTCAGTTGAAGCTTTTATCTAGGAGAAGGATGAAATATGAATTGCGCAAAAATGATAAAGAAGTCTTATAAGTCTTAAAATGCTTATTCACATAAAAATTAATAGATTCCATTGTGATCAAATCAAAATACAAAATACAAAACGATGATTTTGATTTATAAATTCATAATTATTTAAATAATGATAAATTTATTTTAATACATTTTTTAAAATATTATAAATTTATACTCCAGACTCTAAAATCCTAAAATAGAGTTTTTGAGACTTTGTTTTTTTTATCTAGCGTTTTTAGAGTCTCTTTTATGCTGGACATAAATTTATAATTCAGAAATTTTGACCCTATAAAGTTCTAAAAGAGAGTTTTAGAGACTTCATTTTCTTTATCCAGAGTCTTTAGAGTCTCTTTTATACTGGATATAAATTTATAATCCAAAAACTTTAAACCTATAAAGTCTTAAAAGAGAGTTTTGGAAATTTCGTTTTCCTTCTCTAAAATCTTTAGAGTCTCGTTATGTTGGATAGAACTTTTTAATTTAAATAAATTATTTCTAATTTTACACAGTTACGTAGACTTGTAATGTGTTAGAATCTTGAAATACGTGAGAAGAATTCAACATTCATTTAATTGAATAGGAGACATCAATATCTAATATTGTATACACAGGGTCTTCATTGCTCATGGGATGAAAAATCTGTGAAGTACTAAATGTCCAAAAAAAAAAAGATTCATTAAATGTGTCAGAATCAATTATTTTATGTATGGAGCAATATAAGCATCTTTGATTTTTATTTTTTATTTTGTTTTAGTTGTTTTGGTTTAAATTGATTTATTTACCGTTTATTAAATTTAATGATTTGAAGTTTAGTTCTCCTAGTTTTTCAAAATATTTTTATAAGTTGCGAATGGGTTTAATTGAGCTCTTCTTGTTTTAAGAAATGTAAAGTAATTTGTGAGGGTCTGGTCACACTTTTCTTAATTTCGAGACGCTTAAAGAAAAATAGCAATTAATTAAAAAAAATGGGTGTTGTTTCTCTAATGAGCAAAATCCAATAAACCCATGACCCTAATACCTGATTCGGGTGTTGGGTGGCTGTTCATGGCGCGCGTGGTCTGGCGTGGTGGTGGCTGGAGGTCTAAATAAAATCGGGTGGCTGTGGGTTGATTTATTAATTATCGTTGCATTTTTAATTTTCTGAGGTGGCATTTTTATTTATTATTTTAATGTAAAATAAAATATTATATTATTATTTTAATGCTTTAAAATGAAATGCTTAGTTAATATATATTTTTTTAAAGTTATTATTATTATTTTTTAAAAAGGATGATTTAGTATAGCTATTCCTCTTGTAATGGTAGGAGAGAGAGAGATTGTTTGGAATCATTTGGGCAGTGTTCTAAGAATGGTTGAATAGATTGTTTGTGTCAAAGAAGAATTTCTTTTTCGTTTCAATTGCGTTTAGTTTATTTTTTGCTAGTATTAATTGTGATCAATGTCATAGAAACGTGGAAAAATATATAATATACTTTTGAGTTTTGAATCCACGTGTTGTTTGGAATGTGACAGCTAAATTCGTAGGGAGTTCTTTAAAGATGTTCAAAATTGTCCATAAACTTAATACTAATTCAAGTAATTTGTTAAGTGTGTATCCAAATTACAATTAAACTGGGCAATAATTGTCAAAAATAATGACTGATAATATGGACTACCATCGTTTTCAATTTTTTAAGAAATAAAAAAGCAAAATTGTACTCACAGTTATTTCACGGTCTAAGTCTTGCTGACTTGCATGTGCTATGCAAGAGAAATTAATGAGATTTACCAAAGATACATATATAAGTCTCAATTGTTGATAATGGATACATCATATAATATATCCATAGAATTTGTATTCAATATGTCAAAAACATCGAAAAAATATTGATTTACTTTTGAAATCCATGCCGAAGCCTAGAGCAATTAAATCCTGATAAAATCTAACCAAACATAATTCAATTTGATTTTCATAAGCCACCTATTTCATATCTATTTAACTAACAATCTCTAATTTACTGGGTTGAAAATGAAATGCTTAATTAAAATTTTTTTTTTAAATAGATGATTGAGTATAGGCTGTATAGCCATTCTTCTTTTATTGGTAGGAGAGATTGTTTTGAATTATTTAAGCATTGTTTTGAGAATGGTTGAGCAGATTGTTTGTGTTAGAGCATCCGCATCGTATAGGGCAAATGCCAAATGCAAACCCAATTTCCCATTTAAGCCCAAAAACGTCACTCCATTGAATATTGTAAAACCCAACCATTGTAAATTTTTTTCCCATTTAGCTACAGTGTCATTCTAAATGTAGAATGCACTGTAGCTGAATGGTAAATAAAAATAATATTATTTAATTCTTCCTCTTTTTATTAAAAAATTTCAGAACTTTCTCTCTCCTCTCTCTCTCTCTCTCTCTCTCTCGTTATTTCTCATTTTCTCTGCTCTCTTCCTTCTCTCTACAGACCCAAAACCCATAGCCACCACACCACGGCGAGCCACCACACCACGGCAGATCAGCTTGGCTGACGGCGGCGATCTCTCTCGTTCGAAGCTTGCTCCGGTGCTGGGTTTTGGGTTTTGGAGGTTGGATCGGCGTCGATCGGTGGGCTGGGTTTTGGATTTTGGAGGTTGGATCGGCGTTGATTGGTGGGCTGGGTTTGGATCGGCGTCGATCGGTGGGCTGGGTTTGGATCGGCGTCTCGGTGGGCTGGGCTGGGTTTGGTTAGCGATGGAGATCGCGGTGGATGCAGCGGGCAGCGGCGTTGGTGGGCTACGGCGTGGTCAGTGGATGCAGCGGGCAGCGGCGTTGGTCTAGTTGCTTTTTTTTTTTTTTTTTTTTTTTTGGTGGTGTTGACGATCGGAGAGGGTGGTGTTAATGGTCTGGGTTTTTTTTTTTTTTTTTTTTTTGGTGTTGACGGTAGATTATGGGATGGTGGTGGTGGTGGCCGCGTTAGGTGTGTGTGGTGCAGCGATGAGGTTTTGAGAGAGAGAGAGAGAGAGAGAGAGAGAGAAAAATAATAAATAATGTTGTGAGATATATTATTTTATTGTATAAAAATATTATTTTAATGAGTAGAATGGGAAAATAAGAGTTTGGATGTGGAAGAATTGTAAAATTGTATTGTATAATTGATAAAGTAACTTTTTAGATGGTAAAATAGAATAGAATTGAGAAAAATGAATGCTGATGCTCTTAAAGAAGGATTTCTTTTTTTACTTTCAATTAGCGTGTAACTCTATGCGTATGCGTAGATATACTTAAAGATATACGATAAGATGCATATTATAACTCTTATATATATAATTTAAATACTTTTAATAGTCATTTTTATATTTTGTTAACTCTTTTAAAATTTTTGTTAGGATATTATTAGGTGTAAAATGTAAATTATCCATATATTTTTTTAAAAAATTATTGTGAAGCACTTTTTTTTTTTTTTTTTTTTATGATTCATTTATTCTAGACTCTCTGGTTTTCATACTTAATAACTCACTTTGATGAATATTTATGATGTGGTCCCTCATTTGATTCTAAAATTAAGAAATAAAACTCTTTAAGAATAAATAATTTAGAGCACATGACGCAAAATTGGAACTCTAATTTGAAATTCTAATTTAAGTTTCTCTTAACTTCACTAATTATTATATGTATAGATAAATAATACATAACATAAAAAACTTAGTATTTTCTTCCACCTTCTTATTTCATCGTCAACAATGGCAAAAACTCACTATTAATGTGAAAATGACTAATTAAAAATCACTAAAAAGTTTAAATTAAATTAAATTATATTCACTACTTTTTTATATTGAGAACTTCTTTTTAAAATAGTGGGGGTCAAAAACACAAATAAGCAAGAACATGGCTTGCTTTCTTGATGTGCAAAACTAATTTGTTATCAAAAATGGATATAATTCCATAATAGGAAGACCATACAGATAATTGAAGGCAAAGAAAGAATAAATAAACATTTTGATTGATGGAAAACAAGTTTTTTTTTCCTCTCACTATTCTCTTTCCCTCGTTCCTCCTGCTTAATTTTTTCAGGATCCTTTTTCCTATGGGCATTCTCCTCCTTTTATCATCCCTCGCCCCTACCTTTTTCTAGTTGTATTATTCTTTATTGGATTTAGAGGATACTTGTCCCATCAAATACCTTTCCTGTCATTTATTAATCATGAAAGTGGACTTTTGAGGGTGTATTAACTGTTCAGGCTAGTCATTCAGCATTTAATGAGGCTAACATTAGGTATGAATAAATTATTAATGTGGAGGTGACTATTATATTGGGTTCTGCATCATCTTCCTTGCATTCCTTGGGGATGGGAAACGGGATGGAGTCCTTAGTGAATGATTTGCACTCCTCGGCTAAGTTACTACACCTTGAGATAAGCCTATTTCTCGGATTACCTTGGTACCTAATCCATATGGCCTCGTTTTCTCTAAGACTTGAGCCATTCTATATTTGCATCTAGACCGAGTCTTTACCTCAAGAATATCTCTTTGACTCAAGGTCCATGGGGCAGCTTCGATTTAACCCCCCACCCCCTATAGAGATAATTATAATATGTTGTCAATCCTGTAACTGAACTCCTTTCCTTCATAAACCTCCAAAGCACTGTATGTATAGGAAAATGTCAATTATTACTGTTATAAGCTCTTGTCTTATTGAGAATTAAATAATTGTAATAATTTTATCAAATTATTCATTTAATTTTGTGAAACAAGCAAACAATGTTTTTCTAAAACTAAATGAGTTATTAAACAATCATTTATGACATTATCCAAGTCTTTACAAAAAAAAAATTTCAATTTTAAATTATATTAAATTACAAATTACTTCCTTTAAATCTCTTTAGTATATATATATTTTCATTTCAATTCATTAATTTACTTATGTCTTAAATACAATCCTCTTGTTCATTTCTGTCCAAAATAGCCATTAAACTATATATGTTTCCAAATAGCAAAACTGCTTCATTTTATAGGCCCCCTTCTTTTTTGGAGTGAATATTTTTATGGGTCGAAATGTTACATTAAAAACAGATGTGATTTAAAAGGACTTTAAAAAAAAAAAAAAAAACCATATTGATGAAAATGAATACATGTCAAAATTAGATGGCGTATGTTGTAATTCAGCTTAAATTAAAATGAAAAAAAAAAAAAAAAAAAAAAAAAAAAAGGAGTAAAAGGACAAAAGCAAAACGACAGCGTTTCGCAGGGTTCTAATCCTCTATATAAACCGAACTTCTTCAGCTACATGCTTTTTAGAGGTTACATTTCAAAGCAAATTTGGCGCGGGAGAAAAATCTCAATTCACATTCGCAGTCAAATTCTTCAGAACAAAATGGACGACCACGATTTGGAATTGGAGAAAGCTCGGTTGATAAGCTTGGCTCATGATTTTGGGTTCGATGAAGAATCAGCGAAGAAGTGCTTGGATCGTATGGTTCAACTCTATGGTATATACCTATTTCTACACCCCCCAAAAAAAAAACCCACAAACTTTAAAACCCCATTCTCCATAAATGTTTGTACTTTATGTGAAGTTATGCGTATATGTGTTAATGGCCTCAAATTACGAATTGGGTTTTGGGTTTTTATTTATTTTTTGTTTGTTTTTGGTTTTGTTATTTTTTACAAACATAAATGTGTGTACTTTAAGTGATTTTATGGGTGTATGTGTTAGTGACTTGAAATTATGAACTGGGTTTTGGGTTTTTAATTTTTTTTTTTTTGGTTTTGTTTTTGTTATGTTAATTTTGTTTTTGGGGGTTTGTAATAGTGGGTGTTTGTGTTAGAATAGTGGTTTAATGATTAAAATCACAACTGTTTAAGCTTTTGGGACAAACCTTAGTTTATTATGCTATAAAAGTAGGTGTCTTTGAGCTCAAAACCTGTCTCAACTCTACCTCACATTTAAAATTTTTAAAAATTTTGTGCTGGACTCGCTTATTATGGTGGAGTTTGAGCCCACAAGTGAGGGGAGGTGTTACAGTAATGGTTAAATGATGTAATTTCACTATTTCCTGATAGCTTAAACTTTAGAGACAAGTGGTAGTTTACTGGTGTTTGTTAAAAAAATGATTTTATTTTGGGAATAGGATGGAATGGGTGGCAATTGAAATGGATTTGTTGGGTTTGTGTGTTTGTTATTGCAGTGTGTTGCAAAGTATTTATGGTACTTAGAATGAAGAAATTTGTAGTTGTATTTTTGTGTTGTTGTATGCTGGTGTATTGAGCTGTTTTACTGAAATGTGATTGTATTTGAGGTTGTAATTGGATTGAATTTATGTAAGAAAGGAGTTGCGTGTATGTGTGATGTGAGTAGTATTGAGTTTTGGAGATGATATCCATGTTTGACAGTATGTGTATTGTACAAACTAAATTCTTATTTTATTTGGTTGTGATCAGTGCAGTTGGTTGTTTGGTCCTCTATTCAGCTGTAGGTATTGATGTTTTCATAATCATTTACCTTTTCATTTAATGCTAAATGTTGTTTAGGTGAAGATGGCCATGATTTTATCACTGTGGAGCACTGTGGTGATGATTTCCTTGCGACCTTAGCTGAATCGATGCAAGACACTGAGGAATGGGACGATTTACAAGCCATTGAGTCAGAAGCTTGTGGAACTTTGAATAACTTGTTTGACAAAGATGTTCTCAATAGTCATGAAGTGGATAATGATGGCAATGGAAGAAACTACATCAATGTTATAGATGATTCACCTGAAAAACATCCAAATTTTATGGAGTTGGATTCCTCTAGTGACAGTGAAGACTTAGACTTTGGAATTCGAAAGGAAAAAAATGTCAAATCTACGCCTTCTTTTACTGATTGGAGCAGTCCTGTTCTCAACAAAGGTTCAAGTAAAACTTCTTCAAAATCTGTGGTATGTATTTTATCCCCAAAGGTTTTATTCTCATCTTATTTCCACTGCAACTGTGAAGCCTGCTAATTGTTTTGCATATGCTGCAGTTGCCTCTTAATTTCCTGGTAGTTATTTTCAGTAGCTATAGTTTTAGCAATTGTCTATTACTGCAAAGTATTGAAGGAAACAAGATGATGTATTCCTTTTATGAGCTTACCTAAGCATGTGATTGTAAATGATTGCACGCTGCAGTTAGCATAAAATAGCTTTCTTTTCAGACACTGAAGTAGTTTGTCTGTTGAAGGATTGTAGGAGCAGCATCACTCAAGGTTCAATCCCATCAGTTTCTCATAAAAAACATTGCTCCCGAACATCAAAAGTGGAACATGAGACTCTCAGTTATGAAGTATTACAGGCTTTGGATGATTATGAATTGGCAAATGTCGTAATATTTGGCAACAGGACATTCCGCCCATTGCAGCATCAGGCTTGTAAAGCAGCTGTAGCAAAGAGAGATTGCTTTATTCTTATGCCTACTGGAGGTGGTAAAAGTCTATGTTACCAGGTCATGTCCTTTTCCTCAAATTTTGGAATGTCTGTCCTGTATTTTCTAATGGATTAACAGTAAATCAACAACATGGCTAAAATCTATCGAGATATAGCTTCTACTGCCAATTGTTAATCAGACATTTTTTTTTATAGGCGTATTATTTTTAATAGCCTAGAGTTTTACTAATGCCATAAAATTAGAGGTCTTGTGCCAAAACTTCCTCCTGTCCTTAAATTTTGGGGGCTGTTGGGGAACCTAAAATTTGGGGTATTATTTCTTGTTGGCCTACAATAGAAACTAAGTCTACTGCTATGAACCTTGGCCTTTTTTCTTTTTCTAGAGTTTATTTAAGTCTAATCTAAAGCTCTGACAGTTGGTTAAGCTGTTTCTGTTCAAATTTATTTTCCAGATTTTAGTGGCCCTTTAAACTATGAATCTAGTTTGGAGATGAAATCATTCTGGGAGATTTAAAATTAGATAATTTTCTTTTTGCTTAATTTTTTTCCATGCATTTTATTTGTGATGTTGGCCCAAATAAAATTGGCAGACAATGAAATGATTTCCAAGATAGTCTGTAGTTCTTACTTATGTTAATGAAACCCAGTTCACTATCAAATTTCTAACACCAAAGGGTTCTTTAAGATGTAAAAGGTACAGAAATCCCTTCATCCTGTTGGGGATTATAGCTGTCAGGGGTAAATGCCCCTGGCTGACCAGGCAATTGGTTTTGGCAGGTGGTCAATTGCCCATAGGTTTTACTCACTAGAGGCGAGTCCAAAGGGCTCTTATTTAGAAAGATTCCCTATGTTATCACATATATATATATATATATATATATATGCACACACACACACTTTTAAAACCTGATGGTCCATGATGTATCACATTCATAGGGAATAGCAACCAGGGCTCCTGCTGTCAAGGCTATATAAATATAATCTTCTAAAAATTTTGGTAAGTTTAGTTGTTTCTGATCTGGACTTATAGTGGCCCTAAATCCCTAAAAAGTAGTCTATTTGACATTTGATCAGATATCTATTCTCCTGAACATTGAGCTGTAATATGAATATCTGACCTTTGTTTGAGTAGTTGAATGTGTAAAGCTATCAACTTAATTTTTACATTATCGTGACTGCATGTTTTGTACAGATTCCAGCAACTCTGCAACCAGGTGTTACGGTTGTTGTTTCTCCCTTACTTTCCCTCATTCAGGATCAAATAATTACTCTGAACCTCAAGTATGGAATACCAGCAACTTTTTTAAATTCTCAACAAACTGCTTCCCAAGCAGCGGCTGTTCTCCAAGAGCTAAGGCAAGGTTCATTTCTTCTTTGCACTCATGTCTATTATAAGAAGTATAATCATGCCAATGCGCTCTAGCTCAAGTGGCACCTCCTCCCCTTGTAAGTGCTAGGTGGAGGGTGAGATCTTGGATTCAATAACCACTCAAAAAATTGTTCAAAAATTTTTTTTCTATGTGCCATAAGCAGCAATAGATTATTACCTTTTGATTTTTTCAGCTGTCCTTCTCTCTCTACATTAGACTTTCAATTGATTTCTCAACCATGTTTTTTTTTTCCTTGTTTTTAGGAAAGATAAACCATCATGCAAGCTCTTATACGTAACTCCTGAAAGAATTGCTGGGAACTTATCATTTCTTGAGATTCTCAAATGCCTGTATCGGAAGGTGAAAATTTTCAAGTTTCTGACTAATGTTACAAACCAATGTTTACTAGTGTAGGATTTTGAAGATTTCTGTTGCACATAGTTGATGCTCCAACATTAATCACAGGGACAACTAGCAGGTTTTGTTGTTGATGAAGCACACTGTGTAAGGTATGCACTTTTCTTGGTTGTGTTATGTATTGGTTCATATTGATAGCTATAAGTGATACTCAAATATATGACTTAAAGCATGGTCATGCAGCGCACCTTCTAAGGAACCCTGTTCCACACCTTTCCCATGGCTACACAACCGTTTACTAACAGATATATGAACTACATAATTTTAAGTTTTTAACCATAGGCTATTGTTCTTGGTTAAGAATTATGTTTATTGATGCCTTGTCCAAAGAGGGCACTTGGTGGCTTGGTTTTGATTGTTTTAACGCTTGTAGAATATGGGAAGAGCTCAGTGCCTAACCTTGAGTCAAACCTCAGATGATATAAAGGGAATGGAGATAGGGGAAGTTTTTAAGTTCAATTCTACCAAGCGAAGGATAAAAAGCCTTTTTTTTTGGTTTGTATACACATTTTTATGCTAATTAATGTAGGACTTATTAGATGTTGACAATAATTACTATAGATAAATTATGATCAAATTCAATTCCACACTTCCATAGATTCAAATCATCACACTAATCTTAAAAATGGTCATGTAATGCCTTTTTTTAATTACTCTTTATTCCTGTCATGTTTCTTGTCTGGGTTGGGGCATGAAGAAAAGACTAACAATTGGAAGACCTTCCTCAGAGCCATGACCAATGCAATATTTAACAAACAATTGGCAGTGCTAAGTTCAAAATTTTTGTTGATTTTGAATGACATTTTGCTCTACTAAAAGATGGACTAGTAATTGGTGACATCTGATCTTGATAAGTAATGGGAAGTTTGCTGAATTTTGGATTACCTGGATGAAAATGCTACAACAAAGTTGAGTGGGCGAAAGCAACTCTTACCTTTATGCTAAAATTCAAATAGTTCTGAAACTGTAGCCTGGCATCAAAGATGTTTTAAATCGTTGGTCTCTTAATAAAATCCTGTGACATGCTAAGAACTGGATCACAGTGTTCTTGAACAAAGTGTCAAGCAATGCAACTCTTATCATGTTAGTGAAAAACAAGAGAATCATGTAATTTGTTTTGTTCTAATTTCTCGACTTATTCTTTCCAGTCAATGGGGACATGATTTTCGTCCAGATTACCGTGGGTTAGGATGTCTTAAGCAGAATTTCCCAGATGTTCCTGTGATGGCATTGACTGCCACAGCAACCCATTCAGTTCGTGAGGTAATAAGAATGACAGTGAACTTCTCTATTTTTTTCTCTTTGGAGAAACATAATGTTTCCCATGTCTACAACTTTCTGCAGGACATAATGAAAGCTTTAAGAATCCCTCGCGCTCTGGTTCTCGAAAGGAGCTTTGATAGACCCAACTTGAAGTATGAAGTTATTGGAAAGACCAAGGAGCCATTGAAGCAGCTTGGACAACTACTAATGGATCGCTTCAAGAATCAGTCTGGAATTGTGTACTGCCTCTCAAAAAGTGAATGTGCTGAGGTTTCAAAGTTCTTAAATGAGAAATGTAAGATTAAGACAGAATATTACCATGCTGGTTTGGCACCTCGCCAGAGAGTTGCTGTTCAAAAGAAGTGGCACATGGGAGAGGTCCATATTGTATGTGCTACTATTGCTTTTGGAATGGGAATAGACAAACCAGATGTTGTAAGTCCAGATAAATTCTGCACTTTCTCTATAATGTTTTTTTAAAGAATTTTTGAATAATGCTGTGGTCATGTGCAATTGTATGATCAACCACGGTTAGGAATTCTCTATTGCATGAGGTAAATATTCTCTCTGGTGATTAGTTTATCAGCTGCAAATGACTGCACCTGTCAAATTGTTAAATTACGTTATTTTTTGCTGAAATTATTAAATTACTTAAAGATTATGATATATGCCTGTTATACAATGGCCATTGTTTGTTGATGCATTCATTAATTGATTATGGTTATATTTTAATTATCAAGTTAACAACATTTTAAGGTGTGATAAAAGAGTATTATTAAATTGTTAAGAGGAGGGATCAACTTCCTTTGAGACACCACTCTCTCACTGTATGGTTAGATTTAATCCTTTCTCAAACCAATTGTTGGATTCAATTGTGCATCATATGTGCCAAGTTTTAAGTTGATCTTCTCTATCTATTCTGGCCCAGGGACATACAGTTTCTTTTTTTTTGAAATGGGACTTACAGTTTCTTATTTGGAGACACAGTAAAAGGCTGATTTCAAGAGCTGCAAAGATTGGGATAGCTATGGATGATTAATTGACTTAAAAGTGGCATGCATGATTTATGTTAGTATAGCATTAGATCCAACAGTTGGGTTGGTCAATTATGGATCACACCATATGTTAGTATAGCATTAGATCCAACAGTTGGGTTGGTCAATTATGGATCACACCAAAACTCTGGATGGTGTAGCAGTTGCTACTCAACTGGGTTGATATATATGACTGAAATAATGTTACAACAAGTTTTCTGTTACTTTGGTCTGACTTGTATGATTATACTCTTATCCTTTTAACTCTGGTATTTCAGCATTTGATATCTGTAATATGCTTGCAGCATGGTTGCTTTTGGGTCTGGTTTATTTAAGATATGTAACCTAAATCTCTCTCTCTCTTAAATGTTCAGCGATTTGTCATCCACAATACAATGTCCAAATCGATTGAAAGCTATTATCAAGAATCAGGTAGGGCGGGAAGAGATGATCACCCTGCGGAATGCATTGCTCTATATCTGAAGAAGGATTTTAGTCGGGTTGTTTGTATGTTGCGGAATGGGCTTAAATACAAAAAAGAAAGCTTTAAGACAGCAATGACTCAAGCTCAGAAAATGCAACAGTATTGTGAACTGAAGGTTAGCAACTTCACATTATTCCATTGACTTCTCCATTCTCTCTCCCTCTCTCTCTCTTCTTAAAAAATGTTCAGCTTTTTTGGTTACAGACTGTCAACTTTATTGGTACAACCTTGTTTTATCCTTAAAATGCTTTTGAGTTTTGCAGGCTGACTGTCGGAGACAAGCCTTACTCAATCACTTTGGAGAGTCTTTTGACCGGAAAGCCTGCAAATATGGTTCTAATCCTTGTGATAACTGTCTCAAGACTTCCTCGTGAGGACCTCCATGTTAATTTTTGTATGCTACTGAGGTATGACACAATTCAGTACCAATTTAATTTACCTTCTTGTTGGGGCCACATCTCAGTATATTGTCCTCATCACATCCTACATGGTTCAATCAAGGACTGTTTCATTCTTGACTTTCAGACTCGACATAAAAATAGACTTAGCTGCGGAATTGTGCCCTTATTGAAGGTATAAATCAACTGTGCTGTGTTTTATCTCAATCCTTTTTGTCCTTCCAAATTTTTCTTAACAGTGGAACTGCCATGCTGTAGCCTTGCTATACCAATGGAGGTACCAAAGCCAACCTACTCTTTGTCAAGTGACTAGTAAAAACCCACGCCCGCTGTTTGTTTCAGACATCACCCGCCCCATTATCAGATTTTGTGTCGGGTGCATGCATGAGATTGCATGTGTGTGTGTCATGGGTGTTTGAATGTGAGGGCTCTGTGTAAAGAATGTACTCTTGAATGAGTTGATTTGGTGTGGATCAGTTGGCCATGTGCTTTCCAGGTTGAAGTGGTTGATGTACTCGTATGACAATTAATGATATGGTCTGCTAATTTCATGTGATTACATGAATTTCTATTAAACTCAGTTTTGTAGCAACTACTTGATTCCTTTTGTGGGATTTAGAAGTCAAGACAGGCCTTTGGGCTACATAAGGGAACTCTTTCATTTCCTTTAAAGTTCATTCCCCTAGTATAAAGGATTCCACCTTTCTTGCGTGACTAGATTTTACTAGTTGATCTAGGTAACACCTACTACTCTTGTCTCTTGCTTTTCTAAAAATAATACATCGATCATTAAGAAATATGGTTCAATATGGTTTGATGAAAGTTTGAAAAACAATATTTGTTTTGACCTTGATTCAAAAATGGCTAATTTTTTAAGTCTTAATAGCCAAAAGGGATCTTGATCCAATTCCAAGTTAGGTCTCTTTTGTGCTGATCTCAGAGTGATTCATTCGTTATATTAAAATTTTGTACAATGCATCCTCAAAGATGAAGAATATTGTGTCAAATGGAGATTTTGGCTTTCAACCTTGACTCCTTTAAAGAAACAATTGAGTTTAAGTTGAGAAGTTCTTCAATTGAGTACTCCACCTAATCCAATCTTCACCAACTGGCACCATTTGTAGTCTAGTTCCAATATTTGAAGTAGGTATGAAAATTCTGAAACAATGCATCCTTGAAAATTAAAATATTGTGTCAGTGAGTTGGTGGGTTTGGCTTCAGCCTTGACTGGCTCCTATAAAAGAAACAAATAAATTTAATTTGAGAAGCTCTTCAATTGGGTGCTCCCAACTGATCCAATCTGCTCCAATCTGCTCCAATCTGGCACCATTTGTAGTTTAGTACCAGAAGTTCAAGCAAGTGTAATGCATGTAGGTTTATTTAATTTTTTATTTAACTAGTTTATTCTAACTCCTCCTTATGACACATTGCATAATGTATTATGATTGCATTGACCTTAGGCATTCTGTGCCAACCATTTATGTTCTATTTATTTATCATATTGCCGGCTTGTAGTCAACAAGGATCCATGGAAAATTTATTATTATGGATCTAAGATCTACAAGTTATAGAGACTAAAGAGTAACATTTTGACAAAGAGCACATGCAGCACCATGCAATTGTTGTTATGAACATATTTTGTTTTCTACTTGGTGGAAGATTAAGATTTGTAGAATATGACATGTTAACTAACCCCAATAATTGCATTCACGTCATCCACAAATATGAACTAGCTTAAAGCTATTATTATTATACACTGCCCAAATCCAAACATTTCTTGATCACTCGATTTTAGTTGTCTTCAGGCAAATATCTTTTTAAAAATTAAAAATTAATTTATTTTGCCTTGAGCAGTACTTTTGAACCTGATTTTCTATAAATAAAAAATATAAAAAAATCTTTTTTGTTTTTTTAGAATCTAAAAAAAATGTCTTTAAGAATGTCAATAGCTCGTGTTTAAGGCGAGAAACGATTTTTCAACACCAAAATATAAATATAGTACATAGTAAACCCTTATAAATTTAGAAATTTAATTACAAAATGGTCTTATTTATATTTGAAGATTTTTAAATTCGTCTAAACTCGCTTGTTTGTCTTACCATAAATCAGTCAAAAGAGTCCGTTCATGTCCACTTAACTTAAAATTGAACATGCAATATATTATTTAACATATCTTAAGTAGTAGTAAGCACTTTAAGCTACATTAAATAAAATTTTAAGTGTCGCCCAAAAAAAAAAAAAAAAAAAAATTTTAAGTGAAAAAGAGACCAGACATTTTTTTTTTTATTATAGAAAATGTAAAGAAAATTGATAATGGAGGTATAATCATAGTTAAATATAAATCCAAACCCATCCCAAATCCTCTTTAAAAAAAAATCTGCTTGGGTAAGGAATCCCACTAAAGTCGATCCTTTACCACTGTTTACAGAAAATGTTCCTCCAAGTGGATATTTTCAAGTTGTTTTCATGACTTCTTTTTAGAAAGTAAATTTATTTTCAAGTGGTTTTCATACATTTATTTATGAAAGTAGATTGGCTACTTCCACATATCAACTATAGTGCATACGAATAATTCCTTCAATAATGGAGCTAGGCAAACTTTTAGCATGTATACTAAGTTGTACTGCAGGGTTGTGCCCACTGAGCCAAGCCCTTATAATGTTGCTGAAAAAGAGAACCTTATCTGTGCATGGGCAATGTCATGCTTAAAAAACTAGAATTATAGTGAATTTTATAAAAGAAAAGAAGACAAGAATAGTATTATGAAGGGTGTTAGGGTGGTGAGATTTGTTTGCATGAAATGAAATATTGAAAACTTCTACTGTTCTTTAAAGAAGTTCACAATATTGGTTTGTTCCATGAAGATATTCTAAATCTAAACCCCTTGTTTCTTTTTCCTTAATTGTGGTGGGTGTGTGGGTGTGTGTGTGTTTGTTTGGTATTGGATGTTGCATATAGAAGGAAAGAAAGCAGAGAAGCAAAGTTCCTAGCTGTTGAAGAGGACCACTAGTGTTGCACACTTGCACCTGAATGGTAGTAGGCAATTTTTAATTAATTATTTTATTATTATTTTCTGAGAATGAGAGTAGAGTAGGCAGATTTGGATGGATGGTTAACCAAAAAAAAAAAGATTTGGATGGATGAAAATATGTTGTAACTATTTTAATTTAATTTGATTCTCAAAAAAAAAAATTTTAATTTAATTTTTTTTCCTTCATGGCTTTAAATTCTAATAGTACGCTGAGAGAGGTCACTTTCTTTCTCTCTCTGCACCTGTCCCCCATAAATATATAGGAGCTTTAAGGTTTAAACTAACTTCTAACTAAATGAATCTTCTAAAGATGATATAATTTTTTTTGATGAACTAAAGATGATGTAATTGATACCTCATGTTAATGTACTGAAAAATAGTTATTTACAAAAGAGAGCTCTTAGATATTCAGGTACCAATCTTCCTCAGTGAATCAAAATAAAAAAAAATGTTGATCAATTTATTTTTATATAATTAAAAAAACTATATATTTATATGCATATATTTTATAGAACATAAATATGATATGCATGTCAAAAGTCAAAACATTATCCTAAACTAAATACTTAATCTAGTAAATTTTAGGAAGTTTTTTTGTCAAGTATTAAGAAGTAAATAAAGTACACTACAAGGCCGTGTTGTACACGTAATATTATTCATTACTGTTATATGGCGCGAGATTGATGAGCCTACACCAAATACCTCATTTTTTTATTTAGCAAATAAAAAAAAAGTAAATAAGATACAGTTCAAAGATTCTCATTTTAATTTTTATAAGGTAATGGACCAATTAATGAGTAAAATAGAATAAAGTTAAATATATTATATCCACTTTATAGTAATAATTTTTTATCATTACATCAATACATTAGTGATTACTTTTTTTTTATTCTTTATTCAACATTTTTTTTAATTCAATAATTGGGGATGCAAATTTTAAAACTTGATTATCTTAATAAATAAGAGCAAACTACAAAATTGGAGGCAAAAAAAAAAAAAATCCTCTTATTTCCAATGATAGCATAAATAAATACAAGAATTCAAAGAAAGATTTTGAATCCTTGTTTACCACTTGATTTACTAAGTGGAGTAGTGGACCCACAAGAAATTAAGGGTCAAAGGGCCCCAATCCAACAATGAATCCCCACGTGGCAGTGTAAAAAAAGAAGACATCTTTTTGAGTTCACACTTCACACAAGAGAGGAGCTTCAACTTGAATGCCTTCTGATTCCTTAAATATGAAGCGCCAGTACAGTGCAGAGTCTTTTCCTTTTCTGTTCCTCAAGAGTGTGAATATTTATTACTATTCCACGTTACTCTACCTGCTCAGTCTCACAGAACCATATGTTTTTTTTTTTTTAAATATATTTTTTAAACTCTTTCAAAACCTTTCTCATTGTCTACCCTTTTTACTGAATAGCCCTGTTTGACTCAGAAGACTTTCTTTTACCAGAAACTGAAGCTCTCTCTCTCTCTCTCTGAGCAAATTTCATATCTTTTTTTCATTCTGATTGGTGCTGTTTATCTCTTTCTTTGTACTTCATTGGGCCTTTTCTTCTTTGGGTTTTTCTGCTAAAGCCAAGTTTTGTTGCTTCTTAAGACATTCAGATCTTTTCCTGTACTGCTCAATGTGCTTGTTTTGGTGGGGCTTTATTTATTTATTTATTTTTTGAAGGAACTTTCTTGGGGTTTGGTATTGTGGATTTATCGGATAGAGAGGGTTAAGTCTTTGGTGGGTTTGATGGGAATGGCTCAAAGTTCTTTGTTTTGTTGCTTTTTTTGATGGGTACCATTTAAATGAAGATGCTTGTATACACATCTACACTGTGCTTGCTGTGTATGAAAGTAAATGGGATTTGACTGATTTGCTGCTTCTGCATACAAAAAAAGTTGGAGAGTTGCTGTATGGGAAATGGGGTTTTGCAGATGAAGGCATGGTATTTGTAGGTGCGGTTCTGATTCTTCTGATTGGAATGACTGAACTATTTTGTGCCTGTGTTTATTCTGAAGAGCGCCCATTTGAATATGAAAGTGAAACTCAGACACACACACACACACACACACACACACACACCTCGTGCTTGCCGCTTATGCATATGTAAGAATTAAGATTGGTGGTCTGATTCATATGTTCAATAGTTTCTTTAAGAGATTGAGAAATGCTCTCTCTCTCTCTCTCTCTCACACACACACACACACACACTTGAGAAAATTAGGGGTTTTCTGGAAGTCACCTTTCTAAATGAGCAATGTAGTGATATTAAGCTTCAACTTTTGTGCTAACCATTTTGTTTACATATAGCTATTTAAACTTCTTTGCACATTTATGAATTGAGGCATGATAAGATTTACTATTATATTTCAAACAGGTTTGTGAAATATATCTGGGGTTTTTGCAGTAGTTTGCATTTGTAGAAGAGAAAATGGAGGTTGAGAAAAGACGCTCAAAGGGAGGCTTCCTTAACTTGTTTGATTGGAATGGTAAATCTCGGAAGAAGCTGTTCTTTAACAATTCTGAGCTACCTGGTATGTGTGTGTTGTTCTATTGGCCTTTTTTTAATGACATTGTATACTCTTAAGTTCATGATTGTGCTTGTTATATTGATGTGTATATATATGCCTTATCTTTAAAGTGATTCTATCATTTTATACCAATCTTTGTTATTTCTAGTTGAGCATAATGTTTGGTTGACTATTCTTAATGTTCCTGCCACTTTGAATGTAGAAGAACTGAAGCAGGGGAAAGAAAGTGTGGAGAATGTGTCAAAATCATGGCCTAATAGGGTAGGCACCACCCCACCCCCTTTTTCCCAATTCATTTTCTTTTCTTTCCCTTTTTTAAAGCAGGATAAGGCTATTATAAATGTACTTGCTTTGTCTGCTGTGGCTATAATTCCAGGTAGAGGTAATTGAGAATGGAGCAAGTTCAAGTAATAAAGGAAGTAGTGACTATAACTGTGCTTCATCGGTGACTAGTGATGAAGGCAGTGGGACTAGAGCTCCTGGAGTAGTTGCTAGACTCATGGGTTTGGATTCATTGCCAGCTTCAAATGTTCCTGAGCCTTGTTCTACCCCATGTCTTGAGTCTCACTCTTTTAGACCGTCTCTTTATGATAGGAGCAACCCTAATTTGTGGAGTGATTATCAACACATGGACTACATAAACATGCCCTATAAGCTGGAGAAGTCTTCCTGGAATCCCATAGAGTCAAGGGCACAAAAGGTGCAGAACCGCCCAATTGAGAGATTTCAAACAGAGATGTTGCCTCCGAAATCAGCTAAATCTATTCCATTTACCCACCATAAGTTGTTGTCTCCTATCAAGAGTCCTGCATTTATCCAAACAAAGAATGTAGCCTACATAATGGAGGCAGCTGCAAAGATAATTGATTCAAGTCCACGGGCATCTAACAACAATAAAGTGTCATCTTTTGGATCTCCGTCAGTTCCATTGAGGATTCGGGATTTGCAAGAGAAAATGGAAGCTGCACATAGAGCATCCAGGCCTGGAAAACTCAAGGAACCCAGTGTTGTTAAGTATAAGAAAGGTAAGACTAATGACATGAGCCACAGTGGATCAGAATATGCATCAGTATCCAAATCTTCTACAAATTCAGAAAAGAGTGGTTCTGAGAATTCGAGGAATAAGGGAAAATCTGTTTCACTTGCAGTACAAGCACAGTTCAATGTCCAGAGAAAAAATGGATCGACTTCAACTAGTAATGGGAATTTTAGGAGTCAAAAGGAACAGAATGATGTCAAATCAAACCACTTTTTGAAGAATCAGCCAAGTATGCAAAGAACTGCACAGAAGAGAACTTCTGCTAATAGGACTAGCAATGTGCTCAGGCAGAATAATCAGAAGCAGAATTCTGTATCCAATAAAGATATTTCAAGTTCAAAAACTTCAGTTTCCAATCAGCTAGCAAGAAGAAGTAAGTCCATTGATGGTTCTATCAGGCCAAATAGGACTGTAAAGAAGGTTGTTGTGAACTCGGATACTGGGTCTAAAAAGCCAAGGTCAGTGGCAACTCATACTGACAAGGAGTTTTCATCAGCCAAAACTAAGAATGTGTCTCGGAAGAAAATGTCTGTTAGTGGGGATGTTCAAACTGAAGAAAACATCATTGATGATGCATTAATCAATAATGATGAAAGTTCTAGAAAATGTAATGTTGCGACTGGTCAGTGCATGAATTGGGGTACAGATAACATGAAACAAGGAATGGATGTCGTTTCATTTACGTTCATGTCTCCCCTGAGAAGATGCATGCCTGAAGCACAGTCCTCCAGTGAGGTCATGGGAATAAATAACCACTTCAGTAATGATTCTTTTGGTAATGGTGATCGCCATCTTCGAAAAAATCTTGATCTATCATGTCCAGGGTTGAATGTAACTGGGAGTGATGTTTTGAGCGTTCTTTTGGAACAAAAGCTGCAGGAGTTGATATTTAGAGTTGACTCATCCCACTGTAACCTGGTCGGAGAAGAGACTTATGCTAGTTTGGGATCCAGTTTGCAAGATTCAATTCCCAGCATGGTGAGCTCCACATCAAGGGAACAGAATGATAGGTTTCAATTTGGTATTCATAGAAGTAAATCAGAGAGCAAACCTGACTATGATTTCTCTTCAGTTGATGGTCTGTTACAAAATGTGGACCAGCAGAGGCAGGTCTGTCTTCTTTGTTTATACCTTTCCGGTGAATCTATCATTCTGTTCTGTGTGTTGAATTTTCCACCTTGGTGGTTTTTTATGACCAAATCGATGATGGAGTCACTACCAGGCATAAATTGCTAGTTCAAGGATTTCAGATGATACTTTTCCTCTACTAGAAATAAACAATAACATCAACTTTTATAGTACTAAAAGAACAAAATTTTATTAGTAAAGTTCTCCCTTGAGCCACAAGCGGTTCATTTCAAAGTGAGCAGCTTTAATTAACCATCTACAAATTTTAAATGTTGATAAGATCCCATTGTTTGCCAAATTTCTGAATTTAATTTAATGGGTTTGTAATTTGTGTCAATTAAGAGGAATTTGAAACACAATAAGCAATAAAATTTCGAGTAAAAAGAATTTACACTTGAAAGAGTGAATACTTATTTGCATTTAGTGTGATTTGAACAATACAATCTTTGGTGAGTATCCTTGTGCAATCTGACAATGAAAAGCTTTCAAACTAACTGCTACGCCTACACCACTCCTAAGGATAAAATAGAAATGTTCAATGATTTGATCTTTGTGTCTCCTCTGACTTCTTATTTGTCTTCCTTTTATAGTCGTCACCTTTACCACCACCATTCAAATTCTACCAAACTATCTTGCTTTACTTGTTTTACGATGAGCAGAATGCTACATGTGACTTCCTTATTTGCTTTAAACTTCTCTACATATTGCACACAGAAGTCATACTGACCTGGTTTTAATTTTGAGTATGAACACTCATATCTGTCGAGATGTGAGTAAGTTCCGGTTGTAGCCAACTAATGGAACTTAGCTGATTGTTGCGGGGTTTTGTGATGTAAATATTTTTAAAGTATTGGGTTTATGTTGATGTAAGGGACCATGAGGCTAGCTATGTTGTAAGCCCATGTTGGGTTAACCCTAGCTTCTAGTCTCTATATATACCCTGATAAGGGTTCACTGTAATTGATGACTTGAGCATATAGTAAAGATGTAGCTGCAAGGGTTATCCCTACATGAGCTTACAATATATTGGGCCCCTTGGGCCATTTTACAATAACATAAATAACATAAACACAATATCTTCAACAAATATGATGCAATTATTGGAGCAGCAGGAATTGATAATTCTAGTAGTATCCATTAAGAGTCAAAACCTTTCTGATTTGTGTATAAAGTAGCACGTAGTTCTCCTGGTTCTGAAAACTAGCTTCTTGTCTTGGTAAATTTAGCGGTCAGTATGTTCTTCAGCAATGTAAATTAATGTTGTTGATGGCAATTGATCAAATATCTTTGTGCCAAAACTCATGTCCCTATTATATCCATTAATTTAAGAAGTTTTGGCCCATTATGTAAATGGTTGACCCTGATGTTAGGTTTATTAATTGGTTTCTGACTTGACTTCATGTCTGTCTTATGTGCAACTACAGCCACTAGCACTTATTCAGTACCAGTCCATACTCCAGAACAAAAGGTTTTCAATTGAAGTTTATGTCAACTAAAGACACCCATAAATTGCCTCCATATGTATGAAGGAGTTATTCATGATCATAACTAACATAAGTTTGAAATTTCAGATAGTATATTGTTCTTGGATTCCTTTTTTTTGTTTTGTTTTCTGGGCATGCCTTTCATCTCTGAGTTATACAGATTATGTATTTCACATGTTGAACATATGTTTGACGTATTACTTTCCCACGACTCAAGTTCTCTTCAACAGTTTCAGGGATCTGAAGGGATGGAAACACATAGCAGATGCAGCAATGACAGGGCAACTGGAGTAGAACTGGATTGTCTATATCCCAGGCCTGCTTCAAGTTTTGAACACTCTTTTGGGAGTAAAAGTTTATCAGATAGTAGCCAGAGTGCCAATGGTAAATTTAGCCTTGTTCTTCTTTCACTACACATGATGAGAATAAATAATGTCAAAAAATAGCCTGGAACCTAGTTGTCATCAGAAATGATATGTCCATTGAAAAAAAAACCTATTCTTTCAGTGATGCAAGGCAATGCTCTATAAATAAAGAATTCAAGCATTGTTGCTCCAGTGGTATGTATAAAAGTTAGTGATTTTTGCATGATTCAGGAATATTTGCACATCAGCGGTTTTCTGCTCATGATGTGTGGGTAATTGGTATTTGGTAGTGTACAAATGGATGAGAGAGCTTTGATTTGGTGCCTATTACCATATGCATGTTCTTATCAGATTAATAACCACTACATATACCCTTCTTTTCAGGGAGCACAAAGTATTCATTGGAGCAAGCAGAGGATTCATCTAACTGGCACTCTACGAATGAATCTCTACTAGTGGCAGGTGAGACAGAATTATCGGACACAGCCTCTTCCATCTCTACATTGGATGTGGGCATAAGGCACATAAGTAGAACATTCAGTTCGAAAAGTTTCAAGGGATCAAGCAACTGGGAACTAGAATATGTGAGGGATATTCTTAACAACGCAGAGTTGTCATCAGAAGATTTTGAATTGGGTGAGTCTGGTAAGGTTATAGCCTCGAATCTCTTTGATCAGTTGGAGTATCAGGGAAGTGGATCAGAAATAAATGAAGAAGAGAACGTCAAGCTTGGGCGAAAGGTTCTGTTTGATTGTGTAACTGAATGCCTTAATTTGAGGTACAGTCACATTCTTGTTGGAAGCTGCAAAGCATGGGCTAAATGGATGACATTGTGTGGTAGGAAGGTGTGGCTAGCAGAGGAGTTTTATAAGGAGATTTTAGGTTGGAAAAACATGGAGGATTACATGGTGGATGAGCTTGTCGACAAGGACATGAGCACTCAGTATGGGAGATGGATTGACTTTGACATAGAGGCATTTGAAGAGGGTGTGGAGATTGAGAAGGGAATATTGGCTTCTTTGGTTGATGAATTGGTTTCTGATATGTTGCATTTCTAGAGCATTGATGGCTTCTTTTAATTTAGTTTCAATATGTCCAGTTGGAATGGTCCGCTAGTGGATCTTGTACTTTTCTTTTTCCTTGTCCCTTCTGGTATATATATTATTCAAAAAATATGCAAAGCATAAAAGATCATTCGTTCAAGTCAATGTTTCTCATATTTCAATGTGTAGCGGCTCCTAGTACCAAATTAAAAAGAATGCTTTGGTTCATTGTTTTTCAATGACCTCTGGTTTTTACCTCCTAAATCGAGTTAAAACTTTTATTCCTGTAGTTCTTACGTACAGTGAAAGATGGAATGGTTATGGCTTGTAAAATTGAGCAACCTTTGTGGTTCTGCAATTGGTACTTGTGGTCAGTCTGGTAAAATAGTTGACATTCTTGGCAACACTGTTGACTGGTTGTGGCATTTATAGAAAAAAAATTTGTCAACAGTAGTTCTGATGATGTTATGGTATAGGCTTGGCTCACAGCTGTGAGTGGGGTGATAATTGTGAGCTAAAGCAATCATTATCTTATCTGTTCTATATATGCATCCTTCCTCCCATGGAATGTGGGTCTAGCATGGCTTGATATCAAACGCATAAAATACCCTCTCAAGTTGAAAAGTTGGTGACAACTTCAGTTTGAGCTTGGGGTAATGGTGCGGGCAGCTTGACGAAAATGGCAAAATTACAAAAAGCTTCTTTATTTGCCATTACATTTTAGGGGGGGTAATGGTTCTGGCAGCTTGGTGAAAAATGGCAAATTCACAAGAAGCCATTAAAGGTAAAGGGAGTGATGATTCTGGCAGCTTGGTGAAAATGACAAATTTACAACAAGCTTCTTCATTTGCCAGTACATGTACGAATGGGATGTGTATTTGCTCTTAACTTCTAGAGCTTTAGCTAAAGTATACACGTCTATAGGGCCACTGGCTGTCCTTTTGCTAATAGTGACTTATTAGAATTGGTTTATGTGACCTTTCGCAGGTGCCTACCAATGTTATGGAGAACAGGACTATACGCTTATCTTATCTACCCTGGTGCTTGTGTGGTTGCCAAGGCACTCTCTTCCAATGTTTCATGCAATAATTGATTAGAAAGTATACAACTTTTTTCAGGTCCTTGTTTTAGAGAGAACGGTATTTGTCATAGTTTTCTTTACCCACTTCAGGAAAAAAAGGTTCATTAGGACGCCTAATAGACCAATCTCGCCACTTTGGCCGGCTTAAAGATTAGGTGGGGCTCGATAAGAATGTCCAATTTTCAAATCAAAATCAAAATCATGGTCATGTTTATTTTAATCAACAAGTCTAAAAAGTAAAAAGATTTTGCTAACGTGTGCCCTTAGGACACATAATAAGTATTCATTTTTAGATAAAAATTTCTCAGGAATTGAAAAAGTATTGACAACCTTTTCAAATCCCAATAAAACTTTATCATAAATAGATGGCTTAATGTGTGCCCTAAGGGCACACATTAACCGGACCCAAAGTAAAAAGGGTCATGCTAACGAATGCCCTTAGGGCATTGGTTAACAATCCATTTAAGGAAAGTTTTAACACCACTTTTATAGGAAATGATAAAAACTGTCAAAACATTAATTGCTTTATTTCATTTTCCCATAAAAACTTTCTTTAAATGAAAAATCTTTTAGCATTTCAAGTAAAAATACCAAAACAATTAAGAATCTTTCTCACAATTATTGTTGAGTTGGAATATTTGGCTAGCGTTAATAAAAGTTATTTTAATAATAAACTATGTGAAGATGATATTATTTAAATTATAATTTGTTATATTAGGTTAGGAGCTTGTAGTATGGTGTGACTTTGTGTTAAAACATTGTTCTCTCTTCCTTGAACGTATGTTTTTTATTTTGAGGAAATGAATATATGTATTTGTTTTTTTTTTTAAAGAGCTTGTAGCCCAATTAGCACTTTTATAGTTTTTCTAATAAAGATTTCAGAATTTAAATTCTACTATCCCCAGTTATCAAAACATTAAAAAAAAAAAAAAAAAAAAAAAAACTTACCACGTTTGTAATTATGGAAAAAGTTATAAACATTTTTGTGTTCTTTCCATTATTATATTTTTAGAAGGAGACCACTAGCATAACCTACTAGGAATAAGAATGTGAACCTAATCACTAATTACCAAGGAATATAAATTACATAACCTAATAAGGTCTTAACATATTTTTTTAATGAAAGTATCAAAGATAACATTCTATTGAAAACACATTGGAAGCATTTAGTTTATTCTTATTGGTCATGATCATGAGCTCATAGCCTATTAACCAATAGCTACAAAAGCACATTAACAAACACCTAGCCTAAAGATTTCTTCTAGTACCAAATCATTGACTAGGCAAAATAAATAAAATAAAATAAAAAATTAAAAAAAAAAAGCACATGGTTTTTTGTTGCATTTATAGGACAAGTTTAAGTGTCTAACATTCGTTTGGTGTGCCTGTTGATGGGAAAGCAGACTGTGTGTTCAATGTGGTAGTGATGAACAATGTCAACTCACCTCACATGGCTTAGTATGAAAGACAAAATCTAGGAACATATCATGTGGTTTCCTCCTTAAGTTTTTCACTTTCTTTTCTCCACCACCAAATTTTATATCAGTTTATTTCTCTCTAGTGGTTCCACTGATTGTATCACATCTAACTTTTTATTTTATTTTTTAAGATTCCTGAATCTTGATTAACAGGGAGCAATTGGAAAAAAAGAAGAAAAAAAAATGCCACTATTTTTATTTTTTTTTTATGACTCCGTTTATACTAAATCAACTACAAAATGAAAATTTATCCCAACAAAGAAAAAACCTACAAAATGAAAAGACAAATAATTGTGGATAAAGATCCACACAGATATATAATTGATAGTTGAGTTTCGTTACTGAGAAAATTTTGCATTATAAACTTGCTTGTTATACAAGCCGAACCAAAAAATAAATTATTTGTCATGAGAAAAAGCATCTTTATTAGAAATATTCATAGTCCTAAACTAATGATTAATGAACATGCATCCTTTCTATTTTTAAATGATTTAATGTGAAAGATAAAAAATATGTTTTACAGTTAAGATTTTATTTCTTGTCTTAATAATATACGTAATATGAATCATTTTTCCCTTAAATTTTTAAGCACTTTGTGTACGGGAAAGTATTAATTAAATTACAAAGCTTTTAACAATTACAAGTTTCTTGAAATTTCTTGGTGAGATCTCAATTTTGAAGACTAAAATTTTCTTTTCTTTTTAACTATTTATAATTGAGAAAAGTTGACAGAAACATAGATGCTCACATTGGTTTTAAAAATATGTTTAAAAATTTTTTATTAAAAAAAGAAAAAATAACTGATTTTTTTTACCTTTTTTTTTTAATATATATTTTACATAAAAATATGATTAAAATTTTTTTAAAATAGTATATTAACAAATGTCGTAAAAGCATACATTAACCGAGTAATTATAATTTGCATAACCAAAAGAGATCAACTTGACCTCAACTTTATGATTCCAGGGGGGTCTTGACTGTAATGGCCCAAATATACATGTTACTCTAGCTAACCTTGATTTCTTTGTTTGAGGACCTCTCACTCAGTCACTCTATAAACTGCACCATGTTTTTTTGATGAATTATAAACTGCACCATGTTTTTTTGATGAATTATAAACTGCACCATGTTGGTCCCAAATTCATTACTATTTTCACTTTTATACTGTTAGGGTGTGGACAAAAAATGCACATGTTGAAAGGCCTATGTATCAGAAAGCTTAGCCAAATGTCAGAATTCAATAGGCTGAATCACTCTCTTCCCTACCAAGCAAAGTATGGCTAACACCAATATTCTTCTTTCTTGGGAATAGGGAAAACTGAAAAGAGACTCTGCATTCTATAATGTCTACAGATTAGTATGTTATCTTTATTCTGATTAATCAATTGTTTAATTAATTAGATTATTGTTACAATGATTAATTAATTAATTATTTTATTACCCAAAAAATTAATTAATTAGAGAGGAGGGTATAGATGCAGAACCTCGCAGCCTCGTAGCAGCTGCCCCAAAGTTAGGATCCTATGACAGAGAGCTACAACCATTTGCTTCCAAGGTGTACCTATTACCTAGGGCATTGGTTGAATTGACATAGAAATTGTTTTTCCCCTAGTTAAATTTCGGACTTCAACACCTTTTTTGAAACAGCACACCTTTTATGAAACATCAAATTTACGATGGAGACCATTTTTGTACAACATTTTTTAATTGTTAAGGTGAAAAATTATTGGTACGTATTTTTATAAAATTTTTATTTTATATTACTTTTTTTACGTACTAATCATAATAAATTATCTTGATTTTTATTATAAAAAAAATTTATATTTTTGATAAAGTTATAATTTTGACAAATAGATGTCATTTCCTGAATGAAACCATTTTGCTTTGCGAGCAAATTTATGACTTGCACGTGAGAATTTTGTGCATTCAATATTACTCTTAATCATTCATTAAATCATATCAATTTATCTAAACATTTAGAAAATTTATGCATTTGTTATTGCCCATTTGCCCTTATTCATTGAATCCACTAATTGTTACTTAAAAAAAAAAAAATTTGAGAGGCATTTAAAAAAGAAGGGAAATGCTAACGAATGCCCTTAGGGCATTGGTTAACAATCCATTTAAAGAAAGTTTTTATAGGAAAATGAAACAAAGCAATTAATGTTTTGACAGTTTTTTTCATTTTCCATAAAAGTGGTATTAAAACTTTCCTAAAATGGATTGCTAATCAATGCCCTAAGGGCATTCGTTAGCATGACCCAAAAAAGAAAGTGCTTCAAGCAAGATTCAAGAAGTCCTATAATAATAAATTCTTCTGGACACTTTGCATGCTCCTACTCCGTAGATTTTGAATTATATTCACCATAGCCCCAAAACATTAAATGTTTCATTTGAAAATTTTCAAACTAGATCACTCAGAAATTTAATACGAGCAGAAATAAAACTCACCAAAATTAAAAGAGTGTAGCAGAGAAATCAATAATGGAAGAACTTTATAGAGGTATTTATTTTTCAGGTTGGCATAATACACACAATCTATTATTAGTGCAATTAAATGCTGAAAGTAGTACTACTTCCGCACTTCAAATTTCAAAAGGAACAATGTATGTATATAGCAATGGCAAGGCTCACATGTGCAATAGTCGCTCTACACAAATCTCGAGGCAAATCAACCGGCTATGCCATTAATGAAGTTTGTACATTTCATGTGGGAGACATGAGAGCATGAAAATGAAAGTGAAATTTGAGAAATGAGAATGGTGTGCAGAGAAAGAATGGTGGGTGACATCACAGAGGATCACAAAAAATAAAATAAAAAATAAAAAAAAAATTTAGGGAAATGAACATGCCACCCTCTACTGTGACTTTTTTTATACCCAAATATCAAATTGTGTCCTTTTACGTTTTCCCAGTTCGATCCCTACTCTTCTCTCAATGACATAACTTTTAATTCTTTTTAGGCCACATTCTAATGCTAATACAAAGCCTGCAACTTGAAAGTTGAAACATGAAACTTGAAACAATCCAATTTCCCATATACACCCCACCTTTAGTTATTACCCATAGGAAAGAATTTTTATCTGTGTGGTTTGTGGTTGACTACAAAGCCATTCATTCACTCACAGATCGCAGTACATTACTATAAACGTCAGTGTGGGTATGTGTGTGTGATTCCTGTAAAAAAATGACAAACTTGTTTCTTTCCTTAATTGTATAAAGCTTTGAAGTTCTTGACTTTGATGAAATGAAATTGTTTTATCGCTAGTTACAAGTTGTTCACTACAGTGAGATATACTACAAGTTGTTCAATCTTAATTAAGAAAACATAATCATCCTAATAACCCCATAAACAAGAATTAGTTTTCCTTCCGAGATATATGAGTATGACAAAAATGATTGGATATGACAAAAATTACTCGTCTCTATAGACCTATCGCGTGAGTTTTCCATCTCAAAGAAAATATGAAATGTGAATAAATTTTGCTCTTTTCTACTTTCCTCTTTTTGCTTTGTCTTATTCTAAGTGTATATTTGTTTTTTTTTTAACCAAATTTATATTCTATTATTATCCCCAAAACACTCACCTCTCCCTCTCTTATTACTCTCACAGTTGTTCTCTGCATTTCCCTCTCAATATTAATGTAGGAATCACCTCATTAAAAATGATAAATACTTCCAACCAATTACGTCTCGCCTTAGTTCTAACTTATTCCATCCTTATTTTTTTCGGATTTTTCCCTAACCAAAGAGGGAATAAACCAATAAATCCATGATCTTGTTCTGTCCCATTAACATCCTTATGAACCTTACCCATAAACAAGAATTAGTTTACCCTAATTAATTTTGTAATAAATCATCCATTGGAGTAATATGTACAACAAATTTTACGACTCTTGAAGCAATAGATTTACATGAGATTGTCTTTAACATCATTTTTACTGTAAGGGTACAGCCACAGATGTTTTACTTCTTTTATTAGAGAATTCACGTTAGTATGAGCAATAATTTTTCCATTTTGTACCTTTAAAATCTATTTTTTCTATTTTATACACTTATTTTTACAAAACACTCAGATTAATTTATCTACTATACATATTTATTCAAATAAAATATTTATTTCTTTAACACTGAACAGTAACTGCAAAAGTGAGGCTAGAAAGGAAATGAAAAAAAAGATAGTGAAGAGAGAAAAAAAAATAAAAAAATTATTTATACAGTAAATAGTAACTGTGTATATATATACCATAACTATTTATTTACAAAACTATTATATATATTTAGACATTTTTACAAAAATTGGTATAAAAAATTTTAGGTTAAAATATGTAAAATTAAACTTTTTTATATTTTAAAAACTATTCAAGAGCTGTTCTAGTTGCTCCTCTCTCACACGTGGTAAGGCTAAAAGTATATTTTCATATATCTTCGTGGGTCAGGTAATCTTAGTCATCTCAAATGGTAAATAGGTTAGCTACCCTGTGTACTTTAGTGGATTGAAAATTGCTTGGCCATTATAGTGAAATCCCATTCTTGCCATAAAACTGGTTTGGTTGTATTTAGTAAAAGTATAAAACTCAACTTTTTTTTTTTTTCAAATGGTAAAAGGCTTTAGCTCCTCTGTGTACTTTAGGTAGCTTGGAACTTTTTTTTGATTGGTCACCATAGTGTAATCCCTCTTCTTCTTCTTTTTATTTATTTTTTCAGTATGGCAATAAAACCATAATATTTTTTGTTTTATGGGTTGATAGTAAAACATTAATCTAGAAAAAGAAAAACATAGAAAAGGATACTTCAGTATTTTCACTTGAAAAATTGGTACGGACATGACAAGACAACTTACACCGATTGAAAAAGAAATGAAAACCCAAAACTCAACAACCAAGAATAGCATTTGCATTTGCACTCACACGCTCTTCTCTCTCTCTCTCTCTCTCTCTCTCTCTTATTCTTATAGCTTTCTCTTCTTCTCATTCTCCTTTTCCACAGAACACAACAATGGATCTCCATAGTCTCAACCACGACAATAATGGCCAAGACTTAAACTTTGATCCAAACTCAGACGCTCCAAACCCCACCAATGCAACAAACGATGAAACCCAAGAACCCAAACTCAGTTTTGAAGACTTTGATAGCACTTGTTCCACTCCATATGTAAGTGCACCCTCTAGTCCAGGGCGTGATGGCCCTGTGATAAGTGGGTTCTTTTATAGTGCCCCAGCAAGCCCAATGCACTACTTTGCACTCAGCTCAGCTTTGTCAGCATCAAATACACCAACTTCAGCTCAGTCTTCTTCTTCAATGGATGATTTTGAGTTCTCAGCAAGGTTTGGTTCAAGTGGGTTTGGTGGAACTGGGTCTATGAGCTCAGCTGATGAGTTATTCTTGAATGGTCAGATCAGGCCCATGAAGCTCTCCACACACTTAGAGCAGCCTCAGGTTTTAGCTCCGTTGTTGGATCTTGAAGCTGAAGAAGATGATGGTGGTGTGAGAGGCAGAGATCTAAGGCTACGTGATAAGTCTTTGCGTAGAAGAACTAGATCTATGTCACCACTCAGAAACACAGGGTTTGAGTGGTCAGAAAATGAAGACAGAGCTGCAACTATAAAGAACAAAGACAGTGATGGTTTGGAAGTGGAAGAGGGTGATGAGAGAGAGAAGATTGATTGTTCAGAGGCTACTACTCCTTCAGTTTCAGCTTCATCTTCAAGATCTTCTTCAGCTGGAAGAAGCTCAAAGAGATGGGTTTTCTTGAAAGATTTTCTAAGGAGTAAGAGTGAAGGAAGAAGCAACAACAAGTTCTGGTCTACTATTTCTTTTGTTCCCACAAAAGAAAAGAAATCAGCAAACCAACCAGTACTTCCAAAAGATAAGGATAGCAAGCTGAATAGTCCCTCGGCTAATACTAAAGGAAATGCACAAACTTCAGCTAAGAAATCAGCAGGAAGGTTTGCCAATGGAATTGGTAAAAGGCGTGTACCTCCTTCACCACATGAATTGCATTACACAACTAATAGAGCTCAAGCTGAGGAGATGAGGAAAAAGACTTTCTTGCCTTATAGGCAAGGGTTACTTGGTTGCTTGGGGTTCAGTTCAAAAGGTTATGGGGCTATGAATGGGTTTGCTAGAGCTCTAAACCCAGTTTCCTCCAGGTAAATCTATCTGTGATGTTGGAGTTCATGATTAAAAAAAAATTGTATAGATTTTTTCTTTTTTTTAGGATTTTATGATTATCTATATGTATTTAACTATTTATTGTTGGAGAACCTGTCCCTAATTAAACGAGGTTGATGAAATTATGGGGTTTCTTTTGTCCCCAATTTGCCTTGTGTAAAGGGTCAAGTAGTGTGGAATATCCACCTATAGTGCACTTTGTATCAGTCTTTGATATGGTACTTTCTCTCATAGAGTTTGTTGTAAAGCTATCAGGAAGATTAAATGATCAAAATCTTGTTCCTTATGGTTACTAAAGTAACAGCCTATAAAAAGTTAAATCAAAGTTAAATGTAATTATTGTTCTAATAATTAGAGGCTTTTTTATGTTTTTGAGTATAGTTATTACCCAATTTGCATCATTGTGATAGAGAAAACCTTATCAGATTATTGAACCAATAATGTGATCCACATGGTGGACATGGCCAGACCTGTTAGGTAGCAAAAGGACCCATGCTAACCCACAATCGTATGCCCATAGTACCATACCAACCCACAACCACAAGCACAAAAGGGTGTTCAAGATTTTTGGTTGTTTCTTCATGGATCAAGCCCTTGATGCATTTGCGCAGATTTACATGGCATGGGATTTTTTTTTGGAATAGATGCCATGAGAGCCAATTTGCTTTTGTTATACATATTTTGGGGCCACAAAAAAAAAAGAGCTTCTTGTTTATGTAATGATATTGCCTCGATTACATTCGAGCCAATCAATTTGATAAGATCCAAATGGGAAGTGATAAGGGCGGATTGTAATCCAAACCTAAATGGGGCAATGTTGTCTCCTAGACATTGACATAAAAGAGTGTGAGATCGTGAAACATTGACTTGTCTTTGTTGAGTTCGTTGTCAATCGAATCCGAAACTACGGAAACATCTCTTTTTGGCTTCTTCTCTTTGGGGTCATTTTTTTTCTTTTCTTTTTTCTTCCATGAGAACATCATATTGCACTATCAAAATAAAATTTAAAAAAGAACGTAAAAGAGAAAAGCGCACTAAAAGCTTCTTAAGCATCATCACTAAACAAAAATGGTTAAAACAATTGTTTTGTTGCTTCCCTTTTCACCTTTAAAAGTGAAAGTGTATGGACTTTTGGTCGCATTTGTCAATAAATTGAGCAGAGCCACTAATAATCAGATTCAGATTCGAAGCCTCAACTTCATTTATTGTTGGGAGACACTAAATTTTGATCCCCAGTAGAAGAGGTGCCCAAAATCAAATCATGGTCCCCAGAGCCATTATTGCTCTTTGGTTTATATCCCCAGAATCAATAATAGTGATAACATCTAGTTAGGTAGTACTAGAAGATCCGTGTGAAAATTCCACACTGTTCAATCACAATCTACCTGGACTCGAAAGTGTTTGGTTGATATAGGACCAGGCATCTCTATAGCAGTTCACTCACCACTCTCTTCTTGAAAACAATACACAAACTGCTGCCTTAAATTTCACCAAAATAGTTCCAAGAAGAGGGCCAAATTTGCAATTTTAGCAAAATTTCAGGAGAAATGCATTTTGTAAAAGTTATGTAACACATTTTTGAATCTAGAGTTTCAATTCAAACCCGAGTTCCAAGCAGTTGGCGTGGCACGCTAATCACTGAAACTTGAGTTTGAGTTAAAATTCGAGTATTAAAAATGTGCTACATAACATAACTAAATAATTTTGTTAAGTTTTTTCCTTAAAATTTTGCCTAAATTGTGCCGGCAAATTTGGCCCAAGATGGGCAGTTCTTAATCACCACGAGTAATTCCAATATTAACTTTTTCCTCTCGAGTCATTGGGCTCCTCAAATGTGGATTAGGTGTTTGGTCCAGGAATTTCTTTCCTACCTTTTCTTACTTTCTAATAGTTTCTATAGTTTGTTGACTACTTCGTATCACAATTATTGATTTAAATGAATAAAGAATAAAGAAATAATAAAAAAATATTTAAATAAAGTGATAAAATAATAAAAACTTTCATATTAGTTTATTAAGTGTATTATAAAGTGAGATGCTAAAATAAATAAAATAATTTTTTAAGATGCTATATGCTATATTTTATAGCATTCTTATTATCATGGGCAAAGATTTGTAAAAATGAACTCTCCCAGTGAGTGAAAAGGCAAAAAAAAAGGAGAAGTGTTGCAGTGCGAGTTTACCAAGGTTTGGTAAAAAAAAAAAAGTGGTCTATATTCTTAGGAATCCTACAACCACATGCACAATTACAAATACACAACACAACAATCATGACAATATGGCAGGGCTCCAGTATTTTCTACTGTAAAGAGAATCCAATCCAAAACGAAGAAAGTAAAAAAATTATCCAGCCAGGCAAACAGCCCCCAAGGGAAGTCTAATGTTGCAATCACATCCCAATCCCCCATACACATGACATGAGAAGCTCTGGATGTGATGGTGTAAGAGAAAAAACCTTTTGTCTGTTTCTTCAACTGATTAAAGGCTCACATGAATCACGAAAGGGTTTTTTACGGTCCACACTGCACCGTGGGCCTAAAGCTCGCACTACGTTTCTGATGGTATTGCTTTAGGTACTGCATGATCCATGTGAAACTTTTCAGAGTCCTACACTACTAGCCTTTAGGCAGGCAATGCAAAATTTTTTACGTCCCAATTTCATCCAATTTTATGGTCAAAGTCGTTACCATATCTGCACTATTTTTCTTTTCGATGAGATGAGTTTGCTATTTCAGAACCTCATGTGCATTAATTTCTTTTGGATTTTTGGCCAATTGGCACTTTCACCAGACTTTTATGTAATCTATACTAAATTCCTGGTATTTGAAATGGCATCACAAAATCTAATATGGTACTAAGATGACAATCTGCCAAAACTGAGCACGAATAAATTTTGGGCAGTGAATTTTTAAGAGAATATCGAGAATCTAACCTCATAATTTTTACCGTCAGTCCTAGATCACATGTACACATCCGATTGTCGGTTTTTAAGCGAGGTACTTTTTCCATAGCATCTCTCTCTCATCTCCAGTAATATCACATCAACCTGTCCTGCATATACATGTGCACAGGCATCTACATAGTATTATTGCTAAATTACACTCACACCCAATTGGTGACTCGAACACACAGCTTTACCCTTTATCTCACTCATTTTACAAGGCAAGAAAGTGCCATTGGAGTTAGAACTCATTGGCTACAATTAACTCCATCCAATAAAAAATGGAAATCATTAAGGACAGGTTATAGTAATTAGACCTTATTCCTCTAGGAGAATTAGTGTAAGTAACGAAGACCTGTATCTAATGGTCCCAACCTGATTGTACAAGACACCCTTACAGAGCTGCCAACCTTTTTGACCATAGAAAATGTAAGCTCAAAAAAGTAAACATTGTACAACAGTCAATATATGCCTCGTTATATGCCAAAGGGGCTTATGATAATCCGATTCCGAATACAAAAAATAAAAAACTACATATTAGTGTGAATCATATGCTAGCTAACCTTTCGCTCTCTTCTACCATTACAACTTCAAAAAGCGCAAAATGTGAAGATAAGGATGAGTTTAGAGTACACTGAAAAAAAGTAAATTTCCCAAGCTCAAAAATTTTGAAAATAGAAACCCCAGGAACTGGGTTGTTGATACCTCCAAGCAAAATGGAAAGACGTGACCCCTCTCTTGGAACTCCTGAGGATCAAGCGAAGGTCGATAGGATATTCTTCTTGAGGGTAAACTCATCTGCCTTTGCTGGGCTGACAGACTGCACCAACAATACACAAAATATGAGCCTACAAGAGCCTGTTGAGATTATATGCAGAGAGAGTGGGTGCCAATAATAAACAGCTTCCATAATAGTCCTCATGAGAATTAATAACAGCCCAATAACATTTCACATTTGTCTATCCACGTATTAATATCTTTTCAACATTGTAAAAGTAATTGCCTTGACTGGTGGCCACCAGATTTTCAGATTCAAGTTCTAAAAAGCAGTTAATTTATATACACACAAGGATAATTTTATTGTTCCCCAAGAAGTTGAATTTAAAGTATTTTAGAATTGTTGTGTTGAGATTATGTTGTAACATCTTGTGTCCTATATGGAAGGTAGACAGCAGCTTAGCATGGATGTGATGACCGTTCTTTTTCAGCATCTTTAGGTACTAAAAATCCTTTTTATTTTGCAAGTTTTAAAAGGTCCAAAAAGACCTTACTAAGGCTGCCTAGAGAAATGCTCTACAATTAGGTGTTGTCAGCCCAGCCCCAGCAGGATGGCAATGTTCTTCATTACAGGAATAAAGTACTGCATGATTGAGGAAAGAAGACAAGAAAGGATATGCCAATGAGGTAAGGTGGGCGTAAGGTTGTGAATTAGACCCATGAGGTGCATTTGTAACTTACCAATCAAAAAATAAAGAAAAGAAGATGTGAAAATGTGATATCTAAAGACAATGACAACACAAAAAAAAGGAAGTGTATCATGGGATTGTTAAAAGGAATTTGTTGGTTTGCGCAAAGCGACCAGACAATCAAGGGACAGACTACAGGTAGGAATGAGCTAAGGTCTCCATCTCCCATCATCTTCCCTTCTTGCTCTGAAATGCCAAGGGTTATTGAGAAGCACAATTTTTTTCCTGAGCTAATTTGTATGTAGTCTCCTAAAGATCTGTCTTAAAACTTATGATATGTGGCAGCTAATAGAACCTGGTCCCATATGGACATAAACCCAGTTAATTTGGCCCTCAAAGAGGCAGTGAAGCAAAGAACAAGTCTTGCAATAACAGCCAAGGTCGATATTCACAATCCCAGTATCTCTATAACTCTCAAAGAAATGAAATAATTTTCCAGTGACAAAACATCTTTAAAGTGTCTTTTGTCAAGATGGATTCATACGCAAAGTGATGTGAAAAAAAGGTCATATATAGTACCTTCTCAAGTATGCGCTCAATTCGCTGAATTTCATTCTTGGCATAATCTGCTCCTTTCTCCATAAAGTTCTTGGAAGTTTTCAAATAGATCTTGCCATATCTTTGGAGAGAGAAAGGGGGAAAAAAAGTAAGTAATCGTGAGAAACATATGGTCGACTTTTAAAACTTGGGTCTCACAAACTTCAGTTTTTACTAAAATAATTCCCTGTGGTTCCATTAAGAAAGTGGTGAATGGTGACTGCCACCAATCATTCACATTATAACAGAGGGTTTGACTAAATTTGATGAACAAATATTTCAGAAGGATGAAGTCACCGTTACAACCTGGCAGTTGAACCCTCGAGCTTCTGAACCTCTTCTTCTATGCGGGCAAATACTGCCTTCTTCTCTTCATTTCCAGCACTCACAAATTCCTTCACCAGGTCATCCAAACTTGCAACTATACCAGCCTACATCAAGGTAAGAAAAGATTTATAAAAAAATGAAAACATGTCATGTTATGGTCCATTATGAATATACAAATCTCACTTTGGATGTATATTGTCCTTTCCCATCACGACTAGTGCCACATTTCTCATTGATAAAATTTACAAAGTCATCTAAATCTCGGCCACCATCGTAATCTTCACCAGCTTTGTTGCTCTTTGGGAAAAACTTCAATGTGGGATATCCACTCACACCATACCTGCAAAAACAGCATCCGTGCATCAGGAATATTCACTTTCATAATAGAATTCTTTTATTCATTTTTAAGGAATATTAACCAAGTGATTATCCAAAAAGAAATTAACAAGTACTTTTAAGTCCACAATTACTAACCACGGAAATCTGAAAGTTGATTGCACACTACAGATAACAATAAAAAATTCATATTGTACTACTGAACTCACTTTTCACCCAAATCCTTGTAGTTATCAGCATCAAGATTAGCAATCACTACATCTTCCTCCAATTTAAATGCCGTTGCAACCTTTTCATAAATCTACAAGACAGACAGCAGACATAGATCAGTATCAACCATCTTTTAGGCACAAGATAAAGAAGCAAAAGATATGCTTACCGGAGCAAGGGCTTTGCAATGGCCACACCTGCCACACACCCAGAAAAGAAAAGCATAATTAGAGATGCAAAAATTCAACTAAAAAAGTCTTTTCTGCCATATTCAGGCACATAGCTTCAAAGACATCATAACATTAATACAGTAGCACAATGAAGTGGACAAAGAAAAATTGAACACCTAAACTTACCAGGGAGCATAGAACTCAACCAGAACATCTTTAGTTTCATCTAGGACAACCTTGTCAAAATTGTCAGCTGTTAGTACCACTACATTAGATGGGATTGCGGCTATCTTCACATTGGTCCCTGGAAACAAGCAACACTTCAATGTCAAACTATAAGTTGACTAGTGATATGAGTTGTTTATTAAAGCAACTAAAGTTAACAAGAATGCAGCATGATAAACCATGTAGAAATATCAAAGAATGATTAAAAAATAAAAAAATAGAGAGAGCCAGGAGCTGAAGTCCATAGAACAAGTCATGCAAGGCACCAACCAAACAAGTAGGCAAGAATCAATGGAACAACTCAAGGCATAATATCTTACAATTAAAGAACAGAATCTAAATTTATTGACTAGAGTTGCTAGAAGTATTAGAAAACAAAGTCAAATTATCAATTTTCAATCTACTGAAAAGTATTGCGATAAGTATTAGAAAACAAGTGTCCAATTATCAGTCAATCAGCTTTGAAGTTGTGACATACTTTAATTAAGTTGTCTCAATTACTAAAGATAACATGTATGCCATTAAATACTTCACATAAACTCAAGTTTTTTATCATAATTAATCATCTCGAAGAGATTGATCTTCAAATCTAACAAGAACCATCAATCCCATGTCTACGCAGCAATTAAAGGGGAGAAATTGGATTCTGAACTTCAAGAAGTTGGCTAAAGGCAAAGTCAGTGCACAAGAAATATTACGGTCAATCCACTTGAGCAAATATAAGATGAACAGTGTATATATTCAATTGAACATTATAAGATAATATGACTACATGGTCCACTGAAAGTATTAGATTATGCACTTATACAAGAGCTAGAATAATAAATGTAATAACAAAAACATGATGGGGCAACTTAGGGGGAAAAGAACAAATGGAGCAACAAAAACATCATGCAAGAAATAACAACCTCCTGCTTTGGTGCACACAATTCAACCAAAATTAAAAACATATCAGTACCTCCTTCCTTATTCACAAACTCAGCTAGGGCTTCTGCAGTACGAGCACCTTCATACCTAAAAAATAGAGAACATGATCAAAAGGTGTCTAGTTAAACATTTGGTGCAAATTGGTTAAGGGAGAAGAAAATATTTTAACATTTTATGTTGTTTTCTCTTTCCTAGTGGCATTAGGATTTATTTGTTTTTAAAAGTTCAATTAAAATCCTTTTCCTAGTTGAATAAGGATTTTAATTGAAATTTTAATATTTTCTTCTCCCTTAACCAATTTGCATCAACATTCCTAAACTAAAAGAATGGTGAAAATGTTCTGTGATATTTAGAATCTAGGGGTTCACATGGATTTGGGAAATGTTTTTGAGAGGAAAAGAATAGAGGAGAAGTGAGGGATGGGTGCACTCACTTCTTTGGTTCTAGAGATCCTTTTGGAAACCATTGAATTGTGGGATATCCGGAAACCCCATATTTAGAGCATACGCTCTTGTGTGAATCACAGTCAACCTAAACCAGAAATCATTGATGAAGTGAAATAACATATCAATCTATCACCATTGGCCATAACAGTTGCAACCTACTGGAAAAAGCTCATTATTTGATTTAAGATGAGAAAATATTGTTTTTGAGATCAATTATGAGGCCCAAAAGAGCTACAATTTGTAATAACGCAATTAAACAGACCCATAAATTTGGCAACAAGAATAATGAATCCAGAATTGTACATCCAGGAATAAAGCAATAATACAAAACAATAATAAGGATTCAAGGAGCTGACCTTTCCAATCAGTACAGACTTTGCTTTCTTGAAACTTGAGCCAAGCTTCTCATACTCTGGAGCAAGCTTTTTACAATGACCACACCTGCCAAGGGAAACAAAACCATTATTCCAGCTCCCAAAGCAGTACAAATATTAGAATAACAGAAGTGTTGTAAAAAAAAATGAGAATAACATAAGGAAATCATAAAAAACTAATATGTATCTTCTTCTTCTAACTCAATTCATTTCATAACCTCCAAAAAGGGTTCTTAAATCTTAATTTTTTACAACTGATCAAAAATATATATATTTTACAACTGACATCCCTAAAATTTTTCAAGAATTGTTTTTAAAATTTCCTTTGATTGGCAACTTACACACGCATCTAATGGGTCCTAAACGTGGCAATTCATGTTCGCATGTCAGGTTCGTGTCGTGTCAACTCATGAGTATTCGATGATATAGGTCAACACTAACCCGATATGTTTATTAAACGGGTCAAGATTCCTCAACCTTAACATGACCCATTCATTAACGGGTCATTCGTGTCAAACTGTTTATCAAATTTTATCAATATGAAAAAAAAAATTATGAAAAAACAATCAAATAAATATTTTTAATATAAAATTAAGAACTAACGAGAAACTGCATCATAAATAATCATTCAAAACTAAATCATATCACAATATCACAAATAATCAATCACAATATGCCAAAGAAAATAAACCATAACAACTAATAAATTTATATACATAAAGTTTGAAAGATATATTGGTAAAATGTCAATCAAATGGGTTTTATATATTCAACACTAACCCAACTCGTTTATTAAACAGGTCAGCCACGTCAACTGAATATGACACAATCCCGTTATGCCTCAACCCATATCCTGCTAATTTCATGTCGTGTCGTGTCGGGTTCGCGGTTTGTGTCCAATTTTACCACCCCTACTTGAACCCACAAATTTTAAGAAAACTATATTAAAATGATAGAATCTAGTCAGGCTTTTTGAATGGAGTGGAGCTCTTAGATCACGACTAATTAAATCTAGAAAACCAGAAACAAAGTGGGTAGAGCTTCTAAGTGTATTACTGAATTGCAGGAAACGACCTTGCCAATATTCCAAACAGTCTATTTGATTTGGGATCTCCCACTTTAGATCTAAATGGACTAAAAGGGATTCAAACAATGCAATATCAAGCTCAAAACCCACAGATCAACGATCACACATTCAATATCATCATTTTTCCCACAAATCAATGGTACCCATGACAAGCTCTTCAAACGCTTGCATCTTGCACTGATCCACAACACACCAATTACTCTATACATAAATAAGGCATTCTCAATTGTGTATTTTCTTACTTGAATGAAATTCATTTGAGTTTCAAATCTTGATTACATATTCCTTTCCTACAGTTCCTCATATCTAAGTAGACCAGTAGCATTTCAAATACAGCAAATGTTAAAGCTCAAACTCGCAGATGCTCAATCAAACACTGTCAATACATCATATATCCAACAAATCAACTGTCACCACAACGAACTCATCAAACACCTGAGCTAATCAATAAAACAAACACGTATCTAGTACAAACCTAATAACACAAACTATATATAACAAAAGCGTATCTGATGTGTGTTTCATTTAGGAGAAAACTGATAATGCTAGATTTTCTTAGCAGCCAAACACAGAATCACACAGAGATAGACTCGTATTCGTATATAGCAATATCGGGCTGAAAAACCACAGATCTCCAATCACACACCGTCAATATCCACGAGATGCTCCGATCACACGCTTGATGAGCTCATCACTAAAAACACGCTGATGGATTACTAAAACGAACTTAAAAATCTCAATAACGCAAAACTATATAGAACTAACACGTATATATATTTTCCGTTTGGTTCCTGAGAAAACTAATTTTTCTAGCAACAAAACAGAGAATTAAAGAGAGAGAGAGAGAGTTTGATTCAAATATAGCATTATCGAGCTCAAAGTCCACAGATCTCCCATCGCACACAGTCAATCTCATCATTTCTCCAACAAATCAAACACGAGCTCATCAAAAACACATATTGCTAAAACGATCATTTCAAAACAATAAAAAAAAAAAATTCAACAACACAATGAAGAGCTCATCAAACACTATATACAGCTAACGCTAATTTAGTTTTCTATCTGGTTCTCGAGAAAACTGATTTTTCTATTTTTTTTCTCGGCAACCAAGCATAGAATTGAAAGAGAGAGAGAGAGAGAGAGAGAGAGAGAGAGAGAGAATTTTTGGTACCAGGGAGCGTAGAACTCGACGAGAGCGTCCCGATCTTGACCGACCTCCTTGTCGAAGTTGTCCTCGGTGAGCACAACGACGTCGTCTGCGATCACCGACGAGGAAAAGAGGAATATTAAGGACAACGCGATCAAAACAGAGCCGCAAGTCCTTGCGTTCTTCATTTCTGTAGCTCTCTGTTCAATGCCTTTGAAATTTTCTTGCCTGCTTTTTTTGAAAAATTATCAGAGGTAAAAATGCATGTGAGCTATGAATATATACTAGGTTTTTTTTTTTTTTTTTTTTTTTTTAATTTATTTATTAACTTTTTAGTCTTTTTTTTAGGCGAAAAATATTTTTTTGTTTGATTAGGTCTTAGTATTTTGATAGTTGACAATTTAGACTATGTTATTTTTAATTTCTAGACAATTTTCGTTTATGAGTCGATTATAACATTGACTAAATTTACTAAATTACTAAGTGGAAAATAATCTAGACCAAATCAATTGTTACTAAAATATATGGATCAATTTGATAGCAACACCAAAATGTGTGGACAAATATTATATTTTTCCACATTTTTTAATTATTTAGAAATCATTTTGTAACTTCATTTTGTAATTATCTAGAGTCATTCATAGTGTATATGAGAAGATAACTCACGATAAAAGACTTATTCTTTACAATATGTGGAACTTATACTCACATATGCAAGATCTGCATATATTATGAGAGAGATATCTTATAAGATAATTCTTTGATGATAGCAATGACAACAAGGCACGATAGGCTCATGGGTTCCCTATCACCCTTTTGTGATGAAAAGAATTCATTTGAAACAAGACAACAAGACATGTTGAGTTTGTGGTAAGTTGATTATCTTTTACTAATTCTAATAAGATAACTTCAATGATGATAAGAGATAAAGATAAATCATTAAAAATAAGAGACATGTTGAGTTTGGGATAAGTTGATTCTCTTTTACTAATCCTAAGAAGATAACTTTGATATTGATAAGAGATAAAAATAAAACATAAAGAAAAATAGTGCAATCGAGGGTAAAAAGAAAGAGCGATAAAAAAAATATTTTTGAAGATAATAATAATAATATAACACGTATTAAAAAAATAAATTATAATTATTTTTTGAGAAGAAACAAATTATAATTAGGTTATGTATAAAAAATGTTTTTTTTTACATATAAAAAAAATATCGTCTATATATATATATATATATATATAACCAAAACTTTTGAAACTCTCACAATTTTTCACGTTAGCACACTATTTAAATAAAATTATCATTTTATTTAAATAAAATTGTTTTTATTTAGTCCAAACTTAACAAAGAATGAAACTCTACCTCTCTAACAAGTTCATCTTAAACTCAAAATCATCATTATTATTTTTTTAGAACAAAATTATTTTTGTTTAATCTAAACTTAATAAGGTGTAAAACTCTATCTCTCTAACAAATCCAACTTAAACTCAAACGTTGATAATTTATCTCCAAATTTGCGAGGTTAATCATGAACACTATAAAAGTAATGCAAACCCCAATTTAAAAAAAAAAATAGTAGAGGTATGAGCTTTTCTTATATTATTTTCTTCTCCTCTACTTTGTTAAAAATTACTTTATAGTTTTTCATGTATTTTTTTAAAAAGTAATTTTTGTACATAAACCACTAAACTCTCTTTAACCGTTTTTTATAAGATAAAAAGCTTGTAATAGTTGAAATTATTTTTTTGAATGTAACCTGTAAGGACTAGAGTTAAGGGATGACAATTTTGCCCCACCCCACTTTGATCCACCCCTCCTCGCTTCTCCTTATGCGGGTTTTTCCCGCCCTGTAGAGGTGGTGGGGCGGGGATGTGGCGAGATTTTAGACCCACACCCCGGGGCAGGGCAAGGATGGGTTTACACTTTTTAAACCAACCCCACCCCACCCCACATTAATAAGGGTTAAATTGTAATTTTTTCATACCCTAAAATCCTACTATTTAAACAAAAATATCATTAGCTTATTTTATTGTACCTAACGTGGCTCTCTGCCTCTTTTTTCTCTTTAGCAAAGTTGGAAATAAGGTGCCAATTTTAACGTTTTCTTTTGACTTTATTAGAAACAAATTTATATACTGTTGAATTACTGATTTCATTCATGATTTATACGTCTTTCTCAACTTACTTTTCATCATGAACATAATTTTTTTTTAATGCGGTACTAGTCTAGATCTGAGTCTGAGACTCTAAATATTTGTGTCTATGTCATTGTGTGTGTGTGCGTGTGTGTGTGTGTGTGTGTGTGTTGGGGGGGGATTGGCTGTTACAACTTATAAGGTACAAGTTTGAGACTTTGTCCCATTCTCTATGAAATAGTCACAAAATGGGAGGACCTAAGTGTGCTAGTTTTTAAACATACGTAGGAAAAAAAGATAACCAATACTTCTTATAGTTTTCTTTGTTTGGACACAATCTGTTACTTTATTTTATTTTATTTTTTGGAGGGCTATTGTCTGCTAGTATCCTCACTTTTTGTAAGTTTTTGGGCTTCAGTCCCTTTTTTCAATGTAATTCTATCTTTGAAGTAAAAGAAAAAAATAATGCACACTACATATTAATTTATAACATTTACTGGGTTCAAGTATATTTTTATTATTGAAACATGTTATTTTATTTGAAAAAATGGTAATAGTTGTGGGGAAAATTAACAAGAAATAAAGTTTTATGGGATGGGGCGAGGCTTCGCGAGGCCTTAAGAGGCGGGGATGGGGTAAGAAATTTTCTCCGTCATGCGGGGCGGGGTGGGGAGAGGGCATGAAAAATCCATGCGAGGCGAGGGCAAAGACCCCATCCTTCGGCCTCGCCCCATTACCATACCTACTAGAGAATGAACGTCAGCCCACCAAGAGTAGTGGATGATAGCCCAACAAGCCCAAAATAATTTATTTGTTAGAGAGTGAGCTTTAGGAGAAGACATCTTAGCAAATTAAATATGGGCCATAGCTAATAGGATTCAAGTTAGTAAGATTGAAAATACAAATTGTTGGAAATAAAGCTTCTCAGTCAAATTTGAGGATGAGATTTTTTATATTAACTCAAGTTTATCTAAATAAAGTGTGCTCTTCTTTCTTTCTTCATTCTCAGATTACATGCCCCATTTTTTATGATGGCCTTTTTCTCATATAGTCCTTCACCCCTTCATCCTAGCTTTTCATTTGTTGATTTCATAGGTAATCCCTTGGATGTTTTTCCCATCAGGACCTCCTAGAAGTTTTGTGAGTTGCTGTGAGCTAAGATGACACTGTTCAGGTGTTATTTCTCCATAAATACAGCTAGTTCATTTGGTGCAGTGTATTTAATGTTGTGATGACAACCTTCTTCCCCGATATTTCTTTTTTTTATTGTTGACTCACCTCTACTACCTTCCCTGAAGCTTATTTTTCCAAAATAGTTACCGTCCTAAAGCTCTCCCGAGGTGGCCTGGCTCCTCAAGAACCATAGCTGCTCCACCACTCTCTTCCCTTATCTTGGGCCCATTGGCTCAAGTTTAACAATCTCTGTGACCATCCTCGGGCTTATGTTCATTCTCGGGCATGACCCGTAGCCTAATATACTTGCTCGATCTTCCTATCCTCACATAATCCATCTTTCTCTTATATATCTCTATTATTTAGTCATATATATTTTGTTTTTTTAATAATTTCTAAGTAGTGAATCATTTGATTTTTTAATATTTTTTGGTCTTTCAGAAGTTTTAATATCTGAATTTTTGAGTTATTTTTTTTGCAGTATTTGAAACTGTCTGACAAATTTTTTGTTAGCTATTGCATGTTTAAACAATGACTTCTTCATCAAATTGTAATACAAAGTGAAGTTATACAAGAGTAAATCATGAAATTGTGTAGTTTTTTTAATCAATTTAAGATTTTATAAAATTATTTTAGTTTACCTCACAAATAAGTAGGTTCTAATGCATAGCACGAGTTAGCAACTAGTATAAACTATGTATATATCAGGGTAAGGTTGGTGCAAGCAAAAATTGTCTTCACTCTAACGCCTCTTTGTGGTGGGAAGAATTTGCATGTGGTGGTCATGGTGGAGCTAGGTCGGAGAGGGCATTTTTGCCATCTAATGCATTTTGCAACACTGTGTAATAATTTCTATTTATATTTCTATTATCTATTAATCTATTAACTCTATAAATGGCTTGTTAGGAAGTTTATGACCTGTTTGGATGTTTAAAAATAGAGGGGGAGTAGAGTAGAGGGAAGGAGAGTAATTTAATACCCTTATTTGGAAGTTTTTTAAGGAATGAGAGAGAGGGATTTGGAGGGGTTTCAACTCCCTCTAATCCCACATTTTTAATTCCCCCAAATTAGAGAGATTTGAAGGGAGAGTGGAGGCTAAAAATACTTGACCAAATGAATTACCAAATTTGCCCTTACTATATTAACAAAATTACAAATGAAAAGACTAATTACTTCCCTCCCCCTTACTTAATTTTAAAAACATCCAAACAAGGTGGAGGATAACCATTCCCCTCTACTCTCATTCCAACTAATCTCCTCCCCTCTACTCCCCTCTACTCCCCTCTACTCTCCTCCCTCTCTAAACTTCCAAACAGGCCATTAGAGAGGGAGCAGAGTAGAGGGGAGGAGAGAGGAGAAGAGTAGAGGGGAATGGTTATCCTCCACATTATTTGGATGTTTTTAAAATTAGTAAGGGGGAATGGAGTAATTAGTCATTCCTCTTGTTTGGATGTTTTAAAAATTATGATGGACAGAAGAGGAAATGATTTAAAAAAACAAATTTACCCCTATTTGAAAATGGACTTGCAACATTGGTCTATGATTAATTTGTTTTATATATATATATATATATTAAGTTATTTATTTTATTATGTTCCAATTTAGTAGCATTTTTATTTATCTTAGTATAATTTCATAAAATATTATTAAAAAAAATAAATTTAGTATGTAATATATAGTTTTTTTTTTCAATTTTACCCATGTATTCTAGCAAAAATAACAAATAAGTAAATGAAGGAGAATATTTTATTATTATATTCCTTGAGTACTTAGCTTAAAAAGGAACAAAATAAAAAATAAAAAAAAAATTATCTCATTTCCAGGGCCGGTTCTATTATGAAAGCGAATGATGCGACCGCTTAAGGCCCCCAAATTTTAACCAATAGAGTAATTTTTTTTATTCTAAAAGTATTAATTAAGCTTAAATATTAGCCAATAAATAAAATAATATTTTTTATCAAATGAAATACAAGAAAAAGAGAGAGAAAAATGTTATGTCCACAACATTTTTTACAACAAATCCCAAGTAATGGGCTGTTATTGACTATTATTGGTTAGCAAACAAGTAATTTTAGTAATGGATTAAAATTAGAACCAATAATAACTTAATACTTAGAATTTGTTGTGAAAATATTAGATAAAAAAGAGCAATACACAAAGAATTTTACAACATTTTTCACAACAGTTGAGTTGACAAACTTTTATTTGTTTTTATCTAGACTTACCACAAATATCACATTTTTGCTACTGTCAATTTGCCACATCAACAGCTATGAAAAGTTGTCAATTTTTTTGTGTCTATAGATTTTCTAAAGAAAAAAAAATCTGCATGGCTAATTAGTAGTTTTGCATCTAAAACAAAATAATAGAATTTAAGTAATATTAAATTTTTTTCTCAAAAAAATTCATATTTAAATATATAAAAAGTTTCAAATCAGTTTTCGTCTAAGGCCCCCAAATGCATCAAGCTGCCCTTGCTCATTCCATCAAATCTCCATGACGGAGGTTGGCGCCTTTTTCAGCTCCTTCGGCTCCTCCTTCTCCGACGAGGACGAGCTTGACTCCAACCACGGTAGCTTCATTTCCCTGACCGAGTTCACCGCCTTCTACCGCTCCAGCTTCGAAGATGGCTGAGCCTTCGAGCTCTGTGACGCGTTCAAGCTTTACGATCAGGACTAGAACAGCCTCATCTCCGCCTTCGAGCTCAACCTCGTCCTCAACCGCTTGGGCATGAAATGCTTTGTCGAAGATTGCCACCGGATGATCCAATCCATTGATTTTGATGGCGACGGAAATGTCAACTTCGAGGAGTTCCAAAAGATGATGACCACCACCAACGCCAATAATAGCAACGCCTCGCCGCTCTAGGTTTTCATTTTCTCTTTTTTGATCCATTTTCCTCTTAATTGTCAAATGTGAATGATGCAGTTGTGGTTGTTTTTTTTTTTTTTGGTTCTATTTTAACAACGACTTCGTTAATTACAGCTTGTTTCTAGGTAATGTTACTTTCTAGGAGAAAATATCCTATCAAATATTGAAGAATTTCTTTTTAAATAATCAAAGATTATTTATATAATCGGTTTATAATTTTGTTAATTTAGAAAGGGTAAATTGAGGAATTTATTTGGTTAATAATTTATTTACTTTACTTTCCCTTTAAATCTCTCAAATTTAGAGAATTAAAAATGAAGAGTTAAAGGTAGTTGAAATCCTTCCCCCTTTTTTTTAAAAATTTTTTTTAAATAAGGTAATTAAATTACTTCCCTCTCTTTACTCACTCCCAATCTTTTTTTAAACTTCCTAGCAGGCCAAAAAAGTGTCCATAGCCATATCTACTGTTGCTTTGTTTTAGTCAATTTTGTCTTTTTGGTGAGCAAAACGGTGCGTGTTGATGCCAAAAGCCAGAAGAAATTCTACTCTAATACCAAAACAAAACTTGATACTTGATAGTTGCCAGTTGATGCAGAGGCATTCCACGCCTGCTGGGCTTGCGGGCATTGTGCCTCTTTTTATTTATTTTTGTAAATCATTTCCTTTTTTTGTTTAAATATTTATTTGTGGTGATAGTGTTTTAGTTAGCAATGTAACAGATTGTTACAATACAAAATAAAATAAAAAACCATTAACTACCGGGCCTTGTAGCCTAGTGGTATTGGGTTCTATTGTAACCTTGAGCGCGAAGGTTCTATCTCCTATAATTATTTAGTAAAAAATAAATACACCATCTATCCCCTATAATTACTCAGCCAAAAAATAAATAAATAAATAAACCATCAACCAAAACCAACCACAATTCACAATTAAAAATAAAGCTCATGTGAAAATGTTATAACATTTTTGGTATTGTCATAATATTTTTACAATTTCTAAGGTGCCAGTTGCATATAGATAAAAATAATAATATAAAATATCATACAAGAGCCTATTATAACTTAAAATAAAGGTATTATTAAAATGTGACATTTTGTTATTGTCGTAATATTTTTGCAACTGCTAAGGTGCTTATGCAAAATGGCATAAGAGCCAAATTTTGCCCAACCAATTCCAAAAGTATATCAGCTTACACGGTGTTGTCATAATATTTTTACAATTTCTAAGGTGCCAGTTGCATATAGATAAAAAAAAAATAATATAAAATATCATACAAGGACCTACTATAATTTAAGATAAAGGTATTATTAAAATGTGACATTTTGTTATTGTCATAATATTTTTGCAACTGCTAAGGTGCTTATGCAAAATGGCATAAGAGCCAAATTTTGCCCGACCAATTCCAAAAGTCACCTTTATCAACTTATGCATTTACTTTGCAAAATGCATTTTAGTTATGGTACTGATGCAAACATACACAAGCATTGTTGTTGTGCATTTTAGTTTTTATTATTTCTTTGCATTTCTCAATGATGAAAAAAGAAGTAGATGCTGGTTTTGTTGTTGTCACAATATTTCTGTAACTGTTAAGGTGTGAGTAGCTTATAGATCAAAATAAAATAAAAGAAAACAATGAAATATCATACCATGAGCCACTACAACTTAACATATTGTAAAAATGTGACATTTTGTTTTTATTACAATATTTTCACAACTGCTGAGAAGTAAGTTCTTTATAAGTCAAAATAAAATAAGATAAAGAATTATTAGACTAGAGCTTATCACAACTGAAATTAAACGTATTGTGAAAATGCTATTGTTGTCAAAAAATTTTCACAACTACTCAGGTATAAGTTTCTTATAAGTTAAAATAAAATAGTAAATTACTAGATTAAGACTCACCACAACTACCAATAAAGTTATTGTGAAAATATTGTGACATTTTGTTATGTATCTAAACTTTTTGGTTTGGTCAATTTTGGTGAGCCAAAATTCACTATTTCATGCACAGTTTTCTTAAGTTGTCTTTTGTTTTGTTTTGTTTTGTTTTGTTTTTTTTTTTTTTACACACCGACATAGTTTTACTAAAAAGAATATCCACTTTATTCCTTATGTTTTGGTTAGTTTACAATTTATTCCCTAAACTTTAACCAAGCAAATTCTTCATTTATATTTTGGAAACAAGCGAATATCTCCTATTATTACTCTCTCAGTTAAATCTTAATGGAATCTTATGCTATTCATTGTGCAACGTCTAAACTATTACTAAATTATAATATCCCAAAAATTTCTTTCATTTAAATTTTTTTTTTTTTTTTATGTGTTAGACATGTTTGGAAAGTTGTAGTAGTAATATAAAGTGTTCTATTTGTTACCTAAAGAATATTGATTTAGTACTGTAGGCCATAGTTTGTACTTAAGCCCAAAATAGGAGAGGCAATAGGCCCAACAAGTCCAATATAATGAATTTATAGAGAGTGAGTTTGAAATCTAAGTCCTAATGAGTTTGTAAGTTAATTATAATAGGCCAAAATCACAATAGAAGCAAGTTTGTATAAAGTAAATTGTCCTCGGACTCAATCCGAGAAGGCTAGTTCTTCTTTATAAGTCTCCCTTCCTTAATGACAAATTACAAATATTGTTTCTCTGTCTACAGTGTTTTCCTCTCTCTCTTTCTCCCTCTCCCTTTCTCAGGGACCTTCTTCTATTTTATACTTCCTCTTCGTTCTCATGTCCTCCCTCCACTTGTAGGTCTCGATTGTTAGGGTTGATACTTGTCCCATCATAACCTTTCTAAAGTCTTTGGGTAGTAGCTGTAAGGCTGAAAATTACTGTTCAGATATTACTTCCTCATTAATGCGGTTAAAGATTTGGATACAGAGCATTCAACGCGGTGGTAACAGCTTTCTCTTAGATATTTTATAGCCGTTCCTTTGCTCTATGCCCCTATGAAACATATCCTCATCAATAGGACCTCCTGGAAGATCATTTTGTACAATAGGATGTACCATCTGAACTTTGCTTCGCTTAACCAAGGGGACACCCCTCCTCGGACCACTTCCCTTAGCTTCTCCGATTGCAAATTGCTTGTGGACCTCTAGGATTGAAATTTTCATTATTGTTAATTTGTCCTCGAATAAATGAACACCCTCAGACAAAGCCTATGGTCCAATATGCATTTTTGGGCCTTTTATTCCCACAAGCACATTTTAAATTTGAATCTTCTAAACTTATGATTTTATATAATTGGATGACACATATGTCTTTTGTTATCTTGTTCTTCTTATAATTTTTTTTTTTTTTTTGGCTTTAAAGGGTAATTATTTCAAAACTAAATAAGCTAAACATTATAGTTAGACACATAAAATGTAATATGATAAAGAATGAAGTACGAATAAAAATCTCCATTGTGGATGGATGTAGGTATTTGTTGAAGAGCTTCAATTGCATATGGTCTTATTCATTACAAAAATTTAAATATTGTGATAATGTCTTAGCAAAACTTAGTAGCTTATTTTTGGAAGATGATATTTGTTATTATTCTAGATATATATATATATATATATATATATATATATATATGTAATCTATTTGTTATCATTCTTAGAATCTTTTTAGTGAGTGGATATTACATTTAGCAAATAGGTTCTGAAAAACTATTATAGTAAAATAGATATTCATACGTTAAACAGCTACGTTAAGTTTGTATGTAATTAAAATTCTTATATGGATGATATTAGCATTATATGACATACATTTTTTAGTAAATAATTTGTACTTCTTCGAATAGAAACTGTAGTGCCAATGGGCCCAAGATACGTATTGGGCTGGCCCAAAGGCTTTCACGAGGAGGAAAACCCAACCCAATAGCATGAATGGTCCGAGGACATGATAAGTCCCGCCTACGAAGTCACATGACAAAAGAAAAGTGCCATGCATGAGCAGAACACCACGAAACATGACGTCCGAGGATGGCCAAGTCGGACGAGGCGAATGATCTTGCGGTTCAAGGGCATCCGTACTGAAGACCTTGGATACAAAAACTGAGAAAACGAGAATAGGGGATAAAGGGAAGTGACAGACAAATATCAAGGATAAAGCTGCTACCACCGCATTGAAGGCTCTATACCTACTTCTTTTGCCGCATTAATGAGGAAGTGGTGCCTGAGCATTGGAATTCAACCTTGCACTTACCGCCAAAGACTTTGGTAAGAAGGAATGATGGGACAAGTATCTAAAAAAGAGCATCTGGACTACACGTGGAAGGAAGGAGAAGAAAGAGGCTGATCTATAAAAGGCGAAAGAAGAAGAGAGAGAGGGGGAGGAGGGGAGAAAAGAAACACACACACACATAGACAAGAGAGAGAAATTGTAAGAAGAGGCCAAAGATAGTTCTCGGCATTAATATATGATATAGCTTTCACCCATATACGAGGCGAATACACGAGTTCTGTGATTTAATTTATCCTTCGTGTTATCTGCTGTCCTTGAACCTAGATTAGAAGCCCACTCTCTATAAATTTATTGTTTTGGGCTCGTTGGGTTAGTTTCGAAAGTGCAACTTTATTCCAGCGCGATTTGTGCCCTTACAGAAACTTTATTTTAAACTTTTCACCCAAGGGGTAGCACGTACCTTGCACATGCAAGTCAAACTAGTATATTATATATCACGTATAATACTTACTATGTGTTATAATATATTGGAATCAACTTATTATATGTTATATACTTGCCTTTAGAGAGAGTTGATGATTAAAAGAAAAGGAGCAAAATGTTAGAGTGTATTGAAAAGTATTTAATTACTTTTCACTCATTTAAGTGTATACTTATTTTTCACATTATTAATTGCATGTGTTAATAATTGGAAAATAATATTTTTAAAATTTCTCAGTTTATCAGAAAACATAGTAGACAAAGAAAATGAAAGTTTTTGGTATTTATCCAAAATAAAAGAAGAAAGTACATAAAGTAAGAAAATAGCAAACCAAAATACTATTAGTCAAATATATAAAACATAGGCGAAAATGCACTTTTGATCCCTACATTTTAGGCCTATTCTCAATTTGGTCCCTAAATTGATTTAGCTCCTAGGTCAGTCTCTGATTTTTAAAAATCGTTTTTAAAATAGTCCCTACCGTCAACCCAGTGACAGAAAATGCTGAGGTGGCAGACGAAATGCACTGTGTGCACAGTAAATGCTGACGTGGCTAATAAAATATTAATAAAAAAATTTATTTGGCTTTTAAAAAATAACACATCAGCATTTTAATAATAAAAAATTCATATCAGAAAATTTAAAAATAAAATAAAATAAAAAACAAAACCTTAAATCTCATTTAATTAAATAATTAAATTTATATTTTTTTTATTGCTTATCATTAATTTTTTGGAAGAACATAAGAACATGTTCTTCCCTAACATATCTAACACAATCAAACTCAACAAAAAAAAATCAAACTCAACAAATTCTAACACAATGAACACCAAATTCTACCGCAAATCAAACCCATAAACAAACTAATCTCCAACAAACCCAAACCTAGAAATTTCCTTGAGAAACAAACAAACACAAAAAAAAACCCAAAAAAAACCCATGCCCGAATCTCCATAGTTTTCTTCTTCCCCAACATATCTAATCGGCCAACCCATTTGGACAATCAAACTCAACAACCACCGATCTGAGCGAAGACCCCACCGGCCACGGCTAAAGAGTGAATACCCACGGCCACACCTCACCGATCTGAGCGAAGACCCCACCGGCCACGGCTAAAGAGCGAAGACCCACGGCCACACCTCACCGATCTGAGTGAAGACCCCACCGGCCACGGCTAAAGAGCGAAGACCCATGGCCACACCTCACCGATCTGAGCCCAGATTAAACCCACAACCACCGATCTCCACCTTAATAATCACCACCACAACCACCGATCGGCCACACCGATCTAAGAGAGAGAGCTTTAAACCCACAACCACCGATCGGCCACACCGATCTGAGTCCATCAACTAACACTCTGTCCGCCGCTACTCCTGCGTGTCCTCATCATGGGATGACTCCGCCACCACCGCCAGTAAGAGAGGAAAAGAGAGAGAGGGTGAGTTAGAGAGAGAGATCTTGCTTTTGAAGAGAGAGGTAGAGTCAAATTGAAAAATAAATAAAAATACTGAGATGAGCTTGAGAGAGTGAGAGAAAGAGAGAGCCTGAGATTTGAATTTCCTTATTTTCATTTTTTTTTTGAATTAAACTAAAATTAATTTTTATTTTTAATTTAGAAAATACTGATGTGGCTATTTTTAATTTAGAAAAATGCTGATGTGGCATTTACAAAGGTCAAATAAAATATTTATTAGCCACGTCAGCATTTACTGTGCACACAGTGCATTCCGTCTGCCACCTCAGCATTTTTTGTCACTGGGTTGACGGTAGGGACTATTTTAAAAACGATTTTTAAAAATCAGGGACTGACCTAGGAGCTAAATCAATTCAGGGACCAAATTGAGAATAGGCCCAAAATGTAGGGAGCAAAAGTGCATTTTCGCCTAAAACATAAGGGGTGTGGTAAGAATTAACCTCAGGGCCTCTCACACACGAAACTAGAATCACGTAGTTTTAAAAACTGAATCAATCAAAGAATAGAAAAAGAGAGTGATTCTTGGTTATTAGGTTCGATTGGAATTAGACCGATAATGGAACGGGTGATATCATAAATGATTAATTAATAATTTTAAAATTATAAAATTTATAACCTATTAATAATATCACGTCTTATATTTAAAAACTAAACATACAAAAATATAACTAAATATATTGACATTACAATATCAGCCTCAAAATAAAACAATTTAGTAGCATAGCCTTCCTTTTTTAAGAGCAATATACGGCCATTACTGTAAAAAAAAAGTTGGACTCAACTAGCCATCTTGAAAGCTTGTTAAAATAAGTCTTTATTTTTCTTTTATTACATTAACTATAATTGTTGATCCAAAAAAAAAAAAATTATTGTGCTTGGTCTCACAAATATATTATTATGAAATTATTAATATAAGTAAATAGTAGTTGCTTTTTTTTTTTTCTTATGAATTCATTTTAAAGAAAAATAAAGTAGATTTTAACTTCTTTTTTTATCATTTAATTAACTAAAAATAATCATCTTAGGAAAAAAAAAAAAACCCCCCCCCTTTTTTATTAGAACCGGATCGGATTGATGTACGGTTCCCGGTTGAACCGGACCATATTTTTTTCCCCTCAATCTTAAAACCCTTTTTTATTAACTAATTTTCAAATTCTTCGATCACACAGCTTAAAGTGTATTTTCCTTCGACTTTCTCACAGTCCAAACAGACTCAGAATTAGGGTTTTTTTAAAAAAGATTTTTTATACCAAATTCTTCAATTTTCAAATAAACTCTCAATCACAGTATTGAGGCTAATCTGTAATCAGCTCAAACAAAATTTCCCTTTTTTTGTTTTAATTTAAACAAAAAAAAAAAAAAAATCAATGGCTCACACCAACAAAGAGGTAAGCTCAAATCTCAAATCTCTTTCCTACTTTCTGTAACCCTAATTAGTTTTATCAATTCAAATTTTTCGAAATAAAATAACTTAACTGGCTTAATTAATTTTTGTTTGGGATTGTTGGTATAGGTTGTTGGGGTTGATAACACATTTAGAAGGAAATTTGATCGGGAAGAGTATTTAGAACGAGCTCGAGAGCGAGAAAGAAAGGTAATTTCATTTAATTATTAATCTTTCAAAGTTTTAATTTTTCAATTTTTATTATTTTTTTAAATTTACATTGTGATGAATTGCTCTTAATTGATTGTGGTTCTTTTTTTTGTTGAACTGTAGGAGGAAGAGTCAAGGTCTAAGTCCAAATGTAAGTGATACTAAGCTGATATTCTTTTTTTATTTTATTTGTATTTGTATTTGTTTCTGGTGTGATGGGTTTTAGTATCTGGGTGTTTTTTAATTGAAGCTTTTGAGTTGTAGTGTAATGGGTTTGCAGAAATACTATTGGGTGTTCTACAATTGTTGTGTGTGTGTAAATTGAATCCTCTGAATTGTAGAGTAATGGGTTTACAGAAATAGTACTGGATGTTGACTCTTTGTGTGTGGGCGCATGTGTGGGTTGAACCCCTCTGAATTGCAGAATAATGGGTTTGCAAAATTAATATTGGGTGCGTGTGCCTGCATGCATGCATGTGTGTGTTTAATTTTTTTTTTTAGAGATAATTACAATATGCTGCTAATTCCGCAGCTCGAATCTTTTTCCTCCTATACCCCAAGCACTTTGTGCATGGGAAGGTGCCAATTCAGCTACAAGGCCTTTGGCAGTGTGTGTTTTAATTGAACCCTATGAATTGTAGACTAATTGGTTTGTGGAATTCATATTGGGTGTTTGTATTCTGTATGCATGTGTGTTAATTATACTCTCTGAATTGTAGAGTAACGGGTTTGCAGAATTAATATTGCGTGTTTGTGTGTGCTAATTGAACCCTTTGAATTTTAGAGTAATCAGTTTGCAGAACCAATATTGGGTGGACCAGGGTGGTTGTACTCTGCGAGTCTGTTGACATGTGTGTGTATGCATGTTAATTGAACCCTCTGAATTCTAGAGTAATTGGTTTGTAGAATTAATATTGGGTGTTGTATATGTTGAAATTATTGGCTCTGCTGAAGTGTAGACTGATTGGTGTGAAAAATTTACGTGATTCGTTGATTTTGTTGCAGCAAAAGGTCCTCCAGTGCAGAGGAAGCCTTTGAAACATAGGGATTATGAAGTTGACCTTGAATCTCGGTTGGGAAAAACTCAGGTGTGTTTCTTTGTTGCTGTTTATTCTCTAGAATTGTTTTTCTACTTGAATGTGTTTTGCTTGTAAGTATTATACTTTTTGGTTGACTAGTTCTTTTATGAGCCACTCAATTTAGGGGGATATTTGTGACATTGTTTCTACTTGAGTAAATGTCTTTGAAATGCATTGCCTAATTTTTAGGGGTACAGTCAATTTTCATAGGCAATACTTAGAAGTGAGTTATAAAAGTTTTCCTAGTGTGCATGTTGTCAAATGACGTGGTTAATCTGTATAATGGAAGTAGGTGTGTCACTTTGAGAGCATTGAATGAGTCTATCTAATCTTGCATCTTGATGCTTTTTTACATGAAAATTTTCTGTAGCTTGCTGGGATTATGATCCGTTGATAAATGTTGAAAGAGTTGGCTACTTGGCTAGCTCTATGCACCAGCCTAGTAACACTGTCCATGATATTTCAAACCGGATTCCTCAAGAACGACTAAGTTTGGAATTGATTCTGCTGGTACTAGGAGATTCAGACACTATTGTAATTAGTAGGTCTTCTAGCCAAAAAGTGGGTCTTTCTTACTCTCTTATGTTGCTTTATGTTACTATAAAGAATATGATACTAAAACTTTTATCTCTTTGGATGGGGATTAAGTAGATGGAGTGACATATACACCACCAATATAGACAGATCACACCTTTGACGCAAACCTGCTTATAACAGTTGAAAATCTTGAAATTGGGCTTTCCAATTTCATTGTGGAAGTAGTAATATGTATTTCCTATGAACCTTGTTAAAAGTATAATTAGTTTTCATTAATGAATAATTGTAAATCTATTTAACAATTGAGACAAAGTCTATTTATACATCTTGTTCACTTTACCTTAGAAAAATATTGCAGCAAGATTATTGAGATTTTCGATAATAAAAAAAAAAGTTATTGAGATTTTCAGGTCAAATAAACTATGCAGAAAATGAGGAAATGCTGTATGTACCTTTTAGAGCAAATAAAACTAAGCTTTAACAAAAAAAAAAAAAGCAAATGAAACTAAGGAATTAATGTCCTATTAGAGTACCGTTTTGGTAATTGAGCTATAAATTTGTGGGCTCGCATCATATTGACATGCAGCATTTTATGGACTGGGATATCGTCTGTGTAATGGACTTTTATGGATTTTGGCTTTGGTATAAAGTCTTCTGAGTTTTGAATGTTGTGGTTGGCATGATCTAGATTGTGAATATATGGAATACAATTGTCATGGCTTCTACATTTTATTGCTCTAATTGTGTGTGGTATAAGGTATATTTTGCTTTGTGTTTTCATATGTTTTGATTTGTTCTGATAAGTTTCTTGGCACATATAACGTACTTCTTATTTCCCTGTTAGTTTAAAAATTTTGAGACATTTATAATTTTATGTTGAATATCTTATGCCCAATCTTTGCTTGACTTAATACATGACTTTATTTTGTCTTAATTTTGCAGGTTGTTACCCCAGTGGCACCTTTAAGTCAGCAGGTACTTGAGCATGTTCTTATGTATCCCATGTCATCATATGGTTATTGCTGATATCTATCTTTTTTAATAGTACTCTTATATTAAACATTTTTATTTACCATTTCATTTCTTGATTAAATCTATTCATTTTACAGGCTGGATATTATTGTTCAGTTTGTGAGTGTGTAGTGAAGGATTCTGCAAATTACTTGGATCATATCAATGGAAAGAAACGTATGTGGTTATCTGTAGACAATATTGTTTAATCAATTCTTTTAATGAAAAATTTTCTTAGTTTGATCACTCTTCTAATGGCTCTTTTTATCTTGTCCCATAGATCAAAGAGCGTTGGGTATGTCTATGCGGGTAGAACGGGCATCTGTTGACCAGGTACATTTTGGCAAGTACTTTAAATTTATGATGAATGGAAGTTTAATAAAAAGGCATAATTGAATGTGTGAAATAGGATGCAACCTTTACTTAGTGAAACTCTCAAGCTTAGGCTCTATGTATGCGAGGATATATAGAAGTAAACCATGTAATATATGTTACATGGATGCTAAAAGTCCCACCTTTTGGAGATGTGGAAGAGGAGATCACCACTATTCATTTAGAGATAAAACTATTTTTCTGGCCTGAACCATTTCATCACAAGTATATATTTATCTTGTTACGGTGTATCTGAGCTGCAACTTTATGGTCTACAGGTCAAACAGCGGTTTGAAGTCCTTAAGAAGCGGAGAGTTCCTGGAAGCTTCACAGAGCAAGGTAAAAAAATTGAAGGAGACGGAAATTTTTTTTTTGGGGTGTTTGTTTGTGTGTGTGTGTGTGTGTCTTTCGTTAGAGGTTTATGCAATTGGTTGGTAATCTATGGTTGTTGGAAAATGGATCCCTCTCTCTTTCTCTCTCTCCCTAGATCTTGATGAGCGGATCTTAAAGCAGCAACAAGAAGAGGAGGAACGGAAGCGCCAACGTCGTGAAAAGAAAAAAGAGAAGAAGGTGAGCACTGTACTACCATGGTTTGCTTAATACTGTATGCCTGAGCCATAAGATTGTTGGGGAAAAGTTTTTGCCTGTCTCTAGATTTTAATTGCTCAGGCCAATGCTATGTAATTCAAGAATATGTTGTCTTTTATACGTGTAAGTCGAGTATGTTTGAGTCTAACTGTAATGTTTCCTGATAAATTTGTTATATTTTTGTGTTCAGAAAGAGAAGGTAGCAGAAGAGGAAACTGAAATAGATCCTGATGTCGCGGAAATGATGGGATTTGGGGGTTTCCGATCATCCAAGAAGTGATCAGGTTTCACTCCATCCCATTATTTGGAGTGAGTTTTGGCCATGTACCCTTTGTAGCATTGTACTTGTGACAGTTCTGTAAGGAACAGTCTAATTTAGGTAACTTGACCTTTTAGGCTTTTAGAGATGTTCTATGTTTAACAGCGAAAACGCAAATTTCATGGAAGTTCTCGACATTTATGGTAGATTTTACTGGTGAATGGTGATGCCAATCATTTTAATTCCTGTACATTCTCCTTGCAGGAGACAATGATCAATGTATGATTTAACGCTACCTTGTACTTTTCTTGGGATTCTCTTGTGGTGAAAGTCTGCATTAGATGCAGGGTTTAGAGAATGTATTCTTTGCTCGACATCCATAACCCACTATTTTTGATCAACAATTGTTGTTGAACCCCAACAAAAATATCATTACCCTTCTATCTTCACAAATTCAGAATATGAACACGAATTGACAATCCTCATTAGGGACAGCTGAATGATTCTTTGAATTTTATGGCAAATCTTTTGTTTGACGACATGTGTAAAAAAGAAATGAAAATGTTTTGGTGAGAATGGCATTAGTATAGTGCGAAACAAAAACGCTCACATAGTCACACTCACATCACACTACACAAGTACGTATCTTGCATCAGCGAAATGCTGTCTAAAACCAAGAACTCGTTGTCTGGTACAACATAAGATAAAATTTCGTGGAAAAAAAGGTTCTCGTTGGTTTAGTAGGCTAACTAAAAGCATGCATTGTTGCATTTCAAGTTTTCATCACTAATATCGCCCATCAAGAAAAGGCAAAGACTAATTCAAATTATTGAAAATTTGAACCCAAACTCATCCTTTTCTTGTCTATTCGTCAAGGTAGAGTTTTGAATTTTATAATATAATTGATTGACTTTTTATAAGGATTCGAATAACTTTTAGTTTAAAGTCCATATTTTTATCAAATTTTGTTTATCTATGTGTTAAGGTAGAATTTTATAATACAATTGATTGACTTTTTATAAGGAGTTGAGTCACTTTCAGTTTAAAGTCTATATTTTTATCAGCTTTTGTTTATATATGCATTAAGATAGAATTTTATAATAAAATTGATTGACTCTTTATAAGGAGTTGAGTCACTTACAGTTTAAGGTCCATATTTTTATTAGCTTTTGTTTGTCTTGTAGATGACTAAATTTCTAGGTATTATGCTATTCACTGGAAACTATGCTTGTAAAATTTAGTACATGCCCTAGGTGGCCTTATATAGAGATCTTTGGAAACTAACAAACAAAAGGAAAAAGCAGTGTAAATAAGTTAAAATACCATATTTTCAAAGAATACTGCACCAAACCTTGCAAAAAAGAGGTAAGTGCCCACAGAAGGATCATGTTGTCAAAAAGAAACTATTGCACTAGAACTCAGAAAGGGCTTATAGGTTTGCAAAAAGTAAACAAGTCATCTAGTAGAAACTATTGCACTAGACTTGGGATGAAGTTCTAGGCCGCATTTTGTTCAAAGCAATTGTGCCACCAACCCTTAAAAATAGCAAGAGACACTTGCTGGTTAACCAACCTGCCTGAGTTGTCAAACACTATCAGAACTGCAAAAGTAAACTAGAAGACCACAAGTCCACAAAACTAACATCACAGAAGTCTTCTATGGCTTTCAATCTAGAAATTTAGTTGTCTACATGTCTATCTCTTAAAGTAGAATTTTATAATACAAGTGATTGATTTTTTATAAAGAGTCGAGTCACTTTTAGTTTAAAGTTCATATTTTCATTACTTTTTGTTATTTCCCATCATAGATGAACCTTTTTCAAACCTCCTTAACCGGTGCACAAACCCATCAACAAAAGCCTTAATCTTTTATAATCTATCTTATTAAGGTCGAGTCAAATTGAAAAACCCATTGAACAATTCAAACCTAACACGCTATCCCTCCCTATTTTGGAGCTATTTTTTTTGCTCTAAATTGGAGTATTATTAATGCAGATTGATGAACTTCTGGTCCAAGTGTTCAACAAATAAGATGCAATTGACCCTTGCTTGAATAATAATTGTTCTAATAAAGGCTTGTACATCTATGTTCTTGATCACAAAGAGATGAGAACCTAAACTTGGTAGATGAACTATGACCGTGTCAGAGTCTAATTATTGCTAGGCGTCAACGTTTTCAAGTCTTCAAGCTACCCGAATTGACCCAGTTGGGATGGTCGCATGGTTGTTTGACATTAGTAAAAAAAATTTGTTAATTAACTGAAGTTTCATTACTTAACAAAAAAAAACTTTAAGAAACCACATTAAAATACCTGTAAGAATTTTTATTCAATTATATGAAAGGAAGTGAGAGGACTATACTTCATAGTATAAATACAAGTTTTCTTTCTTCACAAACTCTCTCTCTTTATTCTTTTTGAATGTGTGGTCGTGTTTATCCATTTTCTCTCTACTCTCTAGTAACTTATTTCATTATTTTTTATTTATCTCTATCTCTTAACATGTCCTGTGTTTTGCTGGCTAAATAATAAGTCAACAAAAAGATAAAGAGAAGCATCTCTAATTAAAGTCTAAAAGACTAAAAAAATACTAAGCAATGCTTAACATTTCACTACTTTTCAAGGATAAAAAAGTAATTACGTTTTATATAGATAGAAGCATGCCATTTAAGTCCTCAAGTCATTTTGTCAAACAAAAGTAGCTCAATTTTTTTATTTTTTTTTTATTTTTTTATTTTTTATTTTTTATATCAAGTAGAAAAGATGAGATGACAAATTTGTATTTTAAAAAAGTAATTACGTTTTATATAGATAGGAGCATGCCATTTAAGTCCTTAAGTCATTTTGTCAAACAAACGTAGCTCAAATTTTTTTTTTTTTAATTTTTATATTGAGTAGAAACGGATGAGATGACAAATTTGTATTTTAAATGTAAATAAGACATATTTGAAATTAATTTCTTAAAATTTAATAGAGTTTGAAAAGAGTTTGGGATATAAAAAAATTAAACAAATTTGAAATTGGGAAAGCCAAAGTTCTTGTTGTTCCCTCAACGGTTAAAAACCAAAAAAAAAACAAAAACGACTTGTCGTTTTATCTACGCTGCTTCCCGCTAACCCACCAAACACTTCAAATTTCAGTTAATTCTCTCTAAACCCATTGCTCTGTAACCATCACATTCCCATAGCCAACCAAAAAAAACCACCATGAGCAAAGCTCTCCTCAAGGTTGAGCGGCGGGTCCTCCGCCTTCTCCACGGCCACAAAACCCAAACCCGACTCCCAGAAATCCACGCCCACTTCCTCCGCCACGGTCTTGACCAATTAAACCAAGTCCTTGCCCACTTTGTCTCCGTTTGCGGGTCCCTTCACAAAATGGCCTATGCAAATCGCATCTTTTGCCGAACCCATAACCCAAATATCATATTTTTCAATTCTATGATTAAAGGGTACTCTCTTTGTGGACCCTTTGAGCAGTCCCTCCATTTGTTTTCCCTTTTGAGAAGCCGTGGCATTCGGCCCGATGAATACACGTTTGCGCCTTTGCTTAAGGCGTGTTCGGGTCTTTGTGATTGTAAAGTAGGGCAATGTGTTCACGCGGAGATTATTAGGATTGGGTTTGAGCGTTTTGGTTCGATCCGGATTGGGATTGTTGAGTTGTATGTGACTTGTGAGAGAATGGAGGATGCTAGGATGGTGTTTGATGAAATGTCTTATAGAGATGTGGTTGTTTGGAATTTGATGATTCGGGGGTTTTGCAAGATGGGTGATGTTGATTTGGGGTTGTGTTTGTTTAGGAAGATGAGTGAGCGAAGTGTTGTTTCTTGGAATTCAATGATTTCTTGCTTGGCGAAGAGTGGGCGGGATAGGGAGGCTTTGGAACTATTTTGTGAAATGAGGGATCAGGATTTTGAGCTAGATGAAGCGACTGTGGTGATTGTGTTGCCTGTTTGTGCTCGTTTGGGGGCTGTTGATGTTGGGCAGTGGATACACTCATACTCAGGTTCTAGAGGGCTTCTGAGAGATGCTATTTCTGTGGGTAATTCGCTTGTTGATTTTTATTGTAAATGTGGAAATTTGGAAGTTGCGCGCAGCCTTTTTAATGAATTGCCTCGCAAAAATGTTGTTTCATGGAATGCAATGATCTCAGGTCTGGCATTCAATGGAGAGGGTGAGGCTGGGGTCAAATTGTTTGAGGATATGATAAACAAAGGTATGAGCCCTAATGATGCAACTTTTGTAGGCGTTTTAGCATGTTGTGCCCATGCAGGCTTGGTGGAAAAGGGGCGAGAGTTGTTTGCTTCTATGTCTGAAAAACACCAAATTCAACCAAAGCTTGAGCATTTTGGTTGTATGGTTGATCTTCTTGGGCGTAGTGGACTTGTGAGGGAGGCTCATTGCTTGATTAGAAACATGCCCATGAAGCCAAATGCTGCTTTATGGGGTGCATTGCTTGGTGCTTGCCGCACTCATGGTGATGTAGAAATTGCAGAAGCTTCTGTTAAAGAGCTTATCAATATTGAACCATGGAATTCTGGTAATTATGTGCTCTTGTCAAATATATATGCAGAAGAAGGGAGGTGGGACGAGGTTGCAACGGTCAGAGTTTTAATGAAAGAAAAGTGCGTCAAGAAAGCGCCAGGGCAGAGTGTGATTGAATAATTATGAAATGTTGGTTTAGGAAAAAAGTCCTTTCTCTTGGCTGGTATTCTAGGTGTTTGGTTCCTTTATTGCAAGACTTAACATCTCCACCATGAATGAAGATATACATGGTGGCTGTTTAGGAAATGACTTAAAGCTGGTTGCTTTGTGCATCCATCTAGATCCTGGTCAAATTTACAAAGATGATGATGGGATCACATAGAAATTGGAAGCAGGAGGCCAAAAGAAAGCAAATTTACTGACAGAGTAAGAGACCTTTAGAACGAGAATTTTGCTGAGAGAAAACAGAGAGACATTTTTAGAATATTCTTCTATGTTTATTTCTTCCGGCCAAGTTCAATACTATTATCGAGTACAAGAAATTGAGAATTGTAAGCTAAGAAAGTCAGCAAGAACCAATAGAATTCTTTCAATGAAATACCTTCCCGTCTTTGTTTTTGTACTTCTTCATAATAAGTTATTGACTCCCAAAAATCAACGAACTAGAGCTCTTCTATATATTCATCTGTGACATCTGTTTCACACTTAAGTGGGATGTCTCTCTTCCCTTTTCATTTTTCACTTTCATCATGAGTATCCCGTTTCTTTCCTTCAAGTATCCGTTAAGACAGCTGACTACTAATGTTGTGTGATGCTCCCTCAAAGTACTAACTGATTTTTATGTTGCCAAGTAGAGCAAGCTTGAAACAATGCTTCTGTTGTGAGTGGGATGTTGTATTATGAGTGATGATATAGCAAGATTTCCCGTAAAATGTAATTGTACAACTTCTTCTTCTTCTCTTCTTTTTTTGTTTTTTTTTTTTTTTTTTTTTTTGACGCTATGGAAATGTAACTGTAGAACAATGATAAAAGGGTAATTAACATAATTGGAGCTTTATTCTGCAACTTTGATGAATTCATGCTGATATGTCCATTATAGGGATTAAGGAGTGAAAGCCATCCTGAAAAGCTAATACAGCATAAGTAAATCTTCTAATTGAAAACAGATTTTAATTGTTTTAAAGACCCTAAATCTTATATATAAGCTGATAGGAAAAGTTGAGTACCTCTTATAGAACAAAAGACTAGTTTGTTTGTGGATCCTTTCCTTTCATTGTCAATTAATGATAGAACTAAAATATTTAAACTTATCTACAGATCCACTTATGTATGTGTTCTCAAATAACTTGTACCAGGTACTTTCAGTTTCAATCGCACCCAACGAAAATGGTGACAGGTGATTTGCAGTGAGAAATTACAAGCCACACACACCTTGTGTGCTTGTCAATTATTTGGATCAAGAAATGAGGACCATTAATCATAATAATTATTATATTTTTCAACTTCTCACAATTCGAATTGATGTTTTACATCAAAATTTTATCAGAAAAATGTAATTTTTCAGTTGTCTTATCATAATGAAAACATGCCATGTGAAAGGTCAGTATGTTTTTCATCATCATCGTTGTTAAATTTGATGGAAACTGAAATCAAAGCTAAGCAAAATGGAGTCTAGGAACCCCAACTCACGTAATGTCCACCTTAGTTTTATTCTAATAATTGATTAGAAGAAGATTAGATGAAGCTCATTAAGCTCGAATCCCAAGTCTACCCCATAATGATCATCTTTGTTTTCCAAGAAAATCCTATCCTTAAAGGTCCATGTACTAAGTACTAACAAGGTACATTGCACTCATTTGAATGAAACACAAACTTTGAGGAACGCTAGGTGACTCCTTGAGTTTATGAAAACAAGACTATTATAGTGAATTTTTTTATTTTTTTATTTATTTTTGAAGAATACCATTAACCTCTTTTGCTTCTATAAATACTCCTACTCTTTTCCACAATATGCACAACACTCTCATCTCTCATTGGATATTCCTAATATTACTTTTAGAGTTCGAAAGAAAAAATCATTAGGAAGAAAATATGGAGAGGAAGTCCTGCTGTGGAGGAAGGAGCTATGTTTCATCTCCATGCACTACACAGCCTAAGAAGGAACCAGTTGTGAGCCCAAAGAAAGAGGAAAATGTTAAGAAAGAAACTCCGGAGGATGTTAAAGGAAGTTCAACTTGTGGAGCTGAAGCAGCGGTTATGTCTCCAAAGGCTGAGGAGAAAGAGATTGCTAGTGTTAAAAAAGAAGAAAAAGTAAAAGTTAATGTTGGATGTGGTGGCTGTGGTTAAGGATGTGATACCTTAGTGGGTTTTGAGGGGTTGGGTGTTTTGTTATGTTTATTTTAGTTTTTTTTGGATGGGAATTATGTTTATAATGGTTGGCCCGGTTTTTAGCTTTCTTTTATTTATTTGTGTGATTGTCAGTTTGGCAGTTTGCTTTGTGGTTTCTATAGATGTGATGTAATCTATAGTTTGTTTGAAACTTTGAATAAGGCCCTCTCAAGTAATAAAATATTAGAGTTGTGTAATGATGTAATCTCTCTCTCCCTCTCTCTCATCCTGTAAATTCAATTCTCAAAATCATATTTGAAAATCTTACAAATTTTTTGCGGCAATGAATGTGATTGGTGCTACTAAAATAACAAAATAAATGAATATCTAAATTACCCTTTTTGTAATTGATGAGATCGGTTTTTGAGACATTTGTAAAATTTATATACTGTTGGTGATTCTGTATTTTTGGCAAGGGTGTACTTATTAAATTATTCAAGTCCGTCACACCTGCTAGTTGAAAACTGAGTGGTATGGTATCTCAACGTAAAATTTGTTATGGTACGAGCATAAAAATAAAATAAAAAATCTATGAACTCAAATTATGAATTTGATTTTCCAAATGAAGTCCAAGAAGTCCTGAAATGTTTCTTAAATTGGTTCGTATATAACTATACATGAAACATAAGCCTTTTAAGCCCGCTATCAGATTTCATTTCGTAAAAAAAATCCTTAAATGGAAGATACTGGAGGCTTTCATATAAAATGGAAAAACAATAGCCAAATAATCAGCATGAATGTGTGGTGGCTGATCCAATCTGTTGATCTGTGTGCATTGCTTGTAAATCCATCAATGTATTGTCCCACATTGAAATTCCCTACGTAGAACAGAAACTTTTGTTATTTAGTTGAACACTAGCTCCTCTTTAAGAATGTAATTATATTAACGTACTTCTATGATCAATGACAACATTTGTAATCATAACAAATATGAATCCACAAGCTACTGTAAATCTTCAAGAAGCAGTGATAGCATGCTACCTCTTTGGTTGGTGTTGCTGCAGCCAGCATTGAGTGCATATCTAACATCTGGTATGGTGGCCTTGTTGTAGAATAAGAAGTTAGATAATAAGTTATTGATGCAATTGAGAACTTGTTGTGTCTCAAATAGGCATGGTCCATTGCAGAATAGGTCAGCAGCCTCAGGAGGTACATTAATATTTCCACTTGGATTCAATCTATATGCCTCATCACAGCCACTGTAGATCTGTGACACATCCAAAATGAAAAAAAAAATAGAAAGTTACACAACAAGAAGCATGGATGGACTTAGATTAAAAAAAAAAAAAAGGCTTTACTAAAACAAACAGGCTAGAAAGGAATCACAGGTTTTTTTAGCTTCTATATAATTAATAGAGGGTTATAGATGAAGTTAATTATTCAGAATAAATTTTGTCATTCTCTCTGATAAACTATTAGTTGTCCCAAACATGCGGGGTTTGAACTTTTTTAAATGGGAAGTAGAGTGGATACAGGTTCGAACTCTAGACTGTCTGCCCTAACACTATCAAAGTTCATCACGACATATATTTGTCATAGCATATGAATATAAGACTCTCACTGACAAGCTTATTGTTGAAACAAAACAAGGCTTGTGTTGTCATTTGCCCAGGGTTGTCATCTGCATAACCTGTTCACAATCCATAAAGAAAGAAAGAAGAAAAGAAAAATGAATAATGAAATTTGTATTGAAAAGAAGAAAAGAAAAAGGTGAATGTCGCAGGCATATAACCTGAGAAGCAGCAAAATATGGCAATGAAAAATAGTGTGAGGATGAAGAATTTCTGCTTTGGCAAGAATGAAAATGCCATTGCAAGAGTTATGAGGAAGAAGAATTGGGTATAAAGAGGAAGGACTATTTAAACTGGTATCAGTAGTATAGTATGGTATAATTTATTGTAAGAAATGGCTTACATGTTTTAATATTAGAAGTAATGCAGTATTATAAGAGCCAAAATATTAGGCCACCCCACTTAGGCAATATTAAAGAAATATGAGTAGAGCTTAGTTGGTGAGTGTTGTAGACTAATGGACTAAAAGGAAGAGTGAAAGTTGGTGTGTTAGCCACCAACTTGTAGTTGCTTTCAAAGCCTTTGAGTGTTAGAACTTAGAACTTCTTATTTCTATTTTTGGAATGATTGAGGGTAGAACCTAGAATTGAACTTCTATCATCTTTTTTAGTGGATTTGCTGCATATATCTACCAAAGTATAAAACAAGGCCACTGCCCAAACGTTGACTAAAGAACTCTAGTCATCATTTGATTGCCTTTTGATAGTGATGAAAAGTTGGAGGATGGAAGAGAGTGGAAAAGTTGCCTTTTGATATCTTGCATATACCATATAAACAATTTTATCACAACAACAATCAAATCTTAATCTCAAAATTTAAGGGTCCGCTATGAATTTTTAACAAATTAATTAAAAGAGTAAATTATATGTATTTTTTTTTAGAGTAATGCTACAATCACAAACTATTTTACAACATTTTTACAATATATTAATGTAGTAAATTCTTATTAATTTTCATTTGAGCCACTACTAACATTACTTTTTTACTTATTAATAACCACTTACCACATCAGTAGTTTGTAAAAATATTTAAAAATAGTTTGTATTTCTAGCATTTTTTTTTTTTAAACTTCCAACTTTTCTATATTTCTTAAGAAACTCTTATGGTAGAAAATACTATTTCTTCATCCTTTCTTCTTCCTTTTATTATCATTCAAATTCTTTTTATCTTCTCAATTTTCCAAATCTTGACTAAACAAAGCTCGTGTAAGCATTGTTTTCCCTTGAGAAAGAAGGTAGGTGAACAAATTGGGGAAAATAATTTTTATAAGGAAATAAAATTATTACAAGCAAGGTACCATGCTGTCCATGCATGATGCGCCCCACTCGAAAATGTGCAGCTAATTATAATTTTGAGTTTATTTTATAAAGAGAAGATGGCATGGTATACCCAATGTTTGAAGAAAAAAAAAAAATTTGTGCATGGTTATTGGAATGAGGTCACATGAGGAGAGGGTATGCAACTTGGACTATATCTTAGTTACATTGAAACTTGTTAATTAAAGGCCGGAGCCCATATATAAGATCTTTAATTGGACCATGATTGGGCTTGTGAATTTCTTCTAATCGGGCCCAAAAGGGAAAAGGAGAAAAATAAAAAACTTGGACTCTACCACAACAACGATCAAATCGTAATCCCAAAATTTAGGGTTCCGCTATGAATTTTTAATAAATTACAAGAGTAAATTATATATATTTTTTCAAGAGTAATGCTACAATTATAAATTATTTTATAACATTTTTACAATATGTTAATGTAACCAATTCTTATTGATTTTCATTTAAGCTACTACTAACATCACTTTTTTACTTATTAATAACCACTTATCTCATTAGTAGTTTGTAAAAAAATATTGTAAAATAGTTTGTATCTCTAGTATATATATATATATATATTTTTTTTTTTAAACTTCCAACTTTTCTATATGTCTTAAGAAACTCTAATGATACAAAACACTATTTGTTCATCCTTTCTTCTTCCTTTTATTATCATTCAAATTCTTTTTATCTTCTCAATTTTCCAAATCTTGACCAAGCAAAGCTCGTGTAAGCGTTATTTTCCCTTGAGAAAGAAGGTAGGTGAACAAATGAGGGAAAATAATTTTTATAAGGAAATAAAATTATTATAAGCAAGGTACCATGCATGATGCATCCCACTCGAAAATGTGCAGCTAAGTATAATTTTGGGTTTATTTTATAAAGAGAAGATAGTATGGTATACCCAATCTTTGAAAAAAAAAAAAAAATTTACGTGCATGGTTATTGGAATGAGGTCACGTGAGGAGAGGGTATGCAACCTGGACTATTTCTTAGTTACATTGAAACTTATTAAATGCCGAAGCCCATATAAAAGATCTTTAATTGGACCATGATTGGGCTTGTGAATTTCTTCCATTTGGGCCCAAAAGGGAAAAGGAGGAAAATCAGAAACGTGGAGATGCGGGGTATCGATCCCCGTACCTCTCGCATGCTAAGCGAGCGCTCTACCATCTGAGCTACATCCCCTGTAATGAAATTGTCATTACCAGTATATTTATACCAGCTCAAAATAACTTCTTTAAACAAGTCGAAAATTTATGTTTATTTATTTTTTCATTTTTTCCTTTTGATTAAATAAATAAATAAATAAAAATTTAATTCCATTATGAGTTAAACTTTAAGAACTAAAAGATTTTAATAATGTTAAAACACCAAAATTTTCATAACTTTTTAAAGTGATAAGTTGTAATTAGAGTAATATCAATTTTATATGGATTCAACTTCAAAATCACTTTTATTGTACTCCATCACTCTAGCTCAACAAAATATGCAAAAATAAAAAAGTCGCAAAAAATTTCCTTTCATTTGGTTGCTTGCCTTTAAAAGGATTAAAATATTATGTTTTTTGTTCTTAAAATAATTGTCCAAATATTTGTTGAGGTCTCAAATATTTGTCATTGCCAATAGAATTAAAGTTTAGGTTTTTTTTTTACAGTTGCATCAAGTCTTACTCTGAGGGGCATGAGTTAGTTTTTAAGGACAACCTTCTTTATGTGAATTTATAGCACCTTTGTGTCATTCTATAGTACTGTGAGATTGCTCTTAAGCTATTCTTTATTTTTTATTTTTGTTTATTACTTGGGATATTATATGCTGTATCAAAATTTGTTTATTCACTAAAATATTTCAAACATAATTTAGATTGGATAGCATTCTACAATTTGGCCTTAACTATCATTTTTATGATAATCTCAATTTTTTGTACAGCACCACAAAACAAAGTGTTAGGTTTTATTTTCATCAACCTCCACATCTCTCTTTTTTCTCTGGAAAATCTCCATGACATTTCATTCGACTTGTGTTTTTCAATGTTAAATTTATTTTTTATTTTTGAGGAACAATGTTAATTTTTTAGATCACGGCAAACTAATGTTAAGACAGTAATATTTATTATTCTCCTTTTTCCTTTTATTAAGTCATTTTGGAAAATTTCATTGAGGAAGGATCGAAAAAAGATCTGTTTGATTGGAACTTCAAAATCTTTAACGACATTCTTCACAAAAGCAAATTGGCTATCATCATAACCTTGAAGTTGTTCAAGTGGTCGACTTCAATGGCTACTTCAAACTGGGTAAGGTACGATTTATGAATCATGCCAACACTGGGCTCCAAGCGACTACAGCCATTTGTTGCCAAATTGGAGTCAAAATCAACAAAAAAATTGGTTTTTTTTTTTTTTTTTGGTACGAAAAATTGGTTTCATGGCAGAGAGTGATTTTTTGTTTTTGTTTTGGTAATTGGGTTAATGCTAGTAAAATTGAACCTTACGAGGTGTTTAAGTGGGACTTTTTTTTTTTTTTTTTTTTTCAATTTTATATTTTAAATTAGGATATTCTTCTAAATCTTCATCCGGATTCTAGATTTCTTGAAATGAATTTTTTTTGGGCCATTTTTTTTACGAGAATTTGATTGTGCATTGTCAGTTTATTTTGTCTTTTTTTTTTCCCCTTGACAAATAAAGAAAAAAAGAAAAGAAAAAAAGAAAAGATGCGGTTTCACAACAATGGACAGCACTTGCCTCTTTGCCAATGTGATTTAAAGAATGATAGCACAAAGACAGGTATGGAAAGTTTTCAAAATTTAATCTCCCTAAACTGGGTATGATTAATTGTCAAACAAGTTGATTGTAAGTTGTATTGGTACCCAAATACTGTTATAAGTATTACAAGTTTTACCACGTCAAGGTAATAAATTTCTGTTTATTTATTTCACCTTTTCCTTTTGATTAAAAATAAATAAATAAAAATTTAATTCCATTATGAGTTGAACTTTAAGAACTAAAAACTTTTAATAATGTACACCAAAATTTTAATGAATTTTTAAAATGATAAGTTGTAATAAGAATAATATCAATTTCATATGAATTCATCATCGAAATCACTTTTATTGTACTCCATCACTCTAGCTCAACAAAAAATGCAAAAATAAAAAAGTTGGAAAAATTTTCCTTTCATTTGGTTGCTTGCCTTTAAAATGATTAAAATATTATGTTTTTTGTTCTTATATAATTGTCCAAATATTTGTTGAGGTCTCAAATATTTGTCCTTGCCAATAGAATTAAAATTTAGTCTTTTTTAACAATCACATCGAGTCTTGCTCTGAGTGGTATGAGTCAATTTTTAAGAGCAACATTCTTTACGTGATTCTATAGCGCCTTTGTGTGATTTTATAGTACTGTGAGATTGTTCCTAAACTTTTTTTTTTTTTTTTTGCTTATTATTCGGAATATTATATGCTGTATCAAAATTTGTTTATTCACTAAAATATTTCAAGCAAAATTTAGATTGGATAGGATTCTACAATTTGGCCTTGCTATCATTTTTATGATAATCTCAATTTTTTGTACAGCACCACAAAACAAAGTGTTAGGTTTTATTTTCATCAACCTCCACATCTCTCTTTTTTCTCTGGAAAATCTCCATGACATTTCATTCGACTTGTGTTTTTCAATGTTAAATTTATTTTTTATTTTTGAGGAACAATGTTAATTTTTTAGATCACGGCAAACCAATGTTAAGACAGTAATATTTATTTATTTATTTATTTTCCATTTTTCCTTTTATTAAGTCATTTTGAAAAATTTCATTGCGGAAGGATCTTCAAAAAATTTAACGACATTCTTCACAGAAGCAAATTGGCTATCATCATAATCTTGAAGTTGTTCAAGTGGTCGACTTCAATGGCCAGTTCAAATTGGCTAAGCTTAGCCAATTTTTGCACGAAAGGGAATGGAGATCCACTCTTCGTAAATAACAACGGTGAAGATTATGAATCATGCCAACACTGGCCTTCAAGCGACTACTGCCATTTGTTGCCAAATTGGAATCAAAATCAGCAAAAATTTGGTTTCTTTTTTTTTTTTTGGGTACAAAAAATTGGTTTCATTGCAGAGAGCCAGAGAGTGATTTTTTGTTTTTGTTTTGGTAAGTGGGTTAATGTTAGTAAAATTGAACCTTAAGAGGTGTTTTAGTGGGACTTTTTTTTTTTTTTCAATTTTATATATTAAATTAGTAGAGAAAATTCTTCTTCCTCAGACCGTGGCAGATGTGGAGACAGCAGCAGCATGAAGAGCTATACTATTTGCCGAGTTACTTAACCACAGCTCCATTATATTGGTAGGAGACTCAAAGATCATTACTCGGGCCCTACAAGCTGAAGAACAGTCTCTGGCCCAACAAGTTGATTGGAGGTTGTATAGGTAGCTGGGTATTGCTATAATAATTACAAGTTTTACTAATCCAACTAATAAATTCCCGTGTCACCAATCATAAAAAGACAATTCAAATATTAAATGGTGAGTTAAGAAAATCATACAACAACAACAAAGCCTTAGAAGGTGTTTGGTTTGTGTTTTCAAACAATAATTTTCAGTTTTTAAATAACGCTATGTGTATTTCTATATACTTTTTCACCAACACATGTTTCCACAATTATTTCAAACAATTTTCAGTTTTTAATCACACCAAACGGGCCTAAGTCTCACAATTTGCCCTATATTACATTGGGAAAAGAATTCATGTGTCAGATCATCCAGTGTGTAATCATCTCTACTGCTAATTAATGTACTGAGAAAGCCACCTGACACCATCTAAATACTCTTCACCTTCAGGCACAAAAACCTCAAGGGGGCGGGCATTTTCATTAGGCGTCCCTGTGGTGACATCATGCAGGCCGAGGAAGGAACACAATCTCTCTTTTGGGAGAGAAAAAGCCCCATTAGCTGTTACGGCAAAAATAACGAATGGAACATTTGCAAAGGCCTCATCGGACAGTAGGTCTTTCAGCTCTTTTCTTGGCCCCGAAAGTTGATCCTTGTCCATGATATCAGCATTCACAATGTATGCAACGGCATCCATCTACAGAACAGATATTACAATGTATTTAGCAATAATGCATTACTTAACTAGGAAGATAGCATGGTGGAGCAATACACAATGACAAGCAAAACTAAAAACAATTTCCACTTTGCTAGCCAACCAGGCAGCAATTTGCCAAATTCGCAACACAGAATCACGAGACATACAAGAATCAGCTTTTTTTGGGTAAAAGTAAAACAACTACAAGAAACAAGGGCTAAACAAGAAAGAATAATCAACATGTAAGAAGTAAATGATGTACTAGTAGAATGACAAAGAGAATGAATTATGTATGTTGTGACATTATTAGCAGACCTTCTAAAACAAAATGTGCTACAATCAAACTCCCATGATCAATGTTTTCCTTCCATGAATCAAATATAAACACAGAAAGGTTTGCCTGGATTATGAAGGCAATAGTATATTAAGATTTAGGGTTCGGCAATAACATAAGCAAAAACAATTTCTCAGGCCTCTGGGGTTCAGTTGGGATAGCAAAGTTGAAGCATATGAAACAGATATATACAAGAAATTTAGTAAATGGAGATATATAAGAGCCCCAAAATTCTCATTTGCTTAGTATTTTGGTTAGAGGTTAGCCAAATCAGTTAAAAATATAACAAAGGATAACTTTTCATTGCAAAACCAAAATATTCAATATTGCCAAATTTATGGCATATACTATACAGTCACAACTTATAGTTTATCATGGTTCAAATTGGGGGTGAATCTGGATCCGGATTACTGGAAAAAACTAGTCACAGACTCACAATCATGTAAGTCATGCTCCCTATTAACATCGAATAAAAAAATCGACTGTTTTAAAAAAAAAAAAAAAAGGACTAAGACTTAAAGGATTCCATTAAACCAAAACAGAGAGTACATCAGATTAAACAGCTTGGACTAGCACTGCAACAGAGTTAGAACTAGGCAACCCCAAAACATGCAAGCTTTCTCAAGAGTAAATAAGAAATTTAAATTACAATCCAATATCATCATATTGCACAAATCATGAACTATATATTCTCATCAAAGATAATTGATAGATTGAGAAATCTACCTTCGCACCATAGTCTCTCCAAACTCTATGAGCAATCCAATGTTCTCCTAAATCAAAAAAGTTAAACTTGATTTTCCCAAATGTAGATACCCATGATGTCAAGTACTCAGATGGCAGCACAGATGATGTAATATTTGATTTCCCAAGTTTGCTCTGGATCTGCGATATTTACTCAACCAACGCCCACAACAAAGAATACCATATTAAACAAAATACCAAGCCACCATTTGTTTGCTGAGAATCAAATCTAAATAAACTATGAAATTTACCAGTAATAAGTTTCAGCTTAATAATTCTCATATACACTAATATTGCACAGATACGGACACAGTATAGGTACGGGTAAGGGTACGATACGGCGATATGAGCAATTTTTGAAAAATTATAACATGATACAGCAGATTAGATACCGTTATGACACGGGTATGACACCCCAAATGAAGTGTTCACGCATCAAGTTTTATCTTTTACAACCCTATTTGCTTCCAAAAATTTCAACACTATTTTTGGTTTGAGTGAAGTGGGAGGGAATGGAAAGGGAATCTATTGTATGGTTGAGATCAATTGGAGTGGAGGAAAGGAATAGGGTGGGATTCATTCTCCTCCCTGACCCAGCAATTCCTTTCCTTCCAATTTGGGAGCAAATGGAGAGAGAGAAAAAGAGAGCTTTATATGGGTGGGACCAATCTTAAGCTCTTTCCTTTCTCTCTCATTGCCTCTGCTCTCCCCTCCTCCCTTTCCTTTCTTTAAACACACCGTAAATTCTGAACCCCTCTAGATTTCCAACTGGTCTAGTTGCATTTAATTTAACTATATTGTATGAAAAGAAAAACATAATATGCTAAAACTGTATCCTCTGCAAATAAAAATAAATAAATGCATAAAGTACTTTTAATCTGACTCCTCTTACCACTATTCAATTTTTCATAATAGAACCAAAAATTCATTTTCAGTTAAAAAACAGAACAAAAAATTTCCTAACTTTTTCTTAGCCAAAAAACAAAAAGAAAAAAATATTACCGAATTTCTTTTTCTTTTAAAAAGAGAGGCACTTCATCTCCTGATGCAAAAAAAAAAAAAAAAAAAAAATATATATATATATATATATATAAGGGTGAGTTACCTTGTCATCTGAGAGGCTCGAAATCACGGCCTTTTTGCAGTTCTCGTCCTTGCCTAAGAACAACACGTTGGCCACCTTTGGTTTGAAGGGCCAAAAGACCCCCATCTGTTCTCAGGGAAAAAAGGAACGGAACACATAAAAATTAACACACAGCTTTAAAAATGAGCACAAACTGCTTAAGAAATTAAAGAGAGAGAGGCACCTGATCAATACGGATAACAGAGAACTGATTCAGCAAGGCTGGAACCCAGTTGAGGAAGTCCATCCTTCTTTGATTTTTCTTTTTCTTTTTCTGTTGTGTTTGTGTATGAGTTTATGTGAGAGAGTGAGCGAGAGCGAGTCACAGTTAACTTTTATAGGACGCTGGACACAGAACAACCTTATGGCCTGTTTGGGAGTTAAAAGAAAAAAAAGAAAAGAAAAAAGAGGAGCGTAGAGTAGAGTAGAGGGAGGATTAGTAGTTCAATTACCTTGTTTGAGAGTTTTTTAAGGAAGGAGGGAGAAGAGTTTGGAGGAGTTTGGAAAGGATTTCAACTTCTTCTAACCCCTCATTTTTAATTCTTCCAAATTGGAGAGATTTGGAGGGAGAGTGAAGAATAAAAATACTTGACTAGGTAAATTACCAAATTTACCCTTATTATATTAACAAAATTACAAATGAAAAGACTTATTACTTTCCTCCCCTTACTTAATTTTAAAAACATCCAAACAAGGTAGAGGATAGTCATTCTCCTCTACTCACCTTCTCACTACTCTCCTCCTCTCTACTCCCCTTCCTCACTAAACTTCCAAACTGCACGTCGGGCAAAATTTTTAAATAATTATAAAATCAAAACAATATTATTAGTTACCTTGTACGGCACCTCTGAGGTGGAAACACGTAGGCTTAAAAACGTGCGTAGGCGGTGGATAGTGAGCTCTCCAAGCCAGATGAGAGGCGAGCATCCTATAAAAATCGATCCTCAATTGCCGGAATCAACTTCATAAGAAGCGGTTAGTTGAAAAGTTATGGCTAATTGCCCATTTTCTCCGATAACTTTCCCAAATTTCCCTCAATTTCAAACACGCTTATACCGTCTCTCTCAGTCTCACTCTCAAACACCCACACAAACACACCGTCTCTCTCAGTCAAAACATCCACTCTCACTCTCAAAACACCCACTGAAACCCACACAAACTCGAGTCCATTGCTGGTGGCGTTTGAGGAAAAGCTAGTCTACCTGGTCTCACCAAGTCCTACCAGATCACTCCGGCTCGCCTCCGCCTCTCCTACGAGGACATCTGGCTCCGATCCTCCGACGGCGTCCGCCTCCACGCCTGGTTCATCAAGCTCTTCCCCGACTGCCAAGGTCACCTCTCCCAGTCCTTTTCTTTTGGTATTTGTTTCAGAGTCTTAGGGTTTGAATTTCGAATTTCGTGCAAGTGAGTTTTTCGAATTTGAGAGGATTTTTTTGTTTGCCTTATTTTTGTTTTTGTTTGAAGAGTTAGGTCGCTATTTCACTGAGGTCCGTTTGTTAAGTGGGTTATACCATCTGATTGCCAAATGTCGTAACCTTGACATCAAAATAAGTCATATATGTCTCTGTTTGTGTGTTAATGTGTATACGATCATAAATGTAATTACACTAATAGGCCGTCTACACAAACTTTAGTCAATTCCGGGAATTCCCTTATTGATGTGATCTTAGAAGTCAAATTGGTGATTGCTCAGCAATCCTAATCTTTTGATGTACAACTAATATATTTATTATGAGTCATATTTAGCTAAAAAAAGATACAAGTCGTGCTGTGCTATGCACAATCTCAGCTAAGAAAAATGTGGAGCTTTTAAATTGATTGAGCTCAGTTCATTTGGCATTTGCATGTGCTTTGAGAGATTATTTTGGAGTTGTACTTGAAGAAATGTTCATGAAATACTTCTGAAAATTTATAACAAAATGTTCGATGTATATAATTGGTTTGTGGTTATTGATAACAAAAAAGTCCAAGTCACTTCCCTTATTTTTTATCCTAGTTTCTTCTCATTTTATCTAACTCACTTCCTTTTTTCTTTATTTGAGTTTTGGGATCATTACCTTTCATAGGTCCAAGATCCACATTTATTAATTCAAAGCTCCAAATGATCAGCTCAAGTTCTTGTCATATCAATAAAATTTCCATACAATTTTACATGTTTTGCTCTGTTTCTCTTTTGATATCTGGCAATTGATCCCCCCCTCTGTTCTTTTCTTTTACTTTGGCCCATGTAAATTTTCTGTGAGAGATTATTGCTTCATGGAGCCTGGTCAATACTGTTTAGGATCATCCATGTTAGTTGTCTATGCAATTAGATATACACCTTGCACTTTTTAACCAAGATGAGAACTAAAAACAGATAGAGAGCACTGAAGCACCCTTCAAATATAGTGGTTTCTTTTTTATGTATAGTTCAATTAATTGGAACAAACATCTGTTGAGATTCTTTGGTTTGTCTGTATTTTTTTTTTTTGGTATTCAAGTGCAATTTTCTGATGATATGAAACACTTGAATCATTTTTTTTTTTTTGGTATTCATATGACTATGAGCCTCACTCACATTTCGTCCGCTACACCATCCTCCCCCGCAGTTGTAGGATCTTCAGTTGTTGGGAGTCAAGCAAATCAGCCAGCTGTGCATGTCGAGAATGAGCAAGTACTTGGGTTACACTCACTCCCACAAGGTCGGCCTAAACGCACAAGAAAAGCACCTCCTTGTGGGACAGGTGGTCACAAAGCAGGACACAAGGCTGGCCCCACGGTATGATTGGTCATTTAGTAGCTTTGAATACTTTCGTGACTGCTCTATTTTAGATTGGTATTAGAATTCATTTGATCTATTGTTTCTTTGTAACTGCATCTTTGCAGCAATGCGAGGAGCCTGACCAAGGAGATGTGGTACCCCCTCCCCCGCATACCAGACACTATACAAGACAGCATAAGCGTCAAGTGCCATAGGGTCAGCCCCATTAGGTCAGCACCCCATCTTCCTACAAATGGTGTTCAATTACTTTTTTTGGTGTTCATGATGATGATGAACACTCGGGACATGAAACAAATCCAAAAATCTCAAGAGCTTAAAAGTAACAGATTGTAAGAAACCAGAAATGGGAATACACCTAAACTTAATTTTACAGTTAGGGGAGCAGATGGGAGATTTAAAGCCTAAAAGTCTATGTTGGCCAATTGAGTTGCACGGCTATTTTGATTTCGGGTTTCTAAATATGTATAAATATGTATATTTGTATAGAACCATGCATTGATAACTATACAGAAAATCTAGTATGTCTTTGTGCAGTTTGAGTTTTTATTGGCTTCCTTAAAATGTTTTGGAATCTCTTGGTTTGAGTGTTTGTGTTTACACTTTTACAGCGATGGAAGCGAGGGTGAATGCAAGGAAGAGGCAAGTTTTGGACGACGACGATTGCAGCATAAAAGAGAAGCTTTGCTCAGCAGTTCTGGTACTGAACTTACCTGGAAGGTAAGCAATTTCCCTGAGCAGGCTACTGACCTCTTACAAGGCATTTGCTTCTAATGCTATTATTAGATTTTTATTTTGTTTTATTAACTTGTTATGTAACTACTTTATAAAAAAAAAAAAAAAAAATGCTATGTAACGAAACGATGGCACATTAACTTGCATTAACCATTACTGGTACTTGAAAATCAGACTGATGGTGGAATGAGGAATCCCTCAGACAATGCAGAAATTGGAGAATCACAACATGGGAGTTCTACTAAGGTACTCTTGTGTTTATCTTCTTTCTTTTTATTGTTATGAACATTCACCTTGTAGTTCTTTTCATTTTTTGTGGATTTTGTTTTTGGTGGGGGGACTGTTGCACATCTTTCTCACCACTTTCCGAATAGAAGATTTTATTTCAATAAAGATAGCAGCTAGCCGTATGCTTTGCAAACTTTGTTCCTTTTTATTTTATTCTTCAATTTTCATTATTTATGATAATGTAGTTCTGTTGTGATATCCCATTCATGATCATATCTTCTTATTTTTGGTATACTAATGGTTACCAGAAGTAATTCAGTCTGGTCATTTAGATTGTAGTCACTTCTCTTGATAAAATCTACTTTACTTTTGTTGCAATTTGATTCCGTTATCTGCCTTAGCGTTTTTGACGCAGAAATGCAGAACAATTTTAAGTTGAAGTGCAGTCGATAAGCACTTTTAAAAGTACCTTTTAAAAAGTAATGTTGTTTTTTAAACGTTTTTGGAGGGTTCCCTTACTGTTTATCCAAATTTTATATCTTGAAGTTAATATCTGAAAATTTCAGCTCACTTTATTTGAGTTTTTAAAAATTTTTCTTTCTTAACAATCACATGTCAATAGGATGAGCTTTGTATTTCTTTTGCAAGGATTGGTTAGAACCTGGCAAGAGATGCATATGCTGTAGATCAGTTTCAGTTAAGTAGTTCTAAAATGCCATTTCCATTTTGATGCATGGAAATTCTTTCTATTTTTAAAAAATAGATATTACTGCAGCCTTCAAAAGGTTTTTGAGGGTTACACCTATCTGGGATCTAAAGCTAATACCGATTTTTTGAGGTGAACATTGTGTTTGAATTTGAAGCTAATGACTTAATGTGTAAGGTCAATTCACACATGTTTTGTAGCTCAAGACTTATTTTTGTACCTAGGCTGCTGAGCTCGTTACAAATCCATAGTTCCTTGGGTGAATACAGGGAGGAAATTTTGTATGGGGAAGCTTGGGGCCTAACATGTAGTTGGAGTTAGAGTCAAGAAAGTTATTAAGCTACAAGGGGCTAATAAAAGGTTCTTAAGACAATCTAGAACTACCAAATAAAGAAGCATAAAAATGTGCCTTATTTTGAGGGGAGGATTTGTAAGAATGGCCCGTGGGGCATACAGAACACTTACAAGCAGCTCAGTGTTCCTCTTGAGCAATTTTTTATTCATATTTCCCTAGTTATCTGGGAAAATTTGTATTCTCTTTTACAGGGTTGGAGATTTTTGTGTATTTAATCTACTGCACTTGATTTAATGGGTTTATCATTCATGAGCGTCATTATTTTTGGTTATTGCTAACTTTTAGTTTCATTGTTAAACAGAAGTAGAGATATTTGTTACACTTTCCATGCAAGTTGTCCTTAGGACTATCCATAGCCTTGAGGTGATCACAAGTAATTTTCGTAACGATGTTGTTCTTGTTTCTGCCATGCTGGGATGTGCTTCATGGAGTCACTTGGGTTTGCAATGAGCATTTTATCATTTTAATATATAATATTCTTAGAGCAAGGAAACTATTTTAATGTTTGAATATGACTTATCCATGAAACACTTGATAATGGTCCTAGTATCTGATAGCTGAGTATTCAAAGACCTTATTATGATTTAATTTCTTGTCAATATGGCTTCGCTTCAGTTTGTTTACAGTTAACAACAAATGTAACCTGCTAACAGAGCTGCAGGGTTCAAAAATCATGAATATTGAGAATAAATTCCGTTATCTGGCTTTTAGAGTTATTGACAATGAATATATAACTTCCTTTGGCTGGTTTTTAGAGCTTCTGGTAGTAATGTTCCAGAAAAAGTACGTGACACATGCAATTGTATGCAGATTATTGAGTACTCCTTATTTGCCTGCATGTGACATATAATTTTTGAGAGACATATTTTGGTTGTGGAATAAACCTGTCGACCATTGTGGTGAGACTGCAACAGTTTTTTATTATAATAATTTTTGTTAGTTCTAGAAATGCATTGTCTTGTATATTTTCTTGTTCTTGTGAAGGATATAATTTTGATATTCTTGTGTGTTATTTCATTGATGTGCAGTGGGATGAAGTTTTGAACTGAGGGAGGACTATTACACCAATAGAGTTGCAGGTTTAAGATTGTACTTTCCTATACTTCATTCATTCGTAAGAGCTCCTGGATAAACATATGTCCTGATGGTTCCTTACATTTGTGTAGTTCAATGGGTCAATATTCTATGAAAGTGAAACTTGCGTTTGAATATGGTTATTTCCATCTAGATTATGTGTATGGTTGCAGTTGGTAGAATTGGTCATCTACAAGTAGTCTCTACCTTTGCCTTCTGTGATATTCTAAAAAAAATAGTAATAATAGAAAAATAATATTGTGATATAAAAAAATAATGATTCTCCACATTTGCATTTAATGTTTTTTTTTTTTTATTTATCTTCGTCTTTAGGATTATCTTATCTAATCAATTCTTCATGGGCCCGCTTAGGTCTATTTCCCTAATCATTATTTTTGTTTGGATGGGTGGTTAATGGCCAGTACTTAATGTACTGCATAATTTCTTCAGTAGGATTTACAAGTGTTCACAAGGTTGGTGCCTTCTCAGGTTAATGGTGTTGATTTGGCTGAAATAGAAGGTGGGGAGGTTGCAATAACCAACTTGCATTCTTGCAATGGTCCTGAGATTATTTTGCAGCTTCGTTTTTTTTTATAAGCAAGACAATGCTGCAACCAGAAGACACAATTCTGGTGTGTTCAGCATTTTGTTTATTACATGGTATATACCTTATTTGTTTTCTGTAGCATTTAAGTTCATTCATATTTTCTCATTAAGGCCATTGTGGGGCAGATTGGCATTGCAAAAGGACTCAATATTAAGCCATTGAGCTCTAGCTCAACTGGCAGCTCCTCCCCTTCTAAGTGCTAGGTGGAGGGTGGGGATGAGGGTTGGGTGCTTGCGTAACTTACCATTTAAAAAAGAAAAAACCAGTATGGGTATTATTGTGATGCATATATTCTGTATTTTGAAAATATTTATTCTTGCTCTCTCTATTCGTGAAATGGGGTAACGTGGTTCCCTTAAATTGGAAAGTGTGCTTCCTTGATCCGTTATATCACCTTTTCATCAATATCTTCGTCAGTTTGGGATCGTGTTCTTCGTCAGTTTGGGATCGTGTTCAATTACTTTTTTGGTGTTCAATTACTTTTCAGTTTTAAAGTTGATTTTATATTTATTATGCTTGTATTATCAAAATCTGGTTACCTTTTTACTTGTGTTGAGGTTTAAGTTGCATCAATTGGCTGATTTCTTGTAACAATGCTTACACTGCATTTATCTGTTTGTTCCCAACTGTTTGTATAAGCCCCACTTTTGCCTAAAAGTTCTTCGTTATCTGTTTGTTTCAATGGGAAATTTATCTGTTTGACAGCATAATACCATCATCTTAGTGGACTTGCATCATAGCCTCAATTTCTTGGTCTTCCCTATGTAATAAAACCACTATGTATTGCAGCCCTGAGCTCTACAAGTCTAGGGTGCTGGAGTTGAATGCAAGTGATGACCGTGGCATCAACGTTGTTCGGACAAAGATCAAGGGTTTTGCTGCTGTGGCTATAGGTTCTGGTCAGCGTCAACGGTGTGTACTCAAACTTGTAACAATTTTTATATTCCCATTTCAGTTTACATTTTCTTTTTATTTCTTTTTTGGTGCAATACATTAGGGGTTATTGCCATAGCATTTTAATGTGTAGAGTTAAAAGAGTCATATGTATTGGCAACATGTTGTAGTAAATCTTACTGTGTCAAATCTTGTTTCTATGGTGATCTTGAATAGAGATCCGATCTAATTGTACCTATATAAAAAGAAAAAGAAAAAAGGAGTAGTGGCCCTATTGTGAGAGAATTGTAAGCAGAATTTTGGCTTTTAGAAAGTGATATTAGTGGATGTTTTGTTTTTAATTTGGAGGTGGGAAGGTATGGTCTACTTTAGTTTGTAGTATGTTGGTGGCATGATTTTTGAATTTGTTTCGGAGGTGATTAGATACATTATTTGCTTAACTAGTCAATTTAATGATTGAGTGAAAGATAAACAAAGGTTTACAGTCCATAGGTAATTGGTATCCTAGAAAGATGCATGTAAGGTATTGAGATATTAATGAAAATGGTGGGTACAACTGCTTCCTTTTGTCTTTGTATTCTCAATATTTTATGGCTTTAAGTGAAGCACTTCAGCATTGATTGGTATAATTTTGAATCTGTGTTACCTTTGCGAAGTAGTTAACTGATAACCAGCCATAATACATTTGTTCTATATATAGGATGGATTTTTGGTTTTAATATTTCTTTTCTGCCTTTTGCTTTGTCATAGGAAATTTTCTGTCTGAAATTCATTAGTTATAAGAACCTACTTCAATCCATAAAAGCCTGCAGCCGCATGCTGTTACTACTTGGACAGGGGCATGGGGCACCCCAAGACCAAACTTCACTCTCATTAGAAACATGCTGGGATCACTATATTATCATTTGAATCTTTCTATGTATCAACTAACTTGTTAATAATTCTACAAAGATGAGTTCTGCAACTTTGCTATAATATCTTGAACCTTGCGTGCTTCTTGTACGACACTCCCGTGCTTCTTGTACGACACTCCCTTTAGAGAATTCTCACAATTTCAGGTTTATCAATGGGTCACCTCTATATTGTCTCACCCATAAATTTCTTCTAACAAGTCATCACCTTGTCTTTGTAGAGCATAATCTCTGACTTTTCAGTGATTCCAAGTTGTGGAAATAAATTAGCCTTGGTTCACCTTGGCTCAGGAAGCAAGGTTCATCCATGGCTTTCCATAGACAACTCTTTTAAATAATTTAATAGGTGGGAACCGAGCCCAATGCATAATATAATGGTGTATGCAGATATCTCTGTTGTATCTAATTCAATCTAAGTTTAGTGTTTGTCATTTTTAGCAAAAAAATTGCTTTCTGCGTTGGATGAAGTGGCATGAAGCTCTGTTAGTTATGTTGGGTGTGATATGCATGTAAACAAGGTTTGTTTATTTAGTTAATTTGTGTTCATAACCATTCTGCTAAGTATGCATTTTCCAATTATTTTAACTTGGAATGCTTACTCAGTGTCTTTGTTTCACCTTGAAGGATGAAGTAGTCGCTGATATTGAGGCCAGGATTGCTGCATGGACGTTCCTTCCAATAGGTAACATCATTACATTCTCCTTGTTGATTTATAATTTAATACTTCAATTGCGATAAAAAATTTTGTTTCATCTTTCTTAACTGGATCACAGAACCAGAAAATGGGGAGGCCATGCAAGTACTGCACTACCTGCATGGGGAGAAATATGAACCACATTTTGATTATTTTCATGACAAGGAGAATCAAAAATTGGGTGGCCACCAAGTTGCCACTGTATTGATGTATTTGTCTAATGTTGAGAAGGGTGGGGAGACAGTCTTTCGCAATTCAGAGGTAAATAATTTCTTTTGACTTTGATTATCTGATGGTCTTCCTTTTCTGTTTTCTATATGTTATAAATTCCATGGAGAGCTTTTATCTAATTACACAAATACAGCTGCGTGTCTCTATGTGTAACTTTTCCTTTGTTCCCCCTCGATCCACTTAACTAAGTCAGCATTTTTTTATCTTCTCCTACAGTCAAAGGTGTCTCAACCAAAAGATGTTGATGTGTCTGATTGTGCTAAAAATGGCTATGCAGGTATTAAGCTTTTGATCTATAGAGAACCTGAATTTCTCTTTTATTGTTTCACCTAAGTATATGCCTTTTTATTGGTAAAAGAATTCAGAGTGGTATCTCGTTAAATTTCCGTGGTAGAATCTCAGCAAAATACTGAACTAGACATGAGTACCTTAAATACATTTAGTGAATGAAAATATGTGGTCTTCCCTTCTTTTTCTCCTTAAGTTAGGGCATGGGAAATTAAGTGTTGGTTCTTTGCTAATTGCTTTTGTAAACAGATCACTGGTTATCTCTGAATTTTTTTTGGGCAATAAAATAGTTGAAGATTGAATCAACTCATATATGTCATCAGATCCCTGCGCCTTTTTATTGGTAAATGAATTCAACTCAAATATGCCTTTTTATTGGTAAAAAAATTCAGACTGGTATGTCCTTAAATTTCTGTAGTAGAATCTCAGTGAAATACTGAAGTAGATATGAGTTACTTAAGTACATTTAGTACATGAAAATATGTGGTCTTCCCTTCTTTTTCTTCTTCAGTTAGGGCATGGGAGACTAGGTCTAGGTTCTGTGCTAATTGCTTTTGTAAACAGATCGCTGGTCATATCTGAATTGTTGGTTGGCAATAAAATTTTAAAGATGTAATCAACTTATATATGAGCATCAGATCCCAGTGCAAACTTATTCTTATAATGTGCAAAAACCACCAATTTTTTTTTCCTTGGTGTTGTAACTTGCACCATATGATGGTACCTACGTAGGAGTGAATCTAATCACCAGTTCTGCTGATCCATTTATATGTACAAACCTTTTTCTATAGCGTGTTCGGCCATCCAGTTGTATAGAATCCAAGTTTGCTCCCTATCATCATGCAATCTGAAATTTTCTCTTTGTAACCATGCAGTGAAACCCAAAAAGGGACTGATGCCTTGCTGTTCTTCAGTCTTAATCCTGATGCAACTACAGATACACACAGCTTGCATGGAAGTTGCCCTGTTATTGAGGGAGAGAAGTGGTCTGCAATTAAGTGGATTCATGTAAGGTCCTTTGAGAAACCAGTCAAGCAAGAACGCATGGGAGGCAAAGGGGATTGTGTGGATGAGAATGAGAACTGCCCTGTATGGGCTAAGGCTGGTGACTGTAAAAAGAACCCTCTTTACATGGTTGGTGATGATGGAAAATGTAGGAAGAGTTGCAAAGGGTATGGCCTTGGATAGTATAGAATGGAGGGAAAGAATACATGTGGATGACCATAGCTGACCCCAAAAAATTTGGAACACAGAGGTTTGTAGCTCAACTGCTTGGCATCTCCTACGGTTTCTAAGAAATGAGGGTTTAAATCCCTCCTTCCTCAACTATTGATGTATAAAAAAAAATAAGAAGATTTAATTGTGATCATACTGTTGTCTGGTATACATGTTATTAGTAACTAATGGTTCACATCTTAGGTGCATATACCCTTTTGGTTAAATAATTGGTCTTATTTGTGTTGGGTTGACTCATATTAATTATTGGACATTTTTTTTTATTGCAATGAAAGCATCGCTTCATAATGTGTAATGCGTGTTTGCAGATTTGTGTGGAAAAAGAAGATTGAGCGAGATGTTTCCCAAGGTGTGCTGCTTGACGTGTCAGTTAACGCTGAGAGAAAAAGAGATAGAGATAGGCTGGTATGAATGCTTAATTCAAGATTACTGCTCTGCATATCATTTATTTTGCTAGTGCATTCCTTGTCTTTGTGCATTGTTAAGCCTGTTCTGGTCTTTGAGAAGGCTGTAATACTATTTGACCAGTTACTTCTATTTAAGTAAAAAAGTCTCACGTACAAAAACCTAACATGTTGGTGCATTGATTTTCATACTTGGTTGGTGGAAATTATTTTAGAGATATTAACTAGATGTAGAATCCGACTCCAATATTTTGGGACCAAGTATTGGTTGATGTTGTAACTAGACGTAGAATGTAGAAGCGAACTGAAACTCATGGAGAGGGAGGGGGAATGATTGTCGAAGACCTTTTTGAGTTTTATTTTTTATTTAGATAATGGGACTTATCAGCACAGAGGAGGGAGGAAGGGGGGGGGGGGGGGGAGGGGATCACTTATTGGAATTTAGTAATGGTTGATGTTGCAACTAGATGTAGAATGGAGAAGCCAACTGAAACCCATGGAGAGGGAGCGAGAATGATTGTCAAAGAACTTTTTGATTTTTATTTTTTATATTAGTTAATGTATCAGAGAATGCGAATTTTCAAAAGAAGGGAGGAAAAGTCACTTATTGGAATTTAGTAATGGCTATAAAACATATAACTTGATGTACTATGCCATTCACTTTCACAAAATAAATGATGGAGATGGCTTTCAAAGGGTCAATGACTGTTTCAAAAAAACCAAACGGTTAATGCAATCTTTAATTGTATCTTGTGGCAATTATCTTCTTCTTTCTTTTGTGATCTGTAAAATGGTTCTGTCATCATCTTCAAATTTATTCCACATTTGTAAGTTGATGCTCCTTTTCTTATTCTTTTAATTTATTACTTGCCATTGAATGAATTCGAAGCACATCCTATATGGTTCTTCAGCCTTGGATGTATTTTGTGCCAGCCGTGGATTTGCAATCCGTACATCAATTTTATATTGTAACTCATGTTTCTGGTTTCTTAATGCAAGCTGAGATTGAGAAGGTAAAAAAGAGAAGGGAGGAAAGGGCTCTTGAAAAGGCACAATGTGAGGAAGAAATGGTAAATTGAGTTCCATGATATTTCAACATTTCTCTTCTCAATTTATTGGCAGAGAGAACTAGAATGTATCTTATTTCTGCCTTCCTTAAAGTTGGTTGACATTTAGATGTGATATGGTTTAGTAAGTCTATTTGTTTTTGCAGGCAATGTTAGCCAGAGAACGTGCTCGAGCTGAGTTTCAGGATTGGGAGAAGAAGGAAGAAGAGGTATGTTGCTGGGCTGTCATCTGTATTCTTTTCTCTTGTCCTTTCCTTCATGTGTTGAACCTTCAGTTTCTGTTATTATTCTCTTGTTATCATGATCAAGATATCAATTCTCTTCCCCTGATAATATATTGACTGACGTTTTTCCATCTACAGTTCCATTTTGATCAAAGCAAAGTCAGGTTAGAGATTAGATTACATGAGGGTCGTATCAAGCCTATTGATATTCTCTCGAAGCACCTCAATGGCTCTGATGATTTTGATATAGAAATAAATGAACCATACATTGTTTTCAAGGTAATTATCACTACTCGTTTTGAGATCTTAATTTCCGATCAAAGTTGATATTTCGTCTTTTGTACTGTCCATTTGCCTTGCAACTTCTTAGCTCTTTCATGCTTCTGTCAAGGGAAAGAGTAGATAATCATGGAAATAATAGATCTCTGCTTTTATGGTGCTCTTAGATCTGTTCTCTTTATTCCCCCCCCCCCCTTCCTTTTCGGGGTGTAGGGGCCAGAAGGGATTTTGTTTTGTTCATTTTGAGCATCTCTTCTTGCTCATTAGTTATAAGCAATGAGTCTCAATACTTATAATGGATGAATCTATGGTCAAAATACATTTCTTAGTTGAGGCCTACATGTTACATGAAGTAATATTTAGGCTTCCATTCCTCTAGTTCATCCTCCAAATGTTCTGTAGTTTGATTATAAATTCAGATTAAAGATTCAGCGATGAACTTGCACTGATTATATCCTTTATATATTTTATTGGTTCTGTTTTTACAATTTTCATTGGTGTTTGATATGTATGTTGTGCAGGGCTTGACAGTAAAAGAAATGGAGGAGCTTCGTGATGACATAAAAATGCATCTGGACTTGGACAGGGCAACACCAACACATGTAGAGTACTGGGAGGTATCAATCTGTTCCTTTCTTGCTTGTGTTAGTGGCTATCTAGACTAGTCCTTGAGAATATTTAGTAATTAATTATCCAAATTGTCCTTTGCCTGTTTCCTTCAAGTGTAATAGTGTAATTGTTCTAGATGTGAAGAGCCCATGCTGATATGTTAGATGTTGACATGCATCTTGTGTATGTGAATAAGTTATGCAAAATATATGAGTGTACAATTTTAGTCTTGCCTGTTATTAATGTACTCAAACTTAGTGCATTATATATTTGAATACGCCCATGCTTAATGTTATATATTCATATATAATGGTTGTTTGCTTCAAATACAGGCTTGTTTGAAGGAAATTTATGCTAAGATGTTGCGCAAGCATTTCGAACGCCTTGAGGAACCTTTAGAGGGTGCAAATGAATTGGAGTCTGATCACGGTTTAGAATTGAAAGAGGACAACAGTGACCATGATGTTATTGGTATGTACTTTTTGTAAGTTCTTTTACCTACTTTGCTCCTAGGAATGGTGCTTATACATTTTTCCATGTAGATGCTTAAAATTTCTCTCCAGAACTCATAAAGGAAGAGGCTAACGAGGATGAAGAAGAGGCTGGTTCATTTTGACCAGAACTATTGCATGGTGATGAAAATGAAGAAGCAATTGACCCTGAAGAGGACAGGGCTATGCTGGTAAGTTAACTAACGCAATGCATTCACTATTTAAGTGCGAGCTTGTTACTGTATCTCACTAAAAAAAATAAAAATAGAACTAATGCAAACAAGTATTTAAGCAAATATTTTCACCTGTATAGTTGGTTTGCAAACCGTTTACTTCTACTAGAGCATGCAAGCAGATATCGTCTTTGATTTTAACATATAACGTTTTGATAAATTCACAGGAGCGAAAATGTATAGCTGTTGTAAAAGAACAGCAAAGAAGGATGCAAGAGGTCTTGGCATCAAAGCCAGCTCCAGCAGAAGATAATCTTGAGCTGAAAGCCATGAAAGTGCATGTGGAGTGTAATGTAGCCTGGATGAAAAAAGCTTCAGTATTTGTTCTTAACGCAAACACATGATAGATTTTTTTTATTATTATTTAATTTTGCCTTTCCCAGGGTGTTCATTATGCGGCTGGCTGTAAATTATGACTAGGTTGAGACAGTTGAGCTGTAATACAGTTTGAATGAAATGAGTGATAGTTGTGTTGCCTATTCTGGATTCATGCCTTGTCTTCCTTTGCTGGCTTACTATAAATCCTGCATATACATCTTATTATAAGAAATTATGGGGTCTTTACTACTGTGGGAATTATAGTTTTAAAAGAAAAATATAAATTGGTTTGAAGGGGGAAAAAGTGAGAAAAAAGGGGGGTTGTATCTCTTGAACTATAGCCTATATCAAGTATTTTTGAAAGCTCAGCATCTTCCAATGTGCAATGGTGGTGGGTTGTTTTAAAAAGCATGATTTGAGGACCCACAAAATGGTCTCCCCCTTGAAATTTCATTATCGTTTAGTTTGTAGTATTTTCCAAGTTGCCTTCGAAATTGCTATGCATGTTGCAGTCACATTAATAATGTTTCAGTTATGATGTTGCTAGGCTTACTGTTTTGAATTGTACTTGCCACGTGCTCTCTAACTTGCCCACACGTACAAAACCATGCAAATTTACGCGCGCGCGCGCACACACACACACATATATATATATATATATATATATAATTCTTATAAGGTTTTTGTTTTTGGGCAATTGAGTTCTTGAGGGATTTTTTTTTTTTTTTTTTTTTTTTTTTTTTTTTTTTTTTTTTTTGTGTGTATTGGTAATACGAAGTTCCAGTTAAGGTTTTCAAAAAAAAAGTAAACACTTGCAAAACAATTTTTTGTAAAAGGTTTATGATGATTTAGGAACTTCAAAATTCTAGATTCTAGAGAACTAAGAGTTTTTCAAATGAATTGTCCTGTACCTTGTAAGTATTCCATGATCTTAACCCACTTAAGCACAACCTCGGCCCAAATCCCCATACAGTCATATCCTAGAGAAAGGAGCACCATAATCCAAAATTAGAGAACATTCCTCTCAGGCAGTTGCAAGTACATTGGCAAATCTATGTATGTTGTGTAAGATCACAATCACCATATTTTATAGATGGTAACCTGCAAAGATGCATATTAGACCACTTCTATATCGAGAAAATCATTAAATGATAAAGGGGGCATCATATTAACATTGTAAAATATAATGTACCACAAGTTGTTCTTTCAGCTCACAGTCTACTCATAGAAGTACCATCAATTTGTCTCTCTCAGCTCAAAATCTTAGAATCCTCCAACTTTGAGGCATCCAGTTTCCTTGTCAATACCTAAACAAAAGAAATTACGCGCACGAAATCAATTATTTCACATATCATTCATTAAAACAAGCTACGTAACTGCATAAAGGGTTTCAAATAGGCTAAAATTTGAGATACAATCCATTCCTCATTGCAATTGCCAATAGGATTAATGATATAGTAATAAAGTTGAAAACAAACCCCCCAAAAAAATCAACACAATATCTTGCCCTTGAAAGTTGAATATAAATTCCAAAAGCCTTTACCCTTCAAAGTCGCCAATTTTCAAGGAATATGGGCACCCATATATTAACTTTATGAGTTTATAACTTTGAATCTTACAAACAAAAACCTAGCTTTGTTTCTTATTATTAAAAAAAATTAAGCAACAAAACAAGCAAGGTAAGTTTTCTTTGGAAATTGATTTTTTTTATACTTTGGTTTTATTAACACAGTAACATCAATTTTATTTGTGTGTAATGTCACTCGTCTTCTGTTAAACCACTCTATTTAACAAGCTCTAAAAGCTACTTCAGAGAGGAGGGAAAAAAAGTAGAAATGTCTCCTTTGTAACCAAAAAGGGTATTAGGTATTGAAACCTATCTGTCTACTCCAAATAAAGAACACAAACAAGAACATTACATTGAAAAATGCAAAGAGAAAAACAATCCCAAGCAATCCATTTTTCGAAAACTACCACCCAAAAACACATTGAAAGTTTCCAATAACTTTAACACAACTAGATGTAAACAATGTATATCTTTTAGTAATTATCCATTAATAGTGTGAAAGGAGGTTGAGAAATTACTAAAACTCACTTGGTCCATTTGCTCCAACTTGAGGTCAGCAAGCTTTTGCGCTTGCAAGTCATAAGTAAAAATATTTTAGCTCTCTTCGATACTATCCAAATTTGAAGAGAACACAATAGAAATTGGTACTAATCTACGCAACTTGGCTAATTGATACAATCATGGCATTTTATATAAAAGCATCACTTAGAGCATCCACAGCAGTGGAGCTAAAATTTTAGCAATTTAGCTTCACAAAAAGTTACTTTATCTATTTTACCTACTTACTTTACAAAACATGCTGCAGCAGTGGATCTATTTTAGCTTTTAACACAATAAAATAATATAAACATCACAATAAAATAATACATCTACTACAATAAAACATCAGCCTATATTATTTTAATCAGAAAGCTGAATAAAAAATTAATTTTTTTTATAGCTTTGAGCTACAGTGCTCATGTATCTATACATGAGCACTGTAGCAATTAAGCTAAAAATTTTAGCTATACCTTCACTGCTGTAGGAAGGTTTTTAGTGTTTTGGTGGAGCTAAAATAGCTATATAGCTATTTAGCTCCACTGCTGCAAGTGCTCTTACCTAGTTTGGGTCATTACTGCTTGTTGAAGCCCCACGGGAAAGCGAACATCTTCTACAGTTACGCCAATGTTGATGACATAGTCCACAGCTCTGCTTTTGTTGAATCTCCCTCAAGTCAGAATCTGGCCTTCGGCTTCCTGGTTTTCGCCGGACTCCATCCATCTCATTCCGTATCCTAGACTTTACAGGTCGACCTTTGGCTTGTAACAGGTCTGGGTCAGGTACCCACTTTGGACTTTCCACATCTCTCCACAATGACTCTGACTTTGGCACTACAAATTGGTGTGAGTAGGTGCGAATGACGTTCTCCAAACTATAACATGGGTCAATATATGTAATTGCATCTTGCCCCAAGTACTGAAGAATTGTAATTGCATGTGAATAAGGGATCTTTCGATTTTGCCACTTTCCACAACCAATATGTTTATTTCATGACTATGCTGTCCCCCTCTAGAGTTATGGATGTTGTACGCAGTCGTTACTTGATATATACCATGGACATTATTAAACGGCCTTACTTGATGTGTTTTAGATTTTTTCAGATTTGCATCATAGATTTCTAAGGCATTTTTACCCCACACCTTGCCCTCCAAGAGATCATGAGTAATTTTTTTGTGTCGATCATGGAAATACACGACAAGTTTGCCTCAAGTGAATTCAACGATTGCAACAATAGGCAGGCCACGGGCACCTTTGAGTACTCCATTGAAGCACTCCGACACAGGTTGTCATAGCCCCATAACGGTATCCACCATCATGTAGTTGGGTCCACATGTGTAGCTCCTCTTTCATTAGATATGTCTATAGCATGATGGATGAGTCGGGTTCATTTTCCTGTTGTTCGGTGGCTGATTTCTTCCTAAGGGCCTCGATCTCGGCTTCCTTGATAGGTTGCATGTACAAGTCAAATTTAGCTTCTTGAGTAGCATACCCCGCTTTCAAGGCCAATGACTTTAAAGTGGCATCTTGAAAATGCGTGTTGAAGTTGCTAGCAACATGTCGAAGGCAATATTTCTGTTGTACTCGTACTTTTCCATCGTCACCTCTAGGCTAGTTTGCAATTGCGTTTCGAATATCCTTATGTCGGTCAGAAATTATGCAGATGTCCTTATTTGCTATCACATCCCTCAGTGAAATCCTCAAGCATTCTAAAAACTACCTCCAACTAGGCCTTGACTCTTTGTCCACAATAGCAAATGCGAGAGGCAAAACCTTGTTGTTGGCATCGGTGGCCATTGTAATCATCAACACCTCTCGATATTTACCATACAAATGGGTCCCATCAATACTAATCACTGGCTTACAATGTCTGAATCCTTCAATACACGGAGCGAAAGCCCAAAATACATCTTTTTTAACAGTACTCTTATATTAAACATTTTTATTTATCATGTCATTTCTTGATTAAATCTGTTCATTTTACAGGCTGGATATTATTGTTCAGTTTGTGAGTGTGTAGTGAAGGATTCTGCAAATTACTTGGATCATATCAATGGAAAGAAACGTATGTGGTTATCTGTAGACAATATTGTTTCATCATATCAATGCAAATTTTCTTGTTGTATATTCTAAATACACTCTCTCCTAAAATTGTGTTTTTAAAAGCACGATTTCAGCCTATGTGGCACAGTAGCAATATAATTTCATTAAAATGGTATAGTTCAGTCCTGCATATTTGTAGCATCTCACAATACCATAGAATGTGTTTCGTAGTTTCACGAGCCACACAGTAGGTACTATTTTCTGTGTCATCCCTTGAGAGCAAACGGTGGAGCAATTCTATACCTAGACCTCCCAATACATAGGGAGGTCTAGGTGTAGTAATTTGGAAGGTAGTGGGTGTAGTTACATCTCTAGATAACACTTTTATTTAGGTACTTATTTCTGTTATATCTCCAGATAACATTGTTTAATTGCATTGGTTAATATAATCCCGTGATTCACTTTAATTGAAAATTTTAAATGCTTAGTTATGTTATATCATCTGATAACACTAATTTAATCATTAGTTAATATAATCATGTGATTCAATCCAATTAAAAAACTTAATGAATAGCAAATAAAGATTTATACGTACGTTTTAGTTGACAAAATACTAATATTATTTCAATATCTTTTTTTGAAATTTACCTTTTCTGCAAAAGTAAATGGAAAAAGAAAAAAAAAGGGAAAATATTAGAAATTGGCTATGTTTATAATGACGTTGTACTGTAATAATAATAATAATAATAACTGGTTGTATTAATGCTAATTTTACTTTGAAAAGAAAAAAAAGAGAAAAATAGAAACCAATGCCATTTTGAAATTGGCTTTGTGTGAATGTTTGTAGGGTGTGGAGAATAAAAGTTGAGGTTTAAATTTTTAAGGAAGAATTATATATATATATATATATATATACATATACTTAGAGTAGAATTTCCATATTAAAAAAAAAAAACAAAAAAAAAGAAAGAAATTGGCTCTGTTAATGCCTCACCGAACTTATCTCTCCAAAAGTACGTCTCTCAACCACTTTATCAAGGTATCTCAAAACCCAGAATTAAAATTGTTTGACCAAAAAGTTGGGAAGTTGGAGCACCACTTTTTTTTAAAAAAAAATATATATATATATATATATATATATATAATAGTTGAAAAAAGAAAAATGCAAGTGGAGAAGCAAGATATATACCTACTCCTTTAAGAGAAATCAAAATTCAAAACCCAAATATGAAACACCCGTCATCATATCACACGCCCACACGTGTTAACAGTTAAGCAAGTCTAAGCCTTTGTACCACTAAAATCTAGGACCATAAATTTTTTAACCATAATTTTGCCTTAAATATAACACAGGAAATTACGAGCTGTAGAAAAAAAAATTATGAATTTATGTGAAAGTAATAAGTAATCATTTACATTTTGTTACATAAAAATTGTAGTAAAATTATGGCAATTTTTTTTTTTTTTTTTTTGTCTTAGAACTACTCCTAACTCATAAGCTCTAGTTTTTCAATTTTCTTTTTCCTTTGCTTCAGGGAATCAATCCATCACCTACATTAAACAATAAATTCATAAAGAACAAACATTCCATGGATTCGCTACATTTCTTAACCTTGCAATAAACAAAATGAGACATTTGCTTGCTTCACCACCAACAAACAAGCTCAATAGGTCATAGACTCATAAAAAAAAAAAAAAAAAAATCTCAAATAAACTTACGTTTATAAAAATAGATCCCAAATAATTTTTTTTTTTTTTTAATTTTGGTTTTTGGATCATTTGCGAGTCTTAAATGGGAAAACAAACCCAAAATTTGGAATCTATGGAAAAAACTTAAGAGGGAAAGTAACTAGTTTGAGTAAAAATCGTCAAATTGAACATTGTTAATGGTTGGTTAACGTTGAGCATCAATGATCAATAAAATCAACTGTTATTGAATTAGCAATATTGTAAAAATTTTGGATGTAGAGATCCAACTACATTTATTCATGATGATGCCGAAAAATACTAGTAAGTTACGTGGTCCTCACAAGACTGGAATAAAACCTGTACAAAAGGAAAAGACCTAACAGAGAGCACCGATGTGGTGTCGGCCAAATACCCTTTGAAGGTCAAGGTAGTAACCTTTTTCAACCCTAGAGTGCTAGAGTTAAGTTAATTATGCGTACCTTAATTTGTGAGGGTCTTGGAGTATTTATAGTAGTGTAGAGCCGAAATTCATGCCTTGATCAAGAAGTCCTTTCATTCTAGGAGAGTAATTCGTGGATTTTGCCTATCTCCTTTAGTCCTTTTCCTTATAGGAGTCTTCTTAGTTGGGGCTAGGCGTGTAGGTCAAGCGAAACCATGACAGTCCTAACGTGAACCGCAAGTTAATTTCCTTTAGGTGACCTTGGAGCCAAACCAATAAAAACACCTGCCACGTGTCACATTCGTCCATCCACAAAGGGTCCATCCTTCTTATATCCGTCATATCCATATTTTTTCCTCTTCATTTGCCCCCTCATTCCATGAATTCGTCACCTATTCTTGCCGGGCTCATGGAATGACAGTTTGCTTCAACCCCATGAATCCGTCATGTATTCTTTGTGGGCGCATATTGATTGCCAGGCTGGATTAGGATCATAAATGCACTGAGGACACGTGATGAGACTTGATTGATGGTTTACTGGAATCGAGGCATCCCTTTGTTTTTCGCGCTGTTCTCCCTATATATATATATATCACCCATCCTTTTCATTTTTACGTTTTGGAAAGAATTTTGGTTGACCATAGCGCAACCGTCCTCTTTGTGTGACCATCACCTCACGAAGCTACTGCTCTATCGTTTACTCAGTTCTCTCATCACTTCTTCGTACCGTCCAACTGTGAGTATATTCTTCGCTCTTTTCTTTCCCTTTTACTTTGTATGTTGGTTCGTCGTCTGTGTAGAACTAGAGTCTTAGGTTTCCTTTACCCGTCATTTGTAGGTGTCTGATGTCTAGTGACACTTCGAGCGGTCAGTCTTTTATCCGTGAGAGAGCGGGCTACGAGGAGGTTTACCCCTCAGATCAGGCAGACGCAGGCACCTCCGTTGAGGAGAGGGAATCGTCATCCAGCTCTCCTTCCTATGTGGAAGATGAAAGGCGAGATGAAGACGGGTCAGAGTAGGACTCTAATGATGGTGTAGATGGTGCAGATCCTCCCGTCCAGTCTGTAATAGGTAAAGATGGGCGTAGAGAATTCGTCCTGCTCCTTTTGTGGATGGTGAATGACTTCACTTCTTCCATCAAACCACCACATTTCAACACACTTAGGGAGAAATACCAAATACTTGACACCATACCCATCCGTCTACCATTTAAGTTCGAGAGATGCTACTACAGGGGTCTTGAAGACATTGGTGTGTATGAGCAAATGCTTAAAGCGGGCCTTCGCTTTCCTTTAAGTGCCTTTCACCGCCGCCTTCTTCAATACTTGGGTTTGGCCGTCACCCAAATTTCACCAAATGCTTGGAGAGTTTTCCTGAGTATTGAGGTTTTGTATGGCGTTATGTCTCATGGGGCGAGACGGTTAACAGTGGAGGAATTCTGTAATTGTTATCGTCCATCAGAGATCGTCAAGTCGAGGGGTATGTACAGCTTCGTGCTAAGGAGTTCGGTGCTTAGGCTAGTGTCCGAGACCCCAGACTCCAACCACAACTGGAAAGGATGATATTTCTTCCTTCAAGGGGATGATTGGATGAGTCGTCCTGATGACCACGAGTACATGCCTGCCGATAAGACATAGGGCATATTGTCACTGTCTGGTATGTGTTCGTCCTGCTTTGCTTTTTAATTGTTGATGTCATTCTAACCGTCCGTTTTTGGCAGTGCGTAGCTGTCCATAAATTACCATCGAGCAGTTTGGGTTCTTTGAAAGAATTTTCCAGAAAACCGACTTGTCAGAGAGGACGGGGATAAAGCTCGTCACTTTGGACACCCTCTATTGGTACTGTGACGGTCCTGAGCCTATAGCTGCTGCCCGTTGATACGACTCAGGAATACGCAAACGTAAGTCTCTTTTGACCAAGAGCTATTGACCTTTTTATGTTCTTACTATATTCTTACCTGTCATCTGTCTGCAGAAATGGATGACGCTAGGAGGAGGGCCCTTATCAAACAACAGGCTGCGGGCCTGCGGCTAAGAAAAAGCTTGGGGGTGATCTTCCACCCAAGACGGGTTTATCCCACCTGTCTGCAAAAAGAGGTCCAGAGAAGGCTGATTGTCCTAGCAAAAAACAAAGGCTGGTGATGGGTCTGCTAACCGTCCAAGGCACAGCGAAGCTGCCTCCCAAGCTGGGCGTAGATAAGGGTAAAGGTTTCATGACCAACCCTGACCCCATCAAGGAGAAAGCTCCCGTCCTACTTAGAGAGAACTCTCAGTACGCCCTTACTCAATTGACTTCTATCATCAAAGAGGAGGACTACGAGGATCTTGGAAATCATGCGACAGAAGCCATGGGGGAGACGACCTTATTCAGCCTTGCTCAGGTAATACCCATCGTATTCTTGCTTTGTCGTATTCTTTACACTTATACTAACTTGTCGTTATTGATACATACGGTTCTAATGGCGAAAGGGCTAATGGACCATTGCCTGGCTCGCAAGAGGTCCTTAGAGCGCGTTCATGCCAAGTCAAGGGGCAACGAGGGAGGAACTTGACTAGCTGAAGCTTTGGAAGCTTCGTCACGAGGAGAAGCTAAAAATGTTAGAGCAAGCACGTGAAAATCTGGAAAAAAAGGTCGAGTACTTGAGGGAGACGATGAAGGCCAATGAAGAGAATACCCGTCGAGCCAAGGTTGAGGCTGTCCAGGAGTATTGAGATTCCGACACTCTCCTGGCGGAACTGGGCACCTCTTTCGCTGACGGCTTTAACGATTGTCTCCGTTAGGTAAAGGTGTCCTTCCCTGACCTGAGCCTCGCTCACATCAATATTGATGTTGGAGGCCAGACCCTTGCTCACCTCGTCGAGTCTGAAGGGACCAACAAGCTATTTGGCGAAGTCCTTGGTAACGACGAGGCCCCGAAGGACGGTGAGATAGGACCCATCCAAGACGACGCCTATCAGCCTGATCCTGTCGCCCAAGCTGAAGAGTAGCTTTTTTTTTTTTTTTTTTTTGTTTTTTGTTTTTTTTTTAAAAGTGTTTGGGGGAACAATTTATAATGTAATTTTAACCGTTGTAGTTTTCTATTTTGTAAACAATTTATTCAAGTAATTTCAACCGTCGCATGCTTTTTCATTACGATTTGTCTACATTACTTTTCATTGTTTCTGCTATCAATTTCTTATTTATTATATCCGTCCGTTGTATGGACTATTGATTTTGGTCCGTTTGGATGATCTGTCTGCTTTTTAGACTATGTTTCATCCTTCTTTTGGATGATCCGTCCACTTTGTGGACTTAATAGAATTCATCCTTTTGGATGACCCATCCACTTTGTGGACTGAATAGAATTCATCCATTTGGATGATCCATCCACTTTGTGGACTTGTAAGTTTCATCATTCTTTTGGATGATCCATCCACTTTTGTGGACTTGATAGAATTCATCTTTTTGGATGATCCGTCCACTTTGTGGACTTAATAGAATTCTTCTGTTTGGACTTAATAGGTTTCATCCTTTTAAATGATCAATCCACTTTGTGGACTTGTAAGTTTCATCCCTCTTGGGTGATTTGTCCACTTTGTGGACTTTGTAAGTTTCATCCTTCTTTTGGATGATCCGTCTATCTTTTGGACTTAGCGAGCCCTGTTTGAATACATTGTGTATATTTTGAATAAACTCCTCTTATTATAGTGGATAGGTAGAATTTTGTCCATAAAAAGAATTAGAAAATTGCCCTTCAGGCTCTAAAAGTACTATAGAAAATAAAAACTACTATAGAAAATAAAAACTATAACTATTTGTTGGGAAAGATAAATTAGGAATGAGGAGGGTGATGCTGCTGTTGTCGTCTTCGTCCATCTTCTATTGATAGTACTTCTTCAGGTGCTCTGCGTTCCATGGGTGATTTAGCTTCTTCCCGCTCAGCGTTTCTAGGTAGTATGTTCCCTTCCTATGCCATGATGTGACCTTGTATGGCCCTTCCCAGTTAGGTCCAAGCTTCCCCTAGGAGGCATCCTTTGTAGCGCCGAGTACTTTCCTCAGGACAAGATTTCCAACCTGAAAGTCCCTATACCTGACCTTAGAGTTGTAATGCTTCGCCATCAGATCCTAGTACCGCACTAATCTTTGTTCTGTGACTGCCCTAACTTCGTCCACTAGATCAAGCTGTATGCGCATGGCTTCATCTTTCCTGTGCTCATCGTGGTTTTCAACACGGTAGCTTGTAAGCCCAACTTCTGCCGGTATAACCGCCTCACTACCATATGCCAAACGGAACGGTGTTTCTCCCGTTGGTGTTCTTGCCGTTCTGTACGCCTACAAGACACTTGGTAACTCATCTGGCCATATACCCTTTGCTCCCTCGAGACGAGTCTTGATGATCTTGAGCAAGGATCGGTTTGTGACCTCAACTTGTTCGTTGGCTTGTGGATGGGCAGGTGACGAGTAGTGGTTCTTTATCCCCAGTTAGGAGCAAAAATCCCTGAATGCGTCGTTGTGAAATTGCTTTCCATTATCTGAAACCAGCACCCTTAGTATGCTATACCTGTAAACAATATTTCTCCATACAAAGTCACATATATTTTTTTCCGTGATAGTGGCCAAAGCCTCTGCTTCCACCCATTTGGTGAAGTAGACAATGCCAACCACTAAGAATTTCAGCTGCCTTACTGCTGTTGGGAATGGGCCCATGGGTGTGAGTTCTTCCGTTGGCTGCCTTATAAGATAGCTAAATCGTTGGCATTTGTCACACGTTTTGACGTATGCGTTGGTATCCTTCTGCATCGTTGGCCAGTAGTATCCTACTCTGAGAAGCTTGTGCACTAAAGACCTCGATCCTGAATGATTTCCCCAAATCCCCTCATAGACCTCTCTTATGACATAATCCGATTCTTCAGGAGCTAGACATCTAAGGTAGGGCCGAGAGAAGCTCCTCTTGTATAGAACATTTTTAATCATGATAAACCGGGAGGCTTTAATTCTTAGCTTTCTTGCAGCCTCTTTGTCGTCCGGCAGATCGCCGTTCTTTAAATATGTAGCTATTGGAGTCATCCAACAATGCTCACCACTTACCCCCTGCATGCTAGAGCCATCTAGTAACGATGAGTATTGGACGAAGGATAATGCCTGGTTGAGAACTGTCATTGGTTCTGCGGAAGCAGCCTTTGCAAGTTGATCAGCCTTTTGGTTTTGCTCCTTAGGAACTTGGACCAATTGGATCTGGAGGTTACTCATTCAACTTTTGACTTCATCGAGATACCTTTTCATTCTTTCGTTCTTGCACTCGTAACTTCCTATAATTTGGCTGATGATGACTTGAAAATCAGAGTAGACGACCATACCTTCAGCTCCTGCTGCTATTGCGAGGTCCAATCCTGCTAATAGGGCTTCATATTCTGCTTTATTATTCGTCGTTGGAAAGCACAAGCGGATCATGCACTTGATCATGTCCCCTTCTGGTGTACGGATTACTACTCCGACTCCACCAGCATGTTTGTTAGAGGACTTGTATGTGTGAACACTCCATATGGGGATTTCATTTGCCCCCTGTTCCTCTATGGCGGTGAACTCTGCGATGAAGTCTGCTAGGATCTGTCCTTTCATAGCAGCTCAAGGTAGATAATGAATATCGAACTCACTTAGCTCGATCGCCCACAGTGCCATTCGTCCGGCTGCTTCAGGATTACTCATTGCTTTTTGTAGGGGCTTGTCTGTCAAAAAATTTATGATGTGTGCTTGAAAGTATGGTTTAAGTTTTCGTGAAGCAGTCACCAATGTAAAGGCTAATTTTTCTATCTGAGGATACCTCTCTTCTGCCCCCCTGAATGCTCGGCTTACAAAGTACACGGGTCTTTGTATTTTATCTTCTTCTCTAATAAGAGCCACGCTGACGGCCGTCGGGGAGACAGCTAGATACAGAAACAACTCTTCCCCTGGCATGGATGGGCTAAGTAATGGAGGGGAGGAGAGGTACGTCTTTAGGTCTTTAAACGCTTTTTGGCATTCGCTCTTCCATTCGAATGCTTCCCTTAAAACAAACCTGTTTAGGGCTGCAATCTTTCCATTCAATCTCTGGACCTCCTTTAGTGTCTTGGGGGAAGCCAAATCCATTATCGCCTTCACATTTTCTGGGTTGACTTTGATACCTCTTTGAGACACCATAAAGCCCAAAAACTTCCCTACTGTGACCCCGAACACGCATTTTCTGGGGTTTAGCTTCATTTTGTAAGACCGAAGAGTGTCGAAAGTCTTCTGGAGGTCGCTCAAGTGGTCGGATTCTCTAATGCTCTTTACTAGCATATCATCTACGTAAACTTGCACATTCCTCCCAATTTGGTGCGTGAACATCTTATTCATCAGCCTCTGGTATGTGGCACCAGCATTCTTGAGTCTGAAAGACATCACTTTATAGCAGAAAAGCCCTTAATTTGTGACAAACGATGTTTTTTCTTGATCAACTTCATCCAGCTTAATTTGATTGTAGCCCGAGAACACGTCCATGAAACTTAGGAGTTCATGTCTTGCGGTTGAATTCACTAGGGTATCAATTCGTGAGAATGGATAACTATCTTTTGGGCCAACCTTGTTAAGATCCGTGAAATCAACGTACATTCTCCAATTCCCATTCGCCTTCTTGACCATCATCACGTTTGCCAACTAGTTTGGATAGTGAACTTCTTGTATGAAACCTGCCTCCTGTAACTTTCGAACTTCCTCGATGATTGCCTGGTCCCTTTTAGAAGTGAACACTCGCTTCTTCTATCAGATGGGAGAGAATGACGGTGATACATTCAACTTATGTACTATTACCGAGGGATTGATCCTCGGCATGTCCTCATGACTCCATGCGAACATGTCCTGATTTTTTCTTAGGAACGTTGTAAGGTTTTGCCGTACTGATTGACTGGCCATTGTACCAATTCTCGCGGTCCGTTCGGGCCTTGAGTCGTCAAGTGATACTTCTTCCTGTTCTTCTACCGCTTCGGCTATAGCCTGTTGTCCTTCGACATTTAGTGCTTGTAGGTGGTCATCCATCTCCATCATGGCAACGTAGCATTCACGTGCTGTAGCCTGATTTCCGCGCAGCTCTCTAACTCCATATTCGGTAGGGAACTTAATCATCAAATGGTAGGTCGAAATTACCGCTTTCCATGCATTAAGAGTAGGCTGTCCAAGGATCGCGTTATAGGCAGATGAGCAATCAACTACCAGAAAAACCACATCCTTAGTAATTTGTTGTGGGTGATCTCCCACTGTTACGGACAATGTGACAACACCAAGGGGGTAGACTCTTGTCCCTCCGAATTCGACAAGGGGAGCGTTGGTTGGAACCAGTTGTTCTCTACTAATCCCAATCTGTTGAAACACTGGGTAATAAAGAATGTCTGCTGAGTTTCTGTTATCAACTAGTACTCGATGCATGTTGTAATCCCCTACTCGTATGCTAACCACAAGCGCATTGTCATACGGATGGTGAAGGCGTCGGGCATCCTCTTCTGAAAAGCCGATGGTTGGGATATCAATTCATGCCATCTTTGGTGTTGAGCCTGTCATTTGGACGTTCTGTACCATTCTTAGGTAAGTTTTACGAGCCTTTTTGGACGATCCTGTGTTAACAGTACCTCCGACGATCATCCTTATGTCTGCAATTGGTGGTCTGGGGCGCTCTTTCTCTTGTCGGGGGGGTTGGTCTTGTGGCGGATTCATCCCTTCTTTATTGACAAACCTCTACAGCTTCCCTTGCCTTATAAGCGCCTCGATTTGTTGCTTCAAGTCGTAGCAATCAGACGTATCGTGGTTGTGGTCACGATGGAAGCGGCAATACTTACTTCTTGACCTTTTATTGGGATCCCCTTTCAACTTACCGGGAAATGTCAGTGCTTCTTCATCCTTTATCTGCATAAACACTTGGTCGATCGAGGCCGTCAAAGGGGTAAAGCTTGTGAATTTTTCCGTGGGCGGTTTCGGGCGTCTATCCTCCCTTCGTTCTCCCGTCCTGGCCATCTTCAGTCCCCCCTATAATCGTGCATCCTCCTGCATTTTCCTTTTCTTAGGCTTATCTTCCCTTGCCATCAGTGCGTCTTTCGCGTTCATGTACTTTGTTGCCCTGTAAAGTACTTCAGACATAGTCTTTGGATCATTCTTCTACAGGGAGAAGAGGAACTTACCCTTTCGCAGCCTATTGGTAAATGCTGCTACTAGTATCTTATCGTCCGCCTCGTCTATCGAAAGAGCCTCTTTGTTGAATCGTGTTATATACGACCTCAGTGTCTTGTCTTCCCGTTGTCTTATGCTCATCAGAAATGCTGTGGACTTCTTGTACCGGTGACCCCCGATGAAGTGTGACACGAATTGAGCGCCTTATTCCTTAAAGGTGCTAATCGAATTAGGTGTCAACCTGCTATACCAGGCCCTCGCAGATCCCTTCAACGTAGTAGGGAAGGCCCTGCACATAATCTCAACCGGAACTCCTTGAAGGTGCATTATAGTCTTAAAAGATTCCAAATGGTCCAGGGGGTCTTTAGACCCATCGTAGCTCTCCACCTGAGGCATACGAAACTTTGGGGGAAGAGGACACGAAGTGACATATGCTGTGAAAGATGAATCAGTTCGTTGGACTAGGTCATCAAGGTCGCTGGATACTTGCCCTCTGAGGATGTTCATCATCACGTCCATTCGTTCTCGCATCTCCTGCATCTTTGCGGCAATGTGGGGTGGTAGAGTCTCAGAAATAGCTGGCCGATTGGTATCCCGCCTCTCCGGTCTGCTTGGGGCGTTGCTACCTTCAGGTCCTTCGAGATTCTTCCTTTCAGCACTTGTTCCTTCTTGGTCTTCCTCTTGCGTTCCAGCATGTGCATTCTTCTGACGTAACTGTTCCTCCAAATTATGATTCTGTTTGGTCAGGCGTTCGACCGCCGCTTCGAGTGTTTGGACTTGTCTCTCCAGCGCTGTAGCGTGCGGTTCGTCGCCTTGGTTGTTGGTTGTTGCCATCGATCTAGTGAGTATAATGCAACTTTTTGTCTCAGGAATAAGGCAATGTTTGATCACCCGTTTCCCACAGATAGTGCCAACTGATGATGCCGAAAAACACCAGTAAACTACGTGGTCCTTACAAGACTAAAATAAAACCTGCACAAAAAGAAAAGACCTAACAGAGAGCACTAGTGTGGTGCCGGCCAAATACTCTCCAAAAGTCAAGTTAGTAACCTTTTTTACCCCTAGAGTGCTAGAATTAAGTTAATTATGCGTACCTTGATTTATGAGGGTCTTGAAGTATTTATAGTAGTGTAGAGCTGAAATTCATGCCTTGGTCAAGAAGTCTTTTCCTTCTAGGAGAGTAACTCGTGGATTTTGCCTATCTCCTTTAGTCCTTTTCCTTATAGGAGTCTTATTAGTTGGGGCTAGGCGTGTAGGTCGAGCGAAACCATGACAGTCCTAACGTGAACCGCAAGTTAATTTTCTTTAGGAGACCTTGGAGCCAAACCAATAAAAACACCTACCACATGTCACATTCATTCGTCCACAAAGGGTCTGTCCTCCTTATATCCGTCATATCCATATTTTTTCCTCTTCAATTCATTTGATCTATGTGGAGAGAAAGAGAGGTGAAGATACATAAGTTATTATTGGGATTTTTTTTTTTGTTTGTTATGTGGAACTTTTTTTGTGGTAATTTTGTCAAGTATGTGATGTTTCAAAAAATTCTGCTTTCTAAAAATGTAAGATGTCTTCCAACATACCAGACCTTAAAATATGAAAAACGTCGTTTTCTATTGTATTTGTACTAAACATTTTTTTAAAAAAAAAATTAGTGGTTTTTTTTTTTCTCAAAATGCAAAGAAGTGAAAGACAATTCATTTCAATTTCCTGGCCAAAGTTATTATTTGAATCGGAATCATCTAAACTAATAACTTCTTTTCCCAAACAAATTCCAAACAAGTATTATTTTTCAAAAAATAATTCCTTACAGTTGAATTAGTATAAAAGTCATTTCTCCTAGGATGCCTTATCCTCCTTGTTATGCTAAATCAAGTTCGAATTTTAAGAGCATTCACACTAGAGTGGTTCAAATAACTTAAAAGTTATTTTAGCAACTTAACTACCAAAAAAAAAAAAGGCAACTGGCTACAGTAAGAGCAATATAAAAAATAACTAATCAAAAAGTAGTTTACCTTGCAAATTAAGGACAATCTTAAAAATTTTGGAACTTGCTTGGTGCCAATAATGTATATTTACTATTTGATGTCAATGGATTTTGTATTATAATAGTAGTATTTTTTTACATTTGATTTAAAGGGTAAGTTTGAATTTGGATTCCTTCTTAAAGTTCTTTGAAAACTTCCTGGAACTAAGGGAAAGAGTAAAATTTTTTATTTTTATAAATGCACCCTGTATTTCAATTTTTTGATTACTTTTTTTTAAAAATAGAAAAATTTTCATAATTTTTTGTTGTTGTTGAGAATACTAAGTATTTTAACACACACACACACACAAAAGAGAGAGGGGAGAAGGTTTTAAAGAAACTAACAGTGGTGTATATCCAGAAGGTTTTAGAAGCTCCTATATTTTTATTTAAAAGACAAGGTAATGAATGGTGTTTGACTATAAAGTTTGATTATCTAAAAAGTTGAGTTATATCCTCCTGCGTTAATTTTTTACTAGTATATTATTTATAAGGAAAAAGTTAATGAAGGTGCTAAAGGCATTGATTTAGAAAATTTTTTAAGAAACTTTTTTATGAGAAAATAAAAAAGTAACTGTTTATTTTTAAACATTTTTTTAATATTTTTTTATGAAAGTGATATCAAAATTTTTCCTAAAATGATTCATTAACAAATGTTCTAAGGGCACCCGTTAACCAGACCCTATTTATAATTACTCACTCAACTTCTTCCTCAAAACCTTATGCTTATTTTTTTCACCTTTTCCTTTTGATTAAATAAATAAATATAACTTTAATTCCATTATGAGTTCAACTTTAAGAACTAAAAACTTTTGAAAATGTTAAAAACAAAATTTCTCTTAACTTGTTAGAATGATAAGTTGTAATTGAAGTAACATTACTTTCATATGAATCCATTATTGATACCACTGTTATTATACATCAATCACAAAAAACAAATTCAGCAAATATATATTAAAAAGAAAAGTTGCAAAATTTTTGTTTCATTAGTTTTCTTACCTTTAAAAGAAATAAATATCATACGTTGTCCTTTGGAAATAGTCCAAATGTTTGTTGCTGTTGTCAAAAATTGAATATTATATGAGGTATGATTAGTTTCATTTTTCAAAGTAGAGGAGCATTCTCTTGTACTTTTCTTGTACTAGTGGAGAGAATACATGGTTTAAGACCCGTTTAATAGTTAAATGCCAATCTATATTGGTGAATAAAGATGCATACAATAACGGCGGTAATAATTTATGATCAACAAGAGTAATATGGAAAATATATGGGTCACATTTTTTTAGTTTCCTTGGGTAGGTTTGGTAGGGAGATGAAAAAAAAAAAAGAGAAGATGGAAAAGTAGGAGGATAGAAAATTTTTTGTTTTTCCTCATGTGTGTTTGGTTAGAAGAACAGAAAAGTAAGAAGATGAAAATTTTTTTTATTTAGTTGAGGAAAAAAGTAGGAAGAATAAAAAATGTACTTTATTACTCTTATACTATTATTACATAATATGTAAGAAATAATTTCTTTATACAAAAGAAAATAATACTTATTATTAATTAAAATGAATAAAATAATATGGTATAAAAATTAGCACATGATACATATAAACTTTTAATATTTTTCTTGGTCATAATATATAATATATACTATATTATATTTTTGGGTGGAAGAGAGAGAGAGAGAGAGAGAGAGAGACAAGAAGGATAAAAAAAATGAAGAAGATTGAGATATATTGGGTAGTAGCTGTTCAAAAGAAGTGAAAAAGGAGAGAGAAAAAAAAAGATAAAACAATTGTATGGTTCTTGGTTGAAGGTGATAAAGAATTGGCTGGATGGATAAGTCATAAGCAAGAGTTATTAATAATGTGGGGTTACTTTCATAAAATCATTTGGCTGAGTCCAATACCAAGTTTTTCGCTGTGTTTTTTCTCCATTTTGGAAAGATCAATTTTTGTTTGGGGGGGGAGGCCCCACCAGTATTGTTATTCTTTTCCCATCTTATCAAACGACTCCAAAAACCATTTTATCTTCTCTAATTTCTATATCTCTTTATTTCCCCCTTTAACCAAACTCATCATAAATCTCATTTGCTGAGTGTCAAATTTATCCTTCTTTCCCATAATGCAGAATTGAATTACATTTGAGAGAGTATAAAACTCACAATTGAATTGACAACACCCTCCAATGATAGGTTAAAAGGTTGCCATACGATTTGGTAGATCAATTTTTTACATAATTTTTGTCACAGGTCATTACATAACGAATTGTAAGCAGTAAAGAAAAATAGTGGTTGTAATACAATTGGTTGGACTGTTTTTGCATTCAGTAGATAATAAAGGAGTGCGTTGACGACCAAAGAGGGCGGCGCGTGTTCTTTAACGCGTGTGCGGAGACGCGTGGGGAGGTGAGGATTAGTTCCAGGGTTGGTGGCAAGGAGACTGAATGAATGAGAGACTTTCAAGTTTCAACGAGCAAAGCCAAGTGTTGTGTGGAGTAATCAAAGGTTGGTGAGAGACAATAGTTTCTCATTTTTTGTAGCCCACAGATTGGGATTTTTCCATAAAGACCGACCCTAAAAACTAGAGTAATCATAAGTAGAGGCGGGCAGTGATTCTTTCCTCCCACACGTTTATTTGTCTCTCCTAAATTAAATAAAAAATAAAAACACATTTATTTATCTTTCTTAAATTACTATTATGCAGAGGAAAAAGTATACATTATTACAGATATATCATCATATTTACAATAAACGATATGTGGATCTTTTTGTAGACAGATAGATTTGAGTGTGATGTTGAATATATTTGGAGACAAAAATGCAAAATTAACTCTTTAATTTTCAGCTTTGTTATTTCAGTATTCTAAATTTTAATTTTTGTCAATGTAATCTTCCGTTAGAACTCAATCAACTTCCTCTTCATGCATTTTCTCTCTCTCATCCCAAGAATAACACATTAATGCCTCACCCTCACGGCCCTCCTTTTCTTATCTTTTCCCAATAACACATGTCTCACCTCCTTTTCTCTTCTCTTTATTCAAATTTTGGAAAAGAAACAAGAAAATAAAAGAACTAAAGAACAAAGTTTACACCTTTTTTTTATAGCTCTCATAATCTCCTTTGTCATTACCACTCATCAAGCTACTCTTCTGTATTCCATCCAAAAAAAAAAAACCCTACTCTTCACTCTCCTTTTTTTTTCATGGAAAATCTCCATGTCACATTTTATTCCTTTTGTGCTTTTCAATGTCACTAAATTTTTTTTAGGAACAATATTAATTTTTTAAATCACAGCAAATTAATACACTAAAGGGGTATTTGGTTCGTCGTAATATTACATTATGCCGTAATATTACGTTATTGTAATCTTATATTAATGTAATTTTAATACAAGAATACAACATTACATTGTTTAGGAATTTTTTTTGGATAAGGTGATGAAATTATGGTAATGTGATATATTTTATAATTTTAAATTATTGTAATGTTAGAAAAAATAAAATAAACCAAAAACCTTAATGTCATATCATCATAATGTTCATCAAATTAAGAGCATATCACAGTAAACCAAACGCTTCCTAATGTGTATATTTTTTTTTTCTTGAGAATGTAATATTTACTTTTTTTTTTTTTCCTTCTTTTTTCCCTTTTTCCTTATAGTAAGGTATTTTGGAAAATTTCATTGCCGAAGGATACAAAAGATATAAAGATTGGAAGATTCTTCACAAGATTGGTCAAAATTGCTAATTCAATAAAATAATTTGACATTCTTCACAAAAGCAATTTGGCTATCATCATAACCTTGAGAAGTCGTTTAATTTGGGTGGTCCAGGTTGACTTCAATGGTCAGTTCATACCAGGGGCTACATAAGAGCTTGCACGAAAGGAAAATGGAGACCAAGTCTTCCTAAACGACAAGAGCACCGCCATTTTGTTGCCGAATTGGAGTCAAAATCAGCAAAAAATTGGTTTCATCTTTCATGGAGAGAGTGAATTTTTTTTTCTTTTGGATTTTTTTAATAAAAATTTTATATGTCATATAATTGATATTCTTCTAAATCTTTTTCTGGATTGTAGACATTCTAGACTTCTTAAGGTGATTTGTTTTTCATCTTTTTTTACAAGAATTTGATTGTGCATTGTCAGTTTATTTTTGGTTTTGTTATGATTTCCTTATCTAATCATTCAATATTTGATAATATACTATTGGTTATTTGATAATCTACGATTAGTTAGTATGGTATATACCACATACAATCGACCTGTTTAACAATCTATATTGCGCAGCTTAAGAATGTTGAAATTTGAAAACTTTCCATATCTCTATTTATGTGTTCTCATTTCTATTTAGGATGTTATCATTGTTTATTTGCGGGGGAAATTATACTTTTATACAATATTTTACACTTTACTCTGGAACTAACAAGATACATGATTCACCTCCTAAAGTTATAATTTTGTAACGTTTAACCCTTAACCGTTTATTTTGAAGTTAGGTTTAAAAAAATTTGTTTCTCAAAAAAATAAAAAAAGTTGAACAAAATTTAACATTAAAAGACAGATTTATCCCTCCCTCCAAAACATACGGTAGAAGGTAAATTGGTCTTCTAATACTATATTCCGTTAAAATTAATTGAGAAAGTGACAGAGGGAGAAAAAGTATTAGACCGGTTTTAGTTTAGGGGACTGGTCATGCATGCATTCTTGTAGTTTAGGAGAATGTGTGTAAAATGAGGTATAATTTATGGTGAAAAGTGTAATTTTTCCTTATCTGTTTGAACCACAATGGCAAAAGAGATTAGTGCTGTCCATTTCTGTAAACCAACAAAAAATGGTTTGATGGAAGGATATATGACCAGTAATGGAGAAAAGGATGGGGAATAGATATAGCATATTAGCATATAGGGATGAATGAAAATTTGTCCAAAAAAATAGAGAGCTTCTGAGAGGCTAGTGCTACTACTTACTAAAAATATTTTTTTTTTTCCTAATACAATAACCCATGGACTCCAATTAGTACTTTGTGAAAATCTCTATTTGAATTCTATAATCAGATTTTGGAAACAGCTTCTGGCCAAGAAAGATCCAGTTTGGGACTTGGTCTGGTTCAATCAATCTTTGGTAAGTAATTCTAGTAATATGCAATTATTGCACTTAATGACTTTGCCAACTTTTGGAAGTGAATGCTACTTTGGTTTGTTGTTGTCCAATCTTTCTAGATAGTTGGTCTTTCCGTTTTATACTTTATTTGCTATTGAAAGCAAAAGTGATGCTAAAAAGTTTACCTCCAACTTCCAAGAGGATGAAAAGTACTTCCGGAATTAGCAAAAGGAAATCTCTCTATTTGGGATTGCTTTTATTAAGCTGATAAATATGCATGACCTATATGTTACAGTGTTTGTGCTCCAGTTGCGTCTAAGTGCTTGGTGAAAGAGGCACTCGCTTCAACATCAACCTCAAGCTTCCTAAATGCAAACATTGAAGGTGAGTTCTCTAGAATGGACAAGGATTGCCTCCAAATGGATTTCAATCTAAACAAAATGGATATCGTGTTATAGCAGGCAATTAAACCACATCTATATCATATTTAGTACCTGTAAGATAAATAAGATACCACCTCACTGTAAGAGACCACCTCTACTAGTACTACTACTAAATGTAGTGAGAAAGCCACTGGAAACCTTCTAGATACTCTTCTGCGTGTGATGATTGAGCCACAAAAACCTCAAGGGGACAGGCATTTGCGTCTGCCAGCTCGAGGTAACACATTGGGCAAGCCAAGGAAGTAACACAATCTCTCTTTTGGTAGAAAAAGGGCTCCAGTAGATGTTTTGCAAAAAATAAGGAATGGGACTTGCTTCCACAAAGGCCCCATCAGAGAGTAGAGCATTTATCATAGTTCAAATTGGGGTGAATCTGAATCCGAATTACTTAAAAAAACTGATCACAATCATTAAGTCATGTTCCATATTAGTCAACGTTGAATAAAAAAATCGACTCTATTTTAAAAGAGAGAAGAAGGACCAAGACAAGCATTCCGTTAAACTAAAATGGAGACTTGACATCAAATAAAATAGCCTGGCCTAACACAGCAATAGAGTTAGATCTATGCAACCGCTAAACATGCAAGCTTTCTTGAGAGCAAATATGAAATTTAAATTACAATCGCATATCATCATATTGTATAAACCATTAACTAGGCGACTGAAGGATGAAAATCAACAATCAAACTGATAGTGTGCCCAACAGCTCCACTTGAAATAAAATGTCAAATCTTCACTTTTAATGCCTAAAAGATAAATAGATACCACCTCGCCGTGAGAAAATTGCTATATGAATCTGTTGCCTAAGATACCTCCTTTGCTATTACTAAATGTACTGAGAAAGCCACTTGAAACCATCTAGATACTGCTTTGAGTAGTATGATTCAGCCACAAACACCTAAAGGGGACGGACATTTGCTGCCAGCTCTACATTACCCTTCCCCGTGGTGACATTGGTCAGGTGAAGCAAGGAACAACAATCGTTTTCTGAGCAAGTAGATACATCTCTTGTTGTGCCTAAAATAAGGAATGGAACATTTGCAAAATTCTCATCGGAGAGTAGAGCATTCACTTCCCTTCTCAACCCCGGCAATTCATTCCAGATCATGATATCAACATCCACAATGCACACAACTGCATCCATCTACAAAACAAAAATTAAAATGTATTTAGCAAAAATGCAATACTTAACAAGGAGGATAGTTAACTTGAAACATGATCCAATTTGTTAGGAAATCAGACAGCAATTTGCCAAATTCCCAATCCAGAATCTTAAGATATATTTAAGGAGCATTTTTTCCCCACAATTCCCTTAATGGTATTTAAAACAACTAACAAGAAATAAGGTCTAAACAAGCAAGAACAATCAACATGTAAGAAGTCAATGATGTACTAGTAAAATTATGAAATTCCATATCTTAATGAAAGAGATCTGCAATGATGCAATATTTGACAATCTGGCAGAACGACAGAGAATGAATTATGCATGTTGAGGCATGTTAAAAATAATATAATAGTTTATGATGTATATCATGTTGAATAAATTGAAAAATTAAAAACTAATGTAGAGAAGCGGAAGCAAGATAAGAGAAGAAGAGAACAAGAACACATTAGGGTTTATGTGGTTTGGCTTGACACTATGTCCATGGTTAATGTTTTATGAATTTTAATTTCACGTGTACAAAATAAACTTTTAATAAATTATACATATAGAAAATTTGGGTATGGTGGGATGGATACCTGTGGGAACCTGCTAGAATGGGGTGGGAAAAAACCCGCCCAAAAGTGGAAGTGGGGCGGGGGCAAGGAATAGAAAACCAGCCTCATACCCGCCCCCTTGCCATTCCTAATTTCAATAGCACATATAAAAAAGTTTCTGTTTTTTTAAAGTGTAAGATTTCTTCCGCCTTAAAATATGGAAAATGTTGTTTTGTATTGCACAAAACATCTTTTTTTTTTTAATAGAAAAAAAGGGGCTTTTGTAAAAATGTAAAGAAAGGAGAGACAATTCAATTCATTGTCCTGGCCAAAGTCATTATTTGAATTGGAATCATTTAAATTAAGAACTTCTTTTCCCAAACAAGTCCCAACAAGTATTATTTTTTAGAAAATTATTCCTTACAGTTGAATCAGTATAAAAGTAATTTCTCCTATGATGCTTTGTCCTCCAAGTTATGCTATATCAAGTTCCAATTCTCAAAAAAAAAAAAAAAAAAAAAAAGGGTTCCAATTCTAGACTATTTACTGAAAAATAATACTCATTCTATCTCAAATTGTTGGTACTATATTTTATTTTAGGATGTGTTGAGGTCCAAATTATCACAATATTGTATCAAGGTCCAAAATGATACAAAATTGAAATTTAAGAACCATTTGAGCTTTCAAGGAAGGGGTAAGGCCCAAACCCACTAATTAAAGACTACTTAAAATAAGTAGGAAAGGGTCCAAATCCATGAATGGCTAAGCTTTGGGCCTTATGAAACAAAGAAATAGGAAGCTCAACCCAGCCCTTAAAAGAGAAAATTGCTGGGAAACTCAAAAAGAAAGCTAAACCAGGATACTTGGGGATTCCTAGATACTTGGGATCCTTGGGATATACAGCAGGAGACCAGCAAAGATTGAGACAACTAATGGGAGCATGTCCGTGAACACACAGAACGAGGATGGATATATCCCATCAGCTGCCCCATGATGCAGAAAAAGGCAAATGACTTAGGAATCAAAACTTCATGAAAAAAAGTCTGGTACCTCAGAGAATGCAGGGAGAAGGACCATGAAGGAAGGTGGTTAGGGATCTTTCAGACAAGAAAAGAATCTGCCCATTTAGAGAAAATGACAAAAGGTAAAACAGTTAAAAAGTGGATTTGAAAAGTAGTATCTAAAAGTTTTTGAGAGAATTAAAAGTTAGCCCTCAAGACCTCCCAAAAGAGGAAGGTCATCCAAGGACTGTTGGGAGGAAAATCTCAAAAGGGGAAAATAATGAAAAAAATGAGGAAATGACCAACCACCAATATTGTTGACACAATATTGGTTATGGTACTTAGGGCAGCAAATAGAGGGAATCAGTGGTATACCAAAAATCTTAGGAAGGCACTATAAAAGGGAATAGAGCCAACAGTGTAAACCATTCAGCAATAGTAAATTAGAGAGAAAAGATCTTTTAAAAAATTCCTTTAGAATTCAAAAAGGAAGAAAAGAGGGAAAACTTCATAAGGGATCCTAAGACAAACATTAGAGGATACACTTGGATTCAAAACTCACAAGTTTTGGAAACCTAAAAGGGCTACTAAGCCTATGACTTTTGAAATTATTTGGACCTTGTAACTTATCATAGTGGAGAGAGGATCTAATGTACTAAAAACAAAACAAAAAATAATGAAATATTATTCGTCATTTTGAGAATCCCAGATGTCTTATTCACCTTTCTTGTTATTTATATTATTCTTTGCTGTCCCTTATTATGCAATACGTATATTTACCTTTTGGATTCCTTCGAAAAAGTGCTTTGAAAACTTCCTGGAACCAAGGGAAAGAGTTTTTTTTTTTTTAATTATTGCACTCCGTATTACAAATTTTTGATAACTTAAAAAAAAATAGAAAATTCTGATAACTTTTATTACTTTTCTTTGTTATTATATTTAATATTGTTGGGTGGAAACAACAATGGAATAGAGAGAGGGAGAGAGTGATGGCAAGAAGGATAAAAAAAAAAAAAGAAAAAAGAAAGAAGAGTGAGACGTATTGGGTAGTAATATGCAAACACTGCAAAGAGGTGAAAACAGAGAGACGAAAAGAGATAAAGAATTGTGTGGTTCTTGATTGAAGATGATAAAGAAATGGCTGGATGGGTAGGTGATTAATAATTTAGGTTGTTTTCTTAAAATCATTTGGCTGAATCCCACAAGAAGTTTTTAGCTATTTTTTCTCTTTATCTTAGAAGATCAATATATGGTAGGCCCAAAGAGCAAATGTGAGACTCCACCAAAATCCTTGCTCTCTTTCTTCCTTACCAAACAACTCCAAAAACTAATTTCTTTTCTCTGTTTTCTATCCCTCTTATTTCTCTCTTAACCAAAATCATCATAAATCTCTTTTCTTTTTTTTTAGGAGAGTTTGCGGAGCGTCAAATTTATATTTCTTTCCCATAAAACAAAATTTTCAAAGAATTACATTTGAGAAAGAGAAGGAGAGAGAGGCTATAAAATTCACACTTAAATTGACAACACACTCCAAATTGACAACACGTCCTTTTCTCTTATCTTTCGTCAAATGTCTCACTCATACCTCATTTCCTTATCTTTTCCCTATACACGTGCCCCCACCTCTTTTCTCTTCTCTTTCTTCAAATTTTGGAAAAGGAACAAGAAAAGTAAAGAACAAAGAACAAAAATTCAATATTTTGATCCTCTTTATATCTCCCATCATCTCCTTGTCATTACCACTCGTCAACTTACTCTTCTCTCTCTTTTTATGGAAAATCTATATGACATTTTATTCTTTTCAATGTTAATTTTTTTTTTAGGAACAATATTAATTTTTTTAATCACAGCAAACTAATTTTAAGATACTAATATGTATTTATTTATATGTTTATTTTTTCCTTTATAAAATTTCATCGCGGAAGGATACAAAAGATCTGTTGAATGGAAGATAAGATTATTCACAAGATGTACTACTTTTGCTATCATCGTAACCTTTAGTAATTTGAGGTGGTCCAGGTTGACTTCAATGTCCAAATTCAAATGGGCTAGATTTGCTCGGAAGGGAAATGGAGACCCACTATTCGTGAACGACAAGAGTGGAGATTGTGAATCATAGCACTACATGTCGATTGTGTACTGTTTGTTTTTATTTTGGGGGGGGGGGGGTCATAGTAGTAGTATAATACCATCATTGGAGGTGATCGGTCAAGTGGTCATGAGTAGGGCGGTGCTATATTCGCGGTTTATTTGAAATCCGTTTATTTTGTTGAAATTGAAAACTTTTTACTAAAAGTATTATAGATAAAAGTAAAAGTTAGCTGAAATAGTACAGTGAGATTTATAATAGTACCAAAAAGTATAGTGAGGCTCATAAATAGTATAAAAAATAAGCTGAATAGTAAAAGAAACTATTTTTTTTTTTTTTTTTTAATTTGGAGTCAAATACATACTCCAAACTTTTTAAAAAGTTTAGCCCCCAGCACCTCCTCTCATTAAGTGATCTTTTCAAATTTGCTTTGCAAATTTGAAGTCATACTATCTAGTTATTTTTTAATCTATTGACTTAGTTTTACTTAGCTTTTTACTATTGATACTTTCAATGAAGATGCTAATTCATTTTTGAATGTTTGGTGTACATGCCTATAGAAAATTATAGAACTTTTGTATAATTAATAGAAATTAGAAATATGTAAAACTCTCTTACAAGATAATTTTGTAAACATGTAACTTTTGTTTACAACATATAATATGATTTATGACTTAGTTTGGAGTAAAAGTTTTAATTTTTTTGTAAACTAGCTAATGTACGAACGCATATGCTCACAGACACATATACTTTGATATTTTAAATTGCAAATGGATATGATGACCTAATTTCAGCCTCTCAAGTCAAAAATGCTGGATCTGCTCCTAGTCATGAGCTCACTCCTAATAATTTAAAATGTGAAGTCTTAGGGTTGAATTCTGCGCTCTAGCAGGCCTGCAAGACGTGAATTACTGCTAGATTTGGATAAACATTAAAAACACACTTTTTGGGGAAGGCATGACTGCGTGAGCATGAAGATGATGTAATACAACGTTGTTGTCTCTGCCAATTAGTTTGACGTCATCTGGTGCCACCAACTCTTGCACAATTTTGTGCACAATTTGTCCACGTGGCAAGTTGTGGATGAGCGAGTTGTGCACTAGTCGGTAGCACCAAAATTTTTCAATTGGTTTAAAGACTTAAGGACAGAACAAATCAACAAAGGGCGGGATAGCCGCAGTTGATTAACGTCTACAAGCTTGACACGTGTTAATGTGGGGTGGGGGGGGGGACCAATTCACCAACCATCTGACTGGACTGGATATGGTCGGTCCTATAGGTATAGCTTTGGAGAATTTAGCATCTAGTTGAGAGAGAATTTAGTATCTAATCTAAATTGTTTTCCTCAACACTGTTTAAGTCTTTTTCCGTGTCATCCCCTGGGGGAACAAATGTCAAATAGTGGAGCAATTCAGCCAATTCTTCATTTCTAGCAACTTCTCAATTGTTTCAACATTAAATTCATCAATTGTTTTCCTCAATAGTGTTTGTTTCTTCTCCGGTATCAAAAAAAAAAAAAAAAAAAAATAATAATAATAAATAAATAAATTCATCAATTAATGTGCTCACACTAGTAAAAAAAAAAAAAAATAGAGTGCTCATTGGGGCTTCCAATATTATTTCAGTAGCACATAAAAGAGGGAAAGTAACCCAAAAAACTTATGAGGGAAAGGAACTAGTTTGAGCAAAAAAAAAAAAAAAAAAAAAAAAAAAAAAACCGTATGAAAAGATCACTGGGATGTTTGGTAAGAGTATTTAAATAACAGTTTTTGTTATGTAAACAATACAACATATATTTTCACAATATTTTTTAATTTGCACGTATTTTTATAAATACTTAATCAACGTTACTAGAACAATATTACTAAACAGCCTTATTCAAGAATTAATATGTGCAAAGAAAGAGAGGTGAAGAGTGAAAAGACTGAGAAAGTATTATTTGTTAGGTAAATATTTTTTTGTTGTGGTGACTTTGTTAAGGATGTAATGTTTAGAAAACGTTTTTTTTTTTTTTGGTGAAATTTAGAAAACGTTTTTACTTTCTTAAAAGTGTAAGATGTCTTCTACCATACCAAACCTTAAAATATCAAATATGGAAAACCTTGTTTTAATTTCTATTGTTCCAAATAATTAAAGAAATAAAAGAGAGTGGGTTTTTGCCCCAAAAAAAAAAAAAACGAAGCTTCAAAGTAGATGAAAAGTTTATGAGTCAATCAAAGTTTACCTTGAAAATTCCCATTAAAAAAAAAAAAGTTTACCTTGAAAATACTTCCCAAGTATATTTCATAAAAAAAATTGAGAAAAAGGTAAAAGTAAAAAAAAAAAAAAATGTACCAGGTAAGGATATCATCTTTATTATTATTATTTTTTGAAAACCGTTATAAATATTCCAATTTTTTTAATTTATTTTGTATTGGCAAAGTTCTAGTTCTGGAATCTAGACTATTATTCTTTTGGAATGGTTCCTTATTCTTACCTTACTGTTAAGCATCGGAAAGCCGTATTCTTATCCTTACGGCTGTGCTTGCTCGTTACCTTTGAGTCCATAAGAGCACTCACAACAATAGTGTTATATTAATATATTAGTATTTTTTAACTCCTCAAATACCAAAAAAACATGCTCCAGCAATGGAGCTAAATCTATTTTTTTTAGCTCCATTGCTACAGTGCACATCTATAAATAGATGTGCATTGTTAATGAGAGCTAAACAAAAAAAATTTTATTTTACTCCTGGCCCCGATTAAAATAATAAAAATAGTTCTCTCTCTCTCAGTCATTCTCACCTCTCTGTCTCAAAGTCTCCGAACCATGCCTCCGCTGGCCCTAATGTCACCGGCCCAAGCCGACCCAAGCCCTAAGCCCCAAGCCGCCGATCCATTGCTTTGGTTTTCCACCGATCAGATTCGTCCGCCGGTCAGACCCATGCCTCTGCCCAGTCCTCCATCTCAACGCTCACCCAACGCCGATCAGACCATTGCTTTGGTTTTCTACCAATCAGATCCACGCCTCCTCCCAGTCTTCCATCTCAACGCTCACCCAATGCTGATCAGACCATTGCTTTGGGTTTCCGCCGATCAGACCCATCCACCTCTGGCCCACTTCTCTTTCGCTAATCAGACCCACGTCGACACTGTCCTCCTTATCGAAGCCCAGCTCTGTGATTGGTGATTTTTTATTTTATTTGTGAATGGTGATTTTGTTTGGTTTGGGTTGAGGAAAAGATTGAAAATTTCGGTTGGTGGTTTTTTTTTTCCCCCTTGTTGTGGACTAGTGGTGTTGGTGGTGGTTGTGGGTGTGGTTGTGGCTATATCTGATGGTAGAGGTGGTTGTGGTTGTGGTTGGTGCTGTGAATGTTTTTTGGGTAGTGGGCTATATTATTTTATTGTAGTAGATATATTATTTTATTGTGATATTTATATTATTTTATTGTGTTGAAAGTTAAAATAGATCTACTGCTGCAGCATGTGTGAAGGTAAAATAGATAAATTAACTTTTGATAGAGTTAAAAGACTAAATTTTTAGCTTCACTGCTGTGGATGCTCTAGCCTATTTAAAATCATTTGTGAACTTTTTGAGCGCAAGTCAATTTTATTTAACTAACCATGCATACTCTCCACTCTCACGTTAGCACACATGCTATCTCTCTCTGTCTAAAAAAAGCACTTCTATGGCCCAAAGTTGTCACTTGCCAGTGTATGAAAAGGCATCGGATCAAGCTCATAATTACTCATTAGAGATAATCCCAACTTCCAAAGAATAATTCAATTGATAATTATAAATACACTATCAGTGCACAAAGCACAAACAAAGCCTCAAAATTTTTTTTTTTTTTTGAGAAACAGCCTCGACTTAATTAGACAAGAAAAAAAAAAGCCTCATTAGCTGTTATACTACACCAGAAACAATAAAGGGATCACCCAAACAACATAACACCTTTTTTAAATGGTATTCTAAACCTTAGTTTTAGTTGCTAATCTGTCTCTTTATTTACTTCACTTCTCACTTTATCATTTCAAACCACTTTCATTTTTTATCCCTCCAGACAAGATAATGGTTAGCATCTCAAGTCAACATACTTGATACTTACGAATAACAACTTTTTTCACCATCGTTTGCTTGTTGAAAGCCTTTACAGTGTATTTTTTTGCTGGGTAAAAGAGGGGGATCGAACCCTCGAGCTATAGGTATACAATGACACCGGGTGCCACTAGGTTACAAGGCCCAGTGGCAAAGCCTTTACAATGTTGATCTTTGATCATAGAATGCATGCATAACTTATAAGCCTTTTCAATGCAGGAAGTCTTGTTTTGTTGGTGATAGGTCTTTTGGACATGTAACTCGAATTTGCAATCTACACAACCCACAGTTGTTGGCATAAAAGTTTAGATCATTCCTATATCCATTTGGAAACTAGTCGGAATCTTGCCTATGAATTTGTTGTTACTTAAATCCAAAATAGTTAGTTTTTGCAACTTTGCTAGTGATTGTGGAATTGAGCCTAATAGATTGTTGTGTGACAAGTCTAAACTCTCGATATTTTTTAGATCACCAAGATTGATGGTACCCGTAAAGTTGTTATGTGAGACGATGGGAAGCTTCAAAAGCCTTCAAACTTCTTAATGAAGCTGACATTTCACCAAAAAGTTGATTCATTGACAAATCTATCAAAAATGCTAGTACTTACTAAAAATATGTTTTTGATCAATAATGTAACTCATGGACTCCAAAATTAGTACATTGTGAAAATCCCTATAATTAGGTTACGGAAACAGCTTTTGGTCAAGAAAGATCCGGGTTGGGACTTGGTAATTGGTATGTTGAAATCTTTGCTAAGTAATTCAAGTAATATGCAATTAATGACTTTGCTAACTTTTGTAAACGAATGCTGCTTTGGTTTGTTGTTGACTTGTTGTCCAATCTTTATAGAAAGTTAATTAGGTCTTTTTGTTTTGTACTTTATTTACTTTGGAAAGCAAAGGTGAGGCTAAGTTTACTTCAAACTTCCAATGATATAAAAAGTAGTTCCGGATTAGCAAAAGGTAACCTACATTTAGGAAATGATGGAGTATATGATTGCTTTTAAGCTGATAGATATGTATATGATTAAATGTTGTAGTGTTTGTGCTTTAAGTGCGTATAATGGGTGGAGATATAGGAATTGTTGATAAAGAGCCTGGTGACAGAGGCACTCTGCTTCAACATCAACCTCAAGCTTAGCAAAGGTAAACACTGAAGGGGAATTCCCTAGAATGCACAGAGATTGCCTCCAAATGGATTTCAATCTTTTGCATTACTTGAGTCCCTTCGCCTAAACCAAATGGTTGTCGTGTTAATGTGTTATAGTGGGCGATCATCTCACCTAAACCACATGGATATCATGGGGTACTTCTCATAGGGGCTCCTAAAATCAGATGGGTCTCATGTGGTTTTTCTTATAACAGGCAATCAACAGAGGAAAATCAACAATCAAACTGACAGTGTGCCCATAATATCCACTTGGAAAAAACCAAATCTTCATTTAAATGTCTATAAGAAAAATAAGATACCACCCCAATGTGAGAGGGATGTTTGATGTATATGTAAGTTGTACTCTCTCTCCAAAAAAAGATACCACCTCTACCACTACTTAATGTAGTGAGAAAGCCACTTGAAACCCTCTAGATACTCTTCTGCGTGTAATGCTTCAGCCACAAAAACCTTTATGGGACGGGCATTTGCGGCTACCAGCTCTGTGGTGACATTGGGCAGCCCAAGGAAGAAACACAATCTCTCTGTTAATGGAAAAAGAACTCCAGTAGGTGTTAAGCCAAAAATAAGGAATGGAGCTTTCGCAAAGGCTTCATCAAAGAGTAGAGCATTCAACTCTTCTCTTGGCCCCCAAAAATGCTCCCAGAGTTGAGCATTCAGCTCTTCTCCTGGCCCCAAAAGTTCCTCCTGAGTTAGAGCATCAGCATTCACAATGTACACAACTGCATCCATCTACAGAACAAAGATTGAAATGTAATTAGCAAGAATGCATTACTTAACAAGGAAAGATAGCATGGTGGACTGGAGCAACACACATTGACAAGCATAACTCAAAACATTTTCCACTTTGTTAGCTAATCAGGCAGCAATTTGCCAAATTCACAATCCAAAATCTCAAGAGATATAAATGGTATGTAAAACTACAAGAGAAAGGCTAAACAAGAAAGAATAACCTGTCATGTAATAAGAAGTAAATGATGTACTGGTAAAACGACAAAGAGAACGAATTATGTGTGTTGAGACACTATTAGCAGACCTTCTAAAACAAAATGTGGTATAACCAAACTCCCATGATCAAAGTTTTCCTCCCGTAAATCAAATATAAACAAGGAAAGGTTTGCCTGGAAATACAAATACAATCATTAAGTCATGTTCTCTATTAGTTAACATTGAATAAAAAAATAGACTCTGTTAAAAAATAAAAAAGGACTAAGACAAAAAGGATGGCACAAAACTAAAAGAGAGAGTATATCAGATAAAACAGCCTGGTCTAACACTGCAACAGAGTTAGATCTAGACAACCTCAAAACATGCAAGCTTTCTCAAGAGTAAATTAAGAAATTTGAATTTCAATCACATATCATTGTATTGCACAAATCGATAACTATATACTCTCATCAAAGATAATTGATAGTTGAGAAATCTACCTTGGCACTGTAGTCACTCCAAGCTCTGTGAGCAATCCTATGTTCCCCCAAATCAAAAAATTTAAACTTGATTTCGCCATTACTAAATTCCCATGATGTCGAGTACTCAGATGACACCTGCAATATTCACTCACCAATACCCACAGCAAAGAAAATCAAGTCTCTTCTCAAAAAATGAAAAGAGAAGGAAAAAAAAAAGTACCTCATCTGAGAGGTTGGAAATCACAGCTTTTTTGCAGTCCATATTCTGGCCCAAGAACAAGATATTGGCCTCCTTCGAATTTGGTTGAGAGAGATTAAAGAGACCCAGCTGGATTATATAGTAAAAGAAACATTGAAATTAACAACAAAGCTTTAGGATTGAGCAAATTGCTGAAGAAATCAAGGAGAGCGAGAGAGAGAGAGAGAGAAACCCCGCCGAGAAAACCCATCTCCTTCTTCATCTTCACCTCCTTTGCTGTTCTTCTACTGTGTGTGTGTGTTCAGATTTCAGTGTTCTGTTGGAGACGGTTGTGTTTTGTGCTCCTTTTAACCTCTGAAACATTATTGTGCTGACATGTTCAGCTCCAATTGGTTGAAAATAACGTCGACAAAATAATAAGATTCATTCTTTTCTCTTGGTTGAGTGTTAAGAGCGTCACACGTGTTGATGTTTTGGCTGCGGAACCTACATTGTTGTCCATTCTCAAAATAATCCCAGATAATTTTATTGCAAAGAAAAACGTGAGTCAAGTCAAATAAATCACTCAAATCAATTGATCCAAAAAATAAAAAAATGGACCACACAATCCACGTATTATGCCTAGTACACGTTCAAAACTTTCTCAAGAAGCTTGGTTTTGAATTCATTCTTATTATTAAACACTCTATGCATAACAAGGAGCGTTTGACTATTATTAATTTTTTCTTTGAAATGGTGTAATTCAGTCCACCATGTTTGTAGCCTGTACCATCTTGCAATCCTATATAAAAAAAAAAAAAAACTTTTTTTGAAATTTTTTTGTATTTTTCTTAAAAATAATATTATCAAATGTCCTGAAAACCGTTAAAGAGACTCAGGGCTCGTTTGTTAGAGAAGTTTAAATTAAGTTATTTGTAGTTTTTTGAAATACGTGTGAATGAAAAAATATATGAAAATGTGTGTAAGATTGTTTAAAATTTAATAAAATGAGTTTTATCACTCGATAATTAATGACTTGCTTAACTAGTGGAATTAATGGACAAGATCTTCTGCTGTGTCATCCCTCATGAGAACAAATGATGGGAGCAATTCTACATTGCAGCCACTTGTTTCCGCATCAATTAGGGTGCCCCAATAGATTTGGGAAGTTTAGTTGTGCGAATTTGGAATTTAGGTGCTTAGTTATTTAATTTATGTTATATCTTTAGACATGGTTCCAGTTAACTCAACTATAAATATTTTTGTCATTGAATAAGAAATTTGAGATTTGATCCCCGCTTATACCAAAACTAATTAGTGTTTTAGTTTAATGATAATACATGATCATTTAGAGTAGAAGACATAGGTTGAAAATATCTCTAAAAAAATGTTATAACTTTAGATAACACTAATTTAATTGCATTGCTTTTCTTTTAATTTGTTGAGTCGTTGACAGGTTTATACCAGTTTGGAATTGAAGGATTCAAGATTGGAGCCGAAGAGATGAGTAAGCCTTTCTCAGTTGGTTCACCACAAATCACAGACCAAATGATAAAAGAGTGCGAAAGCTTCGGGACTTTTATTTCCTTAGCAAGGCTCAGCAGTCAACTTTACACGGCTATTCCACGTAATCACCCGTGCTGTGCTACGCTGTAGAATGAGAATGGTTTCAATTATAATGGGATTTCTATTTTTTTATAATAGCTTCACATCTCGAATACAATATTATCATTTTTTTTTAATCAAGTAAAGCAAAGAGTTTAGCAAGAGAAGAATACCAAATGACCAAAAATAGAATGTTCTGGAACTTAAATATGAAGAAAAGATAACAATTATTTAGTGTACATATAATTAATAAAACCCACAATTAATATATGAACCGGAGTGAATTGACACAAATTTCCTAATATTTTGTTATAAAAATACAAGAATAAATCATACGCGAATGACGGGGAGCTTCACTAGTTATTAGGGGGACATGGCTCCCACAAAATATTTTAAAAAATTGCTTTAAAGTGTATAAAAATGGGGGTCCTATCAATTTTGTAAAGAGCTGACCCCCTCTCCAAGAAAGAAAAATTTTCTCTCCACCTGTCCACAGCGTTTCTTTCATGCTTACTTTTTATTTTATTTTCTCTCTTTTGGTAGGCTTTGCTTTTGAAACCCCCTCACATCAAGCCATTGGTCTGTTACAAAATTTACTTTTTCAATTTTCAACATTCCATTCATAGCTCAAAATTCCCATCTTTTCAATTTGGCTTCCACTCTTATCTTTTTAAACTTCCATTGATACTCTTTGCTCACATTCTCTCTTAGCGTTTAATTCCTATATTTTTCTTAAATGGATCTTGAGTTATTTGAAGCTTAGCAATAATGACTTTAAAATCTTGAAAGGTACTAAATTCTTCTTCATCTTTTTATTCCATTTTTATGTATTTATTTATCCTATTAGTAATATTTTTCTTTTCCTTTAATTTTAACTCAATTGATACTTGATAGGCTATGTTCAAAATTTCATTTTGGATTCTATTCAAACCACCAGATATGAAAGTGATCCATATATATAGTTCAATAAATTGCTAACTTGCTTTGAATGATATCTATATCCACGTGAGGCCAAGGTGGTAAGCGCGGAAAGCCGACTTGTTTATGGCAGATTTGAAATTGTTTGCTGAAACAAATAGAACCCATACTAATAAATAAATCACATAATAAAAATATAAAAATTGTGTAAAAATAATTTTAATGTATGCGCTCAATGCCATTAAGAGAAATTTGCTTTTTCTATAAGTTTACTTCAAAGTTGAAACCCATTACGATACAAGAGAATTAAACACAAAATGTGGATGAGGATCTCCCGCAATTCTACTCTACAAAATTAGTATCAATTCCAAAATGATACCAAAATTTTACATAAATAACTAAATTTCAATCGAATTCTAAATTTAACTGTTAAGTATCTCTATCAATCTCTCCAAAATGTTAAACTATTTACAGAGCGAACAATTACATTTGTCTTTTGTCTAATTACATTTTCAAATATATTTTCCAATAAACCCTCTATATTTTTAACGTTTTCAACCGTCATACTTTCCAATGGTTTTTTTTTTTAATGATCACAGTTTTCATTTATCAAATCTATATTGGCCTTGAAATATATCAAATCTATGTAATTTGGAATGAATTTATTCATTTTACTTTCCATAAAAAATATTAATTGTTGCTATAGTTCTTATATTTTAGATTATTACTACAACAAAATGTATTTTCAGTGACGAAAAAATTCGTCACTAAAAGTCCAGTTTTTCGTCACTAAGAACCTTTAGTGACGAAATCGTACTTTTAGTGATGAAACTCATTTCGTCGCTGAAACCTTGTCACTAAAAGTCTTGGCGACCAAAAATTTCGTCACTAAAAGTCTGATTTGATTTAAAAAAAAAAAATTTTAGCGACAAAAATTTTTTGTCACTAAATGTTTTCCTTGCTAAAAACACCATTCAGTGAAGAAAATATTTCGTTACTAAAAACACTTTAGTTTATTAAGTCATGTTTAGTGACGAATAATTTCGTCACTAAAACTATTTTCGGGAACATATAGTGATGAAAAAGTTCGTTATTAAAATTATTTTTAAGAAAATCCAAGCACATATAGTGACAAAAATTTTCGTCACTAAAACCATTTTTTACAAAATTTTGTTACATTTAGTGACGAAATATTTCGTCACTAAAACAATTTTTTGTTGCTATATTTGTGACGAAAAAATTTGTCGCTAAAACTTATTTTCTGTTTTTATTTTTTTCATTATTAACCTGTAACTTGTTATTACATTATTAAAACCTCACATTTAAATAATAGATTTATTTCAACAACACATTTATAAAAAAGATCCATACATTCCACAAATGAAAAATAAAACAAGTATCCAATTTAAACTCCTTCCATACAATAATTGTTTGCAACTTATACAAAAACTCAAGATGTTTTATAACAATATAAAAAGTGTAGCTTAATATAATTAGAACTAACGGAAGATGTCCTTATACGTCTTCAAGTAATGCCAAAAATAAATCTCCTAAAAGCCACTAATAAGAAATCTGCACAAATATAAAAACAATACTACATTAAAATCGTAAAGTAATAACATTAACTATGTTATAAGAAACATTTCTAATAATGCATTAAGAGTAGTCACACCATGTAATGTGGGTCAATTGTTAAAATAAAATACTAACTAAAAAATATTTTAACTTGAAGTTGAACCACCCCCATAGGTAAAAACGTCATCATAACTCTTGAGTCTTAAAAAGTTAAGAATATTCTTTTGGGTCTCATCTTGCTTAGTTCGTGCCTCTTGGTCCCTAACTCGCTCCTCTTGGTCCGTAATTCTTGCCTCTTTGAGCTCAATAATCTCATTTTCTAATTGTTGGATATACTCCACCGAGAAATTAGATGAGGCGGTGGTTACTAGAGAAAAGGAAGGTCTCATGTCAAGTCCTTTTACAATACCGAACTTCTTCTTAAAAATCAAGTTTGAGATCTCCTCTTGTGTAAAGGGAATTGCATTAGGATCTTGACAATGACCCTCTTTCACTTTGAGAATATTTTCCTATCATTTGAAAGAGAGAAAGAAAGAAACAATCACAACATTAATAATACATATGTTATAGCTTTACAAAAATGATAGGAATGGAATGATAGGGATGGAATAATACACATACATATATCGCTTCATCCTCATGGTGTATCCACATATTTGTATTTGAATTGAAATGAACATCTTTGAAGATTTTTGCCAATTCAGGAACTTAACCGTCATTATTATTTGTCTGATTAATTAACATTCAAGTGTTAGATAGATATTCTTAATTAATCACAACATGTAATATACTAAGGTTTAAGAAAATGAAAAAACACGCACCTCCTCATCAACCCTAACAGCAAGTGCCTTTGTCTTGCATTTATGTTTGCCTGAAATTTTCTTCCTATTTTCAGAATTCTTTCTTGATTTTTTTCTAATAAAAAATATTCAAGATATTTACTAGATTATGAATAAAACGATATACATTTACTTTATCTAAGTATTAATCTAATCAGTTTACAACATAATATAGTAAACATTAGATAATAATAATATACGCATAATTAATTTACCAGTCAATCCTCATTGGTCCATCTCCCATCAATGAGTTCAGTCCACAGCTCAAGTTTGGCATTCTTTGGCGAGTGGTTTCTTGCATAGTCAGTACCATGAGATTGTAAGAGCTTTTTATAAGCCTGATGCAACTTGTGGGAGCTGGAATTCAATAATCTTTCACATTTTGTATTTAATGTTTTCGTTACTAAGTTGGAATCCTCTTGTAGCTCAAACTGATCTTGTAAAATGAAGTGTATATGTATTATACGAATTTAATATGCTTAGTGACAACAAAGACGAGTGACAACAAAGATGAGTTAGATGTTATCAATGTAAATTTACTGCGATATTTTGAAACTCCACATCTCTAGTAGCAGTATCAACATTTTTCCAATTTTTCATGTTGTAGCTAGGCAAATTACTTTATACTTGTATGCCAATTTGATTGACAAGCTTACACACATTCTTCCCAACAGGAGCATCATACTCTGCAGCTATACGTACTGGCAACTTACCACTTTTTTCAACAAGTGCCCGTACTGCTATACCACGTGTTATTCCACGGGCATTTTTGCTAACAAATCATATTTAAACATTATTAATTTTAAAAAATTATACATTCCATGTATATTATAGCTAAATTAAGTGAAGTATAATCTCAATAGTAAAAATAGGGTGTATTATCTCATTGATGGGATAATCTCTATAGTCATAGGTATAGAGTTTTATAAGGTTTTCAACTAAAATTTACTTACTTTGCTCAAGTTAAGCTTAAAACTTTCAGAAAAAAATCCAAAATTATTGCAAACAATGTGTACTTAGCCTGTAAAAGAAAAGTTAAATTTATAAGTACTTCAGTCTTGAAAATGATCCTCTCATATATTACTATACGAATTCATAGCTTACACATGTAATACACATAGTGCTTACACCAATCACAAAAGTGATGAGGGGAAAATTATCTTTAACATCCCCTGCAGATACAAAGAGATTACCATTGGCACTATAACGGATAACTCTTATGGAATCCTTATGAAAGGGCCCGCTGGTATCATCCACCAAAGAAACTGCACTAACCCCTCTATAAAGGAAGGAACTAAGGAGAGAAAAAAAAATTGTTTCTCAATTACATTCTACACTATTAGAGAGTTACACTCATCAAATTTGCACCTTTTTTCCCCCCAAAAATTCTGATAAGTTGGGAACTTCATTTCAATTGACAAAAGCCAAAAGGTAAGAACTTTCATCTAAATCAATCTTTAAATGCTCACTTAGTAGCTGAGAAAACGTAAAAAAACTGAATATTAATAAAATTACCAAACTATGCTGATGTAAGTATTGAACTAACTAAAACATTATAACAAACACTGGGTGTTTATCAACCAAATAAGGCGTAAACTTCATGCTTGAGCAAACACCAACACATTATTAACCCCCAATCCGAAATTAAACAATAAACACAAACCAGGGCCACACCACAACAAAACAAACATTAGAGCATTTGAGCCTTTTCGTTTGATTTATACCATTCTCAACAAAAATAAAAATACCCATTCCCAACAAACATTAGCTGAAGGGAATGAAAGGAGAAAGGAAAAAAAAAAAAAAAAAAAAACCTTACCGATTTGGCGAAGACTTCATCGCGAATGGTCTAAATCGGCAGTGAAGACTTTGTCACGAAGGGTCCGAATTGGCAACAAATGAGTTTGAGTCGTTGAGAATGGGTTCGAATCGGCGACGGTGGGAGCTGAAATAAAACTTCAAAACGTTGCGAATGGGTCCGAATCGGCGATGAATGGGTTCAAATTGTTGAGAATCGGCGACAAATGGGTTCAAATCGTTGAGAATCGGCGATGAATAATCATTGAGAATCAGTGACGAATAGGTTCAAGATCGTCAAGATGGGAACTGTTGTCGATAGGAACCGTCACCGATAGGAAGTGTTGTCGATAGGAATCGTTGTCGTCTTGCTGATAGGAATCGTCCAAATGGGTTAGTGGTTCGGTGTATTTGGCTTTTGGGAGTTGAAATAAAAGAGAGAAATTATAAAATGAAAGGGGTAAGTGACCTAATATACTTAGGTCTTTAGTGATGAACCTTTTCTGTCACCAATGCCTACTTTGTTGTTGCTAAAGGTATCAGGTTTTTATGTTTTTAGTGACGAATGTTGGTTTCATCACTATAGAACCAAGGCTTTGCTAAGGGTTGTAGAGACGAAATTCATATTTCGTCACTAAAGCATACTTTTAGTGACGAATTGTGATTTCGTCACTAAAAATATGTAAGTGCAAAACCTACAATGACAAAATATTTCGTCACTAAAAATTTCAACTTTTAGTGACGAAATATTTCGTCACTATAAATTAATTAAACTCGAGCTAAAGTTTCCCTCTCTGGGGCCCATTTTTCAGATCACAATAGTGACAAAATTTATTTTTGTCGCTAAATGCTATAATTTTTTTCATTATTAGTGACGAAATAGATATTTCGTCACTAAAGCTGTGTTTTTAGCAATGAAAAATTCACTAATTTTTGTCACTAAAAATACATTTTGTTGTAGTGTATTTTTATTTTTTTGATACCATTGAACGGAAAAAACACAGAATTACATAGAGTTAGTGTTTACATTGTGAATCATAGGAGACCAGAAGTAATGGATTGGCATCTTAGTAGCCTGATTAGCTAAATAACAAACATGACCAAGGATGAAATTGGGTACAAAAATCAACCTATAAAAAGGCCTACTTTGTTGCAAGGACAGGAAGTTTGTAACCATAGTTTGTTCCTGCCAGTGAGGAGCCCTTTCCATATTAGTGACCCGAACTAATCTCGTGTTATTACATAATACCAAAATTAGCTGATAACCAAGGTTTCTGGCCTTTGTAATAGCTTCCTGAGTTGCACCAGAGGCAGTCTTAGCAGCACAACTGATAGCACCTGTGAAGATAATGTGTCCCTACAAATTCCTGGCTTCATACGCATAAGCACACCTATTTGCTTTTTTTCTCTTTATCCCTGCAATCTTGATGAGAATCTGCTAATTCCTCCCAACACATGGATGCATAGAATTGTGATTGAGCCTTTGTTTGTGGGGGGTGTTGTGCCTTTGAGAGATTTGTCTGTTACCCGTAAGATAAATTTTGTGCAGATAGAATTACTTCTATAGGGTTAGGCTATTTGCCTTCATGCATAACCATGTTTCTATTATTCCAAATAGTCCACAAAGTGGTGAAGATGTCTTGTAGGTATCTCATTGAAGCATTATCCATCCTCTTATGTTTGAGTAATAATTTTCCAATCCAGGTTTGGACAGAGATGTTCAGCAGCTCAGAGGTGTGAATTGCCAAAGTGGTGCCATGTCAAGTAGCTCAAGCAAAGGAGCAAAAAAGAAACCGATGTGAGGTGGACTCCTCATCAGAGTTGCAAAGAGGGCATGTACTGGGGGTGGGGATTCCTCTATTTTAGATTTTTTTATTTATTTTTTTATACAAGATAGAAATTCTATTTTACCATAATTTAAGTGTATATATGTGTGAAACCCCCTTCTAGAGATTTGAACCCCCGAGAGATGTAAGAAAATTATTATTTAATATTATTTATGTTTGCAAGTCAATTGTATTTTTATATTTTAGATCCTAGTAGTTTATTAGGCTATTAGTATTTTAATTTAGAAACAAAGCTATTTTTGTAATAAGGAAATTATGGTTTCTTAGCCAATTAGAATTAGGGTTTAGCAATCCTTTATAAATAACCTATTGTACTCCTTGAGGAGATAGTTGATATTTTGATGAATGAAAAAATGGTCATTTGGTCTTTTTTTGGTCTGGTGCTGACTCTAGGTCTACCCTACGTGTTGACTCCTAGTGGTTTCCCCGTTTGGTGCCGACTCCAAGCCAAACCTATGTGTTGACTCCTAGGTCATATCCCTTCATTTTTTTTATTGTTTAGTTTTGTTCTGGTTGTCCTGCATTAATTTTGGTATCAGAGCAAACACAGATCTGTTTGAAGCATCACCACAGTCAATCTGAACTAGAAAATGCTTTAAAAAAAAAAGTTTAAGCTATTTCATTTTCCACCCACAGAGATATTATATCTTTGCCTACTACTACAGAAAACCCCACAAAATCCTGTCTGGATCACCCTTTACCTTCACCATCTTGCCACTGTCAAAATCCCTTGTTCTATATCCCATCAATCCACTGTAACCCATACACCATAAACAACCACCGCAAGTGACAGCTCTACCACCACCAAAGTCCAAAAATCCTTCCCCCACTATCATACTCTTCTACACAGAAATCCCAAACCCACGCCACCGATAAACCGAGGCTCCTGGATTACAAGAACTGCCATCGCCGAACGCCCATTAACGCTGTTGCCACAAGAGCCGCCGCTACCATGGCCCTCACTTGACTGAGTCTTTCTATTTTCTAAATTCACCTTTTTAGTTTATCTTGTGAAGAGATTTTACACGACCCATCTTAGAAAAAAAGCTCAACCTGCCCCACTAGCCCCATTAAAAATAATATCCACACAACCCAGTCCATGTTGATTGGGTTTTTCTATTTCTGTTCAAATAGTGAAGCTTTATTTGGTTAGCGCCATGGCAATGCCTTCTTTAGTGGGCTGTACTTAACAAGTCAAGTTGGCAAAAAATATTTTTGCCCAGTGAACTATGGTAATATCAGAAGCACCTTATTTTGATGGTTGTTAAACTAATTCGTGGGATTTTGTCTACTGGATCAATGGGATGGAAAAATTCTTTGAGCAAGCAAATTTTACGTATAACAAAAGGGTTAGGTATGCAAACTTGAATTTAAAAGTTGGAGCACAAAGGTTTTGGGAAAATCTTGAGTATTTCCGCTATATGAAGTATGAACCTGCCATTAGTGTGTGGAAAGATATGAAAGAAAAGTTTTGTGATGAGTATTTGTCACCATACTTTCGAGCTAAGTATCTACCCCAATCTCAGTGTGGTACTTTTTAGGTTAAAGAAAATACAATAATCCTCGTCTCATTTCATGTCCTCAATGCACTTTTGAACAATCTATGAAGGAATTATTTGCCAAGGAATTAAAGGAATTATTTGTAAAGCTCATGAAAGATGTTCAAGATAGGATTGCTTAGATGAAGCAAATGAAGACTCAAACCGAATCAATTAGGAAACCAAGGATAATTGATCACAATGAACTTATTGTTGCCCACATAGAAGACAACATTGATAATGATATTTTGGTAGTGAAGAATCCTCAAGCAACACCAAAGCCTAATGTTGACACAGACGTACATGCCTCGACAAGTGTTGCTTTAACATGTGTGCAAGGAAATGTATTCATTGATGAGGAACAAGGTGAAGAGATAGTTTCTAAGGAGAGTATTATGTTAGAGGGTGCACATGATATGGTATTGGAAGCTAATGAATATACTTTTGATCAGTCTTCCATGGTGCATGAAGACAAACAGTTGGCTAAAGTGGAAAAAGTGGATAACATAGTGCATCCAATGGTTTAAGATAAGATTATGTTGGTTCCACACATTGATTTTGCTATTCCAGAAGAGTTTGACACACTGGAATTCAAGATTTTTCTTTTCTCTATGCTCCCTAAGTTGATTCCAGACTACGATGGTTACTCCACAAGTATAAGTACTTGTGGAGCGTGGGGGGCAAGGGTCAGGGTTCAAGTCTCCAAAAAGGAGCTTCACACATATATATACTTAGATTAGGTTAGAGTAGAATTCTATTTTGTAAAAAAAAAAAAAAAAAGACCACACAATTACACTTAAAAAAATACTGAAAGGTTAACTCAACCATTTATTACTCTTAACCTCAAATCTTTTATTTACTCATTTTTATTCGCATATGTGAGAGAGAGAGAGAGAGAGAGAGAGAGAGAGAGAGAGTTCTTGAAACATGTCAAAAATTTTTGTTTTTGTTTTTTCACTTTATCATTTTGATAAAAAAAAAATTAATTCCATTATGAGTTGAACTTTAAGAACCAAATTTTCAAATGGATTCATTATTGGTATTGTTTTTATTGTACTCTATCACTCTAACTCAAAAAAAAAAAAAAATGTAAAAAAAAAATAACTTATAAAAATTTTCCTTTCATTTGGTTGCTTACCTTTAAAAGGATATTTGTACTTACCAATAGGACTAAAATTTAATCTTTCATTTATCCAGTTGCATTTAATTTCACTCCTAGTTATACAAATCAATCTTTAATGATATTGTTGTTTATGTGATTCATTGTGAGATTGTTCCCAACTTTTTTTATTATTAGCTTGCAACTCTATACCTATGTATAGATACGCTTAAAAATATATAATAAGCTGCATAATATAATTGAAATACTATTGATATTCATATTTATATTTTGTTAACTTTTTAATAAATTTTGTAAGGATATTATTAGGTATAAAAATGTAAATTGTCTATATTTTTTTTTATAATTATTATGCACTTTTTTTTTCCGATTAATTCATATTAAATTCTTTGATTTTTGTACTTAATAACTCACTTGGATGAATATTTATGATGTGGTTCCACATTTGATTCTAAAATTAAGAAATAAAACTCTTTAAGAATAATTAATTTATGACACATAGTGCAAAATTGGAACTCTAATTTAGAATTCTAATTTGAATTTCTTTTAGCTTCATCTGTTATTATTATTATTATTATTATTAGATTCGGGGTATTATATGTTATAATAAAATTTATTTATTTACTAAAAAGTCTAAAATATTTCCAACAAAATTTAGCTTTGGATATGGTTCTGCAATTTGGCCTTACCATCATTTTTATGATAATCTTATTTTTAGTAAAGCATCACAAAACAAAGCCGTGAGATTTGGGTGGTCGTGTTTGACTTCAATGGCCAGTTCATATTGGCTAGATACAATTTTGCACGAAAGGTAAATGATAAAGAGACAGTGGAGACTATGAATCATGCGAAGTGCCAAAACTGGTCTCCAAGCAACCACCGCCCTTTGTTACCTAATTGGAATCAAAATCAGCAATATATATATATATATGTTTTTTTTTTTTTTTTGAGAATCCAAACATATATATATATATGTGTGTGTATATATGTATATATATTCAGCTTCTAACGAAGCTTCCTCCTCCAATCAACAAGCCAGAAGAACTGAGTCCAACCCATATCTTAGTTCACTAAGATTCCCAATAGACCCCTATGATCTTGCGGAAGATTGAAAATTTTTGAAAAAACCGCCCTCACGAAAGTTAAAGATGAACAATACCATGAACAAGTCAAGACAAAAACAATGTTACTATTCTAAATAGCACTCGACAAGCCAAGACAAAAATAGTGTTACTATTCGAAATAGTACTAGACAAGTTACTATTTATGAACAATTTGTCATTAACATCAAATCTACTCTTAGTATATACAGTAAAAAAATGTAGTCAGTTAAAGTATTTATCTACAGTTAAAAAAATCTTCTTTCGATTCAAAGCAGTTCAAAAGTCAGGAATCCCTAGCACCTTTGGTGTAGAAGCTTGAAAAGTTTATACAAGTGAGCACTCTAGGAGAAGAAGGCATCACTCATTTTCCACAACCTCATTTCATTACCAAATTTTCCATCTGAGTTGATAACCTTCTTAGCAAAGTACTATTTATTTTCCGATTAAGCATTCAGTTCAAGTCTCATAGTTACCTTACACTTGTAAGTGTTTCAAGTTATTTTAGTTATTTCAAGCTTGTATTTAAAGACATTTCAAGTTATATTTAATCAAGTAATATTCGGTTATATTTTTGCATTTAAATTTTAGTTTTATATCTTTATCCCGATTATATCTAGTTTATCTTCCTATTCTATATCCAGTTTAATTATCTTCAATTATACTCCATATATTTATCTTTCTCAAAAAAAAAAAAAAAAGTTATATATATTTATGGTTTGTAAATGGGTAGTAAAATTGACGTTATGACTTAAGATATTCTTAAAAAAAAAAATTATTTTTTAAATTAGACGTCTAAAAGTGATTTTTTTCCCTGAGAATTTAATTGTGCATTGTCCGTTTATTTTGATTTTGTAATGATTTTCTTATCTCATCATTCAATATTTGATACTCTACTATTAGTTAGAACTTTATACGCAACCTACAATATATATATATATATATATATATATTACACGCACACATTTTTTTTTGAGGATGTTGTCATTGTTTGAATTGAACCACATTGGCAAAAGAGATATAGCCATACAGGGATGAATGAAATTCTCCCCACACTCCCCCCCCCCCCCCCCCCCCCCCCCCCCCCCCAAAAATAAAAGCATCTGAGAGGCCACTTACTAAAAATATGTTTTTGAATATAACTCATGGACTCCAATTAGTACTTTGTGAAAATCTCATTTTGAATTCTATAATCAGGTTACGGAAACAGCTTCGGGGAAGAAAGATCCAGTTTGAGACTTGGTCTGGTTCAATTTTTGGTAAGTAAATGAAGTAATATTCAATTAATGCACTTAATGACTTTGCCAACTTTCTTGGTTTGTTGTTGTCCAATCTTTTGTAGATAGTTGGTCTTTTTGTTTACTTCCAACTTCTAAGGAGATAAAAAGTACTTCCAGAATTAGCAAAAAGTAAACCTCAATTTGGGAAAAGATGAAGCATATCATTGCTTTTAAGCTGATGAATATGCATGTACCTTGTTATAGTATTTGTGCTCTAGTTGCGTCTAATGGGTGGGGATATAAGATGGATCTCATGTGGTCTTTCTTAAAGCAGGCAATCAACCGAGGAAAATCAACGATCAAACTGACAATGTACCCATAAAATCAACTTGGAAAAAAAATATACAAAATCCTCATATTTAATGCGTATAAGATAAATAAGATACTATCTCACTTTGAGAGGGATGCTAAATGTAAATGTAAGACACCACCTCTACTATCTCTCTCTTTCTCTTAAAAAAAAGAATTTTTTTTTTTTTTTTTGATACCATCTCTGCTACTACTAAATGTACTGAGAAAGCCATTTGAAACCATCTAGATACTGCATTTTGTTGCCTGCTTTAGCCCAAAAAACCTCAAGGGGACAGGCATTTGCGTCTGCCAACTCTTTGGTGACACTGGGCAACTCGAGGAAGTAACGCAATTTCTCTCTTGGGTTAAGAAAAGCTTCAAGAAATGTTACGCCAAATATAAGGAATGGAGCTTCTGCAAAGGCCTCATCAGAGCGTAGATTACTCTGGTCTTCTCTTGGCCCCGCAAACTGCTCCCTGAGTTCAGCATTCAGCTCTTCTGTTCGCCCCCTGATTATAGCATCAGCATTCACAATGTACACAACTGCATCCATCTACAGAACAAAGATTGAAATGTATTTAGCAAAATTGCATTACTCAACAAGGAAAGATAACATGGTGGACTAGAGCAGCACACATTGACAAACATAAATCAAAACATTTTCCACTTTGCTAGCCAATCAAGCAGCAGCAATTTGCCAAATTCTCAATCCAGAATCTCAAGAGATATACAAGGAACAGTTCCTCAAGAGTAGATAAGAAATTCAAATTACCATCACAATAGTAATTAGCTAAATATTCTCACAAAAGATAATTGATAGATTGAGAAATTTACCTTGCCATAGTCTCTCCAAACTCTACGAGCTATCTGAGGTCCTCCTATACAAAAAAAATAATACTTGATATTCCCAATAATAGACACCCACGAATTCATCGAAGCCCACTGCAATATTTACTCACCAATACCCACAACAAAGAAAGTCAAATCAATGGTTATCGAATTAAACAAAATTGAAAATATCAACCCACCATTTATTTTTAGTGAAAAATTAGAAAATCGAAACTTTCCCAACTTTTTTCTCAGCTACCACAAATAAGAAGTAGAAAAAAAAAAAAAAAAAAAAAAATTGCAGAATAAGAAGGTACCTCATCCCCGAAAAGTAAAACCATCTGGGAGTGGCAGGACATATCCTGGCATAACAGCAAGATGTTGACGTCCTTTGGTCGAAAGGGATTAAAGCCGCCCAGCTTTTCACAGTCAAAAAAGAGAGCGCATTTAAATTAACACAAAGCTATAAAATTTGAGCAAATGATTAGAGCATTCACAGCAAAAAGATTTTTTTTTTTTTTTAAATATAAGCTTTTGCCTTGGAAAGTTTTTTTTTACTGCTTCATTTAAAATATACTTTCTCTATGTTATTTTATTTCTTTATATTCTTGATCTCTCATCACAACCACTGCAAGATACCATCACCACCACCGGAAAAAAAAAAAAAAAAAAAAAAAAAAAAAAAACCCACAAAACTCATCACAACCACACTCACAACCGGCCACCACCACTGCTGCCACCGAAAAAAAAAAACCCCACAAAACCCATTACAACCACACTCACAACCAGCCACAAAACCTATAAAAATAAAATAAAAAAAGAACACAACCCAAACAAAACCACGGTCACAACCACAGCCACCATAGCCGTCGCCACCACAACCAACACCACCACACCCACAACCGGTTACGAAACCCATCACTACCACACACACACACATCCGGCCAAGAAACCCATCATCACCACTCCCACAACTAGCTACAAAACTCATCACAACAACACCCACAACTGGCCACAAAACCCATCACCACACTCACAATTGCCACAAAACTCATCACCACACTCACAACCGACTACAAAACTCATGACAATAACACCCACAACCGGCTGCAAAACCCATCACCACACCCACATCCCCCACAAAGCCCATCACCACCTCACCCACAAACCTATCACCACACCCACAACTGCCACAAAACTCATTTCCACACCCCCAACCGGGTACAATACCCATCACAACAACACCCACAACCAGCCACAAATCCCATCACCGCACCCACAACTGGCTTTAATACCCATCACAACAACACCCACAACCGGCTATAAAGCCCATCACCACACCCACAACGGCTACAAAACCCATCACCACCACACCCATGACCAGAGAGAAAAAAAAAAACAAAAAAAGATAGAAGAGAGAGGTAGAGAGAGAGGAAGAAAGAGCTAAGAAAGAAATAGAAAGAAGAGAGCATTGGAATATATAAATACATAAAATGATTTTTTTTTTAATACTGTAACTTTTTAGCATTTTGAGAGTTTCACTGTGAATGCTCTTTTAAGAAATGAGAGAGAGATACCTGATTAATGAGGAAATTACTTAACCAATTCAGCACGGCTAGAACCCAGCTAAGCAAACTCATATCTTTCTTCCTATTCTTTTCTACTGTGTATGAGAGAGAGAGAGAGAGAGAGCTGGCTTCTTTGTGTGTCTTTCAGAGACTATAGTTTTCGTTTCTTTATAGGCAAAATGGGACGAAGTACACCTGGTATGGTGTATGCTCCAACCCTCTCACAATCTGGTGGGACCCATCAGCTGTGGGTCCCACCAGCTGTATTTTCTCGCAAAATGGAGGAGGCTTTGAAGTCTGTTTCTGCTTTTTACTATTTTTTTTTTCCTTTGCACGTTTTGACTTTTTAAGACAAAAGAAACTAGAACATAGATGTTGATTTTTTTTGGCAATGGAACATCCACTTTGGCATTTCACCTAAAAGAATGAAATAACCTTTCCTCGAAAAAATAAAAGAAAATGAAATACATCTGTCACAGAAAATCATGTCTCCGATGGAAAATCTACGTTAGCATTTTCACCTAAAAGAATGACAGACACTTTCCTCAAAACAAGAAAATGAAATATACTTTCCTCAACCAAAAAAAAAAAAGAAGAAAAAGAAATTCACCTGACACAGAAAATCATGTCCCAAAATCCACCTAAAAGAACTCGATCCAAATCCTCCGGAGTGTGAAAGCCGTCATTTGCATGGTGGCTTCGCACCAAATCCGTCACATATTGGGCATTGTGCCTAGCTATTCAGTTTCTGTGCAACATTATTTGCTTCCCTACTTCTAAGAATGGAGATATCACGGTGTTCAAAACTGTTTACAAAAGTTCCCTCAGTTTTGATTCCATTCTTTTAAAATCTTATTTAGCATGATATTCTGAAATTGGCTATGTTAATGCTTCACAGTACTTGTCTCACCAAAATGAAATATCTCAATCATTTTATCAAGGTATCTCATAGGCTGGGAGTAAAATCGTACCAAAAAGTTGGGATCACTTCTTTATATAAAATAACGTACATTCTTTTGATGTTTAAAACTGTTTAAAAAACTTGGTTTTGATTCCATGCTTCAAACATAAAATCTTATTACACACATGTTACACAATTAGCACACACTTCCTTCTCAAAATAATGTTCTTAGAATTCGATTTCAACCAATGTGACAATGTGTGCACAATGAATATGTAATAAGGACGAATAATATTAGTATCACAACAAAATCCATAATTTTTGCCACAACTTATTAACATGACAAGTTATGAATAATATAGTATGTAAGTTATTGTGATACACTGATACAAACATTATTCAACAAGGAGTGTCTGAGTATTATTACTTCTCTTCAAAATGGTGAGTTTAGTTTACCAGGTCCATGTGTACCATCTGGCAATCCCATAGAATGTACTTTGTAGTTTCACTAGCTATACGGTAGGCACTATTTACCTTGAATTTGACGATATAGTAATATTATAGTCAAATTTTTTTTATAATATTTTACAAACTATTAAAATGATAATTTTATACAGATTTTTAAGACTCACCCCTTCACTTTTTAACTTATTAATGACTATTAACTACTAACTACATTAGCAATTCGTAAATACTCCTATCTGAAATTATTTTATCATTTGGTAATTCATGACCTGCTTTTTCTTCTAAAAAATAATTATAATAATAATTGCACTGCTTTTCTCTTAATCCTTGACAGGTATATCATATATGCCAGTTCAGCAGTTCACCACAAAACCAAATTTTAAAAGTTGGTAAGAAAGGAGAAATTCTTCGGACCTCCAGGAGGACCACTGATGTGGTCCTCCTAGGTCCTGACAGCCACTGATGTAATGACACCTGGCCAATTTTTTAAAACACAGCTCCAAGTCAGCAGACCCATTAACTTAACTATAGTTAAAAAATCAAACCAAATCAAAATTAAAACTTAAAACTCAGCTCCACTTAACCCAAAATCTATTACCCCAGCCGGACTTAACTCAACTCTATTAGCCAAAATCAAATAGTGTTAGCCACTTCTCAGTTCTCACCCAATTTCTAAAACCCAAAATTTTATTTTACCCGCTCAATCATCTTCCCTCTTCCTTCCCGCATCATTGGACGAGTCCTGGAAACAATCTTATGCTGGGCTTTCTTTCTTCTCCCTTGGATGAATGGTGAGTACGATTGATTGTAAGCTATGGCTGAAGTAGTTGCTGGAATCCACACACCACCATTGCAACTAACCGAGATTGATCAAGGTATGTATGTTACAAAGACTCATTTCACTCTTCAATGTATCATTTTCTTAGCTTTATTTTGTTTTTATATAGTTTTTAAATTTAGTGTCTTCTACGTGTTTGATAAAAGCCCAAGATGAGAAAAAATTAAAATGATGGAATTTTTATGTGTTCATTTCTTTCTATCTAGTTTATAGATATTAAAATTTTAATTTTTATGAGTTTGTGGTGTGAATTGTTAGAACCCATTCCAAACCCCTGCCTATTTTTTTTTTTGGGTTTATTAGATGCCACTCTGTTCTTTAGTCTTGAAACAGAGCAAGTTCCATGTGGTCTTCAAATTTTTTTTTTTCTCACAGTTTAGAGTTTATACAATTTTTTATTATCCTTTTGATTTGAGTTTCCTTAGAAATGTGTTTTGTGATGTTTTTAATTATAGATATTAGAGCCGATGAAGAACTACAAGATATTGAAAATTTGCTTGGAATGGTGGTGCACAGTGAGGAGGAAGCATATAAATTGTATAATGATTATGCTGTACGAATTGGGTTTAGTGTTCGAAAAGAAAAACTTAGATATACAAAAAATGGTATAAGACAGCGAGAGTATGTGTGTTCGAAAGAAGGATTTCCACGAGATGATGGCCATTTGGATGATAAGAAATTCAAAAGATTACAAACTAGGACTAGTTGTGAAGCTAGTATCCGATTTACAGTGACAAATGGTGAGTGGAAGGTTACTTATTTCAATCCTAATCATAATCATGAGCTTGCAAAGCCTGAAGAAAGACCGTTTTTAAGGTCGAATCGGAAAATTACTGATGCTCAGTTAGGTGTAATAAGAACTTTCAAAGAAGCGGGCATAAGAACAGTAAGTACATATTCCTATTTAGTTGAGGAAGCTGGGGGATTTGAAAATGTTGGGTTTATAAAACGAGATTGCTATAATGTGGTGAACAAGCAGAAGTTAATCAATGTTGAGGCTGGAGATGCTCAAAGTTTAGTAAACCATTTTAAACAGAGGCAAGCAGAGGATCCCATGTTTTTTTATGCAATTCAAGTTGATCAAGAAAATCGAATGACAAATTTTTTTTGGAGAGATGGTAGATCAAGAATTGATTATAACTCTTTTAGAGATGTAATATGCTTTGACACTACATATCGAACTAACAAGTATAATATGATATGTGCCCCATTTGTAAGTGTCAACCATCATTGGAAGAATGTACTTTTTGGTTGTGCATTTCTATTGGATGAAACAACTGCTTCGTTTACTTGGTTGTTTGAAACATTCTTGGAATCAATGGGAAATCAAAAACCAAAGACAATTTTTACTGACCAATGTCAAGCAATGAAGAATGCCATAAAAGTTGTGCTTCCTGATACTTGTCATCGCCTATGCTTATGGCATATCTCAAAAAATGCTGCAGAAAATTTACCTAAGCATTATGGGAATCCTGAATTTAAGAGTAGATTTAATAAGATTCTTTATAATTGTGAGACAGAAATAGAGTTTCAGTCTTGTTGGGATGCCTTGCTTAGAGTTTACAATTTAGTGGGCAATAAGTGGCTTAACACCTTATATGAAAATCGTGAAAGATGGTGTTTAGTTTTTAGTCTTGACATTTTCTCTTGCCGAATGAAAGCTTCATCTAGGAGTGAAAGTACAAATAATGTTTTTCAACACATGGCATGCAAAAAAATGAGGCTAACAGAATTTGTACATGAGTATGAAAAAGCTTCAAAAAATATGCGCACGGAAGAGTTAGAAGAAGATTTTCGTTGCAAACAAGGTACATCTTTTCAAATAGTCCAAAATTGTGGACTTTTGCAACATGCATCATCTGTTTATACTCGAACAATGTTTAAAAGATTTGAGTTAGAAATTACTTCTACCTTGGGGGTCACACACCAAGATGTTAATTCTGATGGAGTGTCTTCCACTTATGAAGTCACTGAAGGAGGTGGTCGGAGGGTTCGTGTTGTCCATTTTAATTCCTCAAATAATGTTGTAACATGCAGCTGTAAAATGTTTGAAACATTGGGGTTACTATGTCGACATGCTTTAAGAATACTTATTGTGAAAAATGTAACAGAGCTACCTATTCAATATATTTTGAAACAATGGACAAAAGATGCAAAGAAAGATAGTGTTGTATGTGATCATGCAAAATCAACTGATGCAAATGATGAGTTGTCAATGACATCGCGTCGTAATGAATTAATGCGTTCAGTTTATGACATTTTCACAAGAAGTGCAGCAACAACTCGACATACTGAAATGTGCAAAAGAAAAATTAGAGAGATGATAGAATTAGTTGAGAAAGATATGGAGGTGTTAAGCGTGGCAAGAGATGATGATGAAGAGAAAGAAAACATGATTGTTGCTAATAATGCCCATGATGACGTTAAGAAGGCAAATTGCTCTCTCAATAGTTTGCCAATATTAGATCCCCCCTGTGTGCGACCGAAAGGAGTCACAAATGCAAGACTCAAAAGCAACTTGGAGAAGCGTAAAAGGAAGCCATTAAAAGATGTTACAAGACCAAGTAAATTTTTGTTCTTTTATTTAAATTTTATATTGAAAATCAAAAATATGTTAGTAGTGTGGTTCAAATATTAGTTTGTTGTGAATAATGCCCATGATTTCCTCTTCTTTTTTTAGAACAATTGTCAACAAGAGGACTTCCAACAAGCTCTAGCCATAGCCCTAAAGGTATTGATTTCCTCTCCTTTTTTTTTTTGGTTAGTCTAGTGGATTTTTGTATTTTTGTGTTTGTTACTAATCGGCTTGAATAAAACCAGTTTGAAGGTCAATAAGTGGCTTCAATTAACACATTTGGAGGATGTTAGAAACCGAGTAAGGGAAGGAATGTACTTAAGTAGGGTGTTTTTTTTTTTTAATCCACTTTGATGAAATTGTTGAAGACAATAACCTGTAAATTCAGAAACAGTAAACAGAATGGGTTGATATAAAATGCAATTACAATATGTAGGATCTTTGAGGAAATCCGTGAGTGGACTGTGTGTTAGCAAGGAGAAGTTCTTGAATTCCAACTCTTTAAATGTATATGATTATGTTAAAAGATAAATAAAAACACCAAAAGGTTACAAAATATGTATAAATGTTGAGCCGCACAGATGCATGCTTTTCTTAGATTCACATATGTGTGAAAGGCTGACATGCATACCTCTTGCTGCCTGGCTAGCTTAGGCATTGTAACAATTTTTTAGCTGAATGGTGAATGTGCCTATGCATGAGAAAATTAGAGTTGGACTACTTAGGCTTGTGCTTTGAAGATGAATAACTGAAGCAGAGATGTGCTTTGGAGATTTTTTTGACTTTCAAATTTTAATTTTAATTTACAAAACTCAATCCATGCTCCACAATATACAGGTCTTTGCCAGCCAAAGCACCCATCTAGTGTACCCATGGATGAGAGTTATACTAATCAAGTATGATCTAAGCCCCTTGCATCCTCTTCTTTATTAATATTTTTTTAATGATGCCATATTTATCTCTTATAATATTTGATAGGTATTTCTTCCTCCAGCCATGCCAACAACCATTAGTCCAAGCCATTTTCAACATCCAAATCAGGTAAAAGTAAATAAAAATAAATAAATAATTGATTTGTGTAATTGAATGTTCATTTAGAAAAATATCTAACATTTAAGCTCGAGTTAATTTGAATGTAGAACCCCTTTTCCTATTGGAGCAATGCTTCTCCAAATTTTAGCTTTACGAGTATGCTTCAAAGTAATGATTTCTTGAATCATTTAAGTCAGGTAAAATACTTGCTGTTTCTATTTTTTATTTTTCATTAGTTATGTTTATTTATAGTTATCACCTTGTTACTAATAACTGAAAAATGTCCATCTCTATTTGTGCAGAATTCTTTCTCAAATGGTTTTACGCAACTAAATCCTAGGCAAAAATGATTTGACTCAGAAGTTACCATATAAGTATTCAACTTGGAAGATTTTTGACAAGTTCTCAAGTTGGAAGATTAATCAAGTAACTAATGATTAGAGGAGTAAAAGCTGCAGTAGTTATTTTTGTATTTCGAAGGCAATGAAAATAGGCCTATTTATAGGAAATGTTAGATTACATTCCTTTTTGTATATTTTCTTTTGTTATGCCTTCTCATCCTCTACTAAAAAAATTGTATAGTTCAACTTGTTATATATCCAATTGAATATAACCAGTAGCAATGAAAAGTATTTCCAATTCAAATGTTGATTATAAGAAATTTTTGTGAACTTGTGGTTTGGACAATTAGAATATAACCATTGTAAACTGCTCAAATCCTTGGTACAACACAGCAGCAGCCCACGCAAGTCTGGAATTTTGTATCTATTTTAGTTTGCTAGTTGGTTCCTTCTCAAGGAAAAGAAAAAAAAAAAAAAAATGGTTTGCTAGTTTGTTCATGGTCAGGAATTTGATGGGAGTGCAATGGTGTTTTAGTAGGTGCCTTATGTGCATGGCAGATGGTATTTGTAAGATAGAGTCATTGCAACATGAAATAAAAGTTCTGGAAAGAAATTGGATGATTGGATGATTTCTTATTGGAGTGGACTTTACAAGTCTTTGATGCTAGTAATGAAGCTGGTATGAAACTGTCATGTACTTATGTAATCCATATGCCCGTTTTTATTTCTAAGTTTATGCAGCTATGCAATTTCTGTGAATGCACTTACGAAAAGAAATATTACATTACTTATATTAGGGACGGCTGGATCTTGCTCACTACTAGAAGAGATAAGGCACGGTTCAATTTGCTTTTAAGAAAATCTTTGCTCATAGATGTGGTTATTTTAATATTTGCAAGCTGTTTTTACAATAGGGTGGTCAATCTGGACTTATAGAAACAGGCTGGTTAATGAAGGAACAAATCCTAATCCTATGGATGTGATACCAACAGCTTAAGCTTTATCTTGCAGGTACAAAGAGGCTTTCAATGACCAATCTCTCTACAACAGGAACTCAGGAGGACCAAAACCAGTGCAGCAACCTGCAGCAGGTCCATGGCAAATCACTTTGAAAATCACAGGAGCAAGATGTAATAGGACTAAAAGATGGGGCTGCTTGTGTGATTTTTGGAGTTGCTAGTAGTGCAGCTAGATCAAAAGGTGGGGCAATGCTTGAAGCAATGGTGTATGCTGCCATCAAAGCAAAGCATCATGGATTTCAGTATATTTTGTTTTTGGGTGATGATAGGAGGGTTGTCCAAGCCTTGAGGAAGAAAAGATCAACTAATTGGCTAGACAATACTAGATTAGCTGATCTTAACATTTTTTGCTCAATCTGGGCTCTTTTGTAACATGTTTTTTGTGCCCCATATTATAGTCAAACATGTCTGGTCTGTATAGCAAAGATAGCAGCTCAGGTGCCTTTGAACTATTGCTGGTACATCCCAGCTTTTGTTAACTTTTATGTATATCTCCCTTTGAATGGTATCAATCAAGATGAATTATCACCTTATTTTTTTTAAGAGTTCATCCATCAAAACAAAATACTTACACTTCTCAATGAGAAATTTCCCTTTTAACAACATAACAAATAGTTTGCCCTGATACTCAATGAGAGAGGCACTATTCAAATACAGTTCATATAAATGGGAACAAGCTCAAACTCAACAAGAAGCTGCTTAACAATTGAGAAATTTTATTACCAAAATTAACAAAATTTACAATAAGATCCAAACACCAAAAACAAAGATCAAGTTCATCTGTAAACACAAAAACTATTTACAAATACAATACAGCAGTAGCAGCCTAACTAACTAAAGAGCAACCCTGCCCTGACCAAAACATGCCCAAACAGCAATTACAACTCCAAATTTAAACAACCATACCAAAACACAGCAGCCTAACTGACTAACTACCCCTGACCATCCCAATTAACTACTCAACTCCTTGGTACAACACAACAGCACCCCACGCACAACACAGCAGCACCCCACGCACCCCAATGCACACCTCAATGCACACAGCTGTGCATCACCCAACACACCTTAATCCCATAGTAATTTTGCTTTAGAGATTTGCTTCCCATACGTTTTTGTTTTTTGTTTGGATTTGTTGAATTTTAGTCCCATCTGATTTGGTGCTATTGCCAGTGATTCCCGTTGTGGATGAGGTAGATGTTGCTAGAGTTTCCATGAGCACGGTAAGCACAGTGAGGCTTGATCTTCGCCGCGGATCTCTGAAACGGAGCGACCGGCGGCGAGACTGGTAAGTTTCGGCGGCGAGAGAAACGCTCTGATCTTCAGAGACAAAGGCGGCGACGCGGCCTTGTCGTACTCTTCGATGAGATTCGCGAGGTCCTCATCGGAGGTGATCGACACCAGAGCGTCTAGATCCTCCGACGGCAACTGGCAACGAAGGCTCACCGATGTACCACACAACTCTCCGAGCTTCAACAATAGCTCTGTACCATAAATCGAATTCAATTTCAACCAAGAAAAAAAAAATTTTTAAAAATTTAAAACGGAGTCGGACTAACCGGAAAAGGAAATGGAGCGATCAACGGCGAGGGCACGGGTTTCGCCGCCTAGGTAACGGAGTTTTTTGTCGGGATAACGGGGGAGGATTTTGCCGCCGTAGCTGCAGAGGAATTTGATGGTGGCGGCGGTGGGTTTGATGGCGGTGTTGAGTGAAAGAGAAGAATGGCGCCGGCTTCGTCGAGAACCTGAGCGAAAGCGGCGGCCTCTTCAGCTGTAGGTAAGTGGAAATGAGGGAGAGAAATTTTGCCGTTGCCGTCGCTGTGGGAGAGAAATTTTGATTTTGGGTTTTCGGCTGTGGGTAAGTGAAGTTGAGTGCTTGCCTTGGTTTGGTTTTGTTATGTTAACAAGAGTTAAGGCTGATTGGGTAATGGATGAGTGCTGATGTGGAGCTGATTCAGAAAAAAATGACCAGGTGGCACGTTTTTATTGGCTGGCAGAAACAGGGAGGACCACATCAGTGGTCCACCCGGAGGATTCAATAATTTCTCGTAAGAAAGGCTCAATTCTTTTTGTTTCGAGAAGGGTGTGAACTAAAAAGGCTCAACTCAACACTCAATTATACACGGCTTTTCCACGCTTTGTTGTCTTACTAGATAAAGTGGATATTACATTCTTACCCAGGCTGTGCGCTCCGCTATCTTCAAAACAATTTATAGGGATTTTTTAATAATAATAATAATAATATTAATAGCGTTGCATCTCCAATACAAATGTGATCACAATCAAGCAAGGCAAAGAGTTTAGTGAGAGAGTATTTAACAGTAGAAAAATACCAACTGACCAAAAACACAATGCTCTGGAACTTAAATTAAATATAAAGAGAAGATAACAATTATAACTTAGTGCACATATAATAATAGGGATTTCCCTTTCAAAAAAAAAATAATAATAATAGGGATTTCCTAACGCATGCTCTTAGAGTATACATTATAGTAAAACATTTTAAGAAATTTTTTATAAAAAATATGAAAAAGTTGATAAATTTTTTGTAAGTTTTTTCAATTTTTCATAAAAGTTTTATTAAAATGGATGGTTAATAACTGCAATAAGAGTATACATTAACTGTACGCATAATAATATATGTACCTAGAGTGAAGTGGCACAAATTTCCAAATATTTTATTATTAAAAAAAATCATTTGAATGATGCGAGCGGAACTAAATTAGTAGCTTCCACAAAATTTTTCAAAAATTGCTAAAAATAGGTAAAAATGGAGATCCTATAAGCTTATGTAAAGAGCTAGCCATTCCAAGAAAAAAAAATTTGGACGCCCCACTTGTCCACGTGTTCCTCTCAAGCTTACTTTTTATCTTTTTTTCACTCTTTTACTAAATTTTGCCATTGAAACCCCCACTCATCAGACCATTGGCTTGCTTTAAACAAATTTACTTTTTTAATTTTTAACCTTTCATTTGTAGCTCAAAATTCTCGACCTTTCCAAGCGCCCACCAATACTCTTTGCTCACATTCTCACTTAGCATTCAACTCCTCTAATTTTCTTAAACAGAGTCTTGAGTTATTTGAAGCTTAGCAATAAAGAATTTAAAATCTTGAAATGTTCTATATTCTTCTCCTATTTTTTTTCCCATTTCTATGTATTTATTATCTTAAGAGTTATAATTTTATTTTCCTTTAATTTCAATTCAATTGATATTTGATAGGCTTTGTTCAAAATTTCATTTTGGCTTCTATTTAAACGACCCAATTCGAAAGTGATTATTATTATTATTATTATTATTATTATTATTATTATTATTATTATTATTATTATCACCATCTATAGTTTCATACATTGTTTTAAAATCCAAACCAGATTGGCCAATTCAATCGAGAACCGGGTACCAATTTGATCCGGTAAAACCACCTAGAATAGGCCAAAAACCGGTAAAAACTGAAAATTGAGAGCAAAATCGGTTCATTGACCAGTTTGGTTTTTAAAACCATGGTTTCATATTGGCTTATATGATTTTGTTATTTTTAATTTCTATTACTATTATGTCTTTGTGTAGATATTATCTAGTTTTGCTATATTCATATATTTAATTTCTTGAGTATTATGGACTTATAGTTGTTCAAGGAATAAGAGAAACTTAAGGCAAGAAAATGACCTTAAAATACTCAATGGGTCATTTAGTTTTATTAAGTATTAATAAGAATTACATTAATAAATGCAACATTGAGTTCTTTACAAATTGAAAATACGATAGTTTAACCCTTGACCTTCCAATGTTTCTCCAAAAAAAAAAAAAAACCTTGACCTTCCAAACAACAATTCCTGGTCCAGCCCCTCTGAATGGTAGAGTATTTTTAAAGACCGTCATAATACCTTTAAAATAAAGTTGTATATGTTTATGGCGGGGCAGCGGGGGCTCAATACTGCTTCTATGAATGAGATCTACATCGACACGAGGCCAAGGTTAGGGGTAAGAGCCAAAAGCCAACTTATTTTGGCAAATTTGAAATTGTTTGCTGAAACAAATAAAACCTATATATACCATAAATAAATCACAATTAAAATATAAAATTGTGTAAAAATATATATTAATGCATGTGCTCAATGCCATTAAGACAAATTTGCTTTTCTAATAATTTACTTCAAGAGAAATGATATGTCCACAATATTTTCACAATATTTTTACAACAAATCTTAAGTGGCAGCTGGTTGTTACTGTTAGGGCAAAAAAGTAATCTTAGTGTTAGGTTTAAATTTGAACCAATAACAACTAACCACCTGTGATTTGTTATGAAAATGTTGTAAAAATATTGTAGACGTGGCATCTCTCTTCACTTCAAACCCATTACGATACAAAAGAACAATATTTGCTCTTCCAATTCTACTGTACAAAATTAGTTTCAAATCCAAAATGATAACAAAATTTTACATAAATAACTAAATTCCAATAAAATTCAAAATTTATAGACAATCAAAAACATGTGCACTCTCAATAAAACCTTTCTTTTTGTCATACATGTCATTCTAGGGCTTAACTTCCATTTGGATATTTATACACACACACGCAAATATTAAAATTGGTACTTTTTTGTAGGAATTGTACTTGTCTTACTACAAAAAAAATCTTCCTACATCAGCATTTTTTTTTTTTTTTTGGGGACGATTTTGAAAACTGCCGTTATAGGAGACATACAACAGCGCTTTTAAAAACTGCCCCTATAGGTTAACTTCCCCCACCACATAAATGAGCAAAAGAGATACATCTCTTTCCCAAGCCTCTACGATAGCAGGAGGAAGGGATACACAGTTCCAATATTAATAATTATGAGATATTTGAGTACAAAATATACATGCTTAATTCATGAGCTACAGAGAGTTACCATCCTTTTTAATCCAACAAAAACAACAGCCCATAAAAGAATTAGCCAATACTGATGCATCATACAATAGAGGCTGAATTTCCCAACATGTCTCAAATTTTTTTTTAAGGCATCAACATAGATCTTAGAATCAACCTAATTAACAATTATACTTTGAATCTTTTCATCTCTCCAGCTGCAAAGCCCAAACTATGGCAGTAACTTTAGCAAAACTATGACTACAGTTGAGTTTGGATTGCACTGAAATAACCCACGTCTGCATTTGGCGTTTTTTCCTAGGTCATGTGCACTATTCACGAGACCCGCAAGTACAGAAAAATATAATTTTTTTAAAAAACTGGGTCTCACGGCACTATTCGCACATTTTAAAATTATTTTGCTACAATATTTTTAGCAATAAGTTTTCAGTTTTCAATAATAAACAGTATCTAAATAAACCATACATGCCACAATTAAAAGCCCTATATTATCAGAAAAAGTTGATAACTTTACCTACTTTTTTATAATAAAAAAAACACATACATATACAAAACACAAAATTCTATTTTTTTCACATTTAAAAATATTTTATTAGAAACATGGTACCAAACACATTTTTTACATTATAAGTACTTTAAACACGTATTTTCACAATATTTTTTAAACCACAATTTTTCCATCATTTTAAACAATAATACTTGAACAACACTACTAAATAGGCCTTGAAAATATCTATATTTCCATCCTGATGAGCTACCACAACTATAGAAAGCCTTCACATTTGAACACCTTGCATCAGGGGTAGAGCCACCTTGCTCCTTGGGAGGGCATGCCCCCCCCCCCCCCCTTAATTTTAATTTTCTCCATAACATACATAGCCAAAAAATACAGCCCCCCCGCCCCCAAATTTTATTCAGAAGACATAAACTTAGTCTAGCAAGTAAGGCTTTTTATCAAATAAAATAATAGTTGGGCCCTCCAGTTGTCCAAAACTTGTAATTAATCTAATAAAAAATGACCCACTTTCTCTAAATAGCATAAATGTCAGCCTATTTCAAAACAAAGCTTTACGTTTTCCTCTTCATTTTCATTGTCAAGAGACATGACATCTGCCTTTTCTCCTCAAAATTGCTCTCAGCCCCATTGTTTAGCTGTTATTAACAAAACAAAGCTCATCTCAACACAACCATATAAAGCTATAAACCCCATTTTTCATCTCTTTGCCACTAAAATAGTAGAGTGAACTTGCAAGTGTGCGTATGTGGGGTTGTGTTAGGTGGATAATTCATTAAAATATAAATAATAATAATATGAATGATGAGGTGGACGTTGCTTACAATATATGGGTCACATTTTTTTAAGCAATAATTTTTTTGTACAGATGAAAATGTTACTTATTATTAATTAAAATTAATAAAATAACATCTTATAAAAATTAACACATCATATATATAAATTTTTATTATTTTTCTTTGTTATTATATATAATATTGTTGGGTGGAAACAATATAATGGAAAAGAGAGAGGGAGAGAGTGATGACAAAGGATTAAAACAAGAAGAAAAAGAAGAAGAAGAGTGAGATGTATTGGCTAGTAATATGCAAACACCGCAAAGACGTAAAAACAGAGAGAATAAAAGAGATAAAGAATTGTGTGGTTCTTGATTGAAGATGATAAAGAAATGGCTGGATGGGTAATGAGAGTTATTAATAATGTGGGTTTTCTTAAAATCATTTGGCTGAACCCAACATCAAGTTTTTAACTTTTTTTTTCTCTTTATTTTGGAGATCAATTTATGGTGGGTCCAAAGAGAAAATGTGAGACTCCACCAAAATATCATTCCTCTCTATCAGCCAAAAAAAAAAAAAAATCCTTCCTCTCTTTCCTCCTTACCAAATGACTCCAAAAATTATTTTGTCTTTTCTATTTTCTATCCCTCTTATTTCTCTCTTCAACCAAAATCATCGAAAATCTCATTTGCTTTTTTTTTTTTTTTTTTTTTTTTTTTGAGGAGAGTAAATCTCATTTGCTGAGCGTCAAATTTATATTTCTTCCCCGTGATACAAAATTTTCAAAGAATTACATTTGAGAGAGAGAGAAAGAGAGAGAGACGCTAAAAAATTCACGTTGAATTGACAGCACACTCCAAATTGACAAAATGTCCTTTTATCCTCTCTTTCATCAAGTGTCTCACTCATACCTCATTTCCTTATCTTTTCCCAATACACATGCTCCACCTCCTTTTCTCTTCTCTTTCTTCAAATTTTGGAAGAAACAAGAAAAGAAAAGAATAAAGAACAAAGATTCAATATTTGGATCCTCTCTATATATCTCATTATCTCCTTATCATTACCACTCACCAACTTACACTTCTTTCTCTTTTTCTGGAAAACTCCATGACGTTTTATTCTTTTCAATGTTAATTTTTTTAGGAACAATATTAATTTTTTTAATCACAGCACACTAATGTTGAGACACTAATATTTATATATTTATATGTTTAGTTTTTCCCTTTTTCCTTATATTAAGGTATTTTGTAAAATTTAATTGCGGAAGGATACAAAAGATCTGTTGATTGGAAGATAAGATACTTCACAAGATAATTACTTTTGCTATCATCGTAACCTTGAGTTGTTTGGGGTGGTCCAGGTTGACTTCAATGTCCAACTTCAAATGGGCTAGATTTGCACAAAAGGGAAATGGAGACCCACTCAAGACTCAAGAGTGGAGATTGTGAATCATAGCACTACATGTTGTTTGTGTACTGCATTTTTTTTTATAGGACATAGTGATGGTAGTATTATTGTACTACTATTGAAGAGGATTAATTTAGTAGTTATGAGCTCACTCTTAAAAATTTGAGAAGTGAAGGTCTTAGAATTTAAATCCCACAATAAAAAACTAATTTAAGTGAGTAAAATATCATTATAATCACGCTCAAATAAAATACGTGAATTCAAATAGCTTTCCTCTATTTATTTTTTGTTCATCAAAAAATAAAAAGGTAGTAGAATAGAACTGCTAGATCTGCATAAACATTAAAAACACACATTTTGGGGAAGGCATGAGCATGAAGTAATAAAACGTGGTTGTCTTTGCCAGTTTAAAGACTTAAAGGACAAAACAATATCTGGCTAGACTGGATATGGTCGGTCCTATAGGTACAGCTTTGGAGAATTAATAGTTGAGAGAGAATCTAGTATCTACATTGTTTTCCTCAACAGGGACAGTTTAAGTCTTTTCCCGTGTCATCCCCTGGTGGGAGCAAATGTCAAATGGTGGAACAATTCTTAAGAGTATTTGGTACATGTGTTTAAAAATATGCATTTGATTATTTGAAAATATGTGTGAAAATACATGTGGGGGTGAAAAAGTGCTTAAAAATATATATAATTTTGTTTAAAAACTGAAAACAAATATTTAAACAAGCCTACCAAACAGCCCCTACATTTCTAGCAACTTCTTATTTCAACATCAAATTCATCAATTAAGGTGCTTACAGGTAAAAAAAAAAAAATAGAGTTTTTATTATTTTGAGAGAGAAAAAAAAAAAGTTTAAGATATGAGATGTATTGTAAAATGATATAGTAAAATATAATATTTTATTATAAATCAGATGTTAATGCTCTAAGAAGTCTAGAAAATTAAAATCCAATGAACTCATGACATCTCAAATATAAAATCAACCAATTTTAGATTATGCAATTGACAAAAAGCCATCCATATATGTGCAATTCAGCAATGTACAAAAAGATGATCTTAAAGTTGTACCCTTTTTGTTTTTTGTTTTTTGTTTTTTTCCTTTTTTGATAATCTGCAAATCTTAAAGTCGTACTTGTCTTTACAACTTTCACAAGCTTGTATAATAACAATATCATAACATATAGACTCATCTTGAAAAAAAAAAATGGACAAAATTTAGTTACAAAATTGGTTGTAGCTTAAGGTTATAAATTTATTCAATAAAATAAATATTATTACATGTTTTGAAAATTTAATTGTTGAATTGTATATTTTTTACGTTTTTAATATATATGTTAAATTTTGTATCAATCGATATTATTTACAATATGATTTATAAGCTTAAATTTTATGTATAATTTTAAACCACCAATATTTGCAACTTAAATAATTTATAAATGATATAGTTATTGATCTTTAATTTTTTAGAAATATTACAAATATGAAAAATATAAGAAAAAAATGTAATCCAAAAACTAATTTGTCAAGATTTATTTTTAATAAAAAGATAATGAATAAGGTTGGATTTTGTAGCTAAACTTCGTAGAAAAAAAAAATTACATATTTTCATCGGATTTCATCACGCTTGACCATGAGGTATTGATAATTTGATACTCTATCTAACTTTTGTTTTGTTTTTTTTTTTTTTTTCCCGAATATATATAATATCTAATATCTATTTAGTTATTTGTTGGACGGGACCATAGCCTATTTATAATCATTTGTGAACTTTTTGAGTACAAGTCAATTTTAATGAACCAACCACGCGCACTCCCCACTCTCACGTTAGCACACGCGCTCTCTCTCTCTCTGTGTCTAAAAAAAAAGGGCACTTTTGAGCGACTCCAAGATGTCATCGTACTTTGTCAAAAAAAGTTGTCATCGTATGAAAAGGCATCGGATCAAGCTCATAATTACTCATTAGAGATAATCCCAACCTCCAAAGAATAATTCAATAGGTAATTATAAATTACACTAGCAGCAAGGGCACAAAGCACAAACAAATCCTCTACCTAATTAGACAAGAAAAAATATGCCTCATTAGCTATTATACTACAACAGAAACAATAAACAAACAATAAAAACAATAATGGGATCACCCAAACTACATAACACCTTGTTTTAAATGGTATTCTTAATCTTAGTTTTAGTTGCTAATCTATCTCTTTATTTACTTCACTTCTCACTTTATCATTTCGAACCACTTTCATTTTCTATCCCTCCAAACAAGATAAATGGTTAGCCTCTCAAGTCAACATACTTGTTGATACTTAGGAATAACAACTTCCACCATTGTTTGCTTGTTGAAAGCCTTTACAATGTTGGTCTTGATCATAGAATGCATGCATTAACTTATAAGCCTTTACAATGCAGGAGGTTTTGTTTTGTTGGTGATAGGTCTATTGGACATGTCACCCGAATTTGCAATCCACACAATCCACAGTTGTTGGCTTAAAAGTTTAGATCATTCCTATATCCATTTGGAAACTAGTTGGAATCTTGCCTATGAGTTCATTGTTACTCAAATCCAATATAGTTAGTTCTTGCAACCTTGTTAGTGATTGTGGAATTGAGCCTAATAAATTGTTGTGTGACAAGTCTAAACTCTCTATATTTTTTAGATCAACAAGAACTGATAGTACCGTCCCATAAAGTTTGTTATGTGAGACGATGAGAATTTTCAAAAGCCTGCAAACTTCTTAATGAAGCTGACATTTCACTAAAAAGTTGACTTATTGACAAATCTAACAAAAATTCTAGTACTTACTAAAAATATGTTTTTGATCAATATTGTAGCTCATGGACTCCAAAATTAGTACGTTGTGAAAATCCCTATTTGAATTCTATAAATAGGTTTCGGAAACAGCTTTTGGTCAAGAGAGATCCGGGTTGGGACTTGGTAATTGGTATGGTGAAATCTTTGCTAAGTAATTCAAGTAATATGCAATTAATGGCTTTGCCAACTTTTGGAAACGAATGCTGCTTTGGTTTGTTGTTGACTTGTCGTCCAATCTTTATAGAAAGCTAGGTCTTTTTGTTTTGTACTTTATTTACTATGGAAAGCAAAGGTGAAGCTAAGTTTTCTTCAAACTTCCAATGATATAAAAAGTAGTTCCGGATTAGCAAAAGGTAACCTAAATTTAGGAAATGATGTAGTATATGATTGCTTTAAGCTGATAGATATGTATATGATTAAATGTTGTAGTGTTTGTGCTTTAAGTGCGTATAATGGTGGAGATATAGGAATTGTTGATAAAGAGCCTGGTGACAGAGGCACTCTGCTTCAACATCAACCTCAAGCATAGCAAATGCAAACACTGAAGGGGAATTCCCTAGAATGGACAGAGATTGCCTCCAGACGGATTTCAATCTTTTACATTACTTCCGAGACCCTTCACCTAAACCAAAGGATATCGTTTTATAGCAGGGAATCAACTCACCAAAATCAGATGGATATCATGGGGTACCTCTCATAGGGGCTCCTAAAGCAGACGGATCTCATGTGGTTTTTCTTATAGCAGGCAATCAACAGAGGAAAATCAACAATCAAACTGACAGTGTGCCCATAAAATCCACTCAGACAAAAAAAAAAAAAACCAAATCTTCATTTAAATGTCTAAGATAAATAAGACACAACTTCATTGTGAGAGGGATGTTTAATGCATATGTAAGATGTACCATCTCTCAAAAAGATAAGAAAAAACATCGCCAATACCTCTACCACAACTTAATGTACTGAGAAAGCCACTGGAAACCATCTAGATACTCTTCTTTGTGTAATGCTTGAGCCACAAAAACCTCAAGGGGACGGGCATTTGTGTCTGCCCGCTCTATGGTGACATTGGGCAAGCTGAGGAAGTAACGCAATCTCTCTTTTAATTGAAAAGAAGTTCCAGTAGATGTTAACTCTATGGTGACAAAGGGCAAACTGAGGAAGTAACACAATCTCTCTTTTAATTGAGAACGAGCTCCAGTAGATGTTACGCCAAAAATAACGAAGGGAACTTTCACAAAGACTTCATCAGAGAGTAGAGCATTCAGCTCTTCTCTTGGACCCCGAAAATGATCCCAGAGTTGAGCATTCAGCTCTTCTCCTGGCCCCAGAAGTTCCCCCTGAGTTAGAGCATCAGCGTCCACAATGTACACAACTGCATCCATCTACAGACCAAAGATTGAAATGTAATTAGCACAAATGCATACTTAACTAGGAAAGATAGCATGGTGGACTGGAGCAACACGCACTGACAAGCATAACTCAAAACGTTTTCCACTTGTTAGATAATCAGGCAGCAATTTGCCAAATTCCCAATCCAAAATCTCAAGAGATATAAATGGTATATAAACTACAAGACAAAGGCTAAACAAGAAAGTATAATCTGTCATATAAGAAGTAAATGATGTACTAGTAAAACGACAAAGAGAATGAATTATGTAAGTTGAGACACTATTAGCAGACCTTCTAAAACAAAATGTGCTATAACCGAACTCCCATGATCATGTATGCCATGTTCTCTATTAGTCAACATTGAATCAAAAAATAGACTCTATATTAAAAAATAAAAAAGGACTAAGACATAAAGGGTAGCACAAAACTAAAACAGAGAGTATATCAGATAAAACAGCCTGGTCAAACTCCGAGACCGAGTAGATCTAGACAACCCCAAAACATGCAAGCTTTCTCAAGAATGAAAAAGAAATTCGAATTTCAATCACATATCATAATATTGCACAAATCATTAACTATGTACTCTCATCAAAGATAATTGATAGATTGAGAAATCTACCTTGGCTCTGTAGTCACTCCAAGCTCTGTGAGCAATCCTATGTTCTCCCAAATCAAAAAATTTAAACTTGATTTGGCCATTACTAAACTCCCATGATGTCGAGTACTCAGACAACACCTGCAATATTCACTCACCAATACCCACAACAAAGAAAATCAAGTCTCTTCTCAAAGAAGAAAAAAAAGAAAGATAAAAGATAAAAGATAAAAGAAAAAAAGCACCTCATCTGAGAGGTTGGAAATCACAGCCTTTTTGCAGTCCATATTCTGGCCCAAGAACAAGATATTGGCCTCCGTCGAATTTGGTTGAGAGAGATTAAAGACTCCCAGCTGGATTATATAGTAAAAGAAACATTGAAATTCATAACAAAGCTTTAGGATTGAGCAAATAGCTTAAGAAATCAAGGAGAGAGAGAGAGAGAGAGAGAGACCTGATTGATGGAGAAATTATAGATTCGATTCAGCGACTTTTGAACCCCGCTGAGAAAACCCATGTCCTTTTTCGTCTTCATCTTCATCTTCATCTTCCTTTTCTCTTCTTTTCTTCTACTGTGTGTGTTCAGTCTGTTTGTTCTGTTGGGGACAGTTGTGCTTTGTGTTCTTTTTAACATCTGAAACATGCTTGTGCTGACATGTTCAGCTCCAATTGCTTGAAATAACGTCTAGAAAATAATATGATTCATTCTCTTTTCTCTTTTGTTTCGGTAGAGTGTTAGCACGTGTTGGCTACAGAAAGCCAGAAGCTACATTGTTGTCCACTTGTCCTTTCTCCCGGTAATCCCACTCCCACTAATTATTTTTTTTTTTTTTTGAGAAGGACGTGACTCAAAGTCAAAGAAATAAAAAAATGGACCCCACAAATGTTATTAAGCACTTGGTTCACCACAAATCACAGACCAAATGACTTTAATTTCGTTAGCAAGGCTCAGCAGTCAACTTTACATGGCTATCCCACGTAATCACCCGCGCTGTGCTCTGCTCTAGAATGACTTCAAAATAATTAATTGGAATTTTTTTTTTTATAATAGCTTCACATCTCCAATGCAATATTATCATTTTTTTATTAAGCAAAGCAAACAGTTTAGCAATAGAAGAATACCAATAACCAAATATAGAATGTTCTGGAACTTAAATATAGTGTACATATAATTAAAAATATGAACAGGAGTGAATTGGCACAAATTTCCTAATATTTTATTATAAAAATACAAAAATAAATCATACGCGAATGATGGGGAGCTTCACTAGTTATTAGAGGGGCTATGGTCCCCACAAAAAAAAATAAAAAATTGTTTAAAGTGGGTAAGAATGGAGTTCCTATCAACTTTGAAAAGAGCTAAACGCTGAACCCCTCTCCAAGAAAAAAAAAATTTCCTCCACCTATCCACAATGTTCCTTCCAAGCTTACTTTTTATTTTATTATCACTCTTTTACTTGTCTTTGCTTCTGAAACCTCCTCACATCAAGCCATTGGTTTGTTACAAAATTTACTTTTTCAATTTTCAACCTTCCATTCATAGCTCAAAATTCCCATCTTTTCAAGTTATTTGGCTTCCACTCCTATCTTTTTAAACTTCCATTGAGACTCTTTGCTCACATTCTCACTTAGCGTTTAATTCTTCTTCTTCTTTTTATTCCATTTTTATGTATTTGTTTATCCTATTAGTAATATTCTTCTTTTCCTTTAATTTTAACTCAATTGATACTTGATGGGCTTTGTTCAAAATTTCATTTTGGATTCTATTCAAACCACCAGATATGAAAGTGATCTATATATATAATATCTACAAGAAGACATAATATTAATACAAATTAAAAGTAGCAAAATCATATAAGCAAATATGAAACATTGAAACTTATATATATATATATATATATATTTTTTTTTTTTTTCATGAATTGTAAATACAATAGGTTAACCTTAGCCCCAAAAACAACATTCCTAATTCATCCCTTGTGAATGACAGAATATTTTTAAAGACCATCATAACGCATTTTAAATAAAGTTGTAAATGTTTCAGGAGGGGCATAGGGGGTTCAATAAAGTTGCTGACTTGCTATGAATGAGAATATGAGATCTATATCCACGTGAGGCCAAGGTGAGGGGTAAGCGCCAAAAGACAACTTGTTTTTGGCAGATTTGAAATTGTTTGCTGAAACAAATAAAACCCATACTAATAAATAAATCACATAATAAAAATATAAAAATTGTGTAAAAAAATAAATTAAATGTATGCGCTCAATGCCATTAAGAGAAATTTGCTTTTCTATAAGTTTATTTCAAAGCTCAAATCCATTACGATAAAAGAGAATGAAACACAAAATGTGAATGAGGATCTCCTCCAATTCTACTCTACAAAATTAGTATCAATTCCAAAATGATAACAAAATTTTACATAAATAACTAAATTTCAATTGAATTCTAAATTTAAAAGGTTAAGTATCTTCAGCAGTTTCTCTAAATTTTTGAACTGTTTAGAGAGTAAATAATTACATTTGACTTTTGTCTAATTAATTTTTCAAATATACTTTCTAATAGATCCTCTATCATTTTTTAATCTATTTAAATATTATTTCTTCATCATTTCTTTATTATTTCTTTAATCTTCCTTTATTCTTTTTTAATATTTTTTTATTCTTCCCTTACTCTATCCCGATTACTATATTTTTCAAATTCCCAACGGCTATATTTTTAATGTTTTCAACCGTCATACTTTCCAATGGTTTATTTTTTTAATGATCACAATTCTCATTTATCAAATCTATATTGGACTTCCTTCTCAAAAAAAAAAAAAAAAAAAAAAAAAATATATGGTCTTGAAATATATCAAATCTATGTAATTTGGAATAAATTTATTCATTTTACATTCCATAAAAAATATTAATTGATGCGTAGTTCTTATATTATTATTATTATTATTATTATTATTATTATTATTATTATTATTATTATTATTATTATTATTATTTTGATACCATTGAATGAAAAAACACAGAATTACATAGAGTTAGTGCTTACGTCATGAATCATAGGAGACCAGAAGTAATGGATTGGCATCTTAGTGGCCTGATTAGCTAAATAACAAACATGACCAAGGACCAAATTGGGTACAAAAATCAGCTAGCCTATAAAAAAGCCCACTCTGTTGCAAGGACAGGAGGTCCTTAACCATAGTCTGATCCTGCCAGTGAGGAGCCCTTTCCAGATTAGTGACGTGGACTAATTTCGTGTTGTAACATAATACAAGTCTCAAATCCTACAAGGGAAAATCTTGAGCTTGAGGCATCACTGAATCTAGAACTTGATGATTGGCTTGAAAGAGAGGATCTAAAGTGGAAGCAGAATTCAAGGGAGCTATGGACTAAGGAGGGTGATAGGAACACTAGGTTCTTCCATCTTTCCACCTTGGTCAGAAGGAGAAGGAATCGCATCAATGAAATCAAGTTGGAAGATGGATCATGGATAAATACAAGGGAGGAAATTCAAAACTATTTCAATGAAAATTTCAAATCCTTGTATCAATCTGAGTGCCATGATGCTCCTGAAGATCTAGAGAATTTAATTGAGCCATGTATTTTGGTGGAAGAGAATGAGGAATTATGCAGAGTTCCTTCCAGAGAAGAAATCCGTAAAGTAGTATTTGAAATGAAGTCTCTCAAGGCACCTGGACCTGACGGTTTCCCAGCTTTATTCTATAAACATTATTGGGAAACTGTGGGTGACCCGATTATTTTAGCTACTCAAAGTTTTTTTCGAAGTGGAAGGATTTTGAGAGAGATGAATGAAACTTTCATTGCTCTTATTCCCAAGAAAATTGGCTCATGCAATTTCAATCAGTTTCGCCCTATCAGCCTTTGTAATGTTTGCTATAAGGTGATATCAAAAATAATTGTAAGCAGATTAAGGCCTCTCCTCCTGCGTTTGATTGACCCGGCTCAAGTGGCATTTGTCCCCAATAGATGGATCGCTGAAAATGTAGTATTAGCTCAAGAAGTTGTGCATAGTTTCAAGAAATTAAGGAAGAAGCAAGGTTTCTTAGGCATTAAAATAGACTTTCTAAGGGCTTATGACTGGATGGAATGGAAGTTCCTTTCTTTGACACTCAAAGCAGTTGGATTCAGCAACAACTTTACGAATTTGATCAATCAATGCTTGTCCACTGTCCAATACTCAGTACTACTGAATGGTGGTAAATGCCCAAGCTTCACCCCATCACGGGGACTTAGACAGGAAGATCCATTATCACCGTATTTGTTTATTTTGGTAAGTGAAGTCCTAATGAGGCTTATCAATAGAGAAGTGACTCGTGGGCAACTTACTGCAATTAAATTATCTAACAATGCTCCTCCCATCTCAAAGCTGTGCTATGCAGATGATGTTATCTTGTTTTCCAAGGCCAAGATGTCTGAATTCTTTTCTCTCAAGAATTGTCTAGAGAAATATTGCTCATGGTCAGGGCAGAAAATTAATGTGGAGAAATCTGGGATTTTTCCCTCTAAAGGGGTAAGTCAGCAATTCTTAAATCAAATAAAATCATGTTGGGGTCTCAACAAGCTCCCACCCAATACAAAATACTTGGGGGTTCCACTTTTCTTCATCTCCAATAGATGCAAAGATCTTATCCAGTGAAGGAAAAATTGGATAATAAATTGAGTGGTTGGAAAAGTAAAAACCTATCATGGACGGGGAGAGCCACCCTAATCAAGTCAGTCGCTCAATCCATTCCTGCCTACTACATGTCAACCATCCAATTCCCAAAAGCTATGTGCGTGCAATTGGATGCGGTGATAAAACGGTTCTGGTGGAACCCAAAATCAAAAGAGGGCCAATACTTGACTCCAATGGCGTGGTCGTCCTTATGTTGGCCTCAGAAGGAAGGAGGTTTGGGCTTTAGAAAGGCGTGGGATTTCAATCAAGCTCTTCACTCGAAGCTGGCCTGGTGGACACTATCAGGGAAAAACCGTCTTTGTGTTAAAGTATTGAGAGCTAAATATAAGGTTAGATCCAATTGGTTGAACCACCAAACAGTTGGTAGCTCATCTCCTACTTGGAGAAGCATTGAAGGTACAAAACTTCTTATGGCTCAAAGTGCTTGTATTCAAGTTGGTAATGGGAATTCTATTAGAACTTGGACGGATCCTTGGATTCCAGATTTACCTTCTTTCATACCCCGTCCAAAGGAAGGCTCTAATCCAGACAGTGCACTAATTATATCTCAACTCATTAATCCAAGTCATAAAGGGTGGGATTGTCATAAACTCAGAATTTTATTTGATGATCAATCTGTCAAAGCTATTTAGAAAATTCCTATTTCCTTCGACTCATAAGCAGACAAGTGGATATGGACTGCCACTTCTAATGGGCAAATTTCTGTGAAGTCAGCTTATTGGCTTGGCCGCAGTGAGAATCCACCGACCAGTCAAGATGTTTCTAGGGGAGAAATCTGGAAAACCAAGATTCATGAGAGACTAAAAATGCATTTATGGAGGATTGCAGCAAATTGTCTCCCTACTAAAGCCTCTTTGGCCAGATATATAAATATTGGAGATACATCGTGCTCTTTATGTGGCATGGAAGAAGAGACTAGCCTCCATTTATTTGTTTTGTGCCCATTGACGAAAGCTATATGGTTTAACAGCCAATGGGGGTTCAGGTTTGATGGTTTAGGTCTCTCTTCCTCCTCTCAATTCATTCAAACCTTGATCTCCTCTCTGGATACATTTGGGCTGAATTCAATTAATAAGGCTGAGTTTTTACTACATGGTGCAGTGATTTGTGATGTGATTTGGAAGCTAAGGAACTAGGTTCAATTTGAGGGTGTATCTCCAAAAGTGGATAGGACTTTGCTAAAGATCTCCAGATCGGTGGCAGAGTTTAGAAAGATCCTGGACCCCTCTAGGCGGTCATCTAATAATAGGACCCAATCAGCTTGGTTTAAACCGGATAGGGATACTATTAAAATCAACGTCGATGCTGCCTGCTACTTTGAGAGTTCTTCTATTGCAGCTGTAGCTAGAGATTGGAGAGGGGATGTGGTGTTTGCTTGCTCTAAAAGAGTGAACACCACACTCCCTCTCCAAGCAGAGGCTGAAGCTATAAACTGGGCTCTCAACTTGGCAACAAACTTGGATGTAGACTCCATTGTCATCGAGAGTGACTCAAAGTCTTGCATTGAAGCGCTGAGTTTTCCTAACCGGGATGTTCCCTAGGGAATTAGAACTATTTGCTCTGACGTGTTAGCCTTAAAGTTAAATTTCTCAAATTGTAGATTCTGTTGGGTGGCTAGAGAAGCAAATGCTGCTGCTCATGTTTTAGCCAAGTGGTCCTTGTCAAACAGCCACTTTGGCTCTTTTAATGTGGGGTTGGGGCCTCCTTGTTTTGTCTCTATCATTAGAGCTGAGGCTCTTTTTCTGTCTGTGTAGTTTTGTTCTTGCTTAATAAAAATTTCTGGTTCATTAAAAAAAAAAAAAAAAATCAGCTGATAACCAAGGTTTCTGGCCTTTGTAATAGCTTCCATCAAAGCTTCCTGAGTTGCACCCGAGGCAGTCTTAGCAGCACAACTGATAGCACTTCCTAGAGACTTGAATCTCGGTCCTTGCACTTTGCACCCTCCTAATAGCACTCTTTTTTAGATTTTTTTTTTAATACAAAATAGAAATTTCATTATAGTCTAATCTAATCTAATCTAATTAGTGTATATTTGTGTGAAACACCCTCCTAGAGACTTGAATTTCGGCTCTTGCACCTTGCACCCCATAAGTACTTATATTTGTGGAGTGACCATCGCACTAAGGTTGCGCGATGATAGATTATTATTTACTAACTTATATATACTCCTTTCTATTTTTTTTTTTAAATCCTGTCTAATTATAAAGACCATACAATTACACTAAAAAAAAATACCGAAAGATTAACTCAACCATTTATTACTCTTTTAGATTTTTTTTTTTTAATACAAAATAGAAATTTCATTATAGTCTAATCTAATCTAATCTAATTAGTGTATATGTGTGTAAAACACCCTCCTAGAGACTTGAATTTCGGCTCTTGCACCTTGCACCCCATAAGTACTTATATTTGTGGAGTGACCATCGCACTAAGGTTGCGCGGTGATAGATTATTATTTACCAACTTATATATACTCCTTTCTATTTTTTTTTTTTTAAATCCTGTCTAATTGTAAAGACCATACAATTACACTAAAAAAAAAATACCGAAAGATTAACCTCAAATAGTTTACTTACTCATTTTTATTCACATGAGAGAGAGAGAGAGAGAGAGAGAGAGAGAGAGAGAGAGAGAGAGAGAGAGACTTCTTGAAACATGTCAAAAATTTATGTTTATTTTTCACTTTTTCATTTTGATAAAAAAAAAAATTTAATTCCGTTATGAGTTGAACTTTAAGAACCAAAAACTTTTAATAATGTGAAAACACCAAATTTTCATATGAATTCATTATTGGTACCACTTTTATGTACTCCATGACTTCAACTCAAAAACATATGTGAAACAAAATAACTTACAAAATTTTTCCCTTCATTTGGTTGCTTACCTTTAAAAGGATATTTGTCCTTACCAACAGGACTAGAATTTAATCTTTCATATATCCAGTTGCATTTACTTTTAATCCTAGTTAATTATACCAATCAATCTTTAATGATATCGTTGTTTTTATGATTCTATAGAACTGTGAGATTGTTCCTAACTTTTATTTATTATTTGGGGTATTATATGTTATATTAAAATTTATTTATTCGCTAAAAAGTCTAAAATATTACCAACAAAATTTAGATTTGGATAGGGTTCTGCAATTTGGCCTTACCATCATTTTTATGATAATCTTATATATATATATATATATATATATATATATATATAAGGTGAAGCAGAGAGAAACTCCAATTGAAATTCTAAATTATAATTCTAATATATTGTTGTGCCACGTGTCAATGTAAATATAAAATTGGAGTCTAATTTGTAATTCTGATTTGCTTCTTTTTTTTCTTTTTCTTTTTTTCACACCCGTGTATTTTTAGGTTCACCTCCCTTTTTCATGTCCACGTATATTTAGGTCCACCTCCCTTTCTTTCGGGTTTCACCTCCCTTTTCTACACCCACGTATTTTCAGGTTCACCTCCTTTTTCCACATGGAATTTCAAAAGAATCTCTTGGTATCAATGATGCATGTATTTGGGTATTTTTGTATCTTATATAAGAAGAGGTTTTCCAAATATTTCGATTGTACTTGTCTTTACAATTTTCATAGTCATGGTTTATGCTCTACAAAACGAATTCCAACCATTCTTAAGATTTAATTACTGCTTTCTTTCATCTACCTATATTGTCGTTCCTTTTTATGTTAATTTTTTATTGTTTAATTATATAATTTTGTGGTTTTCCCTTGATTGATGTTGTATGTTTATTGTCTTTCATCTGCCTATACTTTCTTTCCTTTTTGTCAATAATTTTTCTTGTTTAATTATAAAATTATTTTGTTTTCCTATCATTGATATTGCATATTTCTTTTCTTTTTCATAATACGTTATCAGCATGAGTTTCTACCCAATTTCGAAAGAAAGTTGTAATCCCATTATTCTTCAAATATCAAAGACTATTTATGTAGTTTTCTCAACTCACTGTAAGTTTTCTTTTAAGGAATTAGTATTTATCCTTATTTGTTTGTCTTTGCGTTTTCTGCTCATAATTTTAGTGATTTTTAATTGATAAATTTTTTTTTATGAGATTCATGTTATTCTATTGTTATATATTGTTATGAGATGCAAGTTATGGGATTCACATTTAATTGATTAAAATATTTTGTTAAAAATGGTTTGTGATAAAGGAACTTAATCACAGTTATATGTACCGTGAATGAATCAACCTTGAATATATATGTCTATGTAGCATTCTTTCATTAGAATTTTGTATGATAAAAATATTTGTTAAAAAATTACATAATATTAAGTTTTATTAAATATGAATAAATTAAGTATTTTAAACATGACTAAACTCATGATTAATAAATAAATAAATAAATAACAAAACTAACAGTATCACTTAAGTAATAAAATATAATATATTTATTAATTTATTAAATTATATTTATTTTCATGCAGTAGATGGGTAATGGGTTACATACTAATTTTTAGTAAAGCATCACAAAACAAAGCCGTTAGATTTGGGTCGTCGTGTTTGACTTCAATGGCCAGTTCATATTGGCTAGATACAATTTTGCACGGAAGGTAAATGACAAGAGTCAGTGGAGACTATGAATCATGCCAAGTGCCAAAACTGGTCTCCAAGCAACCACCGCCCTTTGTTACCTAATTGGAATCAAAATCAGCAATATGTGTGTGTGTCTATATATATATATATATATATATATATATATATATATATATATATATATATATATATTCAGCTTCTAATGAAGCTTCCTCCAATCAACAAGCCAGAAGAACTGAGTCGAACCCATATCTTAGTTCACTAAGATTCCCAAGAGACCCTATGACCTTGCGGAAGATTGAAAATTTTTGAAAAAAACTGCCCTCACGAAAGTTAAAGATGAACAATACCCTGGACAAGTCAAGACAAAAGCAGTGCTAATATTCGAAAGTTAAAGATGAACAATACCCTGGACAAGTCAAGACAAAAACAGTGCTAATATTCGAAATAGTACTCGACTAGTTACTATTTATGAACAATTCGTCATTAGCATAAAATCTGCTCTCAGTATATACAATAAAAAATTTTAGTCAATTAAAGTATTTCTCCACAGTCGAAAAAATCTTCTTTTGATTGGCATCACTCATTTTCCATATCCTCATTTCATTGCCTAATTTTCCATATGAGTTGATAACCTTCCTAGAAAAGTAATATTTTCTTTTCCGATTAAGCATTCAGTCCAAGTCTCATAGTTACCTTACACTTGTAAGTTTTTCAAGTTATTTTATTTATTTCAAGCTTGTATTTAAAGACATTTCAAGTTATATTTAGTCAAGTAATATTAAGTTATATTTTTGCATTTAAATTTTAGTTATATATCCTTATCCCGGTTATATTTAGTTTATCTTCCTATTCTGTATCTAGTTTATCTTCAGTTATATATATTTATGGTTTGTAATTGGGTAGTGAAATTTGATGTCATGGCTTAAGATATTCTTCAAAAAAAATATTATTTATTAAATTAAAGTGATTTTTTTCCCCAAGAATATAATTGTGCATTGTTACTTTATTTTGATTTTGTAATGATTTTCTTATCTCATCATTCAATATTTGATAATCTACTATTAGTTAGAATTTTATATGCAACCTACAATATATATATATATATATATATATATAAAACTATAATATAGGGATGAATGAAAATTTGAACCACCCCCCCCCCCCCCCCGCGCGGCGCAAAAAAAAAAAAGAGCTTCTGAGAGGCTACTTACTAAAAATATGTTTTTGAATATAACTCATGGACTCCAATTAGTACTTTGTGAAAATCTCATTTTGAATTCTATAATCAGGTTACGGAAACAGCTTCGGGGAAGAAAGATCCAGTTTGGTCTGGTTCAATTTTGGGTAAGTAAAAGAAGGAATATTCAATAAATGCACTTAATGACTGCCAACTTTTTTGGTTTGTTGTTGTCCAATCTTTTATAGATAGTTGGTCTTTCTGTGTACTTCCAACTTCTAAGGAGATAAAAAGTACTTCTAGAACTAGCAAAAAGTAACCTCAACTCGGGAAATGATGATAAGCTGATGAATATGCATATACCTAATACCTTGTTATGGTATTTGTGCTCTAGTTGCGTCTAATGGGTGGGGATATAATAAGTGTTGATAAAGAGCCCAGTAAAAGAGGCACTTGCTGTAACATAAACCTATAACCAAACATTAGAAAATAAGAAAAATTATCTTTACCCAAGATTTTTCATTGAAACAACATTAAAAAATAAGAAAAACCACCTTTACAGAAGATTTATATTCTGTTGAACAACTTGGACTGAAAAATCTATACCACCTCTACTACTACTACATGTATTGCGAAAGCCATTTGAAACCATCTAGATACTGCATTTTGTTGCCTGCTTTAGCCCAAAAAACCTCAAGGGGACGGTCATCTGCATCTGCCAACTCTTTGGTGATACTGGGTTCACCACTGGGCAACTCGAGGAAGTAACGCAATTTCTCTCTTGGGTTAAGAAAAGCTTCATGAAATGTTACGCCAAATATAAGGAATGGAGCTTCCGCAAAGGCCTCATCAGAGCGTAGATCAATCAGGTCTTCTCTTGGCCCCGCAAACTGCTTCCTGAGTTCAGCATTCAGCTCTTCTGTTCGCCCCCTGGCCCTGATTATAGCATCAGCATTCACAATGTACACAACTGCATCCATCTACAGAACAAAGATTGACATGTATTTACTATTTAGCAAAATTGCATTACTTAACAAGGAAAGATAGCATGGTGGACTGGAGTAGCACACACTGACAAGCATAAATCAAAACATTTTCCACTTTGCTAGCCAATCAAGCAGCAGCAATTTGCCAAATTCCGAATCCAGAATCTCAAGAGATATTCAAGGATCAGTCCCTCAAGAGTAAATAAGAAACTCAAATTACGATCACATTATCATCATATTGCACAAGTCATTAACTAAATATTCTCACAAAAGTAAATTGATAGATTGAGAACTTTACCTTGCCATAGTCTCTCCAAACTCTACGAGCTATCTGAGGTCCTCCTATAAAAAAAAACTTATACTTGATATTCCCAATAATCGACACCCACGAATTCATCGAAGCCCACTGCAATATTCACTCACCAATACCCACAACAAAGAAAATCAAATCAATGGTTATCGAACTAAACAAAATTGAAAATACCAACCCACCATTTTATTTTTAGTGAAAAACCAGAAAATCGAAACTTTCCCAACTTTTTTCTCAGCTACCACAAATAAGAAGTAGAAAAGAAAAAAAAAAAAAAAAAAACACGCAGAAGAAGAAGGTACCTCATCCCCGAAGAGTGAAACCATTTGGGCTTGGCAAGACATATCCTGGCATAACAGCAAGATGTTGACCTCCTTTGGTCTAAAGGGATTAAAGCCGCCCAGCTTTTCTCAGGCAAAAGAGAGAACACATTCAAATTAACACAAAGCTATAAAATTTGAGCAAACGATTAGAGCATTCAAAAGCAAAAAGGTGAAAAGAGAAAATAAAATAAAAATTTAGCCTTAGAAAGTTTTACTTTTTTTTACCGTTTCATTTAAATATACTTTTCTTATTTTATTTTTTATATTCTTAATTTCTTATTTTTCTTCATCTTCTTCTCTGCCGCCCACAACATCTGCCAGCCACTATTACCACTACCAAAAAAAACCCACAAAACCCATCACAACCACACCCACAACCGACCACCACCACCGAAATTAAAAAAAAAAAAAAACCCACAAAACCCATCACGACCACACCCACAGCCAGCCACAAAACCCACAACAAAAAAAGACAACCCAAATAAAACCGCAGTCACGACCAGCCACCATAGCCATCGTCGTCGCCGCCGCCAACACCACCACACCCACAAACAGTTACAAAACCCATCACTACCGCCACAAAACCCATCATCACCACACCCACAACTAGCTACAAAACTCATCACAACAACACCCAGGATCGGCCTGCCACAAAATTCATCATCACACCCACAACCGGCTACAAAACCCATTCCAACAACACCCGCAAAACCCATCTCCGCCACACCCACCAACCAAAGAGCAAAAAAAAAAAAAAAAAAGAAAGAGAAAGAAACGGCTGAGACAGAAATAGAAAGAAGAGAGAATTGGAATACAAAAAAAAAAAAAAAAAGAAAGAAGATTTTTTTAATAACATTTTAGCATGTTGAGATTCTCACTGTGAATGCTCTTTAAGAAATGAGAGAGATACCTGATTAATGAGGAAATTACTTAACCAATTCAGGTATCTCATATCTTTCTTCCTTTTCTTTTCTACTCTATATGTGAGAGACAGAGAGGGTTATATAGCTGGCTTCTCTGTGTGTCTTTCAGAGCCTATAGTTTTTGTTTGGGGGAAGGGGATGAGAGGGTGATGACTGATGACACAAGGGAATAAAAAAGGAGGTGAGCTAAGCAAATACACGCACGTTTTGACTGTTAAGACAAAAGAAACGAGAACATGACAGCTGAAACAGGACTTTTATGTTTGTCGTAATTGTTTTACTGTTGCTGATGCTCTCGCTAAGTAAGCTAAGTTAGACACTGGGGTTCAGGTTTGACGGCATGATTTGCCATCTCATATTGCCCATCTAGTATTGCGTGATGTTCATTGAGTTTTAGTTTTTTTTGGAATAAATTGCCCAGGTCTTTGAACTGGCTCCTAAAAAAAAAAAATAATAATAATAATATCCAATTTCTGTTTATTCTTTTTGGATTTTTTTTTTTTTAATGAACATCCACGTTTGTATTTTCACGTAAAAGAATGAAGTACACTTTCCAACTAATAAATAATCATTATTGTTCCTTTCTAAAAAATTAATAAACCTAACACCTAATTATTTATAAAGCATTACGCCCGATTTGTAGAGGAGCTTGAGTAATGTTGTTTGTAGCTTTTTAAAATATATGAGTAAAATAATATATAAAAATACGTGTAATGTTGTTTAAAAATTGAAAATGTGTGTTTAAATTTTTCTACCACACGAGGTTTAATAACCCTCCACCTTCAAATAAAGTTCCCAGATTTAATCCGAGCAATTGAGTTATTGAGCTTGTAGCTATTTTGGGCTATCCATCTTTGAATGGTGTGGTCACCAGTCAATGTGGTCATAGCCTAATAACTTATATTACATTGTCTAATGAATAAAATCAGGGTATAGATCTTCCCATAATCTATGTGTTGTTAGTGGGTGGGGGAGATATCAAAAGTGTGAGTTAGTTATTATATTAATAATTAAAAAAATAACGGGATAAAATCGTGTTATTTATAATTATAACTTATGCATTTTACTAAAAAAAAACTTAGAAAATCTTGTCTCCAATGGAAGATCTAAGTTAGCATTTTCACCTAAAAGAATGATACACTTTCCTCAAAAAAAAAAAAAGAAAAAAAAAAGAAATGAAATACACTTTCATTAAAAAAAAAAGAAAAAAGAAAAAAGAAAAGAAAAAGAAAGAATGAAATTCACGTGACACAAAAAATCATGTCCCCAAAATCCACCTAAAAGAACTCCAAATCCTCCGGAGTGTGAAAGCTGCCATTTGCATGGTGGCTGCGAACCAAATCCGTCATATCTTGGGCATTATGCGCCTAGCTATACAGTTTATGTGCAACATTATTTGCTTCCCTACTTCTAAAAATGGAGATATCATAGTGTTCAAAACTGTTTACAAAAAATCCTTAAGTTTTGATTCTGTAGTACCAATGGGCCCGAATTACACACAGTGGGCCGGCCCAGAGGCTCTCACAATGAAAGAAGCCCAACCCCACATCTTGAAATGGTCCGAGGACGTAATCAGTCCAACCTACAAAGACACGTGATAAAAAGGGGTGTCATGCATGATCAAAATACCAAGGAATATGACGTTCGAGGACAGCATAGTCCTCGGCAAGGGTTGCCGAGGACGACGTGAATGATCTAGCAGTCCAACAGCGCCCCTGACGGAAGCCTTTGATGCTGGAATTAATGAAATAGAGATAAAGAATAAAGGGGAGGGGTAGGAGAATATCCAGAAAAAAGCTGCTATCACCACATTTAAAGCTCTACACCTGCTTCTCTGGCCGCATTAATGAAGAAGTGACGCCTGAACGTTGGGTTTGAACCTTATCTTCACCACCAGAGACCTTAGTAAAAAGGGATGATGTGACAAGTATCCAAAAGGGAAGAAGGCCCAGGTTACACGTGGAAGAAAGGAAAAAGGAGAGAGACCTATAAAAGGTGAAGGAAGGAGACATAGGGAGGGGGAGGAAAAAATCAGAGAAAGGGAGAAAGAGAGAGAAAGAGAGAGAACTTGTAAGGAAAATCAAGCATTTGTCCTCGGCAGTAATATACAAACTAATACCTCGTCCACGTTTGATAAGTATGCATATGTTCCGTGATCAAACCGAACCTTTATGTTATTTACCGCCCAAACCCCTGGATTAGAATCCTGCTCTCTATAAATTCATTGTTTAGGGCTCATAGGCTTAATCCGAAGGCTCGATTCAATATAAAGCTCGATTCGTGCCCTTACAATTGGCGCCGTCTGTGGGAATCCTTGAGTTTTTGGTGCAGATAACATGATGGCAGGTTTGAATCCAGACCATGCTGAATCTCTCGGATCTCAGCACGGGGATCCATTCCAACAGACAGAACATATAGAAGATCGAGAAGGCAGTGTGCACTCGGGGCGAACCGCCGGTAATCCTCAGGACAGAAGCAGGGGCCCTAGTGAGGCAAATACTAGGGCCATGCAGAGGGAAATTGATCATCTGAAAAGGAAATTACGTCGGGTCAAACGTAAACGGACGCCTTCCATATCTGACCCTTCGTCAGATGACTCCCAGAGCAGTAGCTACAAGCTGAGGTCGGCAACTCCTCCTAGTGAGACTTTTTCTTACCAACAAGGGAGTCCCCATGATATGGCGAGCAAAAAATCCCTTCCCAGGGGCTCGGGCAGCAACGCCATGGGGAAAGCGCTGCTCCAACTCTCCAAATCACCCTTCACATGTCGTATTGAGAGGGGAAAGCTCCCCCGTCGGTTCATGCAGCCAAACTTCACCATCTATAATGGCAAAACAGACCCAGTGGAGCACGTGAGCCATTTTAATCAGCGCATGGCGGTCTATTCACAGAATGAAACCTTGATGTGTAAAGTTTTCCCCTCAAGTTTAGGACCTGTCGCGATGAGATGGTTCAACGGTTTAAAGGCGGACTCCATTCCTATATGGAACTTACAATGGCGTTTGGGTCTCGTTTTGTTACATGCAGCAGGGTACCTTGGCCTTTAGACTCGTTACTGTCCATGGCCATGAGAGAGGGCGAGATGTTGAAAACCTACTCGGACAGATACTGGGAAGCGTTTAATGAGATCGATGGCGATTTTGATGAAGTGGCAGTCAACACCTTTAAGGTCGGCCTTCCAGTTGAACATGATCTAAGAAAGTCCTTGACCAAGAAGCCGGTAAAAACAGTTCGTCGGCTCATGGATCGTATCGATGAGTATAAGAGGGTTGAGGAGGATCAGCAGCAAAGTAAAGGGAAGATGAAAACTGTCCCTCAGGAGAGTAGAGACTACAAGGCAGAGAGGTATAACAGCAAATGGCCGCGAAGAGATTTCACCAGCCAGACTAGGTCGGCCCCGCCCCAGACAGTAAACGCCGTATTTCGTGAGCCAGTGCAGCAAGTGTTGGAGAAAATTTGCCGAGAACCGTACTTTAGATGGCCCAGTAGGATGATAGGAGACCCTACCAAACGTAACCAGAACCTCTATTGCAATTATCACCAGGATAAGGGTCACACCACAGAGAACTGCAGGAACCTGTGGAATTACTTGGATCAACTGGTCAAGGAGGGGAGGTTAAGGCAATTTATGAATCGACCTAATGAACCAGGCACCCAATCGGGTTCCGTGAACCAGGGAAGCAACAATGTGAGGCCACCATTGGGCACGATCAATGTCATCTTCGCAGCGCTAGGTCGGACAGGGTCATGTCCTACCAGAATAATGTCAGTACTACGTCCCTCTGCCGACGACATCAACGCTGAGCCGAAGAGGCTTAAGAGGAGTCCCTTGCCTGTGTTGGGATTTTCAGAGGAGGATAAAGTTGGCACTATCCAACCGCATGATGATGCGTTGGTCATCACCTTAAGAATAGGGGGTTATGATGTGAAGAGAGTGATGGTTGACCAGGGTAGTGGGGCTGACATCATGTATCCAGATTTGTTCAAGGGGCTCAATTTGAGGCCTGAAGATCTCACAACTTATGACTCCCCGTTGATAAGTTTTGAGGGGAAGGCGGTTATTCCAAAGGGGTTAATCCGACTACCCGTACAGTCGGGGCCAGTAGTGGTGGACGCGGATTTTATTGTAGTAGACGCCTACTCCCCTTTCACAGCTATAGTGGCGAGACCATGGCTGCATGCTTTAGGCGCTGTTTCATCAACTCTACATGTTAAAGTAAAGTTCCCGTAAGAGGATGGAATTGAAGAAATACTAGGCAGTCAGTCCATGGCGAGGCAATGCATAACAGCAGCCATTACACATCAAACAACACAGGAGTCTCAAGCCCTGGCCGAAAAGAATTTATAGCAGTTAGAATCCTCGGTTGAACCGAACGAGGCCGAGGTTGAAAGGCCCGGCTGTGAAGATCTGGAGAAAGTGATTATTGCAGATGATATAGAGAAATTCTTCCAAGTAGGAAGTCAATTGCCATCCAGGGAAAAAGAAGAACTGGTTGCATTTCTGAAACGAAACATTGATGTATTCGCATGGGATGCCTACGAGGCTCCAGGGGTTGACCCAAACTTCATTTGTCACCACCTCAACGTCAGCCCAACAGCAGTACCGAGGAGGCAACCACCTCGGCGTTCGTCTCAGGAACATGCTGACGCTGTAAAGGAAGAGGTACTGAAACTTAAGAAGGCAGGGGCAATCAAGGAGGTATTCTACCTAGAATGATTGGCACACACAGTGGTAGTGAAAAAGAAGAAAGGAAAGTGGAGGGTGTGTGTAGACTTTACAGACCTGAATAAGGCTTGTCCTAAGGACTCATTTCCAATGCCCCGCATAAACCAGTTGGTGGACGCTACTGTGGGTCATCCTCGGATGAGCTTCTTAGACGCTTTCCAAGGTTACCATCAAATACCCTTAGCTCCAGAAGACCAAGAGAAAACAGCCTTTGTCACACCCACGGGAAACTATCACTATAAGGTGATGCCTTTTGGCTTGAAGAATGCAGGGGCTACCTATCAGAGAATGATGACACTAATGTTTGAACCACAGCTAGGAAAAACGATCGAAGTGTACGTTGATGATATGGTGGTTAAGAGTAAAACCATCTCGGCCCATATACCAGACCTGGATAACACTTTCCAGACGCTGAGAAAGCACAAGTTACGACTCAATGCATCCAAGTGCTCCTTTGGGGTAGGGTCTGGAAAATTTCTGGGCTACCTAGTGACACATAGAGGAATCGAAATTAACCCCGCTCAGGTCAAAGCCATCAATAACCTGCAACCGCCCTGGAATCCAAAGGAGGTGCAAAGATTGACTGGAATGACCGCGGCCCTCAACCGATTTATCTCAAGATCGGCTGACTGGTGTAGGCCATTCTTTCAATTATTAAACAAGTGGAAAGGGTTCGAATGGACAGAGGAATGTGCTGTTGCTTTTCAAAAACTTAAGGAATATCTTTCTCATCCTCCTATCATGTCTCGGCCTGAAGTTGATGAGGTCTTATTTGCATATATTGCAGTGGCCGCCCATGCCGTTAGTCTGGTGCTGATAAGGGTCGACGGGGATGTACAGAAGCCAGTTTATTATGTGAGTAAGTCCCTGCATGAAGCCGAGATACGTTATCCACCATTAGAAAAGGCAATCCTAGCCATAGTGCATGGTACACGTAAGCTCCCCCATTATTTTCAGTCTCATACGGTGGTTATCCTGACCCAGCTTCCCCTCAAAGCCATACTCCGGAGTGCAGATTATACAAGCAGGATTGCAAAATGGGGGACTATCTTGGGCTTTTTTGATATAAAGTACATGCCGCGCACCTCAATAAAGGGTCAATTATTGGCTGATTTGGTAGCAGAATTTGCTGAGCCCACAATAGGAGATAGTGCCGTTAATAGGGGCATTGATGGAAAATCAGTTGGTATGGTGGCAGGCAAAGGTCTTATGGGTTGGACCGTTTACATTGATGGAGCTGCCAATCAAAGGGGATCTGGAGTGGGTTTAGTAATCACGACCCCAGAAGGTCTCACATTGGAGAAGTCCTTAAGACTGGGATTCTCGGCTACAAATAATGAGGCCAAGTATGAGGCTTTGCTAAAAGGGATGGAGATGGTTCATAAATTGGGAGGAAAGATCGTGCAAGTGTTCTCGGATTCGCAACTCGTTGTAGGCCAAATGGAGGGAAAGGTGGAGGTCAGAGATCCGAGAATGCAAGACTACTTGAGTCAAGCCAAGATGGTACAAAGTAAGTTCGAATCCTTTACCTTATCCCATGTTCCTAGAAATAACAATGCACATGCCGACTCCCTAGCAACTCTTGCCACGTCGTTGTCGCAAGGATTACCTCGGATTATCCTAGTTGAAGACTTACCCAAACCTTCGAGAAATATTGGAAATGTCATCCGCGTTCATCAGATCAGGGTGGGACCTAGCTGGATGGACCCCATCATATCCTTCCTTAAGGATGATGTTCTGCCCGAAGAAAGGGTCGAAGCGGACAGAATACGTAGGAAGGCCTCTCGATTTTGGCTGGCCGAGGACAATAAACTTTATAAACGATCCTTCTCTGGCCCATATCTGCTATGCATACATCCAGAGGCGACTGAGCTGCTTCTGGAAGAGCTACACGAAGGAATTTGTGGGAGTCACACGGGGGGGAGGTCTTTGGCTCACAGAGCCCTCACACAAGGTTACTGGTGGCCCAACATGCAACGAGAAGCTCAAACTTATGTGAAGAAATGCGATCAGTGCCAAAGGTTTGCCCCAAACATTCACCAACCTGGGGGCGTTCTCAACCCCCTGACGAGCCCCTGGCCTTTTGCGCAATGGGGTCTGGACATCGTGGGTCCTTTCCCAAAGGCGCCTGGGAATCGAAGGTATTTGATTGTGGCCACAGACTATTTTACTAAGTGGGTGGAAGCCGAGCCCCTAGCAAATATCAGGGATGTCGATGTGAAGAAATTTGTGTGGAAGAATATCGTCACCCGATTTGGTGTCCCTCGCACCCTCATCTCAGATAATGGTTTGCAGTTTGATAGCAAGATGTTTAGGTGATATTGTTGTGACCTCGGCATAGCCAACAGGTACTCCACACTGGCTTATCCGCAGGGGAACGGGCAGGCCGAGGCTGTCAACAAAGTTATAGTGAACGGGCTGAAGAAGAGACTGGAGGATGCCAAAGGAAGATGGGTGGAGGAGTTGTCTCATGTCCTGTGGACGTATCAGACCACACCTCGCCGATCAACGGGAGAGACGCCATTCTCGATGACTTATGGTGCCGAGGCTGTTATACCTTCGGAAATGGGATTTCCAACGATAAGGATAAGGACAAGTTCCTTCACCCCGGAGAGCAATGATAGGCTACTAGAAAAAGATCTGGATTTGGTTCAGGAAAGAAGAGAAGCTACGATGATCCATCTGGCTCATTATCAACAAAAGCTGAAGCAGGGATATGATTTAAACGTAAACTCGAGACCGTTTGCTCTTGGAGACTTAGTGTTGAGAAAAGTAGTGGGTAATACCAAAAATCCAGCATGGGGAAAGCTCGGACCTAATTGGGAAGGATCGTATCGATCACGGCAATAGCTGGAATAGGAGCTTATTACCTGGCAGATTTGGATGAAAAAGTTGTACCCCATCCTTGGAATGTAAGTAATTTGAAACGATATTATTATTAATGAAAAGTGTTGTTGTCATTTTATACATATCATTTTTATACAATTAATTCTGTTGTGCCTAAGGTTACGCCGGGTCCTCGGATCCTCTACCTTAGTCCAAAGTTAATTAAGGTTACGCTGGATCATCAGATCCTCTATCTTAATTCAAAACAAAAAAGTAAGGTTACGCCGGGTTCTCGGATCCTCTACCTTAGCTCTAATTTAATTAAGGTTACGCCGGATCATCAGATCCTCTATCTTAATTCAAAACAAAAAAGTAAGGTTACGCCGGGTCCTCGGATCCTCTACCTTAGCTCTAATTTAATTAAGGTTACGCTGGATCATCAGATCCTCTATCTTAATTCAAAACAAAAAAGTAAGGTTACGCCGGGTCCTCGGATCCTCTACCTTAGCTCTAATTTAATTAAGGTTACGCCGGATCATCAGATCCTCTATCTTAGTTCAAAACAAAAAAGTAAGGTTACGCCGGGTCCTCGGATCCTCTACCTTAGCTCTAATTTAATTAAGGTTACGCCGGATCATCAGATCCTCTATCTTAATTCAAAACAAAAAGTAAGGTTACGCCGGGTTCTCGGATCCTCTACCTTAGCTCTAATTTAATTAAGGTTACGTTGGATCTTTAGATCCTCTATCTTAATTCAAAACAAAAAAGTAAGGTTACGCCGGGTCCTCGGATCCTCTACCTTAGTTCAAATTTAATTAAGGTCACACTGAATCAACAGATCCTCTATCTTAATTTAAAGCAAAGAAATAAGATTATCTCAGACCCTTTTTCCGAGATACAAAAACAATGTTGAAGCTACTAAGTGAACGGATCTTTAATTGCTGCTAAGTGCTAAGCGCGAAGCTTGAAGTACTGTTAATTCAAATGTGAAATATGTCATTACGTTCCTTTCAAATGTGTTGTTATGAAATAAACTGTTAAGTAAGTCCTAAGCAAATGGATTCCATTTTATTGTATTACTTTTTTAGTTCCTTGTGAGTCTTTAAATTTGAAGAAGACTTGGTAGTTGTCATTTAAAGCATCTGCACGTATAGGAGTTACACCAATTTCCTTGAGTAATGATAGAAAATTATAAATACTAGTTGTGGATCCAAGCTATTGTATTGCCATATTACATGTGTAACAACGAAATAAGACATCAACACTGAACATAACATAGAATATCAGTCTAAACTGGGAACTCTTTCCATTAAACAAAAGGTTTGTCAATACATTCATAACCAAACTTGTTAAGTCACAAAGAAAAGAAGGTAAAAAAAAAAAAAAAAAAAAAAAAACGAAACTAAGAAGTAAAAATACAAAGGTAAATACGGGAAAAAGAAAAGAAACTGAGAGCTGCTAAGGCACGAGTAATTATGGCTTGGGCTGGACTTGACCTTCTGAATCAGCAAGAGGCACCAATGAGGCCGAGGACCCCCCAACCTCGGGGTTGATAGGCAACTCCTCGGGGGCAGGAGGAGGTGGAGCATCTTTAACTTGGCCGGCAGGGGCAGTGTCGTCGGCAACACTCTCCTCTACTTGAACCTCGGCTGGGGGGAGAGGGGAATCATCCTTGGCTGAGCTAGATGCAGCCACGCGGATTGCAGGGGGAATGTAGGCGTTCTCCACCTTCCATAGGGGAGAGGAAGCATCAACCCCGGCTTGGGAAAGAGCTTCCTTCCACACCTGGAGGCAGTAGTCCCTACAAACCCCCGGCACTTGGGCTTTGAACGTTTCTGTGGTTTCGGCCACGCCCATGTCGTAGCCGCTCTGCTCAGCCTCGTCAACCATTGCCTCGGCTGCTTGTGCCTTGGCAAGTGCCTCTTCCTTGGCCTTTAGAGCTTCCTCCTTAGCCTCCTCAGATGCCGTAAGGTCCTTTGCAAGGCCTTCTGCCAGCGACCTGGCCGAGGCGAGATCTTCATTAGCACGTTTGAGCTGCAGCCTCTGATCCTCGGCCTGCCTAGTGGTGTTCTTCAGTTCAGCCTCCAGACCCGACCTCTCACTCGCCGCCTTGCTCAAGCTGGTGGTCACCTCTTGGAGCTTCTTTTCTTTAAGCTCTAGTATTTTCTTAGTGTGGTCCAGCCTAACCACTTCGTCCCTTAGCGCTCTGTAAGAGCTGGCAGCGATCTCCTCTGCCCTATGGGCAGATTGGACAGCCTACATACAAGCATTGTTAGTAAAGGGCACACTACATATATAAAAAAAAAAAAAAAAAAAAAAAAAAAAAAAAGAAAAGGGTAAAGGAAAGCATAAGTGCCGAGGATCGGCCAATTTGAATCCTTACCATAGCTAACTCTTTTTTGAGGGTCATAAAGACGTTATGATCCCTCATCCTACGCAGCTCCCCCATATCCTCAAGCAGTAGTAGCGCCTGCTCCAACGCGTCGGCGATGCAGGCAGCTGTGCCCTCATCGGATCCCCTAATAGATGCATCGGCGGTGACCGCCTGATCGTCTACGTGCATCTGAGGAGCCCAAATAGGTGCATGGAGGGCTGCCGGAGGATCACTTCGTCTCTCCGGCCTCGAATGGGCATGGCGAGCATGTTTGCCACCCCTCTCCTGGTCCATCTCCTTAGTAGGGAGATCCTTACCGCCTTCAACTATCTCTTTCCCCTTCGACTGGTCTCTTTTTCTTTTATGGTCAGCCGGGTCTGGATGTTGCTTTCGAGGGGAGGGAGGAAGAACAACCCTCACCGGGGGAAGCTTATCGGCACCCTTATCCTTAGCCTTCTCCGGAGGCACCTTTGAAGGGTCCTGCGCTCCAACCTGCCCTTCTAAAACATCTTTCAAACTAGGCTTGGGTCGGTGCTGGACTCCCATTCTTATTAAGGGTTGTTCGTCGTCGTCTGAAGATGTAAAGGAGGGGGAGCCGACGACCGGTGATGGATGCCTGGGAGGAAAGAGCTGATCAAAAGCTTCGGACTCCTCGTCTGAATCCGATAGCTCAACGATTTCCTCTCCTTCTTTTTCTTCTTCTTCTTCTTCTTCTTCTTCTTCTTCTTCTAGGGGTGGATGGGAAGATGAGCCTTCACCCAACTGGGGTCGAGTCGAGGAAATGGCAAGGTGAGTGGCTCCTGGAGCAACCCTGACAGGCTCAGTAACTAGAACGCCTTGAGGGATTGGAGCGCCAGGAGGCAACAAAAAACCTTCGACCGCTACACTGATCCTCGGAAGTCGCGGATCTTTCTCCTTGATGACGCACTTGGTTTCTTGGAAGGCGGAGGAGATAGGTGTGTATCCGAGAATGCAGTGGGCGGCGCGAAGCTGACCGTCTGAATGTACAAAGACCTCAGCCTTCAAGATCTTGTTCAAACGGTCGAAGTTAACGAGATTGGCACGGGGCGCGAGCGCACGACGATCTGCATGTGTGTATCAAAAAACAGATTAGTACAAGCAAAATAGGGAAAACGTAACCAACGAAAGAAACAACAGATTTATCATTGATCGAGGCTAACGCAACGTGAGCACTCACCAGGCTCTCCCTCCGTCGTCGGACAATGGAGACCGTCATACCATTCCCCGGACAATATAAGGTAGTCCTTGTCCAAACCCTTGTTGGAATGGGGAAGGCATTGGATCAATCTGACTTCAGGGTGTCTAGACTTCAGGTAGTAGGTATGCCCCCTCAATCGGTGAAGGGTATACACCTAATTCACCTCGTGGTGAGTAAGACCTAACCCTAATCTCTCGTTCAGGACGTCTATAGCACCCAGGATCCTAAACATATTTGGAGCGCACTGTGTAGGGGATAGCCTAGCGGTTCTAAGATAGTTCATAGTAATGGGCATCATAGGGATTCTCATCCCTCCTTCTATAAACGCTATCATGGGAATCGCTACCTCACCGGTCTTTCTCTTGGTGAGCCACTCTCCCGTCTTACAGTACCTAATGGACACTTTGGGTGGGATCTCATACTTGGCTTTAAAGGCTTCTATTTTCTCAGGGGTATCCACTAGCGATGCGAACCTACCCATTTCTGAAAACTAGGGAGTAAACACTATAACAGAATCGGAAGATCTAAATGGCCGAGGACAGAAGAAAGGGGACAATCAAAGGAGTAAACAACGATAATGAAAACAGAAGGTTGGAGAACTTACTTTTAAATAACTACGTCACCTCGGCTTAGAAATGAAGGGTGTGAAGACGCGTGCAGGTTGCGGGAAAGGTTAAGTTCAGTGTGCAAAGTCTGAAATGAACAGAAGACCTTTGAAGTGGCAGTATTTATTTCGTGGGAAGGCGTAAAGCAAAAAATCTCCCGCTTATTTCCCCTTGAAGCACGCCCACCCGTTGGATGATCATCGCACGGTTGGACGTGGGGAACAGAGAGCCGCCAACATTTAATTGAAGCACCGCTTATAGACTGAAACGCCAGAAAGAGATCATTCCACGCGCGTATATCGAAGCCCTCACTTCTTCTAATAAGATAGAACTAAGGGCTTCGAGGGGCTAATGTAGTACCAATGGGCCCGAATTACACACAGTGGGCCGGCCCAGAGGCTCTCACAATGAAAGAAGCCCAACCCCACATCTTGAAATGGTCCGAGGACGTAATTAGTCCAACCTACAAAGACACGTGATAAAAAGGGGTGTCATGCATGATCAAAATACAAAGGAATATGACGTCCGAGGACAGCATAGTCCTCGGCAAGGGTTGCCGAGGACGACGTGAATGATCTAGCAGTCCAACAGCGCCCCTGACGGAAGCCTTTGATGCTGGAATTAATGAAATAGAGATAAAGAATAAAGGGGAGGGGTAGGAGAATATCTAGAAAAAAGCTGCTATCACCGCATTTAAAGCTCTACACCTGCCTCTCTGGCCGCATTAATGAAGAAGTGACGCCTGAACGTTGGGTTTGAACCTTATCTTCACCACCAGAGACCTTAGTAAAAAGGAATGATGGGACAAGTATCCAAAAGGGAAGAAGGCCCAAGTTACACGTGGAAGAAAGGAAAAAGGAGAGAGGCCTATAAAAGGTGAAGGAAGGAGACATAGGGAGGGGGAGGAAAAAATCAGAGAAAGGGAGAAAGAGAGAGAAAGAGAGAGAACTTGTAAGGAAACTCAAGCATTTGTCCTCGGCAGTAATATACAAAGTAATACCTCGTCCACGTTTGATAAGTATGCATATGTTCCGTGATCAAACCGAACCTTTATGTTATTTACCGCCCAAACCCCTGGATTAGAATCCTGCTCTCTATAAATTCATTGTTTAGGACTCATAGGCTTAATCCGGAGGCTCGATTCAATATAAAGCTCGATTCGTGCCCTTACAGATTCCATTCTTTTAAAATATTATTTCACATTCCACATACACTCTCTTGTGTTTTAGATATGACAGCATCAATATGTGTTCAGTAAATCTATATATATTATATTAAAAGTCAAAAGTTAGAGAAAATTCGATTAGATTTTAATTGAATTCTCAATTTTGTACTGCGTGTTCTATTTAATTTTTAATTTTTGAATTAAATAAATTATTGTGTGTAAAAATCGAAATGTCCAAATTCAATTAGATTTTAAATTGAATTTTAATTGGAGTCCAATTTTACGCCACGTATCCATCTAATTTTTTTTTTTTTTAATTTTTGTGATAAGTGAATTATTTGATGCAAAAATTGATGAGTCTAAATCCAATTAAATTCTAAATCATAGAACCATTATATGTTTTAGAAATGTATGGTTTAAAAAATGTGCAAGCTAAGACCATATATAATTTGAACCGTATAATTGTATTTTTTTTTAATTGTATCCATGCATATGTACAGAATTACACACTAGTAAGTAACAAATAGTGTTTGCAGTGATGACTCCAAAATTTATTTTCTAGGGGATCAATAGTGTTAAGATTGGAATTTGTTGTGAGGAAAAAAAATAAGATGATTAATTATTTTTTTCCGGAATATATAACTTTCATATTATATAAAATAATCTAAAAATAGTATTCTAAATATAATTTAGTGTACAAGACAACTATATTGTACAATAGTCTAAAAAAATTATTAATTAGTTTAAATATTGGTAAGACAACAATCATTGAATGCATAAATAAATACAAATAATTAATTAACAATACATTTTTGTCAAATTAATAATAATTTATTATATTTATATTTAATATTAATTAAATAAAAAAAATGATAAATTAAAAAGTTAGTCTCTGTCCTTTATACCATATTTTAATTTGGTCTCTAACCTTTCAATTGTATTAATTTGGTCATTAACATTTTTAGTGTTGTGTCAATTTTGTCTTTACCATTATCCATTGGATGAAAAAAAATGATGTGTCAAATGGAACAATAAAAAATTATTTTTCAACCACGTCAACTGCTAACTATAGCGGTTAGAATTAGAGAAATGTTTGATGAATGTAGCATCAACCCTTTTCATAAGTTTGGTTATCGCAATGGCAAGTGGCATATCAGATTAGAAGGAAGGCAATTGACAATTGACATAACAAACCTTTTGTAAGCAAAGTCTAGAGGTTACGTAGTCTTTAGAATGAATGATCTGGTGTCCCCTTTCTTTCTGGTACTTCTCTAATGAGTAAAGAAATTTTACCTCATCAAAGATGGAGTGCTGACTTTAGAACCAGGAAAAATTATTGTGTATTCCGAGAATACCATAAATGCGTACCTAATAATTTATGTGAGAGGAGGGAGTACGCATTTATGGTACTCTGGGAGTACCTAATAATTTTTCTAGAACCAGGGACATCCCTAATTAAGGAATCAAATGACATTCTGAAATTGGCTATGTTAATGCTTCACATGACTTGTCTCACCAAAATGAAAATGTCTCAACCATTTTATCAAGGTATCTCATATACCGGGAGTAAAATCGTACCAAAAAGTTGGGATCACTTCTTTATATAAAATCATTTCTTTTGATGTTCAAAACTGTTTTTAAAAACTTGGTTTTGATTCCATTCTTCAAACATAAAATCTTATTACACACGTTACACAATTAGCACACACTTGCTAATGTTCTTAAAATTTGATTTCAACCAACGTGACGATGTGAGTACAATGAATATGTAATACGGACGAATAATGCTAATATCACAACAAAACTAATAATTTTTGTCACAACTTGTTAATATGACAAGTTATGAATAATATAGTATGTGAGTTGTTGTGATACACTGATACAAACATTATTCAACAAGGAATGTCTTCAGTATTATTACTTCTCCTCGAAATGGTGAGTTTAGTCTACCATGTCCATGTGTACCATCTAGCAATCCCACATAATGTACTTCGTACTTTTACTGGCTTACGACAGGCACTATTTTCCTTGAATTTGATATATAGTTCATTCCCTTCGTCACTTTTTAACTTATTAATGATTATTAACTTCTAACCACATTAGCAATTTGTAAATATTTCAATCAGAAAATTATTTTATGATATGGTAATTAATGACCAGCTTAATTAGTGGAATTAATGGATAAGATTTTTAATTTTCTGTGTGTGATCCCTTAAGAGCAAGTGGTGGGAGCAATTCTTCATTCCAGCCCCAAGACAATGGGAGGTCCAGCTGTGTTTTAATTTGGAATTTAGGTGCTTGGTTATGTCATACTTATAACTTAATATAACAATAATTTAATGCACTGCTTTTTCTTCTAAAAAATAATACTTATATTATAATAATTGCATTGCTTCTTGGAAGGCTAGGGGTCGTTGAATGATCATTTTTAACGTCTCTAATTCAAAACCGAACGTGAAACTTTGGTTTCATTTCAATGTGAACGAAATTAAATAATAATAATAATAATAATAATAATAATCCTTGACACTTGACAGGTATGTCATATATGCCAGTTCAGCAGTTCACCACAGAACCATATGTTAGTTAGTAAGAAAGGCTCAACTCTTTTTGTTTCTCTTAAAAGGCTCAACTCAACACGCAACTATACGCGGCTTTTCCACGCTTTGATGTCTTAACTAGATAAAGTAGATATTATTATTCATTACCCACGCTGTGCGCTGCGCTATAGAATGGCTTCAAAATAATTTCTTGGGATTTTATATATATATATATATATAATAATAATATTAATAGCGTTACATCTCCAATACAAATGTGATCACAATCAAGCAAGGCAAAGAGTTTTAGTGAGAGAGAGTTTATAACAGAAGAAAAATACCAAATGTCCAAAAACACAATGCTCTGGAACTTAAATTAAATATGAAGAGAAGATAACAATTATAACATAGTGCACACATATATAATAATTATATGGACTTAGAGTGAAGCGTCACAAATTTCCAAATATTTTATTATTAAAAAAAAATCATTTGAATGATGCGAGCGAAACAAAATTAGTAGCTCCCACGAAATTTTACAAAAATTGCTCAAAAAATCATTTGAATGATGCAAGCGTCACAAATAATTTTTCAAAAAAATTATCTATTATGTGAAAGTAAGAGCATCCACTGATTTTCTTTCCATTTTGCATAAAAAAAAACCTACTTTTTTTTTAAAAATTTTATACATTCATTTTTACAAAACACCTACATCAATTTATCTATCCTACACCTTTTTTTATTTAAATAATATTTTTTCATATTTTTTTATTATTCACAACTACCCATGACCCCACGAACTTTAACACACGCTAGAGTGTACATCTGATCTCTATCTCTTTCTTTTTCTTTTTCACTTTTTTTTTTTTCTTTTCTTTTCCTTCTCCTTCTTTCTTCTTCTCCATTTTTTCTTCTTTAGCGTCTTCATCTTTCTTCTTCTTTTGCTAATGCTGAAAAAAGAAGCTAAAGAGAGAAAACTATTGGTGGGTAAGCTTTTTTTTTTTTTTTTTTTTTTGAGAAGATGGTGGGTAAGCTTAAAAAGAACATAAATTTAATGTTTTGGTCTGGGTACATTGAAGAGGATGTGATGAATTACTCAAAGGCTTTGAGTTGCTACTGAGGAACACTGAAGTCCCCATTAGTGACACTTGTTCTTCTACTATTTCTGCATTTTCTTCTTGTTCTTTTGCAATTTTAGTTTGATTATTTATATGGATTTGATATATTTTTTTTTAGGAGAGGGTTTGATGAATTTGGGATCTTGATTTAGATCAAGTTTGAAGAATTTTATTATTTGTTGTTGGATTTAAGAGAAGATAAAAGGATTAAGAGGGCAAAGGAAGAGAGAGATCGAATGAGAGAGGAGAGATAATCAGATGAGAGATGACAGAGGAGAGAGAAAAATATATAAAATAATAAATAAAAGAGTTATAATAACCGTGCATATATACAATTGTGCATAAATGCACAATTTTACACTCACTGATGTGAATTTTTTTTAGGGCCAAAATGTGTAAAAAGTGTACCTTTTTCTATTTTGCAAAAGTTTTCACATTTATAAATATGTTATTAAAAATATAGTATCAAACACATTTTTTTTTTTTGCATTATGAGTACTTTTAATATATATTTTCACAATATTTTTTAAATTACAATTTTCATGTCATTTTAAATAACAATACTTGAATACTGCTGCTGTACAGGCCCTCAAAATATCTCTATTTCCATCCTGATGAGCTACCACAACTACAGAAAGCCTTCTCATTTTAACACCCTGCAATGGCCTGCATCAACATTTAATTTTATCACCCGCTTTTGATGGAGCCTTCTAGCAAGTTACAAATGTCTTCGACTTTCTCTGCACGCCAGTCTCCAGCTGCAAGAATGTGCTCCTTTAAACCTTGTCTTTATAACTTTCACAAGCATAAATATTAAATGGATTTTGTTATTGTGTGCTCTTAGGGCACACAATAAGTAAACATTTTTAGAAATATTTTCTTGGAAATTGAAAAAGTATTGACAGCTTTTTCAATTCCCGAGAAAATGTTTCTAAAAATGGATTGGTTAATGTGTGCCCTAAGGGCACACATTAACCGGACCCTTATTAAATAATTATAACAATATTATAACATATTCCTTAATCAAATAAATATACTGTTTTAATGTAACATATTCCACGTGCTAGTAGGCCCATCTTGGTAATTTCATCTCATGCTTGAACGGAAAGTATTGTATCTATCAAACTTTTTGTTCCCTAATATATATCTATTTATTTGTGGGTTTGTTGGCCGTACCCTATTTATGATCAGTTGTGAACTTTTTTATCATAAATGTCAATTTTAACGAACTTTTAACGAACCACCCACGCTCACTCCCCCAATCTCATGTTAGTACACGCACTTTCTCTTTCTTTAAAAAAAATAAAAATAAATAAAAAAAGTAAAAGTTTTCTCTATTCAGTGTGTGTACGAAAGGCATCGGATCAAGCAAGTTGGAGAGAATCCCAATTTTCAAAAAATAATTCAATTGCTTAATTATAAATCCCATCTGACATGCATGTCCTTTTTACCTTTCTAATCCCCAAACATTTACGTAACTTAGATTCCTAGAAGTTCCAATGGTGCAGTCTAATGGTGTCTCAAATATAATGATTTTGATTATTATGATATATGCTAATTTATTTCTCTTTCTGTCTTAATTTGTTTATCTTATATTTCATTTTAAGATATTTTAAAATATTTTTATATTTTTAAAAATAAAAATCATTAATTTATTATTATTTTTATTATACCCCTACTTTATTTTCAAAATTATTTGAAAAAAGAACTAACAAATATTTAAAAAATCAATCTAATTGGAGCATCTTTTTAGTTTCTTATTAAGAATAACTCTTTTTTAAAAAAAAAATTGATAAATTCATTTAAGTGTAGTTTTGTAAATTTATACATTTTTATAAGGTAAACAAGATAATAAATGATATGTCTTTAAAAAATTTAACTTTTCAAACAAGACAAACAAATTAAGACAGATAGAGTATTTGTTTTGAATTTATTATCAAGGTCAAGGCAAGTCCTGCTTCTTTGTAATTCCTCAGTTCTGTTTTAATAAAAAAAATTTCCAAAAAAAAAAAAAGAAGAAGGAAACTAATCCTCGACTTAGTAAAAAAGCTGCAACATTAAGAATTAAAAAAAAAAAAATCATTAACTACTATGCTCTACAACAAAAACAATAAACTAATTACAACAATAATAGGATCCCCAAACAAAGTAAACACCTTGATCAGAATAGTATTCTTAACCTTTGTTTTGGTTGCTAATATGTCTCTTTACTTCACTTCACTTCTCACTTTATCAATTCAAACTCCCGCCAAACAAGGTAAATGGTAGCCTCTCAAGCCAACACACTTGTTGAGACATATGAATGAATTACTTGTCACCAATGTTTGCTTGATTGAAAGCCTTTACAATGTTGGTCTTTGACCATAGAATGCATGCATAACTTTAAGAGACCTTAAATTTATACCCTTTGCCTTTTTGTTTGCTGTGGTGAGTTGGAGGTTTTACGGGAACAAAAAACTCAGTTAGACATAGAATTCCTACTACTACAAAGAAGCTAATTGCATATCCAATCTTCGCTCCTTCTCATGAGAACCATGTTTCCTCCAACTCAACTGCTGGTGGTTTTGTTGGTGACAAGTCTTTTGGACATAGCACTTAAATTTGCATTCCACATGACCCACAATTGTTGGCATAAAAGTTTTGATCATTCATTATAGCCATTTGACAACCAACCAAAATCTTGCCTGTGAATCTGTTGCTACTCAAATCCAACATATTCAGTTTTTGCAACTTTCCTAGCGATTGTGGAATCAAAATTAATAGATTGTTGTGTGACAAATCCAAACTCTTAGATTTTTTAGATCACTAAGACTTAGCTGGTAGTCTTCCACAAAGGTTGCAATAAAAATTCATAACTTTAACAGTTATAGTTCAATACTTTACGAAATGCAATGAAAATTCAAATCTAGCCAATACTTTTAACAGTTATAATTTCTTGGAAGAGGATGGATATGGATTTTGAAATCTGTCTTCAATTACATTGTCCAATCAACATGTTTATCTCCGTGTGAACTGTGAACTATATATAAATATGCATGTTTTACCTTAATTCAATTAGAATATTACCTGTTGCATCTTTTTTTTTTCTTTTTTAATTCTTTTTCTTTTTTATAAATAATATTGAATTAGAAGATATTGACAATGGAAGTTAAGACTTAAGACAATAGTTGTTGTGTTTCTATCGTTATATGAACCTAGGATCAGTTTTTGCTATGCAATTTGCAACAACAATTGCAACAATAACAAGAGAAATACAAAATAACTTAACGGTTTGAACTGCAACATATTCATTGTACTAGTCAATGAGCCATAAATATATTGTACTAATCGATGAGCCATACATAAGTTATAAGAATATGTATTTATTTTGTAACGTGATAAATATAATTTATTTTTTAAATTTGCTAAAGATAATATACTAGGATTATTACCCGTCTTAGGATTAGGAGTAAACTTAGCCAAAGAGGTATTTTAAAACTCAAGAATTCCCTCTTCTAAGTTCTCTCTCTCTCATTCTCAAAAAAATAAATAATAAGTTCTCTCTCTCTTTCCTATTATGTATAAGCACCTCCTACGTATATTCATGTCCCGCTTTCTGTCTCTATAAATGTATCTTTCTATATACTCCTTTTTTAAAAAAAATTATTCTTTATTTGCATCTTTTGGTGTGCTTTGTTATTATTATTATTATTACTATTATTATTTTGGATCACATTCTTCTAACTTTTGTCGGAACCAGGTAAATTTAACAAGGGTGACATGTTAAAACATCTTATATTTCCAACAATGCAGAAAAGAATTCATAGCTCCTGAGCACCAAGATTGCCTCCATTTAATTCCTTTCTTTCTTTTTTTTTTTTTTTTTTTTGGTAGAACCCATTTAATTCAAAGCAGTCAGCAAGATAGCATTGGTTCCTTTTTCCTTTTTCCTTGCACCACTTATTTACTAGAACTTTGGAGCCATGTCAAAAGGAAATTTGTTCTAAATTTGGTTAAAGTTAGACCAGGAATACCTTTTTGTTTGAACAGACACTAATTAAAATGCATGCCAATAGTTAAACAGTATCAGTGCCTCCTAGTGAGGGATGCAAGTGTTCTTTGGGTCATGAGCAATGCATATTGCTATGTAACTCATTTAAATGAAACAAGAACAAAAAGTTAATATATTGGGGTGTGACACGCTTTGTGATAAGGCACATAAAATTGACTATTGATCAAGAAAGAGCAACAGGCATACTAAACCCAACTGCCAAAAAGCCACTAGACAAATACATTCGAGTATGCAAACATTTCAAGATTCATAACTTGGTCAAGAAATCTGCACTTGCATACTCTTTCTGAAGGTAACTTAGAGCAAGGGTAAATAGTGCTAATATGCATCACACTGCAAAGAAACTATCGAGCTGGTAATAACTGAATAAAGGAGGTTGACTAGAACTTTGAACTAATACCATTCATCAGGTAAAAAAAGGAATTGATTTGTTTCTGATTGTGTCCCTCATGCATGCATTCTTGTAGTTCAGGAGAATGTGTGTAAAATGAGGTATAATTTATGGTGAAAAGTGTAATTTTTCCTTATCTTTTTGAACCACAATGGCAAAAGATATATGACCAGTAATGGAGAAAAGGATGGGGAATAGATATAGCATATTAGCATATAGGGATGAATGAAAATTTGTCCAAAAAAATAGAGAGCTTCTGAGAGGCTAGTGCTACTACTTACTAAAAATACTTTTTTTTTCCTAATAATATAACCCTTGGACTCCAATTAGTACTTTGTGAAAATCTTTATTTGAATTCTATAATCAGATTTTGGAAACAGCTTCTGGTCAAGAAAGATCCAGTTTGGGACTTGGTCTGGTTCAATCAATCTTTGGTAAGTAATTCTAGTAATATGCAATTATTGCACTTAATAACTCTGCCAACTTTTGGAAGTGAGTGCTACTTTGGTTTGTTGTTGTCCAATCTTTCTAGATAGTTGGTCTTTCCGTTTTATACTTTATTTGCTATTGAAAGCAAAAGTGATGCTAAAAAGTTTACTTCCAACTTCCAAGAGGATGGAAAAGTACTTCCGGAATTAGCAAAAGGAAAACTCTCTATTTGGGAATTGACGAAGTATATCATTGCTTTTATTAAGCTGATGAATATGCATATACCTATATGTAACAGTGTTTGTGCTCTAGTTGCGTCTAAGTGCCTAGTGAAAGAGTCACTCGCTTCAACATCAACCTCAAGCTTCCTAAATGCAAACACTGAAGGTGAGTTCTCTAGAATTGACAAGGATTGCCTCCAAATGGATTTCAATCTAACCCAAATGGATGTCGTGTTATAGTAGGCAATTAAACCACATCTATATCATATTTAATACCTATGAGATAAATAAGATACCACCTCACTGTAAGAGACCACCTCTACTAATACTACTACTAAATGCAGTCAGAAAGCCACTGGAAACCTTCTAGATACTCTTCTGCGTGTGATGATTGAACCACAAAAACCTCAAGGGGACAGGCATTTGCGTCTGCCAGCTCTGTGGTAACATTGGGCAAGCCAAGGAATTAACACAAACTCTCTTTTGGTAGAAAAAGAGCTCCAGTAGATGTTTTGCAAAAAATAAGGAATGGGACTTACTTCCACAAAGGCCCCATCAGAGAGTAGAGCATTTATCATAGTTCAAATTGGGGTGAATCTGAATCCGGATTACTTGCAAAAAGTGATCACAATCATGCAAGTCATGTTCCATATTAGCCAACGTTGAATAAAAAAACCGACTCTATTTTAAAAGAAAGAAAAAGGGCTAAGACAAGCATTCCACTAAACAACAATGGAGAGTACATCAAATAAAATAGCCTAGCCTAACACAGCAAGAGAGTTAGATCTAGGCAACTGCTAAACATGCAAGCTTTCTTGAGAGTAAATAAGAAATTTAAGTTACAATCACATATCATCATATTGTACAAATCATTAAACTAGGCGACTGAAGTAGGAAGATCAACAATCAAACTGATAGTGTGCCCAACAGCTCCACTTGAAATAAAATGTCAAATCTTCACTTCTAATGCCTAAAAGATACATAGATACCATCTCACCGTGAGAAAATTGCTACCTAAATCTGATGCCTAAGATACCGCCTTTACTATTACTAAAGATACATTTGGTATGCTGTAATAGTTCCTGTAATGGAATACTTTTTCATGTGTAATATTAATTCGGTCATTATGACATGGATTAGTTATTACATTGGAATAACTATTCTTTAAATTGAATAATAGTTATTTCCCTTTAAAATGGATGTAATAATTATTTCTTAGTGTATATAATAGTTTTTAAAATTAATATATTTTCAAAAATATAAAGTTTTCTTATATATCATCTTTTTTAAGCTTTCCATATGTAACATCCAAACTTATAAATAGTAAAAGTTATTCCATTACAATGTTTTCTATTCTCAGTAATAAAGATTACTATTCCTAATGTAATGGTACCAAACCTACCCTAAATGTACTAAGAAAGCCACTTGAAACCATCTAGATACTACTTTGAATAGTATGATTCAGACACAAACACCTCAAGGGACGGACAATTGCTGCCAGCTCTACATTACCCTTCCCAGTGGTGACATTGGTCAGGTGAAGCATGGAACAACAATCTTTTTCTGAACAAGTAGATACATCTCTTGTTGTGCCTAAAATAAGGAATGGAACATTTGCAAAATTCTCATAAGAGAGTAGAGCATTCAATTCCCTTCTTAACCCCGGCAATTCATTCCAGATCATGATATCAACATCCACAATCTACATCCATCTACAAAACAAAAATTAAAATGTATTTAGCAAAAATGCAATACTTAACAAGGAGGATATTTAACATGAAATATGATCCACTTTGTTAGGAAATCAGACAGCAATTTGGCAAATTCCAAATCCAGAATCTTAAGATATATTTAAGGAGCATTTTTTCCCCACAATTCCCTAATGGTATTTAAAACAACTAACAAGAAATAGGGTCTAAACAAGAAAGAACAATCAACATGTAAGAAGTCAACGATGTACTAGTAAAATTATGAAATTCCATATTTTAATGAAAGAGATCTGAAATGATGCAATATTTGACAATGTGGTAGGTGACAGAGAATGATTTATGTATGTTGAGACATGTTAAAAATAATATAATAGTTTATGATGTATACCATGTTGAAGAAATTGAAAATTAAAAACTAATGTAGAGAAGGCGGAAGCAAGATAAGAGAAGAAGAGAACAAGAACACATTAGGGTTTATGTGGTTTGGCTCGACAACCTATGTCCATGGTGTAAAGATCTGCGGCTACATTGTTATTATAAAATGACGAACTAGGATTTACAAGAACCCTAATAGGGTTTGTATAGGAATAGTAGAGTATAATGTTAGCTCTAGATGGGCTTTAACATTGAATCAAATTGGACTCTACATTAACACACACTCAAACAAAAACAAAACAAACAAAAAAAGATTGTATCAGATAAAACAGCCTGGTCTAACACATTTCACAGCAAAGAGAGTTAGAATTAGGCTACCCAAAACATGCAAGCATTCTCAAAGGCACATCCTTGCCCAAAAACAAGATATTGGCCTTCTTTGAATTTGGTTCAGAGGGACTAAAGACACCCTGCTTTTCTCAAAGGACAAAAAGAACACATGCAAATTAACACAAAGCTTTTTTAAAAATGAGCAAAGTTCTTAAGGAATCAGAGAGAGAGAGAGAGAGAGAGAGAGAGAGAGAGAGAGAGAGAGAGAGAGAGAGAGAGAGAGAGAGAGAGGGGGTAAGAGAGAGGCACTTGATTAATGAGGAAATGACAGTTTCGAATCAGAGACTCTCTAACCCGATAAAGTATACCATGCTTAAGTATTACCAGATTAGCATCTATTTTGGTGTTTCCTATCCAATAAGTGACTGACACGTGTTCCCAAAAACCACATCAGATTACTCCATTAATCCAAACAAAATTACCATCTTGACCCTTAAATTTTTTCAAAAGCTCGCCACCAATTCCTCTCCCTCCTTCTTTAACTTTTTGAAATTTAATTTTCAAATCCACTTACTCCTTCTCTAGTTCTTCTCCCCCTCTCTCAGCTCTCTCTCTCTCTCACACCCATACTCCATTCCATCTGCAACTACAAGCTTCCATTTCCTCACCACATCACTTTCCCTAACCTCCAGTTCTGACCACCATAAACCCTGACAGCCACTGCCCAGTGTCTCCGCCGGCACGACACTGCTGAACATCGTTGGTTCCGACAAGTTCAGCCTTTGTCTCGTCAGAAAAGCCCCAAACTCTTCTCTTTATAGCATCACCACCCAACACCGGAAACTTTCTTGCTGCTTTCAACACCCGATGTCACAATAAGGTTTTTATTTTTCCTCTTGTTTTGTTTCTTTTTGGTATTTTTCACATCTTTTTTGTATGCTTTCTTCTTCTCAAAATTACACGTTTAAACAAACAAAAGAAAATCCAGATGAACGTTTGAGTGTAGAAAGGAAACCTGTACCTGTTTGATAAAATGTCTCAATGAACATGGATGCACTCCTTTGTTCTTAACATGTACTTGTACCTGTACCTGTTTTTTATTTTTTTTTTTAAATGTTCTTTTGGATCCCAAATTAAAGTTGGGTTTTTTGTTATAGTTTCATATGTAGAAACACGAAGCTCCTCTCTTTGTGTGACAAATAGTTTGTTGCCTTCATTTTGCAGATAAATGCTTTGTAGATATGTTGATTAAAATCTTGGTCTTGAACAACTTCATTTCGTGTGTGAAGGTTGTTGAATGCAGTTTATGTGGTTTCCCTAATCTCGTACTTCGTTTTGCCTTCGTTGAGTTTTGAAGGTACTTTGAAGTTGTGGTGTATTCAATTGTTTTTTATGGTAATGAAATATGATAGTTTTACATGATCAGTTGCTATGTTGGTTATGCAAAGGTGCAAAGGCTACTTATAGTCTAGGGGATGATGCTTGGATTCTACCTTGTGAGGGTTCTACCTTCTAAAATGGTTAGATTTACATGATGATATAAATTTGCTGATACCTAATGGTTGAAATTTTGGTCTTGAACAAGTTTATTCGAAGTGTATGAATTCATTAATATTTGGATTATAATATTTGGAGAAAGGCTCTTGAAGTGGGCTCTAGTGGTTTTCTTAGAATCATTGCTAGATTTTCTGTTAAAAATCAACACTAACTCTCTTGTCTCTAGAAATTTCTAGAGTTCCACTCAATTTGCTTCTCTCTGGAATTCTCTAGAAATTTCTAGAACTTCTCACACAATCTCTTTCTCTAGAAATATCTAGAGTTTATCTCAACCTCTCTCTCATTCTCTAGAACATTCTCTTGGGTTCTGGATTTCTTTAGTAGATATCCTTCTAGAAGCTTCTGCTAAGAAGTGAAATTCAGCCACATGTTTATAGAATAGTCTAGAAGGTTGGAGAATGGTATTAATTTAATGCCAATAAAAAGGAAGATCTAGAAGCTTCAAGTTGGTTCCCTAACCAACATACACCTAGTAGAAATAGATGTGGTGAGGTGTGAAGTGAAGTGAAGTAGAGTGTAAAGTGGAGTGGAGTGTAAGGTGAAGTAGCGTGAGAGACTCCTAGGGGTGTGAAGTGAGAGTGTCATAAAGCACCAAGTGAGAGGTGTGAAAATTGTATGTAAGGTGAAGTGTGTATAGGTGTCTAGAGAGTTGGTGTGTGTCTTGTAAAAGCATTAGTGCCTGTAAAGTGTTGTAATTCAAAGAGTTAAGTTCTCAATAAAAGCTCTCTTTTTCAGTCATTTGTTCAACAATTTAGTGTCAGAAATTCCGCTAACTCAACAATCTGGTATAAGAGCGAGGCAGTTAGGCACCATGTTTGTGGTGTTTAGGACAGTATTTTCGGAGGTGTTCATTCTACTCGTGTACAGTCTGGGACTGTGAAGCTTGTGGTTTGGGACCAAGCTTATTTGGTAGAGTGAGAGATTTCATCAAGTTGTGATGGCGGACCTCTAAGCTGTCGGTAGCATTAGAAGGCTCAATAACCAGAATTACAACACATGGTTGACTTGCATGGAGTCATACTTGCAAGGGCAAGATTTGTGGGAGATCGTGGCTGGTGGCGAAACCACACCTCGTGAGAATGCCAAAGTTGTGGAAATGGAAGATTAAAGCTAGGAAGGCTTTGTTTGCAATCAAGACAAGCATCGAGGAAGAGATGTTGGAACACGTCAGGCAAGTAAACACACCAAAAGAAGCGTGGGACACCTTTTCAACACTATTTTCAAAGAAGAATGATGTAAGGCTACAATTGCTTGAGAACGAGCTAATGTCGGTGACACAACGAGATATGACGATCACGCAGCACTTCACCAAGGTAAAGTCTCTCTGTTGTGAAATCTCTAAATTAGATCCTGCATCATATATTTCTGATTCAAGAATGAGAAGGATAATCATTCATGGATTGAGACCCGAATATAGAAGTTTTGTATCTGCCATTCAAGGTTGGCCTGTGCAACCATCATTAGTAGAATTGGAACATTCGCTAGTTGACCAAGAAGCATTGTCAATCAAATGGCGGGGGTCTTACTAAAGAGTGAAGAGAAGGCACTCTTTAGCGATCACTATAAAGACCAACCCAAGAAAAGATTTAATGCAGGTTCTAAGAATAGAAATAATGAAGATAGAAAAGATAAGGAGAGCTCTTAAGATGGAGGAGCTCGAGGAAGTCGCAACAATAATAATTGATGATCCATGGGTTACAAAAGCCATAATGTCAAGTGTTTCAAGTGTAGAAAAATGAGCCACTTTGCACGAGACTGTCGTTTCAAGTGGAGAACAGCTCAAGGAAATACGACAACGTTCAATACCTAGAAGATGGTAGCGAAGGAGAATGGGCTGTTAAATCGTGTTTGGCTATGATAGAGCTAGTTGAAGAAGCAGTAGAAGAGGAAGCAATACTACTAGTTTCAAAGGAAATTGAAGAGAAAACTCTTGAGAGCATGGGGGAGTAGTCTAGGAAAGATCAATTCACGATAATTGATGACTTACAATCTTTTGAAGATGAAGGTGAGCTAGAGTCTAGAGAAGTAACTCATCCTTGGCAAACTAGTGTTCACCATAGAACACTAGAGGAGGATTGACCAACAATTGAAGAAGAGATTCACGCATTAAAGCAGGTGCCAAAGCCTAAGGATGTGAAACCCATTTCTTCTAAATGGGTGTATAAAGTCAAGAGCCGCGCAGATGGATCAGTAGAAAGATATAAGGCTCGCCTGGTAGCTCGAGAATTCTCACAACAATATGGGCTAGACTATGTTGAAACATTTAGCCCAATAGCAAAGATCGCCACCATACGTGTCCTGTTAGCACTTGCGGTGAGAAAATCTTGGAAGTTATGGCAAATGGATGATGTAAAGAATGCTTTCCTGCATGAAGAGTTGGATCAAGAAGTTTACATGGAGTAGCCAAAGAGATTTGAGAGCAAAGCCCAGCCAGACAATGTTTGCAAGCTACGAAGAGCACTTTTCGGATTGAAACAAGTGCCGAGGGAATGGTATGACGACAATGGCAAAATTGAGAGAGAGTTGGCGTTGAGGGGGAGTGTTAAAAATCAACACTAACTCTCTTGTTTCTAGAAATTTCTAGAGTTCCACTTAATTTGCTTCTCTCTGGAATTCTCTAGAAATTTCTAGAACTTCTCACACAATCTCTTTCTCTAGAAATATCTAGAGTTTATCTCAACCTCTCTCTCTCATTCTCTAAAACATTCTCTTGGGTTCTGGATTTCTTTAGGAGATATCCTTCTAGAAGCTTCTGCTAAGAAGTGAAATTCAGCCATATGTTTATAGAATAGTCTAGAAGGTTGGAGAATGGCATTAATTTAATGCCAATAAAAAGGAAGATCTAGAAGCTTCAAGTTGGTTCCCTAACCAACATACACCTAGTAGAAATAGATGTGGTGAGGTGTGAAGTGGAGTGTAAAGTGAAGTAGAGTGTAAGGTGAAGTAGAGTGAGAGACTCCTAGAGGTGTGAAGTGCGAGTGTCATAGAGCACCAAGTGAGAGGTGTGAAAATTGTATGTAAGGTGAAGTGTGTGTAAGTGTCTAGAGAGTTGGTGTGTGTCTTGTAAAAGCATTAGTGCTTGTAAAGTGTTGTAATTCAAAGAGTTAAGTTATCAATAAAAGCTCTCTTGTTTAGTCATTTGTTCAACAATTTAGTGTCAGAACTTCTGCTAACTCAACATTTTCATGATGAATTGATGATATGATTTTGTGATTGGATTCATTCAGGAATTGCTATGGCCATCCTTACAATTTGTTTTTACATAAAAAGCCAGGCACCTTTCATGTTAGAGGGAAAAAATGGTCCCTTACTTTGTAGCTGCTTTCATTTTGAACTTGTAGAGTTATTTATGATCAGAATTAATTTCTTTTTATTACATTAGGTTGTTAAATGTTTGTTGATTTAGTTATTGATAGATATGTGGAGTTGACAGAGTATCTAGATTACTTATCTGTTGTGGCCTTACTTTTATTCAGCCTCACTCTAGCAATATTCCAAGCTTTTAATGGTTGCTGCTCTACTGATTGCATTTATGACAACACATTTCTTGTATCTAAACTTTAATAAACTTGATTATGGTAAAGTATTTTCCAAACAGTCTCCCTCTATTGAATAATGCTCTAGTGACATTATTAATATTAAAAACTATATGTACTGCTATGTCAAATATGTCATCTTAAACTTCATTGCATAAGGCTTTGTTGCTCTCCCAGCATTTTTAAGTTTCCATGTTGGCTCTACAAGAATGCTTCTTGAAAGTATCTCAATGTCCTACTTGAGTTAACTATAATTGTAAACTTTTTATTTTAGAGGAAAAAACAAAAACTTTAACATGTTACATGTGCTTTTGGTTATTTATTTATTTGCTAATATTGTGTTTCATTTTTTTTAGGACCCTACTACAAGATTTTGAAGTATGATGGATAGCATTTTTGGACAAGATTTTTTATTGCAATTGGCACAGCTGGGGGACAACATTTTGGACCAATATTTTTGGATGACATATTTGACTTGGACAACTTTTTAGATAGCATAGCTGAAAATTTAGACAATTGATTACTTAACTTGTAGCAATTGTTTTGGAAAATTGTTGTAACTACTAAAGTTAACATATGGATTCTTTGTATTAGTAGCTTCTAGTTAAATAAGTTGGACTTATTCAGCAACTTTCATTAGTATGTATCATGATGGAGTCTTTGTATGTAACATTTGTATTAGTAACTTCTACTGCAATTAACATGATGGATCCATTTTACCAATGTTATAAGATTGAACTCATATTAATAAGTTGGACTTGTTCAGCAACTTTCATTCCATTATACCAATGTTAAAAGGGTGGGCTCATATCAATAAGTAAAGAGAAATTTACATACATTTGAGATCACTGTAAACTTCAACGATTATTATCCATCTAAGAATATTATACATAAAAATGAGAGTTTGAACTTGACGTTTCAAGCAAATGGCATGACTACCTATTTAGAAGTATGTCTTTCAAAATTATTTTAATTCACTTCCAATTTCTAAAAATGTTCAATTCTTCAACAATGTATAAGTATTCACTTCTTCACAAAGTCACAAAAGACAATGGACAATGGAAAATTGACCAAGTCGGGTATTGGAAGCTAGCAATATTATACAATAATGCTCTTTAGTTGCAAAAGCCACCAACTATTTGCAAATGCCCTTTGTAAGGTTAATTTAAACAAAAGAAAATGAAAACTCCAAATCCATCTCCACAACTATTTGCAAATTGTCCAAATGGGAGGACATGTAAAAGTATTCATCCACAATTGTCTTATTCAAAGATGAAATTATAGAAATGAACTTTACCATCACATTTAAAAATATTCATCATTTTCATATATAATTTGTGTTAAACTAGAAGCTACTCAAAATGCAAATATAGAATCTAACATGTGTATTCAAAAGAGTTGTTACAAAAGGTATCAACTATCCAAATTGTTAGATATACCATCTAAAAAGTAGCTGTCTGATTCAAATATGTTGCCCAAAAATACTATCCACTAGTTGTGCATATGACTGTGCATGTTGCTATTCAAAAAACTGTTCAAAAAAGTTCTCCTTTATATTCAGAATCTTGTGCATATAATTGTGCAGTTTGCTATTCAAAAAGCTGTCCAAAAGTTCTCCATTATATTTAGAATCTTGTGCATATGACTATGCAATTTGCTATTCAAAAAACTATCCAAAAAAGCTTTCTATTATATTTAGAATCTTGTGGTTGAGTCCTGGGAAAAAAAAGTACATGTTAAAAGGCACTTTTTCCCTACTAATGTAAAAAGTTTAAAAAACAATACATGTTGAAAGGCATTTTTTTTCTTCTTAATGTAAAAAGTTTAAAGTAACATAATGTATCTGGCTGAAGGGTGATATTAATGTATTTTCTTGAAGCATTCTTGTATAACTAAACATGGGATTGAACAACTCTGGGGAAAAGGATGATGGTTGAACACCTCCTAAGAAAAAGAGGAAATAGTAACAAATGGTTAAACTTAACAAGTAAAGCTAAGAAAAAAAAAAGTTTAAAAAGAGGAAATATTAACAAATGGTTAAACTTAACAAGCAAAGCTAGGGGAATATTCCTCATCTTTTGTGTGGAGACTTTGCCATGATAGTTTGCCTACTTTCCTTACTCTAAAAACTAGGGGAATTCATGTAGATAGCTCTTGCCCCTTATGTGCTGAGGATGAGGAATCTTCCTTTTATTTGATGCTTTTCTGCACCTTTGCCCGGGTAATTTGGCATGGTACACCCCTGGCTGGAGCAAGCTTTGCCAAAAGCAAACCTGTTGGAGGGCATATGAACAAAGAAAATTTCAGGGAAGCCAATTTTAGCAATAAGTTTGATGGGGTGTTTGGAAGCCATTACTCTAGTCCAAATGTGTGGGGAAGGCATCCAAACCAATCTTCTGATAACATCCAGGAAGGAACCAATGGGAATAATGGAGCATGTGATATGCTTGTTGAAGAACGAAGGAGTGGTCACGGCTAGTTTCAGGAAGCTGAGTTGGAAATTACTGAATCAAGCAAGGAACCAACTTCAAATCAGTAAGGGCTCGGTGTTTTTCCCTCCACTATCAATGAATATTATATGTTGGAATTGTAGAGGGGCTTTGAACCCTCTTTTCAAACCTACTCTAAATGACCTTATCAGTAAGCACAGCCCACCCATGGTAATTATAACTAAAACCCAGATTGGAGGAAATCAAGCTGAGGATATAACTGATACTCTGCCTTTTGATGGAGCAATTCACACTGACACCATTGGCTATGATGGAGGTCTATGGCTATTGTGGAAGTCTGAAGAGGTGGAAGTCATTCAATTGACAAAAACAGAGCAGGAAATTCATGTTATTATTAAGGTACGATCCTCTGACCTTTCCTAGGTTTTAACTTGTATTTATGCTAGTCCTAGATTTGTAGAGCGTAAATTGTTATGGGGTAATCTCTCAAATGTTGCTTCTCTGCATTCACTACCTTGGTTGATGTTGGGTGACTTTAATGAAGTTCTTTCCATTAATGATAAGAGTGGTGGTAATCCGATGAATATGAATAGAGTTCTTCAGTTCAAAGATTGTCTGGACTCTTTTGGGATGATTGATTTGGGTTTTCATGGAGCCAGGTTTACATGGGTTATAAGCAGGAGGTTGGTCATTTTATTCAGGAACGTTTAGACAGAGCATTTGGTAATAATGCTTGGTCCAATTTGTACTCGGAAGCCACTGTGAAAAACTTAACCAGAATTCACTTTGATCACTATCCAATCCTTTTATCCTTAGAGAACTCCCCAAGACTTCACCTTCCCAGACCTTTTAGGTTCCAACCGGCTTGGATGTCTTACCCATTGTTTGGGAAACTACTGTCAGATAATTGGATGGAGCAACATGAGTTGGATGGAAACCTGCAGAAATTCACTGAAGCAGTTAAGATATGGAATAAAAAGGTCTTTGGGAATATTTTTCAAAGAAAATCTAGAATTGTAGCAAGGCTAAATGGTATCCAAAAGGCTTTAGCCAATGGTCCTAGTAGCTTCCTCATTGGCTTAGAAATGCAGCTTAGTGAGGAGTATTGGGAAGTTAGCCAGCAGAAAGAGGAATTGTGATCTATCAAGTCTAGGTATAATTGGCACATTCTAGGTGATAGGAATACTGCTTTTTTCCATACGTCCACTCTTATTAGGAGAAAAAGAAATAAAATTTCCTACCTTCAAGATAGGGTGGGAAATCTTGTTCACAAGGAGGAGGAGATAGCTATTTTATTAAGGGAAGGTTATTGTGCTCTATTTGAAACTTGTCATGGTATGGCGCCGAGGGTACCTTGGAACATACCAAGTTGGCCTTGTCACTTATTGGAGGAGGAAAGGGCAGTTCTAGATGGGGAGGTGACTAGGAAGGAGGTAGAGGTCAGTCTTTGGAGTATGAAGCCTTTTAAAGCCTTGGGTCCTGATGGGTATCATGCTAGATTTTATCAGAGAAACTGGCATATTGTTAAAGACTCGGTTGTTAAGCAAGTAGTGGATATATTTAAGAGTGGGAAAATGCCAAACCATTTAAACGAGACCCTCATCACTCTGATACCCAAATGCCTAGGGGTTGATTGCTTGGGGCTTTTTAGGCACATTAGCTTATGTAACACGATTTACAAACTTGTATCTAAAGTCTTGGTTCATAGATTGAGACCTATGTTGAATAGTCTTGTTTCTCTTCTTCAGTCTGCTTTTGTTCCAGGTAGAAAGATTATGGATAATATGATGATCATTCAAGAGCTCATTCACTTCATGAAACGGAGAAAAAAGGAAAGCAAGGGAACATGACAATTAAGGTGGATCTTGAAAAGGCATATGATAGAATGGAATGACACTTTATCCGGGATATGTTAAGTATGTATAATTTTCCCCCCAAGTTAATTAGCCTCATCATGAGCTGCATTTCAGGTTCCTCTATATCTGTGCTCTTCAATGGTGGTTGTCTGAATCCTTTTCTCCCTTCTCGGGGTATCAGACAAGGGGATCCTCTCTCCCTTTATCTGTATATCATGTGCATGGAGTTGTTGGGCTTCTTAATTGATGACATGTGTGCAAATAATCTTTGGAACCCCCTCAAGGCTTCAGAGTCTGGTCCTGCCTTTTCTCACCTTTTCTTCATTGATGATTTGGTCCTCTTTGCGAAAGTAGATAGGAAGAATTGTCAAAGTGTGAGAGATGTTTTGGATACCCTTTGCGAGCTTTCAGGGCAGAAATTTAACTTGAGTAAATCTAAAGTGCTATTTTCAGCTAATGTGAATTCGGATACCAAAGAAACCTTAAGCAATATCCTAGGAATTTCCTCCACTCACAATTTTGGGAAGTATTTGGGATTCCCCATTAAGTTTGGAAACTCCTCCTCTCACGATTTTGACTATATTCTTGACAAAGTCTAGGCAAAGCTTCTGGATTGGAAATCCAATTTGCTTTCTATGGTAGGGAGGCTAACTTTAACAAAAGTTGTCCTATCAGCCATCCCCTCCTATGTCATGCAGGGGTGCCTTCTGCCTGAAAGGATACTTACCAATTTGGATAGGATTAGTAGGAATTTCTTATGGGGTTCCACGGAAGAGAAAAGGAAATTACATTTGGTGAGATGGAATAAAGTAACAAAACCAAAATCTAGAGGGGGGGCTCAGCCTTTATGCAACTAAGGAAAGAAATCTCACTTTAGCTGTGAAGTTATGTTGGAGAATGAAGAATGAAGGGGAGAAAGCTTAGGTAAAAGTTCTAAGACATAAGTATTGTAAGAGGTTGGGTTCTAGTAAACTGCCAAAGTCAAGAACGTGGCCAACAATTAATAAGGGAGCCCCTCTATGTGAAAAAGGGTTGAAATGGGTCATTGGGTCGAATAGCCAACTCTCCTTTTGGACAGACAAATGGCTGGATTTCGGGTCAATTAGGTGCTATGTGGAAGGACCCCTAAACAAGGGTGAGGAAGGTTTTAGGGTCTTTGATGTTCAAAATGATGGAATATGAGATTTACACAATATTTCTTTTGAGTTTCCTGCCCTCCCGGTCCAATCTATTCGAGCCATCCTCATTCGGGCTGCTTCTAGAAGGGAAGACCACTTATGCTGGATTATAGCTCGAATGGAGACTTTGATTCGAAGAATGCTTATATTTTGGCCACTGGTTTAAACCCAAATGAGCCTAATTTTGCAGGCATCTGGGTGTGGAAGCTAAAGACTCTAAAAAAAAATCCAAATGTTTGTCTGAAAATGCTTGTTGAAAAGCATCCCCACGAAGTCCATTTTAGCCCAGAGAGGTTTTCATGGGGACATGTCCTGTGATTGGTGCAATGAAGAACAAGAATCTATGGCTCATGTGCTTAGAGATTGCCTGATTGCCAACAAGTTGTGGGCTAATTCTGAATGCCCTTCTCATCTCTGAAACTCCTTTGATCTTGATTTTTTTGAATGGTTGAGATTAAATGCTTGTGCTTTGTCCTGCATGATTGGTAAGGACCAACAGTGGGCAACTTCTTCCTTTTTGGAATCTGGAATCTCTGGCTGTTTAGAAATAAGAGACTTTTTGCAAGATCTTCCTCCTTTAAGCTTCGTAAGGTCGTGGAAAATCAGGTGACTAAATATTTTTATTGTGTTTTGGATCATGTAAATACCACAAGAACAGTGAGGATAGCAATGGGATGGATTAAACCGCAGCCTATGTGGACCAAGTTAAATACTGATGGGTCTGCTCTTGGCAGTTTAGGTCTTGCAGGTAGAGGTGGCATAATTAGGAATTGTCATGGGGAATGGGTTAGTGGTTTTGCAAGATCTATCGGCTTTACCACAGAATTTTGGGCTTTGAGGGACATATTAATGTTGTGTCTAAGTTTGGGGCTCAATGTAGTGGAAGTGGAAGTGGATGCCTCTTTCATTATCTCCTTACTTACAAATGCAGTAGTAACTAATAGTAAGGTTGCCTCTCTTGTTGATGATTGCAGGGACTTCCTGAAGAAAATTCCTCAATCTCGGGTTAAGCATTGCTACAAGGAAGGGAATAAGTGTGCTGATAAATTAGCAAGGCTTGGGACTGATATGGAGGAGAGTTTTGTTATTTTTGATACCCTCCCATCTACTATTGTATCTCTTTTATTTCTAGACAAGTTGGGCTCGACCCAGGACCGTTGTTGTAATGAAGTGGCTTTGCCCACTTAAGTGTTAATCAAATATCCAGTTTTCCAAAAAAAGAATTAACTGGCATCTTAGTTTAATGATAAAAAATAATTATTAAAAATACAAATGTTGAAAATATCTTTTAAAAAAATGTTATAATTTTAGTTTATACTAATTTAATTGCATTGCTTTTTTCTTAATTTGTTGAGTCCTTGACAGGTTAATACCGGTTTAGAATTGAAGGATTCTACATTGGAGTAGAAAAGATGAGTGAGCCTTCTCACTTGGTTCACCACAAATCACAGACCAAATGACTTTTATTTCCTTAGCAAGGCTCAGCAGTCAACTTTACATGGCTATTCCACGTAATCACCCGCCTGTGCTATGCTATAGAATGACTTCAAAATAATTAATAGGATTTTTTTTTATGTTTTTTTTTTTATAATAGCTTCACATCTCCAATACAATTTTATCATTTTTTTATCAAGTAAAACAAAGAGTTTAGCAATAGAAGAAAGCAATGTTTAGACTACATCATTTCACACAACTTTAGTCACAACTCACCACGTGGTGAGTCGTGGCCAAAATTATGTGCAATGGTGTGATCTTAGCATTTTTCATAGAAGAATACCAAATGACCAAAAATTAAATGTTCTGGAACTTAAATATGAAGAAAAAACCACAATTATTTAGTATACATATAATTAAATATATGAGCAGGAGTAAATTGGCACAAATGTCCTTATATTTTATTATAAAAATACAAAAATAAATCATACACGAATGATGTAGGGATGGCAATTTTTTCCCGCCCCGCTTGACCCGCCCCTCCCCGCTTCGCCCCGTGCGGGTTTTCCCTGCCCCGCAAAGGTAATGAGGCGGGGATGGGGCGAGATTTTAGACCCGCACCACGGGGCGGGGCGGGGATGGGTTTACACTTTTTAAACCCGCCCCGCCCCGCCCCGCCCCGCCCCTCATTAATAAGGGTTAAGTTGTAATTTTTTCATACTTTAAAACTCTACTATTAAAATAAAAATATCATCATCTTATTTTATTCTACCTAACGTGGTTCTACCTCTTTTTTCTCTCTAGCAATGTTGGAAGTATGAGACAAATATCATCATCTTATTAGGAGTTTGGATTATTTTATTGTGTCATACTATGAGATTTTTTTGGTGACATTGTCTTGTTAAACATGTAGATAATATTATTTAGTTTTTGCTAAAAATTAGTTTGATTTTATAGAATAAATTTATTTATAACTTCAAGTATATTTTTAATATTAAAACATGTCATTTTGTTTGAAAAAATGGTAATAGTTGTAGGAAAAATTAACAAGAAATAAAGTTTTAATGTGTAGGGCGGGGCTTCGCGGGTCTTCGCGGGGCCTTAAGGGGCGGGGATGGGGTAAGAAATTTTCCCCATCATGCGGGACGGGGCGGGGATGGGGCAAGAAAAATCTATACGGGGCGGGGGCGAAGATCCCATCCTTCGACCCCGCCCCGCCCCATTGCCATCCCTAAATGATGGGGAGCTACACTAGTTATTAGGGGGCTACGGCCCCCACAAAAAATTTTAAAAAACTGCTTAAAGTGGGCAAGAATGGAGTTCCCATCAACTTTGTAAAGAGCTGAATGCTGACCCCCTCTCCAAGAAAAAAAAAATTTGCTTCTGAAACCCCCTCACATCAAGCCATTGGTTTGTTACAAAATTTACTTTTTCAATTTTCAACCTTCCATTCATAGCTCAAACTTCCCATCTTTTTACACTTCCATTGAGACTCTTTGCTCACATAGTCACATTCTCACTTAGCGATTAATTCTTCTTCCTTTTTCTTTTTTCTTTTTTTTTTTTTATTCCATTTTTATGTATTTATTTATCCTATTAGTAATATTTTTCTTTTCCTTTAATTTTAACTCAATTGAAACTTGATAGGCTTTGTTCAAAATTTCATTTTGGATTCTATTCAAACGATCGGATATAAAAGTGATCTATATATATAACATCTACAAGAAGACATAATATTAATACAAATTAAAAATAGCAAAATCATATAAGCCAATATGAAACATTGAAACCACATATATATATATATATTTCATGAATTGCAAATACAATAGTTTAACCTTAGCCCCCACAAACAACATTCCTAATTCCTCCCTTGTGAATGATAGAAAATTTTTAAAGACCATCATAACGCACTTTAAATAAAGTTGTAAATATTTTAGGAGGGGGATTGGGGGTTCAATAAAGTTGCTAACTTGCTATGAACGAGATCTATATCCACGTGAGGCCGAGGTGAGGGGTAAGCGCCAAAAGCCAACTTGTTTTAGGCAGATTTGAAATTATTTGCTGAAACAAATAAAACCCATACTAATAAATAAATCACATTATTAAAATATAAGAATTGTGTAAAAAAATAAATTTTGTATGCGCTCAATGCGATTAAGAGAAATTTGTTTTTCTAAAAGTTTACTTCAAAGTTCAAACTCATTAGGATGCAAGAGAATGAAACACAAAATGTGGATGAGGATCTCCTCCAATTCTACTCTACAAAATTAGTATCAATTCCAAAATGATAACAAAATTTTACATAAATAACTAAATTTGAATGAAATTCTAAATTTAAATGTTGAGCATCTCTAGCAGTCTCTTCAAATTAACTATTTGGAGAGTGAACAATTACATTTGTCTTTTGTCTAATTACTTTTTAAAATATACTTTCTAACAGGCCCTCTATTATTTTCTATCTCATTTAAATATTATTTCTTTATCATTTCTTTATTATTACTTTAATCTTCCTTTATTCCTTTTTAATATTATTTTATTCTTCCTTTATTCTATCCTAATTACTATATTTTTCAAATTCCCAACGGCTATATTTTTAATGTTTTCAACCGTCATACTTTCCAATGGTTTTTTTTTTTAATGATCGCAATTTTCATTTATCAAATCTATATTGGTCTTGAAATATATCAAATCTATGTAATTTGGAATGACTTTATTCATTAAACTTTCCAAAAAAAAAAAAATTGTTGCTTAGTTCTTATTTTTTAGATTATTGTTATTATTTACTCACTTATATTTACTCCTTTCTATTTTTTTTTTTTTTAAATACCTGTCTAATTGTGAAGACCACACAATTACTCTTAATTAAAAAAAAAAAAAAAAAAACCCAAGGATTAACTCAACCGTTTATTACTCTTAACATCAAACATTTTATTTACTCATTTTTATTCACATCAGAGAGAGAGAGAGAGAGAGAGAGAGAGAGAGAGAGAGAGAGAGAGAGAGAGAGAGAGAGAGAGAGAGAGAGAGAGAGAGAGAGAGAGAGAGAGAGAGAGAGAGAGAGAGAGAGAGAGAGAGAGAGAGAGAGAGAGATCTTGAAACATGTCGAAAATTTATGTTTATGTTTATTTTTTTCACCTTTTCATTTTGATAAAAAAAAAAAAAAAACTTTTGATTCCATTGTGAGTTGAACTTTAAGAACTAAAAACTTTTAATAATGTCAAAATACCAAATTTTCATATGGATTCATAATTGATATCACTTTTATTGTACTCCATCATTCTAACTCAAAAAAAATGTGAAAATAAAAAACTTACAAAATTTTTCCTTTCAATTGGTTGCGTACCTTTAAAAGGATAATTTTACTTACCAATAGGAATAAAATTTAATCTTTCATACAGTTGCAATAAATTTTACTAGTTATACAAATCAATTTTTAAGGATATCGTTATTTATGTGATTCTATAGCATCATAAGATTGTTCCTAACTTTTATTTATTATTCGGGTGAGATTGTCCCTAAATTTTATTTATTATTTGGGATATTATATGTTGTATTAAAATTTATTTATTCACTAAAAAGTCTAAAATATTTCCAACAAAATTTAGATTTGGATAGGGTTCTGCAATTTGGCCTTACCACCATTTTTATGATAATCATATTTTTAGTAAAGCATCACCAAAATAAAACCTGTGTTTTCTACTTTTAATCTCATTAGCCTCCACGTCTCTCTATCTTTTTCTCTGGAAAAATCTCAATGACATTTCATTCGATTTGCGTTTTTCAAATTTCTTTTTTAGGAACAATGTCAAATTTTTAAATCACGGAAAACTAATGTTATGCCACTAATGTATTGTTTACTTCCTTTTCCCTTTTATTAAGGTATTTTGGAAAATTTCATTGAGGAAGGTCCATGATTGGAAGATTCTTTATATGATTGCTCTTCCTAAAAAAAAAATTAACATTCTTCACAAAACCAAATTGGCTATCAATCTATCATCAAAACCTGGAAGTCGTTTTGGTGGTCGTGTTTGACTTCAATGGCCAGTTCATATTGGCTAGATACGATTTTGCACGAAAGGTAAATGACAAGAGTCGGTGGAGACTATGAATCATGCCAAGTGCCAAAACTGGTCTCCAAGCAACCACCGCCATTTAATTTCTTGCCTAATTGGAATCAAAACCAGCAATGTATTTTATTTTTTGATTAAGCATTCAGTCCAAGTCTCATGGTTACCTTGCACTTGTAAGTGTTTCAAGTTATTTTAGTTATTTCAAGCTTGTATTTAAAGACATTTCAAATTATGTTTAGTTAAGTAATATTCAATTATATTTCTGCATTTAAGTTTTACTTATATATCTTTATCCCGGTTATATTTAATTTATCTTTCTATTCTGTATCCAGTTTATCTTCAGTTATACATATTTTTGGTTTGTATCTGGGTAGTAAAATTTGATGTTATCACTTAAGACATTCTTCTAAATCTTTTTTATTTTTTAAATTAGACATCTAGAAGTGATTTTTTTCCCCGAGAATTACTTTGGTAAGTAATTGAAGTAATAATAAATTAACGCACTTAATGACTTTGCCAACTTTTTTGGTTTGTTGTTGTCCAATCTTTTATTGATAGTTGGTCTTTCTGTTTACTTCCAACTTCTAAGGAGATAAAAAGTACTTCCAGAATTAGCAAAAATCAACCTCAACTTGGGAAATGATGAAGCATATCATTGCTTTTAAGCTGACGAATATGCATATACCTTGTTAAAGTATTTGTGCTCTAGTTGCGTCTAGTGGGTAGGGATATAAAAGTGTTGATACAGAGCCAGGTAAAAGAGGCACTCGCAGTAACATCAACCTCAAGCTTCCCAAAGGCAAACACTGACGGGGAATTCCCTACAATGGACAAAGATTGCCTCCAAATGGATTTTAATCTTTTTCATTACTTATGAGTCCCTTCACCTAAACCAAATGGATATCGTGTTAATAGCAGGCGATCAACTCACCTAAACCACATGGATATCATGGGGTACCTCTCATAGGGGCTCCTAAACCAGATGGATCCCATGTGGTTTTTCTTAAAGCGGGCAGTCAACAGAGGAAAATCAACAATCAAATTGACAATGTGCCCATAAAATCAACTTGGAAAAATAATACAAAATTCTCATATTTAATGCGTATAAGATAAATAAGATACCATCTCACCCTGAGGGGGATGCTAAATGTATATGTAAGATAACACCTCTACTATATCTCTCTCTCTCAAAAAAAAAAAATATATATATATATATATTTTTTGATACCACCTCTACTACTACTAAATGTACTGAGAAAGCCACTTGAAACCATCTAGATACTGCATTTTGTTGCCTGCTTTAGCCCAAAAAACCTCGAGGGAGGAAGTAACTCAATCTCTCTCTTCTCTCTCTTGGGTTAAGAAAACCTTCAAGAAATCTTAAGCCAAATATAAGGAATGGAACTTCCACAAAGGCCTCAGCATAGCTTAGATAAATCAGGTCTTCTCCTGCCCTGAGTTCAGTATGCCCCCTGAGTATAGCATCAGCATTCACAATGTAGACAACTGCATCCATCTACAAACAAAGATTGAAATGTATTTAGCAAAATTGCATTACTTAACAAGGAAGATAGGATGGTGGAGCAACACATATTGCTCAAAACATTTTCCACTTTGCTAGCCAATCAAGCAGCAATTTACCAAATTCCCAACCCAGAATTTCAAGAGATATACAAGGATCGGTTCCTCAAGAGTAAATAAGAAATTCAAATTACAATCACAATATCATCACATTGCACAAGTCATTAACTAAATATTCTCAGAAAAGATAATTGATAGATTGAGAAATTTACCATGCCATAGTCTCTCCAAACTCTACGAGCTATCTGAGGTCCTCCTATATAAAAAAACTTATACTTGATATTCCCAACAAGAGACACCCACGAATTCATCGAAGCCCCCTGCAAAATTCACTCACCAATACCCACAACAAAGAAAATCAAATCAATGGTTATCGAATTAGACAAAATTGAAAATACCAACCCACCATTTTATTTTTAGTGAAAAACCAGAAAATCGAAACTTTCCCAACTTTTTTCTCAGCTACCACAAATAAGAAGTAGAAAAGAAAAAAACACGCAGAAGAAGAAGGTACCTCATTCCCCAAGAGTAAATCCATTTGGGCTCGATAAGACATATCCTGGCATAACAACAAGATGTTGACCTCCTTTGGTGAGTTTGGTCTAAAGGAATAAAAGCGGCCGCCCTGCTTTTCTCAGGCAAAAGAGAGAACACAGTCAAATTAACACAAAGCTATAAAATTTGAGCACATGATTAGCCTTAGAAAGTTTTACTTTTTTTACCGTTTCATTTAAATATACTTTTCTTATTTTATTTTTTATATTCTTAATCTCTTATTTTTCTTCATCTTCTTCTCTGCCGCGCACAACATCGCCTAGCTTTTCTCAATTAAAAAAAAAAAACACTAACAAACACAAAGCTTTAAAAATTAGCAAAATGCTCAAGAATTAAAAAGAGAGAGAGAGAGAAAGGTACCTCAATGTTGAAGAAATGAGAGAAAGATCGATTCACCAAGTACAGTAAAATATAAGGCCAGACTTGAAAGAGGAAATGAGAGGACCAATTCAAGAAAATAGAGAGCAGATCTTGAACTCTGTTGGGCAAAACCATCCTTCTTTCTTTCTTTCTCTTTTCTGTGTCTCTGTGAGAGAGAGCATGAGAGTTAGTAAAGGAGAGGGAATAAAAAGGCTGTGACTTTGTTCAGTTGTTGTATGTCAGAGAGAGAGAGAGAGAGAAGACCGTGACTTTGTTCTGATTGGTGGATCCTAAACAACTTTTAAATTTTGAGACAACAATTCTCCTTAAACAATTCCATTTGCCACACGCCCACACCTTTTGCCGCGTGATTAATAAAGAATTACTTTAACATTAGTTTAAAGAAAATTTTAATGAATATTCTAATGACATTTGTAAATAAATTATTTTTATAAAAAAATTAGACAGTTTTTTATAATTTTTATTAAAATGATATTAAAATATTGATAAAATAGTTCTTTAACAAATACTTTGAAATTATCAATTAATAAGACTATCTTATATTACTTTAAAAAATATTAACAGACGTGCTTAAAAAACAATCCATGCTCGTTAGCATGACTTGTTACTTTTCCTTCACTATTTACAATTAATTATCTCATAATGAGAAAAATCTTCTACACCTCTACATTATGTAATTTTGTCATTTTGAGTGCTACCATACATACATATGGGAAGAAATTTGGCTATCACACATTTCACACTGGTGTAACTCAAAACTCACTGTGATTTAAATCCTTACATGTCTTGCCAAAACTCTCTGAATACCGTATCCCATGCACTCCAATTATTACTTATTAAAAATCTGTTTTTGAATACTATAATCACGTACGGAAACAGATTTTGATCAAGAAGAATCTGGTTTGTGACTTGGTATGATGCTATCGTTCAAACTTAGGTAAGTAATTCAAGTACTATGAAGTAAATGCACTTAGCAAAAGTGCTCCCAGTAATATGAATGGTGCTTGGGTTTGTTATTGTCCAATCTTTACAGATAGTCAAGGTCTTTCTGTTTTATACTTGGTTTGGAAAGCAAAAGTGAAGCAAAGTTTACTTCCAACATATAAAGTACTTAGGAAATAACAAAAAGTAACCTCAATTTGGGAAATGATGAAGCATATTATTGCTTTTAAGCTGATACGTAAGCATTTAATTAGTAAATGTTAAAGAATCTGTGCTCTAGGTGTGCCTAATGGGTAGAGATATAAGAATTGTTGGTAAAGAGCCTGCTGAGGGAGGCACTTGCTTCAACATCAATCTCAAGCTTCCCAGATGCAGACACAGAAGGAGAACTCCCTAGTATGCACAGTGATTGCCCTCTCCAAACGGATTTCAATCTTTTGCATTACTTCAAGTCCCTTCACCTAAACCAGATGGATATCATGTGCTACTACTTCTTATAGCAGGTGATCAACTCACCTAAACCAGATGGATCTCATGTGGTAGTTGTTATAGCAGGCGATCAACTCGCGTAGTCAAGAATTGAACTGGCAGTGCGCCCAGCATCTCCACTTGAAATAAGATGTGCAATCTTCACTCGTAATGCCTACTATACTTAATGTAGTTAGAAAGCCACTTGAAACCATCCAGATACTGCTTTTTGTTGCATGATTCAGCCACAAAAACTTTAAGGGTGTGGGCATTTGCGACTGCCAGGTCTACCCTACCCTTCACTGTGGTGATGTTGGTCAGGTCCAAGAGGGACCACAATTCCTCTTCTGGGCAAGAAGGTTCAACAGTTGTTATGCAAAAGATAAGAAATGGGACATTTGCAAAGGCCTCATCAGAAAGTAGAGCGTTCAGCTCTTCTCTTGGCCCTGAAAATCGCTCTCTGGTCTTGGTATTAGCATTCACAATGTACACAACTGCATCCATCTACAGAACAAAGATTGAAATGTATTTAGCAAAAATGCAATACTTATCAAGGAAGATATCACGGTGGAGCAACACATAATGACAAGCACAACTCGAAACATAGCCACTTTATTAGGCAATCAGGCAGCAATTTGCCTTCCCACCCAGAACCTCAAGATATATTTAAGGATCACTTTTTTTTTCTTTCACATTTCCCAGATGGTATTTAAAACAACTAACAAGAAACAAGGGCTAAACAAGAAAGAATAGTTAACATGTAAGAGGTAAATGATGCACTGGTAAAATTATGAAATTCCATATTTTAATGCAAGAGATCTGCATTGTAATATTTGAACTACATAAACTACGTAGAATGACAGAGAGAATGAGTTATGCATGTTGAGACACTATTGGCAGACCTAGCAGCAATATCAGCAAAATCCCATGATCAATGTTCTCCCACGAATCAGACATAAACACAAAAAGGTTTTCCAAGGATTATGAAGGCAAAATTATATTAAGATTTAGGTTCAGGCAGTAATATAAGCAAAAACAAATTGAACAGTTTGCAAAAGTTCCCTCAGTTTTGATTCCGTTCTTTTAAAATCTTAATTTACATTCCTTAGACAACTCTCTTGTGGTTTAGACGTGACAGCATCAGTATGTGTGCGGTAAATCTATATATATATATATATATATATATATATTATATTAAAAGTCTATAGTCAAAGAAAATTCAACTAAATTTTAATTAGATTATTAATTTGTACATGGGTCGGGTGAGATCGGATTAAAGAGATTTTGACCCAACCCATGATGGTGTGTTAAAAAAAAATTCAATCCAACCCAACCCATCACATGAGTTCAACCGAACTCACATGGGTTGGGTTGAGTCGGGTTGAACTCATGGGTTAGACAATTTTGTTTATTACTATTATTATTAAATTGAGCAGAAAAAAATATATCACACCTGCCACCTGAGTTGATAAACAAAATGTACATTAATATATGAACTAATATATATTAATATTGACATTTATATAGGATAGGAGGAAGAGCTGGTTATTTAAAAAAAAATTATTAACTATATAATATATTTTAAATATATATTAAATATATGGTTGGGTCGGGTTGGGTTTAACGGGTTTGGAATTATATGACCCAAACCCAACCCAACCCGACCCGCTATCAACCCAACCCACCAAGCCTTAAAAACCGACACAACTCAGTGGGTTGGGTTGAGTCGAGTCGGTTTTGGCGGGTTGGCTTCACACCCCTAATTTTGTGCCACGTATTTCATTTAATTTTTAATTTTTATACTAAGTGAATTATTGAGTGTAAAAAATCAAAGTGTCCAAATTCAATTAGATTCTAAATTAGACTTCAATTGTAGTCCAACTTTGCACCATGTGTCTATCTTTTTTTTTTTTTTTTTTTTTTTGTAGCAAGTGAATTATTTGATGCAAAAAGTGAAAATTCTAAATCCAATTAAATTCTAAATCATATATATATATATATATATATAATGAGAAACCATTATATATTTTAGAAATGTATGGTTTAAAAATGTGTAAACTAATATCATGTATAATTTGAACCTCTTCTAACAAAAATGTATAATTTGAACCATATAATTGTAATCGTTTTTAATTGCATTTGTGCATATGCACGGGGTTACACACTAGTATGTAATAAAGAGTGTGTGCAACGGTGACTACAAGATTTATTTTCTAGGGATCAAGAGTGTCGAGATTGGAATTTGTTGTGAGGAATAAAAAATGAAATGACTAATTATTTTTTCTTGTATATACAACTTTCATATTATATAAAATAATCTAAAAATAGTATTCTAAATATAATTTAGTGTACAATACAACTATATTGTGTAATAGTCTAAAAAAAATTACTTATTAGTTTAAAGATTGGTAAGACAAAAATCATTGAATGCATAAATAAATATAAATAATTAATTAAAAATACATTTTTGTCAAATAAATAATCATTTATTATATTTATTTGTAATATCAATTAAATAAAAAAAGGATAAATTAAAATGTTAGTCCATATCCTTTACACCATATTTCAATTTGGTTTCTAACTTCTTTTTTTTTTTTTTTTTTGAGAAATAATTACAACGTACTATTAACCCCGCAGCTCAAATCCTTTCCCCCCTAAACCCTCAAGTAATTTGTACATGGAGAGGTGTCAATTCAACTATAAGGCATTTGACGGTCTCTAACCTTTCAATTGTACTAATTTGGTATTTAACCTTTTCAGTGTTGTGTCAATTTTATCCTTAGCATTGTCCATTGGATGAAAAAAAAATGATGTGTCAAATGAAACAATAAAAAAATTATTTTGCAACCACGTCAACTGCTAACTGCATGTAGGTCAGAATTAGAGAAATGTTTGATGAATGTAGCGTCAACCTTTTCATAAGTTTGATTATTTGCAATGGCAAATGGCATATCAGATTCGAAGGAAGGCAATTGAAAATTGACATAGCAAACCTTTTGTAAGCAAAGCCTAGAGGTTTCGTAGCTTTGAGAATGAATGATCTGGTCTCCCCTTTCTTTCTGGTACTTTGCTAATGAATAGAGAAATTTTACCTCATCAAAGATCGAGTACTAATTTTAGAACCTGGGACATCCCTAATTAAGAAATCAAATGACATTCTGAAATTGGCTATGTTAATGCTTCACATGACTTGTCTCACCAAAATGAAAGCTCCCAACCATTTTATCAAGGTATCTCATAGACCTGGAGTAAAATCGTACCAAAAAGTTGGGATCACTTCTTTATATAAAATAATTTTCTTTTGATGTTCAAAACTATTTTAAAAAACTTGGTTTTGATTCCATTCTTCAAACATAAAATCTTATTACACACATGTTACATAATTAGCACACACTTCCTTCTCAAAATAATGTTCTTAGAATTCGATTTCAACCAATGTGACAATGTGTGTACAATGAATATGTAATAAGGATGAATAATGCTAATATCAGAACAAAACCCATAATTTTTGCCATAACTTGCTAACATGACAAGTTGGGAATAATATAGTATGTGAGTTATTGTGATACACTGATTCACTGATACACACATTATTCAACAAGGAGTGTCTGAGTATAATTACTTCTCTTCAAAATGGTGAGTTTAGTCTGCCATGTCCATGTGTACCATGTGGCAATCCCATATAATGTACTTTGTAGTTTCACAAGCTATACGGTAGGCACTATTTACCTTGAATTTGACAATATAGTAATATTATTGTAATACCCGAAAGGAAAAAAAAAAAAAAAAAGATTTAAAAGGAGGAGTATTTAAGTAAATTTGTTTATGGGTTAATTTTTATAATTAATTTTACTAAGGGAGTTTTTAGAAAATAAGGTTGAAACCCTAGCTATATATTGTCTAATTTAAGTCAGCGTATAATGACAGATATTTTGAGAAATGAGACTACTCAAAATACTCAAGTAAAGATGGTTTGACTACACAATTGAGATAAGAGCCTAAGAATCTCTTTATTGTTAAATCTAAGCTTTATTTGGAATTAGAGTATCTTTTTTATGTGAATATTTTGACCAATAATGAAACTATTTAACTATTCAAAAATTTGAATGATGCAACTAAAGAAAAGCTTAAATTAATTATTTTGTAAACTGGGCGATGTACCTGCAGATTTTTTTTTAAGTTCATAGATTTAATCTTTTTATATACATTTGTTGCGATAAGTACATATTGAAGCTGCAGTTTTAGGAAGGTCAAGGGATTTAGATCCGGTGCAATACCCTATTGCACCGGTGCAGTTACACTCCACCCATTTATATTAATTTTTACCATTTTTATTTTTTAATTTAACTTTTTAACTTTTTTAAAAAAAATTTACTTTTTTTTTATTCATTGGTTGAATATATGCACAATTTTTGTGTTAGGAAACTGTACCGAATTGATGGTTTTGGAGAAAAACAAAAAGCCTATTTTATAGGTTTAGGTTTGAGGTCTAACAAAAAAAAAACAAAAAAAAAAAAAAAAAACCCCAGAAGAAGAAGAAAGCAATAATGTAAGTGCAGTACTTGAAGGATGGCCCATGTCCTTGTCTAGCATAATTGGTGGCAGAATAATATATATATATATATATATATATATATGTATATATATATATATATAAAGAAAAATATTATGATCAGGTAGAATTTTGGTGTGAGATAAGAACCTAAAAATCTCTTTATTGTTAAATCTAAGCTTTATTTGAAATTAGAGTATCTTTTTTTATGTGAATATTTTGGTCAGTAATGAAACTATTTAACTATTCAAAAATTTTAATGATGCAACTGAAGAAAAGCTTAGATTAATTATTTTGAAAACTGGACGATGTACTTGCAGATTTTTTTTAGATTCATAGATTTAATCTTTTTACATACATGTGTTGCGATAAGCACATATTGAAGCTGCAGTTTTAGGAAGGTCAAGGGATTTAGATTTGGTGCAATACCCTATTGAACCGGGTGCAATTACACTCCACCCATTTATATTAATTTTTACCATTTTGGTGTGAGGTAAGTGGGCGGGTATGGGATATTTTTGATAATCTTTCTTCTGATTGGGTATCGGTATAAGTTTTTCTTGAATTATTTAATTATTGAATAAATGGTACTTGTAAATTGTTAGGTGATATTTGAGAATTTTAGATAAAGTGTTAGGAAGAAGTTCTTTTGTAGTGAACTAGTTGAGGTAAATAACCTTATTTTAATTGATTTTAGCTACACTGATTTAAAGTAAAGAATAAAGAATTACGACAAATATATTTGATTTACTAAATATATGATTTTATATATGTATTTGAATGAAATATATATTTGTTTTAACTATGATTTGATATATATGATTTTAAACAATCTGTCTATGTTTTGACTCTGATACCCAGCCAATGGGGGTTATTCATTGGTATTGAAACTAGTTCTATCTGGGCCATCACAAGCCTAATGTGTTTTTGGACCCAGCTAATGGGAAATATACATTAGCAGGGAACTAGTTTCATCTGAATCTGATGCCCAGCCAAGGGGATATAGTGTGACCATAGTCATAAAAATTGTTAAGAATATGAGTTATGTTTGAATATTTGAACTGTTTAAAGTCCTTGAAACTACTTATGTATGTTTTGGAACCAATTGTAAATTATAGTTTTCATATATGGAAACTGATTAATTTCTAATTCATCTATGATATATTTGTAAGATTTAAATTATTTAACCTATATATAAATTATTATTTTACAAATCTATTTGCTTGATAGAACTTTTTAAGACATTGGTTACCTATTGAGTTGTCAACTCACCCCTCTCTTTTCCCTTTTAGATTCTGATCAGGAAGAGTAGCATATGTTTGGGCTTTTGCTGGGATGTGAGCATAAGTGAAGTTTAGGAAATCAATTGAATAAGATTTAAACTTTTATGTTCAAAATTACCATTTGTGTAGACCTTTCGATTTAAAGGATTTAGTTTATTTTATTTTGATGTTAGAAGATTATTATTTGGAGATCTTTTAAAAATTACATTATTGAGGATATTTTTAAATTTATTGATGAAATTTTCTTTGAGGATAATTCTTTAGTTGTTAAGAAGGCCTCTCACACTTGTAGGGTGTAAGCTATTGTCACGTGCCTAACTCTTACTTGGGTTCGAGGCATGACAATTATAGCTACAAACTTTTTTAAAATATTTTTACAAACTGTTAAAGTGATAAATTCATATGGACTTTTATCTGGCTCACCCCTTACTTTGCTTTTTAACTTATCAATGATTTCTACCTACTAACTACTAACTACATTAGCAATATGTAAATATTCCAATCTCAAATTATTTTATCATTTGGTAATTAATGACCTGCTTTTTCTTCTAAAAAATAATTATAATAATAATTGCACTGCTTCTCTCTTAATCATTGACAGGTATATCATATATTTCAGTTCAGTAGTTCACCACAAAACCAAATGTTAAAAGTTAGTAAGGAAGGCTCAATTCTTTTTTTTTCGAGAAGGGTGTGAACTAAAGGCTCAACTCAACACTCAATTATCTTCAAAATAATTTATAGGGATTTTTTTTATATATATAATAATAATATTAATAGCGTTACATCTCCAATACAAATGTGATCACAATCAAGCAAGGCAAAGAGTTTAGTGAGAGAGAGTTTTTAACAGTACAAAAATACCAACTGACCAAAAACACAATGCTCTGGAACTTAAGTTAAATATGAAGAGAAGATAACAATTATAACTTAGTGCACATATAATAACAGGGATTTCCTAACACATGCCCTAGTAAAACATTTTAGGAAAATTTTTATAGGAAATTAAAAAAGTTAACAGATTTTTTGTATGTTTTTTCAATTTTTCATAAAAATTTTCTTACAATATATAGTTAATATGTGTATACATTAACCGTACCCATAATAATATATGGAGCTTGAGTAAAGTGGCACAAATTTCCAAATATTTTGTTATAAAAATTAAAATAAAAATAAATAAGTCATTTCAATGATGCAAGCGGAACTAAATTAGTAGCTCCCACAAAATTTTTCAAAAATTGCTCAAAATAAGTAAAAATGGAGATCCTATAAGCTTATGTAATGAGCTGGCCATTTCAAGAAAAAAAAAAATCTAGACGTCCCACTTGTCCACATGTGTTCCTTTTCAAGCTTACTTTTTATCTTATTTTCACTCTTTTACTAAATTTTGCCATTGAAACCCCCCACACATCAGACAACTTGCTTTAAAAAATCTACTTCTTAAAATGTTTAGGAGGTGTTTAGTTTGTGTTTTCAAACAATTATTTTCAGTTTTTAAATGATATTACATGTATATTCATACACTTTTTCACTCACACATATTTTCACAAATGTTTTTAAACAATAATTTTCAATTTTTAAACACATGTACCAAACGAACCATTAACCTCCCATTTGTAGGTCAAAATCATCATCCTTTCAAGTTACTTGCTACCACCTTTGAAAAGCACCTTTGACCTTTTCAAGCGTCCACTGATACTCTTTGCTCACATATTCTCACTTAGCATTCAACTCCTCAAATTTTCTTAAATAGAGTCTTGAGTTATTTGAAGCTTAGCAATAAAGAATTGAAAATCTTGAAATGTTCTATATTCTTCTCCTATTATTTTATTTTTCCATTTCTATGTATGTATTATCTTAAGAGTTATAATTTTATTTTCCTTTAATTTCAATTCAATTGATATTTGATAGGCTTTGTTCAAAATTTTATTTTGGCTTCTATTCAAAATTATAATTTTATAATTTTATAGCGGCAGGTTTGTGAGCGCCGCAATAGACATTTGAATTGCCCATAACTAGTTCAATTTTTTTCCCTCTCCACCGCCCCACCTAAATCTATCAATTTAGACCCTAACCTTTTCTTTTCTCATCCAATTGTATCCCTCTAAAAACACACACACACACACACACACACACACACTCTCTCTCTCTCTCTCTCTCTCTCTCTCTCTCTCTCAAATTAAAATCTCACATCATTGATCTCAATACCCAAATATTGATCTTCCCACCACCACCATGCATTCTCACTCTCAAACCCTAGATTGGCCCTCTCTCTATTAGAATTCACTGCTGCAGCTAGCCGATTGAAGCCCCCCAATGATCAATATTTAAATATTAATTTCACCAAGTCTAGTGATATCGGGACTATCTATTAAGTTTGATCAACTTTGACTGTATCTTTCTCTAAATCCGACCATTTGATTATGATCATAATTTACCAAAATTAACTTTTCATTACACTTTTCAAATCCAACGGTTAGATTCCAAATCTAAGTCTGGCCCGTAATAGGCATGTGTTGTATACTTGTTTGGTTATGTTTTCTCAATCTGACCATCCAACTGGTCTCAAATTTCACCAACACTAATATGTCACCATACTCTTCAATCCCAATAATCAAGATTTGAATATGACTTTCACCAAGTCCAGTGTTCTCAGGACCATTTATTAAGTTTGACCGGGTTTGACCAATTTTGACTAAACTTTGACCGCGACTTTCTCTAAATTCAACTATTTAATTGTGACCATAATTTACCAGAATTAACCTTTCATTACACTCTTCAAATCTAACAGTTAGATTTCAAATATAAGTATGGTGCGAGATGAACATGTGTTGTGTACTTATATGACTATGTTCTCTCAATATGACCATCCAATTGGTCTCAAATTTTACCAATACCAATATGTCACCATACTCTTCAATTCTAATGATCAAGATTTGAATATAAATTTCACCAAGTCCAGTAGTATCGAGACCATCTATTAAATTTGATCGAATTTGACCAACTTTGACAAAACTTTGACCGTGCCTTTTCTCTAAATCCAATCATTTAATTGTGACCATAATTTACCAGAATAAACATTTCATTACACTCTTTAAATCCAACGATTAGATTTCAAATCTAAGTATGCCACGTGATGGACATATGTTGTGTACCTATATGGCTATATATATTCACTCAATCTGACCATCCAATTGGTCTCAAATTTTATCAACACCAATATATCACCAAACTCTTCAATCCTAATGATCAAGATTTGAATATAAATTTCACCAAGTCTAGTGGTGTCAGGACCATATATTAAGTTTAATTAGGTTTGACCAACTTTGACCGCGCCGTTTTCTAAATCTAACTATTTAATTGTAACCATAATTTACTAGAATGAACCCTTTCATTACACTCTTCAAATCCAACGGTTAGATTTTAAATCTAAGTATGATATGTGATAGACGTGTGTTGTGTACCTATATGGCTACATATATTCTCTCAATTTGACCATCCAATTGGTCTAAAATTTCACAAACATCAATATGTCACTATACTCTTCAATCCCAATGATCAAGATTTGAATATGAATTTAACGAAGTCTAGTTGTATTGAGACCATCTATTAATTTTGATCGAATTTGACCAACTTTGACTAAACTTTGACCACGCATTTCTTTAAATCCAGTTATTTGATTGTAACCATAATTTACTAGAATTAACCTTTCATTATACTCTTCAAATTTAACGGTTAAATTTCAAATCTAAGTATTGCGCATGATGGACAAGTGTTGTGTACTTGTATGGTTATGTTTACTCCATATGACTATCTAATTGGTCTCAAATTTCACCACTACCAGTATGTCACCATACTCTTCAATCCTATTGATCAAGATTTGAGAATGAATTTCACCAAGTCCAATGGTATCAGGACCATCTATTAAGTTTGATTGGGTTTGCCTCTAGATTCTCTCCATCTATTGGGACCCTCTCTTTCTCTCCATCCTCACCGGCCAGCACTCAGCCACCAAATTCTCCTCCAGATTCATTACGGGTTCACTCTCTCTGTAATCATTTTTTGTTTGGTTTCTAGGAAAATCTGGAATCAACTATCGAATCTTGATTTCTTTTTTTCGTTTCTAACTTCTAAGAAAACACTGATACTATTATTTTCTAAAAAAAATTAATTATATTGATTAAAAGTAGTGCAAAATATTGGATATATAATTATTGTTTTTTTTTTCCTTTGAATTTTTCGTTTGGTTTTGTTGATATATAATTTTTCGTATAGAATTTGGGTGGTATGAATGGTAGTCATATTTTACATTATTTTTGGCGGTGCTTGTCGAATTGTCTTTTTTCTTCTCTTTCAGCCCGTTTTAGATGGATGTTACTTAAGGTAGCTGAGTCACTTACCTTAAGTTTCCTCGTCATACTTTAATTATTTCATTGCAAGTATCTGATGTTATTATTATTAGTGGCTTTTCAGAGCAACTTTTCTTGTATAATAATCGGCTGCTCTTCTCTTTAACTAATATGTACAGATGGTGCTGGTGGTAAGGGCACATGGGGAAAACTCCTTGACACTTATTGGTGTTGTTCATTGTGGATATGGGATGTCTAACACGTTTCTTAAAAAGAAGAAGAGAAAAAAAAAGGGGGAAGTAAAAAAGAAAAATTATTATTATACGCAACATTACATACTTTTTTTATTAGGTTTATGCCTTTTTTTTTTTTTTTTCTAATTTCAGATTCATAATTTTGATTTTTAAAAAACACGGCATTGAAAAAAATTCTAATTTTGTTTGTATTCAATGGATTTTTGTTCCTGGATTTTTGAATAATATAATTTTTCTACTGCTAAATGTAATTGTCATGAACCACTTTAGCGTTGAATTTTCTCAATATTTATTTATTAATTAATTAAATTATTTGCTGGCACAATCAGAATCATGCTTTTTTCGCGTTTGAATACTTACTATTTTGTTGGTCTATTTATTTAGTGCTTGTTGAGTCTCTCTACCAACCATTGTGTTTGTGCACCTTTGATGGTTACTGTGCTATGCAGAGTGAAAAATGGGTCAAGCTCTATGGACCAGTCAACTGTAGCCATCAAAGAAACTTTTGGAAGTTTGATGATGTGCTTGGGCCACCTCTCTTTGCGTGTGCAGCAGCTGGATGTTCAATGTGAAACGAAGAAAAAGGTTTGTTGCGTTTTTATTTTTGCCTTATTTACTTTTCTTTTTATTCTTGGGAATTTACCTGGAACATGTTTGTAAACTGTTGTATTCTATGAGAGCCACATAGTATCATTGGTCCTAGAGGGGTTTAATAGTGTGAAAAAATGAATCATATACTTTGGAAACTATATGGGAAGTCAAAGTTAACATTTTAAATTTGCATTCGCAATAATTTATCTGTTTTATAGCAATCAGAAAGAGAAACTTTTACGTTGTCTGAGTATAAAAGAGTAAAACTTTGACAACGCCTTTTTTTAAATCCAACTGTTTGATTGTGACCATAATTAACCTTTCATTATATTCTTTAAATCCAACGGTTAGATTTTAAATCTAAGTATGGTGCTTGATGGACATGTGTTGTGTACTTGTATGGTTATGTTCTCTCAATTTGACCATCCAATTAGTCATATTTTTTTTAAAGTAAACATAATTAATCACATATTAAAATTATTACATAAATTCAATAATAGCTATGATCATTTTTTAAAATTTTTTTTAATAAGATAGAACGTGTGATAATTTTTGCTGTGTGGTAATTTTTATTGAGTAAATGTGATTGCTTTTTGTTTTTAAATTTATTTCATAACTCATTAATATTAGATTCTTAATATTTTCCACTTATTAACTCACTTAAATATATAGATGTGTTTGATTCCTGTACAATTACAAAATGCATGACAAAATGGTAATTGCTAGTAAAATGGTGATGAATTAAAATTTTTTTCTTTTCTTTTTATTTTTTCCTTAAAATAAATCAGTCTTATTTTATTTTTCCCACCCAAAATTTCCCAAAAATTTGTTTCCCTCCTAACGTTTTTCACTTAGCTTTTTCCCCTCAAAGCCAGAATCTGACTTTTTACTTAGGTTTTTTACTTAAGTTTTTTTTTCCCCCAAAATTTGTTTCCCTCTCTAAGCCATCACTCTTCTTCTCTCTTTCTCTCCATCCTCACCGGCTAGAACTCAACTACCGGATTCGCCTCCAGATTCACTAAAGGTTCACTCTCTCTATAATCATTTTCTATTTGGTTTCTAGGAAAGTATGGAATCAACTATTGAATCTTGATTCTTTTTTCGTTTCTAACTTCTGAGAAAACATTGATACTATTTTTTTTTAAAAATTAATTATATTGATTAGAAGTAGTGCAAAATATTGGATATATAATTAATGTTTTTTTTTTTCCTTTGAATTTTTCATTTGGTTTTGTTGATATATAATTTTTCATATAGGATTTGGGTGGTGTGAATGGTAGTCATATTTTACGTTATTCTTGGCAGTGCTTGTCGATTGTCTTTTTTCTTCTCTTTCAGCCAATTTTAGATGAATGTTACCTTATGAGTACTTTTAACACATATTTTTACAACACTTTTTAAATTACAATTTTTATATTATTTTATATAACAATACTTGAACACCGCTGCTGCACAGCCCCTAAAATATCTCTATTTCCATCCTGATGAGCTACCACAGCTACAGAAAGCCTTCTCATTTTAACACCCTGCAATGGCCTGCATCAACATTTAATTTTATCACCCCCTTTGTTGGAGCCTTCCAGCAAGTTACAAATTGTCTTCGACTTCTCTAGTCTCTGCCGCACACTATTTTCTGCCGTAAGAATGTGCTCCATTAAACCTTGTCTTTATCGCTTGTCCGTCATTGTCCATTGCTTGTCTTTGTAACTTTCATATGCATAAGTATTAAATAATAATGGACAAAATTTAGTTATAAAATTGGCTGTAACTTAAGATTACAAACTCATTTAATAAAAAAAATATTACAATATATTTTGAAAATCTAATCGTCGAATTACATATTCGTTACGCTTTTACTACACATTAAATTTTGTGTCAATTAGATATTATTTACTATATAATCTATAAATTTATATTTTATGCATAATTTTAAATTACAAAAACTTGCAATTTAAAAAATTTATTAATAATATAACTATTGATCTTTAATTTTCTTGAAATTTTGCAAGTATGGAGGATATAAAAAGAAAATATAATTCAATAGTAGATTTATCAAAATTCACATCAAATAAAAAAATATTAAGTAAATTCATAACCTAATGCTATAATTAATTTTATATCTAAACTTTGTCGAATAAAAATAACAATATTATAACATATTCCTTAATCAAAAAATATATTATAACATATTCCACGTGCAAGTAGGCCTCATCTTGGTAATTTCATCGTGCTTGAACAGGAAGTATTGTATTGATTTTTTTTTTTTTTTGGTAAATAATTGTATCGATATTGATACTCTATCAAACTTTTTTTTCCCACTAATATATATCTATTTATTTATTTGTTAGCTATAGTGCTATACCTATCTTATTTAGAGGAAAATTATTAGTTACTTTCAAAGTATCATAAATGTGTATTTCTCTTTTTTACATGAATAATAAGTCCTATTATAAATTTTAAGTCCTACCTTAAATTTAATTAATAAGAACCATGATTTTCGTGATAGGAAAAAATATAAATCTATAATATTTTAAGAGTACAGAATAATTTTTTAATTTTATAATAAGTGATGAACTTTTTGATCATAAATGTCAATTTCAACGAACTGTAGACAAACCATCCACGCGCACTCCCCCAATCTCATGTTAGCACACGCGCTTTCTCTTTCTTAAAAAAAAAAAATCACTTTCATGCAATAAAAAGTCACAGTTTTTACTTTTCAGCGTATGTACGAAAGGCATCGGACCAAGCTAGTTGGAGAGAATCCCAATTTTCAAAGAATAAATTGAATAATTGCTAATTATAAATCCCATCTGACATGCATGTACTTTTTACCCTCCTAATCCCCAAACATTTATGTGACTTAGATTCCTAGAAATTCTAATGGTGCAGTCTAAATGTTTAATGGTAACTCAAGTATAATGTTTTTGATTCTTACGATATAGGCTATTGTATTATTTGTTTTGAATTTATTATCAAAGTCAAGGCAAGTCCTGCTTCTTTGTAATTCCTCAATTCTGCTTTAATAAATTTTTTTCCAAAAAAATAAAAGAAGCAAACTAATCCTCGACTTAATAAAAAAGCTGCAACACACCAAAAAAAAAAAAACTCATTAACTACTATACTCTACAACGAAAACAGTAAACTAATAACAACAATAAAAGGATCCCCAAACAAAGTAAATACCTTGATCTGAATAGTATTCTAAACCCTAGTTTTAGTTGCTAATATGTCTCTTTACTTTTCTTCACTTCTCACTGTATCAATTCGAACTCCCTCCAAACAAGATAAATGGTAGCCTCTCAAGCCAACACACTTGTTGAGACTTATGAATAAATTACTTGTCACCATTGTTTGCTTGATTGAAAGCCTTTACAATGTTGGTCTTTCACCATAAAATACATACATAACTTCTGAGAGATCTTAAATGTATAACCTTTGCCTTTTTGTTTGCTGTGGTGAGTTGGAGGTTTTACTGGAACAAAATCAGTTAGATATAAAATTCCTACTACTAGAAAGAAGCTAATTGCATATCCAATCTTCACTCCTTTCTATGAGAAACATATTTCCTTCCACTCAACTGTTGGTGGTCTTGTTGGTGACAAGTCTTTTGGACATAGCACCCGAATTTGCATTCCACACAACCCATAATTATTGGCATAAAAGTTTGGATCTTTCATTATATCCATTTGGCAATCAACCAAAATTTTTCCCATGAGTTTGTTGTTACTAAAATTCAACATGGTCAGTTTTTGCAATGTTCCTAGTGATTGTGGAATCGATATTAATAAATTGTTGTGTGATAAGTTCAAACTCTCTAAAATTTTTAAATCACTAAAACTTAGATGGTAATCTTCCATAAAGGTTGCAATAAAAATTCATTACTTTTAACAATTATAATTCAATACTTTACGAAATGCAATAAAAATTCAAATCTAGCCAATACTTTTAACAGTTATAATTTCTTGGAAGAAGATGGACATGGATTTTGAAATGTGTCTTCAATTACATTGTCCAATCAACATTTTTGTCTCCGTGTGAACTGTGAAGTATATATGAATATGCATGTTTTACTTTAATTCAATTAGCATATTACCTGTTGCATCTTTTTTTTTTTTTTAATAACATATAATTTATTTTTTAAATTTGCTAAAGATAATATACTAGGATTATTAGCCATCTTAGGATTAGGAGTAAACTTAGCCAATTGTTCTATGAACATAGGTATTTTGCTATGCAATTTGCACTCTTTTGAACTTCCCATATTCATTGTACTAGTTGAGCTCTTTCTACTCATTCTCCAAAATAAGAATATGTATTTATTTTGTAACCTGATAAATATAATTTATTTTTTAAATTTGCTAAAGATAGTATACTAGGATTATTAGCCGTCTCTTAGGAGTAAACTTAGCTATTTTAACTCTCTCTCTTTTAAGTTCTCTCTCTCATTCTCAAAATAAATAAAAGTTCTCCTTCTCTTTCCTATTATGTATAAGCACCACCAACTTATATTCATTGCGTCCCCCTTTCCGTCTCTACAAATTCATCTTTCTATATACTCTTTTTTATTTTGTTTATTCTTTATTTGCATTTTTTGGTGTCCTTTGTTAATATATTTATTATATTTGGATCATATTCTTCTAACTTGTATCGTAACCAGGTAAAATTATCAAGGGTAACATGTTAAAACATCTTATATTTCCAACAATGCAGAAAAGAATTCAAAGCTCCTGAACACCAAGATTGCCCCCATTTAATTCAAAGCGGTCAGCAAAATATCATTGATTCCTTTTACTTTTTCCTTGCACCACGTATTTACTAGAACTTTGGAACCATGTCAAAAGGAAATTTGTTCTAAATTTGGTTACAGTTAAACCAGGAAAACCTATTTGTTTGAGCAGACACTAATTAAGATGCATGCCATTAGTTAGAGAGCATCTTTAGGCTCAGTGGCTCCTAGTGAGGGATGCAAGTGTTCCACCCCTTTGAGCAATGCATATTGCTATGTAACTCAATTGAAATGAAACAAGAACAAAAAGTCAATATATTGGGTGTGACAGGCTTTGTGGTAAGGCACATAAAATTGACTATTGATCAAGAAAGAGCAACAGGCATACTAAACCCAACTGCCAAAAAGCCACTAGACAAATACATTCGAGTATGCAAACATTTCAGGGTTCATAACTTGGTCAAGAAATCTGCACTTGCATACTCTTTCTGAAGGTAACATAGAGCAAGGGTAAATAGTGCTAACATGCATCACACTGCAAAGAAACTACCGTGCTGGTAATAACTGAATAAAGGACGTTGACTAGAATTTTGAACTAATAGTAATACCATTCATCAGGTAAAAAAAAGGAACTGATTTGTTTCTGATAATGTCCCTCTCCCATTCTATCAAAGCACAAATCATCAAACACCACAAACCATCAACTATTTTGGCTCATCATAGCACAGAGAGAGGTATCTTTGTCATTTTGGCATAAATGAACAAGAACAAAAAACATATGAAATATTTGAACTGACAACAAGCACGCCAGCTCTAATTAGTAGAAAATAGCATATAGAAAGAAGATGCCCAATCTCCACTTCTATTTCTATAGCCTATTACTTAATGTACTGAGAAAGCCACTTGAAACCATCTCCATAACCCATTTTCCTGACAATACTACACATGAAAACCTCAAGGGGACGGACATTTGAGTCTGACAGGTTTACCTTACCCTTGCCAGTGGTGAAGTTGGTCAAGCCCAGGTGGAAACGCAATTCATCTTCTGAGGCAGCATATGGTATATCAATCTTGTTGCCAAGAATAAGGAATGGAACATTTGCCAAGGCCTCGTCAGAGAGGAGAGCATCCAGCTCCTTTTTTGACTCAGCAAACCTCTCCTTGTCATAAGCGTCCACTAAGTAGACAACTGCATCCACCTTCAGAAAGAAAACAATGTATTTTGCAAAAAAGCATTACTCAAAAGTACGACAGAAGCATAATTTGAGCCCAAAAAAACAAATCCTGTAGCACAGTGAAGCAACATAATGAGCATAACTTGAAACATGTTTCTCTTTGTAAGTCAATCAGGAAACAACTTGCCAAATTCCAAATACAAAATTTCAAGAGAGATTTAAGCATCACTATTTCTTTACATTTCCCAAATGGAAGCATTTTTAACCTCAAAACAATTGAAAGCATTCCTCTGGTTTTCAAAACAACTGACAAGAAACAAGGTCCGATCAAGAAATAAAAATTAGCATGTAAGAGGTCACTGATGCACTCATAAAATTATAAAATGCCATTTTTAATGCAAGAGATCTACAATGTATATTTTGACCGAGATAGATTTGGTACAATGGCAACAAGAGTGAATTGTGTATGGTGAGATACTATAAGCAGACCTTCTAAACACAAAAGGTGCCATCAGCGAACTCCCATGATCAATGCCTGCCTCCCATGAATCAGATAAACATGGAAATGTTTGTCTGGGATTATGAAGGCAGAACTATCATAACATTTACAATTTTGCAGGCTATAACATAAGCAAAAACAATTGCACAGAATGCTGGTATTCAATTAGGATAGCAAAGCTCAAGAATATGTAATGTAAGAAGTCACTATTTCTTTACATTTCCTCTGGTTTTAGAACAACTGACAAGAAAAAAGGTCCTATCAAAGAGAGAAAAATTTACATGTAAGAAGTCACCGATGTACTAGTAAAAAAATAAAGAAATAAGTGAAATTCCATATTTTAGTGGAAAAGATCCACAATGCACGTAGATAGATTTGGTAAAATGGTGCAAAGCATGAATTATGTATGGTGAGCTACTATTAGCAGACCTTCTAAAAACAAAAGGTGCTATCAGCGAACTCCCACGATCAATCTCTGCCTCCCATGAATCAGATAAACATGGAAAAGGTTTGTCTGGGATTATGAAGGCATAACTATCCTAATATCATTCTGCAGGCAATAACATAAGCAAAACAATTGCACAGGAGGCTGGCATTCAATTAGGATGGCAAAACTCAGGAATATGGGTAGATTTTTATCTAGCTAGTTGAGAGGGAGGGTGGAGGGGAATAATTCATGCACTTGCATAAAAGCAGAAAAAATTCTCATTTTCTTAGTAATTTGATTAGAATGCAGCCAAATCAGTTTAAAACATTACAAGAGCTAATTGTTCCATTCTGAACCAAATATTCGCTATTTTCAAATTTATGGCACATATAGTCACAAGACTCACAACCCAAAGTTTATCACAATTCAAATCAAGGCGAATCTGAATCTGAATCTGGCTTACTAGCAAAAACTAGTCACAATCATTTAAACCATATTACCTATTGTTCAACCTTGAATCATGATTTTTTTTTTTTTTTGATAAGTAAATCATGCAATTAGCTCTCTATGATTATATATATATATATACACACACACACACACACAATGAAAGTACTCTCAAGAGTAAACAAAAATATATATTATCATCACATTCCCTGAATCAGTAACTAAACATTCTCATCAAAGATGACTATTTACAGATTGATATATCTACCTTGGCATAGTAGTCTTTCCACACTCTGCGAGCTATTTGATGTCCTCCCAAATCAAAAGCCTTAAACTTGATTTTCCCAATACTCAACTCCTCTGACGTAGGGTACTGTGTTGGCTGGTGTTGAACTAATCTCTGCAATATTCCATTACCAAAACCCAGAAGAAAAAAAAAAGAAACAGAATATCAAGCCAATGGTAATCAAACTATACAAAAGCCTACCAACCATTTGTTTGCTTAGAATCACAATTTTTAAAAATAAAAAAGCTCTTTCAGTCTTAAGTTTTGTGTTGTTGTGGCTTTCGAAACTTATAAATCTCACAGAAACCAACACCGATAACATGAGCAAAAAAATACTAGTAATTATCATTAATCAGAGTCAGTTTGAAATTCCCTCTTTTTTTGTTTTTGTTTTTTAATGATTTTCCTAACTTCCAAGAAACCAGGCAGAGCATTGTACAAAAAATAAAAATTCAGGGCTAGCACAAATATGCTTCCAGTTGAGTCAAATTCATTCCTTTTCCCACAATTCCTCAAAAACCAAAGCCACCACTTAATGGAATAAATTTATAAATAAAAACAACAGGATTTGTATTCTTTTATTTCCATTTATTATTTTTCAATTTGTAAAAAAACAAATTATAAATTAAAAAATCAAAATGAAACACCACAACACCATCAAAATTGAAACTTTCCCAGCATTGGCTACTCCTGGTGTTTCCGATTGAGATGTCCAAAGCCCCTGACCCCCAACTATCGAATTATCAAAAAATTATCATTAACCAGATACTGCAATTTTAACAAACCAACACAAATTTCCAAACAAAATTGAAACTTTCCCAACATTGGCTACTCCTGGCATTTCCAATAGAGATGTCCAAAGTTTAAATCCCCCCACCCCAACTATTGAATTATAAAAAAATTATCATTAACCAAACACTGCAATTTTAACAACTAACACAAATACCCAAAAAAAAAAAACTTTAAACTTCACATAGAGGGTTAAAAAAAAAAACTAGGGCACTGAAATTCAGCAGGTTTTAACAAATACCCAAATTTCATTTCCCAGAATTATAATAGTGCTTTAACTCGAAATTCCAAAAACAAAACAAAATACTACTGCCCTTCAGCTGATTTTAAAAAATACCCAAATTTCATTTCACAAAAAATATAATGGTCAAAAAATTAAAAATTCCAACTTTAACTCAAAATTTAATACTGATATTCAGCTGATTTTAACAAATACCCAAATTTCATATACAAAAGAAAATACTTTTAGAAGCAACATCAAATGAAAATACAAATCTCAACCAACTTCCCTAATTGTCTTTCTTTAGCAAACTGAGCACATAAAATTTAAAAAATAAAACCCAAAACTTAAAATTTAAAACAGAACAAAAAACAAAACAAAAAAAAAGGGTACCTCGTCTTTGAGCATATGAAGCAAGGTGGTTTTACCAGCGTTATCAAGGCCTAAGAACAAAATCTTAGCCTCCTTTTGCCACAACCCTAGCGAAGCTAAAACTCCATAGAACCAATCAAACAAAAACATGGTTTTTTTTTTTTAGTACCAAAAATCTACAAGATTTAAAGCTAGTGCCACTCGATCTGATCGGGAGCACAGAGACAGAGCTGGGTTCTTGGCGTGGGGTACTAAACTATGAGGAATTTTTTTTTTTTTTGGGGTTTGAGGATTGTTGCGTGTTGCGTGGTGACTGGCTAGGTAAGTTTGGAAGTTGGAGTGTAGGTGAAATATGAAGTGTCGGGTTTGGGGCCTTCGTGAACCGGGTTACCGGGTGGAGAGTATTGGAGCGGCCATTCCAACCAATGAAACGATGTCACCTATGAAAATTTGTGAATCAGCTTCCTAATTAAGAAATAAAAAAATAAAAAATCAAGTTAATGTCACGTTTGCATAAGTGACCACGATTTATTGGTCGGAAAGAATAGGAAGTACAACTTCAGCAGTCTTCAATGGATCTCATAATTTCTCATAATAGAGCCGTACATGATACAAAAATGATAAGGTAAAAAACTATTTTAGTTAAACATTGCAAACAGTCAGGTTAGGTCAATCGGGTTATAGGTCAAAATATATCGGATTCAAAAATGAGTTATTTTAAACAGGTCGAAAAAGATCGGGTCAATCGGGTTGCGAACGGGTCGAGCCAACCCATATTTTCAAATAAAAATAAAAAAACAAATAAATATCAAATTTTTAGAGAGAATGAATCAAATCACTTAAGGAAACCAATTGCGCATAATACCTCCTTCTTCTTCTTTTGCGCTAAGTAGGCAACTACTATTATTAGACTATTTGTATTATTATTATACATGTGAAGGGGGAAAAAAAAAAAAAAACCAAACCAAAAAACATAAAATTTTCATATCCTTCTAATTTTGATAGTTTTAAGCATGACTAAAATTCTTTACAGTCATGACAACAAAATATTCTATGTTAATAAATCACAGCCAGAATGTTTATAATTACAAATTTACAACTTGAGAGTGAGATAAATTCTAAGGAGCACAAAAAATATATATTTTAAGTTTACACATTTCAGCTTCAAAGTTCATTAATGATGTGGACTTTTGGACTTTTTCTTTTACTTTAGGTTTCTTTTGGGTTAGTTAGACTTAGTGTTAGTAACTTAGTCTCAGTGAGCATTTGGATACGTTAGCGTTTACGTTTTTAGCTAGCGTCTATGTATTTTAGTGGGTCTCGTGCACTATTCACGGGACCCACAAGTATGGAATTCATCAAAATTTTCATTAAAATTAGGTCCCACGGTACTATTCACATATTTAAGAATTATTTTGCTGTAGTGTTTTCAGTTTTTAGTTTTTAGTTTTCAGTAATAAGCGATATCCAAACAGACCCTTAGTATTTAAATTAGTGTTAGATGTTTAGTAGTATAGACATGTAGTTGTAGATGCTTTTGCTTGTAGGGACAAACATAAGAGATGGAAAAAGAACTTTTTTTAATAATTGAAGGATGAAAAAAAAAATTGGTAAACTTCAAGGAAAGATTGTAAAACATTTTCAACAATTAGAGATGAAAAAACGAATTTTTTAAAGTTTAAGGATGAAAAACAAATTTTTGGTAAAATTTAGAGACCAAAATAATATTTTATAAAAAAACTAGAAGACTAATAAATTGCAAATTACGACCCTAAAGTTTGGGATAATGTGATTATGTCTCGTAAAATTTCAAAATTTTGATTTGCGACCTAATGTTATGTTTCGTTTGGATTTGTTCCCTCCTATCAATGCATTGTGTTGAACTGTCCATTAAACAACTTCAAACATTGAGGTTAAAAAATCAAAATAATCCCAAACATAGATGGTGTAAAATCAGAACAAATATAAGCATAGAGGGTGTTTATGGGGTGCCAATCTTCACTTAATAGACGGTTAGGCATGACACATTAACAAAAGGGAATAAATTTAAACAATATCTAACATTAGGAGAGCATATCAAAATTTTAAAATTTTAGAAGACAAAATCAAAATTATCTCAAATTTTAGGGGTGTAGTTTTAAATTTAGTAAAAGTAGAAATACATGTAGTTTTTTTTTTTTTTTTTAATTATGTAAATGGTGAAAAGAACATAATTTACAAGTTAAAACAATATATATATATATATATATATATATATATATATGTCAAATAACTTAATATATGTTATTATTAGAAATGCATAATTGTAGGGATCAAGAACACTAAAGCTTTATGAACAAATTCAATGTATTTTATCGTCATAACTAATTTATAAGGAACAAGAAGGCAATCCACAATGGGAAGACTAAACAGATTGATTCACAAATCAAGATGAAATCTCTGGTTGTATTTGACTTGAATAGCTTTCGCCGAGGTACACAATAGTTTTTTTTGGAATTTTACAATACTTTCTCTTTTTTAGCAGAAAGATTAGATCCCCCTTCCCTATGGGGAGGTCCATTTTATATTCCCAAATCTCTTCCTTTTCTAGTTGTGGATTACCAGGTTGGATGTTAGAGGGTATTTGTCCTACCAAACCCTTTCCTCCTTCCTCTTTATCATAAAATGAGACTTTTAGGGAGTGTCTACTGTTCAGGCTAGTTATTCATCATTTAATGTGGTCGACATTAGGTAGGAATCCTTAATTAATGCAAATGTAACTATTATTGGACTCTGTGTTGTCTCTTTTGGATACTCGGTGATTATTTTGGGCAATGTTTCTCTCCTCGGTTATACTATTGTCTAGTTGTCCTTGGCAAGTGGGTCCTTGGCTTACCTCAGCGGGAAGGTTTGAATTACTCTTCAGCTCCCATCGGTCTTCTGGCCTTTGACCATAGGATTTGGGTTGAGCCTAGATCTTCAAATTGCTGTTTTGATGGGCCTTTCTTGGCCCAGGGTTTGTCTGGTGGAAACATTCATCTACAATAATGTATTAGTAGTTTAGTAGTCTAATAGTATGTCAGATGACTCAATATATGTATTATTAGAAATACATGTGCAACCACCACGCGCCATAGGTGCGGTAGTCACTCCACAAGTATAAATGTTTATGGAGTGTGAGGGATAAGGGCCGAGGTTCAAGTTTCCAGGAGGAAGCTTCACACATATATACACTTAGATTATGTTAGAGTATAAATTCTATCTTGTATTAAAAAAAAAATTACATGTTTAGCTCAAACTATATAATTTACTTGTAGTATGGACTATGGAGTATGTAAGTTGTATTATATTAAAATACAACATTATGATAAATTATTCAAATAATTAAAATAAATAATAAATTTTAGTTTAAATTTCTTGAAAATTAGATAATAGAGTACCTGAATCAAACTATCTTAATAATTAATAGGATTTAACTAATGTATGCCATTAGGGTATATGTTAGTAAACCATTTTAGAAAATTTTTTATGGGAAAACAAAAATGTGATTAATTTTTCTGACAGATTTTTCAATTTTTCATAAAAAATTTCCTAAAATTGATAATTATTGTGTGCCCTAAGGGCATACATCAACCAGACCCTAAGAGTATGTTTGGTTGGGTGGATTTTAGGGAGGATGGAAAAAATATGAGTGGAAAATAGGAGAGAAAATGAGTGGGAGAGGTGTTTGGTTGAGAGGGAGAGGGGGAGAGAAAAGTGGTGGGGCCAGCTATTTTCTCTCTGGGCCCACCAAAGCACAATCTCTCCAAAATGGAGAGAAAATAAAAGAGAAAACTTGATAACATTGTGAAAGACTATTTGGCTCTTAAGTTTTTCTTTGCCTCTTCTTTGTTCATTCATCATTTTTTTTTGGCCCATGCTTCCTTTTTAATCCTTTCTTCACTTGAGTTCTGACTCTATTTCGTTTCTTCTATTTATATATTTATTTTTGTTTTTTGTTTACGCATAATAAGCTTGGTTCTTTTCTTCTTTTCTTTTTATGAGGTTTTGCTTCCTTTCTTCACTTCTATCTTTCTTTCTTATTCTTTTTTTCTTTCTTAGTTCTTACTGAATCTGGATGCCTTCTTCTTCTTCTTCTTCTTCTTCTTCTTCTTCTTCTTCTTCTTCTCTCTCTCTCTCTCTCTCTCTCTCTCTCTCTCTCTCTCTCTCTCTCTCTCTATTTAAAGGACATGTTTCCGGTTTCCGGGATATAGTTATGGTTAATTGACAGTATTTGATGGTTGTACTCATACTTGTCTTTTTACTCTTCTTCATTGTGTTTTTTTTTTGGTTATTGACATAATATTTATTTATTTATTGTTATTGAAACTGTAATTTTTTTTGTGTGTGTGTTTACCCCAAAATTTTATAATAAATTGTGTGTATCTATTTTTATATAAATTTAAAAAAATTAACGTTATCTCAAAAAATTACATATTATGTAATAGGGATATAAGTGTAAATTTATACAAACTATATTTTCAACCCTCTCATTTTTTTTCTCTACCAAATAAAAAGTTTTCCATCCTTCAACTTTTCCATCCTCCCAACCAAACATAAATGAGATAAATTAAAATATTTTCTATTCTCTCACTTTTCCACCCTCTCCTCATTTTCTATCTTCCCACTTTTTCATCCTCTTAACCAAACGAAACCTAATTATAAGATAAATAGAATTTTAGTTGGCATATAAATTTTAATTCATTGAAACTTGGGTAATGAAATTAGCAAAATTAAACTATCCTAATAATTAATTTAATTTAATAATTAAGAAGAGTGTATCCACTTATGGTAGAAAGAAAATAACCACATTTTTTTCAATAGATATAACCACATGTCCACAGCCTCTAGGATCAACTTTTATTATATAGTAAGTATATGATATGATAGATATAAATTTTTTTTTAATAATAATTTTTCTAGTTTATTTGGTAATTTATAACTTTTAAAAAAAATCTAAATACATTCCTTTTTTTTTTTTTTTTTTTTTGTAACTTTCATCAAATTAATTGGTTTCTTGGACACATACGGTAAGAATTAGTGGTCCCTAGCCCCACCTAACAAAGAGATGTCCCTGAAATAGGGGATTAATTGATCGAGAAGCTTGAGCAAGACTAGGACATTCCATAAAAATCGTCAATTATAGTATATATATATATATATATATATATATATATATAAATCAACCAGTAAGCTTTTAAAAAGTCCGAATCTATATATGTGACTGTTCTCAAAAAAAAAAAAAAAAAACTATATATGTGGATAGATATAAAATTTGGTTCCTAAAGTCCCAAAATCATTTCTTTGTTAAAGATTTCTTTTCCCTTTTCAGTTTTTGCTGAATAAATAAAATATACAAAAAAGGAACAAATTCAGCTCAGTCAGTATATCAACTAACAATTTTTCATATTTGTACAGAAAGACATACAAAAAATGTACAATACGATTTGCCACCCTCTCTCTCTCTCTCTCTCTCTCTGTTTTTATTTATAAAGATTTCGGACAAACTTCCAAAAGGAAATGCGAAATTAATCTATACACCAGGTACCAGGTCAATGTCTCAAATGAAACAAAGGTTATGGTGGGTGGACACTATGAAGAACAAAAGGCAGCAAAGGTTAACAAATCATGGGCCAACGAATTAGCCATAGCAAAAATTAGACATTGGAAATCTTGATAGCAAGTTCTTTCATTCCCTACCAATCTTCATCACTTCTCAATCAACATTTTGAAGGATCTTGCATAATGGCTTAAATGGTGTTTTGAGAATCACCCTAGAAAATGACAAATTTTGAGAGAGGCTTCCATTATTACTCTTTTGTTTCAGCCAACAACATCCTACCCACTACGTACCCTATACATCTGCTTATTTACAAGCTTATAAATGTTCTGTTTCCCTTTATCCTCTTACATATCTGTCTCCTAGCTCACTGCATTTCTGCAATGCTATCTCATCTATTGAAGAACCTAAATTCTATCATAGTCAAGCAGTCAAAAATCCCAAGTGGAGAGGGCTATGGCAGCCCTGTTTCTGCTTCATGAAAGAATCAAACAATAAGACCCTAACTCTTCCACATCAGTAAAGGATAATTGTCTTGCAAGGGTCTGTTAGAAGTGAATACATATCCAGGAGAGCATTTTCAAGATTAAAGCAGGTTAGTAGCTTGCTATCCATGCTTTAAATATACTTTCATCCGAAATTCTATCCCATATAGTAATAGTACTAGTATGTTAGAAAAACAATCTTTTATGGAAAAAAAAAAGTATGGAACAATATATATTGTGGAACACAAAAAGTGAAGTAAAGGATTTGAATTTTTGGCTATAGACAATCCAATTCCCTTTGGAAAGGCGAGATTGTCGGAGAACATGCACAAAATATGTGGTGCCAAGGTATGAAAAACAATCTTCTACTCCTCTATACTCTGTAATTTGGTCATTTTGAGTGCTACCATACATATCAGAAGAATTTTGACTATCACACTGGCGTCACTCAAAGCTCAGTGTGATTTATCCTTACACGTCTTGCCAAAACTCTGTTTCTGAATACTGTATCCCATGCACTCCAATTAGTACTTATTAAAAATCTGTTTTTGAATGCTACAATCAGGAATGGAAACAGATTTTGGTCAAGAAGGATCTGGTTTTGGACTTGGTACGATGGTATCGTTCAATCTTTGGTAAGTAATTCAAGTAATATGAAGTTAATGCACTTTTAGCGAAAGTGATTCAAGTAATATGAATGTTGCTTTGCTGTGTGTGTGTGAGAGATAGAGTTAAGCAAGAGGAAATTTTTTATTTCTAAAACTCTAGTACTGATGGTGAAGGCTATTGGGTGTGGAAGAAGAAGAAGAAATTCAATCTAGATAGTCAAAATGGTGACCGTTGACAGGTTGTGCCGGTTAGGAGTTAGAAGCATTCTAGACTGAGAAAAAAAAAAAAAAAAAAAGCAAAACAAAACAAAACCTTTGGCACTCTTTTTCCCACTCAGCTCAACTCAGTTGTCCACAACGCTCTTGTCTAAAAAATTAATTAGAGTACCTGTATTTTAAATTCAACTATATAGTTTTTTCAACCACATGTTGAAGATCATAATGATTTTATTAGTCAATAAAAAAAAATAAAAAAATTACTGTAGTCAATAATATAGTCATGTGGATCAATCTAATTGAAGAATCTAAATTAAATTATGTAGTTAATTTTTAACCAACAAAAATAGAAACTTTTTTTTTTCTCCCTTTACTCGTACATATGGAGGTTTGTCATACTAGAAGCATATTATTGCTTTTAAGTTGATACATAAGCATTTAATTAGTAAATGTTACACACAGTGACTGCCCCTCCAAACGGGTTTCAATCTTTTGCATTACCTCAAGCCCCTTCACCTAAACCAGATGGATCTCAAGGGGTACTAGATATAGCAGGAGATCTGGCAGTGCACCCAGCACCTCCACTTGAAATAAGCTGCGAAATCTTCACTTCTAATGCCAACTACTTAATGTACTTAGAAAGCCGCCCAAAACCATCCAGATAATGCCTTTCGTTGAAAAATTCAGCCACAAAAACCTCAAGGGGACGGGCATTTGCATCTGCCAGGTCTACCCTACCATTCCCTGCGGTGATGTTGGTCAGGTCCAAGAGGGAACACAATTCCTCTTCTGGGAAAGAAGAAGGTTCAGCGGTTGTTATGCAAAAAATAAGAAATGGGACATTTGCAAAGGCCTCATCAGAAAGTAGAGCGTTCAGCTCTTTTTTTGGCTCCAAAAATCGCTCACTGTTCCTGGTATTAGCGTTCACAATGTACACAACTGCATCCATCTACAGAACAAAGATTGAAAAGTATTAAGCAAAAATGAAATGCTTATCAAGGAAGATATCATGATGAAGCAACACACAACGAGCATAACTCAAAACATTTTCCACTACGTTAGCCAATCAGGCAGCAATTAGCCAAATTCCCAATCCAGAATCTCAAGAGATATACAAGGATCAGTTTTTTTGTTTTTAAATTTTTTTCCCACATTTCCCAGATGTTATTTAAAGCAATTAACAAGAAAGCATAATCAACATGTAAGATGTAGATGATTTACTAGTGAAATTATGAAATTCCATTTTTCAAGGCAAAATATCTGGAATGTAATATTTGACCTAGATAATTTTGGTAGGATGACAAAGAGAATGAATTATGTATGTTGAGACACTATTAACAGACCTTCTCAAACAAAATCTGCTATCACCGAACTCCCATGATCAAGGTTTGCTTCCTATGAATCAAATATAAACATGGAAATGCCCGGGACTATGAAGGCAAAAGTATTTATGGTCAGGCATAACATAAGCAAAAACAATTTCACATGCAGCTGGTGTTCAGTTGGGCTACCAAAGCTCAAGCATATGAGACACAAATTAATGAAAGTTAATAAATGTAGATATATAAGAGCACCAAAATTCTCATTTGCTTAGTACATTGGTTACAGTTTAGCCAGATCAGTTAAAAATATACAAGGGCTAACTTTTCCATTCTAAACCAAAATATTCAATATTGCCAGATTTCTGGCATATCCAGTCACAACTCAAAGTTTTTCATGGTTCAACTTGTGCTGAATCTGAATTCAGCCTACTAGCAAAATCTAGGCACGGTCATGTAAGTCATGTTCCCTATCAGTCCACATTGAATCAAAAAATGGACTCCAAATTAGTTAAAAAAAATAAGGACTAAGATGTAAAGGACTCCATTAAACTAAAACAGAGAGTACATCAGGTAAAACAGCCTGGTCTAACACAGCAAGAGAGTTAGAACTAGGTTACCCCAAAACATGCATGCTTTCTCAAGAGTAAATAAAAAATTTAAATTACAATCACATATTCACAATATCATCATATTGCAAAAATCATTAACTAGATATTCTCAACAATGATAGTTGATAGATTGAGAAACATACCTTGGCACAGTAGTCTCTCCAAACTCTACGAGCTATCGAATGTTCTCCTAGATCAAAGAAGTTAAACTTGATTCCCCCAATACTAGACACACATGATGTCAAATACTGTGATGGCATATTCAATGATGTCCCATTCCTATGTATGCTCTGCAATATTCACTCACCAATACCCACAACAAACAACATCAAGTCAATGGTAGTCAAGTTAAACAAAACACCAAGTCACCATTTGTTCACTGAGAATCAAATTTAAATAAATAAATAAAAAAAGAAGCCTTATCAATATTAAGTTTCAGTTTTAAAATTCTCACATACACTAATAATAATAACTGTTTTGCACCAGATAAGTGTACCGCTTGGCCTTTTTATTCCGCTTTACATCCTCATGAATTATTGACCTAAGAAATCAAACTCACTTGGTTTCTCTTTGGCATCAAGTTCTTACCTTTTACAACCCCATTTGATTCTCGTTTTACTAATTTCAGACTCTGCTTAACCTAAAACCTCTATCACTATTTTTGGTTCAAGGGTGGTGGGAGGGAAAGGAAAGGAAAGGGAGTAGAGGAAAGTAAAAGGAAGGGAGGGATTCATTTTCCTCCCTGGGCCACCAATTTTTTTCTCCCAATTTGAGACGAAATGGAGATTGGAGAGAGAAGAAAAGGGCTTATGGGTTGGATTAATCAATAAGCTATTTCCTTTCTCTTTCTTTTGAGTCCAAATCTTCTATCTCACTCTTCCTGCTCTACTATATACTCAACAAATAAAAACATGCCACATGTCCATCTAATTTATTAAATGCTAAATTTATGCCTTCTATTATTTTAATTACCTAAATATGATGAGTTATTAATTGAATTATTTTAGAAAATTGAAATAATAAAAGGCATAAATTTAGCATTTAATAAATTAGATGGACATGTAACATGTTTTTATTTGTGGAGTATATTGTGAAGCAAGAAGAGTGGGACGGACAAAAGAATTGGACTCCTTACTTTCTTATAATAAACCAAACACTTGGGTTGAGAAGGTAACTTCTTTCCTTTCTCTTCCACTTCCACTTCCTTTTCTCCCCTCTCCTTCCTTTCTATTCCATTCCTTGTGTTTGTCAAACAGAGTTCTAAAAATTCTGAACCCTTCTAGATTTCCAAGTTCCTGGTTCCAACTACGTGTTAGCTGCTGGATTGAAATCCTCTAGAGTTGCTAGGATACTTTACCATGTAGAGTTCTTTTAATCTTAACCTTTCATTCATAATAAAAGGTCTAGATTTTGTCATTTCATTAATCCACTAAAAAATCTACAAAAATAATGATTTTGAAAAATAACTACTCATAAATGATAGTTATTACCTTAAATGCGAAAGAATCGATAGTGGCTATGACATTGCAGCAATAAATGCAAAAGAAATTTGCTTATTTAGAAAATTGATTATTATGAATGGTCGAGACACCTGGGTTTTCATTCCAATTTTTTTAGTTTCTATTAATTTTATTAAAATATACATGTTTTTTTTTTCAAGTACATGATCGGCACTTAGGATCATAAAGTATGATTTTTCTATGTCCCATTTCAGTCGAACCTATGCTTTGAAATTAACAACCAAAATGATTTGTGGAACAAATTGAAAAATGAAGAGGGGAAGGAGGAGATGACTTCATGTTTTCTTAGAGACCTGATTTAGGTAAAAGAGGTAAGGCAATAATTATCATTTATGAGTATTTATTTTTTAAACCATTATTTTAGGGGCTTTGTTAGTGGATTAATGATATGGAAAAGGAAAATGCTATGTCCACAACATTTTCACAATATTTTTACAACAAATCCTATGTGGCAAGTTGTTATAGGTTATTAATGGTGGGGTAGAAAAGTAATTTCAGCGATAAGTTCAAATTTAAACCAATAACATCTAACTAACTCTGATTTGTTGTGAAAATGTTGTAAAAATATTGTGGAGAAAAATCTGGACCTTTTTATTATAAACGAATGATTAAGATTAATAGAATTCTATATACTAGAGCACCTAAGATCTCTAAAGGATCTCAATCCGTTTCTTAGGAGGATCTCAATCCGTTAGGTGCTAGTCTAGTTGCATTTATTAAACTATATCGCATGCCCAAAAACATAATCTACTAAAACTATATCCTCTGCCCAAAAAAAAAAAAAAACTACTATACTGTTTTCCTTATTTTAATTTTTCATAATATAATTACAGAACCACAATTTCATTCACAGTGAAAAAAAAAAAAAATCGAACTTCCTTAACTTTTTCTCAGGGGAAAAAAAAAACTTAATAGGAAAATATTTCAATAGAGGTACCTCATCAAAGAGTTTCAAAATCACTGACTGTTTGAAGACCATATCCTGGCCTAAGAACAAGACTTTGGCCACCTTTGGTTTGAAGGGATAAAATTCGCCTAGCTTTTCTCAGAGAAAAAAAAACACTAATAAACACAAAGCTTTAAAAATTAGCAAAATGCTTAAGAATGAAAAAGAGAGAGAGAGAGAGAGAAAGGCACCTCAATGTTGAAGAAATGAGAGAAAGATATATTCACCAAGTACACTAAAATATAAGGCCAGACTTGAAAGAGGAAATGAGAGGACCAATTCAGCAAATTCAAGAAAATAAAGAGCAGAGCTTGAACTCTGTTGGGCGAAACCATCCTTCTTTCTTTCTTTCTTTATCTTTTCTGTTTTCTGTGTCTCTGAGAGAGAGAGAGTGAGAGTTAGAAAAGGAGAGGGAAAAAAAGGCTGTGACTATGTTCAGTTGTTGTAAGTGAGAGAAAGAGAGAGAGAGAAGACCGTGACTTTGTTCTGATTGGTGGATCCTAAAGCAACTTTTGACTTTTGAGACAACTCTCCTTAAAGAATCCATTTGCCAGACCTTTTACCGCGTTATTAATAAATAATTACTTTAACGTTAATTTATAGATAATTTTAACGAACACTCTAATGACATTTGTTAATAAATGTTTAAAAACTTTTTAATGATAAAAAAAGAGACAGTTTTTTATAATTCCTATTAAACTGATATTAAAATATTTTTAAAATAGTTCTTTAACAAATTCTTTGGAGCCATCAACTAAAAAAATTATGTTACATTATTTTGAAAAACACTAACGGATGCTTTTAAGGTACAATCCATACTTGGTAGCACGATTTTATTAGTTTTTCTTCACTAATTACAATTAATTATCTCATAATGAGAAAAATATTCTACACCTCTTTATTCTGTAATTTTGTCATTTTGAGTGCTACCATAAATACATATGGGAAGAAATTTGGCTATCGCACATTTCACACTGGTTTTACTCAAAACTCAGTTTGATTTATAGCCTTACATGTCTTGCCAAAACTCTCTGAATACTATATCCCATGCACTCTAATTATTATGTATTAAAAATCTGTTTTTGAATACTATAATCACGTACGGAAACAGATTTTGATCAAGAAGAATCTGGTTTGGGACTTGGTATGATGGTATCGTTCAAACTTTGGTAAGTAATTCAAGTACTACGCAGTTAATGCACTTAGCAAAAGAGATTCAAGTAATATGAATGTTGCTTTGTTTTGTTATTGTCCTATCTTTACAGATAGTCAAGGTCTTTCTGTTTCATACTTTATTTGGTTTGGAAAGCAAAAGTGAAGCTAAGTTTACTTCCAACATATAAAGTACTTCCGGATATAACAAAAGGTAACCTCAATTTGGGAAATAATGAAGCATATTATTGCTTTTAAGCTGATACATAAGCATTTAATTAGTAAATGTTATAGAATCTGTGCTCTAGGTGTGTCTAATGGGTAGAGATATAAGAATTGTTGGTAAAGAGCCTGCTGAAGGAGGCACTTGCTTGAACATCAATCTCAAGCTTCCCAGATGCAGACACAGACGAACTCCCTAGTATGCACAGTGATTGCCCTCTCCAAACGGATTTCAATCTTTTGCGTTACTTCAAGTCCCTCCACCTAAACCAGATGGATATCATGTGCTACTACTTCTTATAGCAGGTGATCAACTCACCTAAACCAGATGGACCTCATGTGGTAGTTGTTATAGCAGGCGTTCAACTCGCGTAGTCAAGAATTGAACTGGCAGTGCGCCCAGCATCTCCACTTGAAGTAAGATATGAAATCTTCACTTGTAATGCCTACTACGTAATGTAGTTAGAAAGCCAGTTGAAACCATCCAGATACTGCTTTTTGTTGCATGATTCAGCCACAAAAACTTCAAGGGGGCGGGCATTTGCGACTGCCAGGTCTACCCTACCCTTCCCTGTGGTGATGTTGGTCAGGTCCAAGAGGGAACACAATTCCTCTTCTGGGCAAGAAGAAGGTTCAGCAGTTGTTATGCAAAAAATAAGAAATGGGACATTTGCGAAGGCCTCATCAGAAAGTAGAGCGTTCAACTCTTCTCTTGGCTCTGAAAATTGCTCTCTGGTCCTGGTATCAGCATTCACAATGTACACAACTGCATCCATCTACAGAACAAAGATTGAAATGTATTTAGCAAAAATGCAATACTTAACAAGGAAGATATCACGGAGGAGGAACACATAATGACAAGCACAACTCGATACATAGCCACTTTATTAAGCAATCAGGCAGCGATTTGCCAAATTCCCACCCAGAACCTCAAGATATATTTAAGGATCACTTCTTCTTTTTTCCTTTCACATTTCCCAGATGGTATTTAAAACAACTAACAAGAAACAAAGGCTAAACAAGAAAGAATAATTAACATGTAAGAGGTAAATGATGTACTAGTAAAACTATGAAATTCCATATTTTAATGCAAGAGATCAGCATTGTAATATTTGAACTACATAAACTAGGTAGAATGACAGAGAGAATGAGTTATGCATGTCGAGACACTATTGGCAGACCTAGCAACAATATCAGCAAAATCCCATGATCAATGTTCTTCCATGAATCAGACAAACACAAAAAGGTTTTCCAAGGATTATGAAGGCAAAATTATATTAAAATTTAGGTTCAGGCAGTAACATAAGCAAAAACAAATTGAACAGGCCATTGGTGTTCACTTGGGATAGCAAAGCTCAAGCATATTGCACAGTGGCACATATAGAAGAAAGTTAATAACGGTAGGTATATAAGAGCACCAAAATTCTCATTTTCTTAAAAATATAACGTGTAACCAAAGTTTATCATGGTTCAAATGGGGGTGAATTCTAGCAAAACCTAGTCACAATCATGTAATTCATGTTCTCTATTAGTCAAAGTTTATCATGGTCAAATCGGGGTGAATTCTAGCAAAACCTAGTCACAATCATGTAATTCATGTTCTCTATTAGTCAAAATTGAATCAAGGAAAAAAAGGACTTAGACAGAAGGATTCCATTAAGTGCATCAGATAAAAGGAAATAGGTTCTTGCCAACAGCCTCTAGTCATAAAACAGCCAGGTCTAAGTCTAACAGAGCAATATGGTTCTTTATTTTTTTTTTTTTTGGAGGGGCATAATCAGCAAGAGGGTTAGAGCTAGGCTACCCCAAAACATGCAAGAATTCTCAAGAGTAAATATGATATTAGAACTACAATCACAATATCTACGTATTGCACTTATCATTCACTTAATATTCTCATCAAACTAAATTGATAGATTGAGACATGTACCTTGGCAGGGTAGTCTCTCCAAGCTCTACGAGCTATCCAGTGGCTTCCTAAATCATAAAAGTTAAACTTGATTTTCCCAATACAAGATACCCATGATGTCAAATATGGCACTCGTGTAGTATTTGATGACATCTCATTTCTAGATATGCTCTGCCTCTGCAATATTCATTCATCAATACCCACAAAAAAGAATATGAAGTCAATGGTAATAAAATTAAACAAAACATCAATCCACCATTTGTTTGCTGAGAATCAAAATCAAACCAAAAATGAAAGAAAAAGAGAAGCTTTTTCAGAATTAAGTTTTGGCTTCAAAGCTTAAAAACATCACATTCACTAACACAACAAACTGTTTTGAGCCAAAGAGTAGGTGCACCACTCGGTTTTTTGCCCTCTCTACACCTTTAACTAATGTAACACTCTATGCACTCTCTTAACCTAAAACCTTCACATTCCGTATGTCTTTAGATTTTCAACTAGCTCTTAGTTGATTGACTAATTTCATCTACTAAAACTATATCATTTACAAAAGGCATAATAAATTAAAATCATATAGCCTACAGAAAGTATACAACAACTACTTTATCTAGCTTCTTCCTCCTACTTATTATTTTCTTTACTAGCATTTAATTTTTTATAATATAACCAAAATCCCATTTTCAATGAAAAACAAAATCGAAACTTTTGGGCTTATTGGCCGACCCTAACTAGTTTGTTGAGGATCTATAGCCGATCTCAAAATTCCCAAATTTTGGCACTAATCTTGATAGTTGTTGTTGGACCAGGTTCCTTAACCGCATCACCACAACCTATTCTCAACTCAAAAAAATAAAAATAAAAAAAGAAAAATATTTCAGGATTTCCTTTTCTTTTGAAGAGAGAGGAACCTCATCTCCTGAGCCAAAAAAAAAGGAGAGAGAGAGAGAGAGAGGTACCGAATCTGAGAGGCTCAAAATCACTGACAGCTTGTAGAGCATATCCTGGCCTAAGAACAAGACGTTGGCCTCCTTTGGTTTGAAGGGATAAAAGATGCTCAGCTTTTCTCATGAAAAATAAATAAATAAAGAAGATCACATAGAAATTAACACACAACTTTGAGAATGAGCAAAATGCTAAAGAAATTAGAGTGAGGGAGAGAGAGAGAAAGAGAGACCGGTACCTCAATGTTGAAGAAATGGAGAAACCATTGATTCAGCAAATACAAAAGAACATAAAGCAAGACTCGAACACAATTGATCAAAATCATCCTCTCTCTCTCTCTCTCTCTCTCTGTTCTTTTGTTTGATGTGTGTGTGTGAGACTCAGAAAGAGAGAGACCATGTGAGTTTTATTTATAAAACTGAGAAGGCTGTGGATGTGGAAGAAGAAGTTCTTCTAGACAGTCAAAATGGTTGGTGACTGTTGACAGGCTGTGCCTGTTAAGGTGGAGTGGGAACATTCTAGACTGGAGTTGAGAACAAAATATGAGCTTTGCCTTGTTGCGCAAAAAAGCGCCAAACCTTTCACACTCCCTCTTTTTTCTACTCAGCTCCCCTGAGTTGACCGGCCAAAACTGAACTAGATAGAATTAAATCTGGTAAGAGTGTCACTCAAAACACGCAACCCTTTTGTCTTGAGAATAATTAGAGTAGTTTTTCAACCACAAGTCGAAGATTTATGATTTATCTCTAAAAAAGAATCACAATGATTTTATTATTAGTCAATATAACCATGTGGCGATCTTTAATATAAAAGAATCTAAATTAAATTATTTTTTTTTTATAAAACATGTAGTTAAATTTTAACTAACAAAAATAGAAACTTAATTTGTAAGTTTATATATTTCTTCCAAAAGTAAATGAGAAAATACAATGCCATTGCTCTTTTTTTTTTTGATGAACTAATGCCATTGCTCATTTCACTTGAAAAAACTGAAATTTTAATGAATCAACCTTGGCATTATCTAAATTAAACTTTCAATTCATAGTTAACAATTACTCCAAGGATTGGCCCTATTTCCTAATCTCGCATAACATTAACATGACACGTTTGCTTGCCAATAGAATATGCCATTAGAATATTCTCTTTGGATGATCTCTTGGATTTGGGTTGGGCGGCCTATGTATTGCATAGTTCGTGTGTTATGCTATACTATTACTTATGGATTAAGTTTTCTAATTTTTTTTTTTTTTGAGAAGGAAGATTTCTAGAATTTGTGTTATTTTCACTGAAAGTTTCTAAAATTTTATTTATTCTTTTTGAAATGAGTAAATTAGATTTTACTATTGTATGATAAAATATTGGCCATTTTGATGATATGGTAAAATCTAAATGCAATCATTTCAACATAAATGGATAATAATTTAAAAGCTTTTGATGCCCATAAGTTAGCATTTTTCATGTTTAGAAACCAGAAAAAAAAAAAAGTTAGCATTTTTCACGCTGTGATTCTTTTCCATTGCTTTGTATTGTCTCGTAGAGAATTCTTATCAAGTAGTTGTTCTTTCTTTTATTAAGCCTTCCTTTGTAAAGAATTGAAAGCTGAAATGTGGCAATTGAAACAAATGTTTTCTCAAATGAACCCACTATTTACTCAAGCAAAATATTTTTTTAATGTTATGAACATGTATATTTTTAATGTATTCAATTGGATTAGTTTTATTGAGTTATTCATATAGTAATGTTGTTAAATGAACTTACTGCCGTGGATTTTTTATATTTTAGGATGGTGATGATGTCGATGACTATTCTCCAGTTGCTGTAAATTTATCATCAGGAAACCACATTAGGAAATATGCAGCTGGTGGTTTGTTTTGGTTTGATAGCTATTTATTTTATATTATCCTACTCAATGTATTATAAAGTTTCAAATGTTGATATATATATATATATATATATATCAAAGTTGGAAGCTTTATCATAGCATTCTAGACATTTGGAATGTATTCTTTTAGGCAAAATTGTTATTATAGAAAAAAAAATTATTTTGATACTGCATTATTAATTTGGTAATGTGTATTGTGTGCGTAAAAATTTACAATTTAAACTAGAACCAGTATTGTATTTAGTATTAGTTTTTGTTTACCTATAAATAGGAAGTAAAAGCAAAATGCAGGGAAAAATTTTGTAACTAGGAAAAAAAAACGGACCTATAGTCTAAAGGCTATATTATAGAAAAATATAATTTAAACTCATGTATGGTCATAGCATTCAAGGGCTTTTCACTAGGGATATAACCGTTAGATCAAATCACGTAAATTTCATGTTTGCTTTCTCTATCATGCTTATTATTCAATCACTCAACAATTTTAACCAAAAAAAAATGTATGCTTTGAATACTGTAACTCTTGCACTCCGATTAGTACTTATTAAAAATCTATTTTTGGATTCTATAATCAAGTCACGGAAACAGCTTTTGGTCAAGAAGGATCTGGTTTGGGACTTGGTATTGTTCGATCAATCTTTTGTAAGTAATTCAGGTAACATGTACTTTATTAAGAAAAGGGCCAATCATTGGAAGTTAATGTTGCTTTGGTTTCTTGTTGTCCAATCTTTATAAATAGTTAAGGTCTCCTCTGTTTTATACATTTTGCTTTTGAAAGCAAAAGTGAAGCTAAGTTTACTTATTTAGCAAAAAATAAGAAGCTAAGTTTACTTCCAACTCCCAAGGAGATATAATTATAAGGTAATTCCAGAATTGGCAAAAGATAACCACAATTGAGAAATAATGAAGTGCGTGCTTGGCAATCAACTAAAAGTTAGTATTTTTGCTTAAATTTTCTACAGTTTACGGATCTCACACTACTTTTTGTATTGACTTTATTTCAAATAATTTAGGGTGTGTTTAGATACTGCTATTGTTGAAAACCGAAGACACTGTAGCAAAATTATTTTTAAATGTGTGAATAGTATCGTGAGACCCAATTTTGAAGTTGTTTTAAAGGAAAAATGTACTTGCGGGTCCTTTAAACAGTACACGAGACCCACTCAAAAAGGAAACACAGAATGCATGGATAGCGCAAAACGCACTATCCAAACGTGCACTTAACTTTTAGTTTTTTAAAAATAAGTTAGCAGAAATAAGCAATTCTTAAATCGACACAAAATATATCATTGCTTTTAAGTTGATACATATATGCATCTATCTAATATCTAATCTATTGTGAAAACAATTAGTTTATGCAATATTAAAAAAGAGAGAATAAAAATAAACGTAGAGAATTTACATGATTGGCAATATGCCTACGTTCACAAACGGTGACAAGAGAGTTTCACCATGAAATAAAAAGATTACAGCAGTAACACGGTGACACTCTCATGAGACCCAAACTCTAAATACACATTTAGCTATCTCTCTCTCAAAGAATAAAGAACACCCTATTTTATTTGCTCTAGAGGTTGCGGCACCACTCTTTCTCACACCTGTATTGTGCAGCACACTAACTTGATATATATAAGACACTAAGAGTTGGCTGGAGCTTTTCAATTACTAGTGGGATTCAGTCAACTTTATTTTGACCGACTTGGCTTATATTGGCTTGCAATTTAAGCCATAAGAGTAATATTTACACAACAAATCTCTCCCTTGGCTTGAATTGATCAAGCCCCATGAATAAACTCTTTCATTGACACTACATTAGTCCCTTGGGTCTATCACAAGCTGCAAACATCGATCAAGTTCAAGCAATGCTTGAACTTGTCTATTGGAACTAGCTTTGTCAACATATCAGCTGCGTTCTCCGAAGTGTGAATCTTCTCAAGAACAATGTCACTTTAATAATCAACTCCCTTATCGTGTGGAACCTCATAGCAATATGATTTGTGTTCAAGTATGATAAACCTGATGCTTTGCCAAATAAATAACACTCAAAGAATCTCCACCTTGGTTCAAACCAAGCTTTCACTAGCTCTTCAACCACAATGCTTCCTTAGTAGCTTCAATGGTAGATATGGTATGGTTTGTATAAGGAACCTTTAACATGTATCCAATTTCTTTCTCTTCCTTTAAGCACTGACAATCAAATAATCTAAAGTGTTTCACCAATGGAGTGCTTACAGGCTTAGCACACTGCATGTAGATTTTTTTCAAGAACTTTTTTGATGTAGTTCTTCTGATACCTCTTGTTTTCTATCCAACAAGTAGTATCAGAGCTTAGGATAGTGTGTAACAAAAGTGGCAAGGTATTAGGGTCATTCCTAGTAGTGAAAGGGCAAGTCTCAAGGGCCCACACAAAGAATCACGAAGAAAGGCCCACAAAGGAGTAATGCCAATGGAGCTAGATCATACTGAAACATATGGTTCCAATAGACATGGATGTGTGGGCTAGTTCCTAGGAATGAGTGTGCTGGTTTGACATATGGTTCTCATGAATGGCGTATGAGAGGCTCACGAATGATGCGTTGGTGATTAAAAAAAAGGCCATAAGCAAGGGGAAGTGAGTATGCCTTGTTCATGGTTTACAGAAAGGAAAAATGTCACACGTGAGAGAGAACTTGTTGGAAATACACGTGTGAGTAAAGATTCACATTAAATGAAAAAGGGAGTAATTAATAATTTAATACAATATAGTTGGGATCAAACTCATATTCTTAAGTCTTTTAGGTTAAGTGGTGTTCCTATATATTATATTAACTACGGATTCCTTAACAGTGTCTCTTAACATAATCTAATATACTCTACTACTATATAAAATTACAGAAACTTGTGCTAAAATTCCTCCATTTGTCAAAATTGAAGCACCCATTACTTGACATGTGGCAGCTTCAACAAATTATTTAGAACCATGTGCACTATAAAAAGTAAAAATTCCACATGGCAAGTCATAATTCCTACACTTTAGGACTATGAGTCCATGCGTACTTTGTGTCAAAAGATTTAAATTCAGAAACTTTATTACGTCAATAAATTACTTCTAAAGAGGTTGGATTTTTAAATGGGCAGAATATAATGTGTCATAAATTACACTCATAAATCATCCACTATTAAAGGTTGCCGACTTTTTATTTATTTTCCATGTAAAGAAGTCTACATATAATTTAGGTAAACTACATATTTGGTCTCTAACACTTAAACTATATGTCAATATGGTGAGTAATTCTACCGTACCCCCCCCAAAAAAAGGGAGGTACGGTACCCACCTAATAGGTAACCTGCTACATTAGGTTATTTTTTTCTCACATTTGATGGTTCTGTCCTCACATTGTGCAGTTCTAACATCACATGTGACAGTTCTTTTCTCACATTTGGTGGTTCCCTTATTTTTTTCTCACACTTGACGGTTCCATCCTCACATTGTGCAGTTCCAACATCACATGTGACAGTTCTTTTCTCACATTTGGTGGTTCCCTTATTTTTTTCTCACACTTGACGGTTCCATCCTCACATTGTGCAGTTCCAACATCACATGTGACAGTTCTTTTCTCACATTTGGTGGTTCCCTTATTTTTTTCTCACACTTGACGGTTCTATCCTCACATTGTGCAGTTCCAACATCACATGTGACAGTTCTTTTCTCACATTTGGTGGTTCCCTTATTTTCTTTTCTTACATTTGACGGTTCTATTCTCACATTGTGCAGTTCCAATATCACATGTGGCAGTTCTTTTCTCACATTTGATGGTTCACTTATTTTTTTCTCACACTTGATGGTTCTATCCTCACATTGTGCATTTCCAATATCACATGTGACAGTTCTTTTCTCACATTTGGTAGTTCCCTTACTTTCTTTTCTCACATTTAACAGTTCTATCCTCACATTGTGTAGTTCCAATATCACACATATCAGTTCTTTTGTCACATTTGGTAGTTCCCTTATTTTTTTTTCACATTTGACGGTTTCATCCTCACATTGTGTAATTCCAACATCATATTTGACAGTTCTTTTCTCACATTTGGTGGTTCCCTTACTTTTTTTTCTCACATTTAACGGTTTTATCCTCACATTGTGTAGTTCCAACAACACATGTGACAGTTTTTTTCTCACATTTGGTGGTTCCTTACTTTTTTTCACATTTGACAGTTCCATCCTCACATTTGACAGTTCCATCCTCACATTGTGCAGTTCCAGCATCACATGTGTCACTTTTTTGGTCACATTTAGTAGTTCCCTTACCTTTTTTCTCACATTTGACGGTTTCATCCTTACATTGTGCAGTTCCAACATCACATGTGTCAGTTCTTTTGTCACATTTGGTAGTTCCCTTATTTTTTTCTCACATTTAACGGTTCCATCCTCACATTGTGCAGTTCTAGTATCACATGTATTAGTTTTTTTGTCACATTTAGTGGTTCCCTTACTTTTTTTCTCACATTTGACGGTTCCATCATCACATTGTGCAGTTCCAACATCACATTTGACAGTTCTTTTGTTACATTTGGTAGTTCTATTATTTTTTTCTCACATTTGACGGTTTCATCCTCACATTGTGTAGTTTCAATATCACATGTAACAGTTCTTTTATCACATTTGGTGGTTCCCTTTTTTTTTTCCTCACATTTAACGGTTTCATCCTCACATTGTGCAGTTCTAGCGTCACATGTGTTAGTTTTTTTGTCACATTTAGTGGTTCCCTTACTTTTTTTCTCACATTTGACGGTTCCATCCTCACATTGTGCAGTTCCAACATCACATTTGACAGTTCTTTTGTTACATTTGGTAGTTCTATTAATTTTTTCTCACATTTGACGGTTTCATTCTCACATTATGTAGTTTCAATATCACATGTAACAGTTCTTTTATCACATTTGGTAGTTTCGTTATTTTCTTCTCACATTTGAGTGGGGGTGTCAAATGGGTGGGTTTGGGGTGGGCAAAATTGGGTTGGGTATATAAAACCCAATTACCCATTATAACTCATTTAACTAATTGCTTCTAACTCAAACTCAACCCAACCCAATTATTATGGGTAAACCCCAACCCACCCAATTACCCATTTATCAAAATTACCAAAATGCCCCTAAAATGCAAATGACCAAAGTATTCTAAAATCTTTAAAAATGACCAAAATACCTCAAAACCTCAAAACTACCAAAATAACCAAGAAACTTTCAAAATGTCCAAAATACCCCCTAAAACCCAAAAAATGACCAAAATACCCCTGAAACTTAAAAAAATGACCAAAATACCCCTCGAAACCTAAAAATGACCAAAATACCCCCAAAACAATAAAATGATCAAAATACCCCCCTAAAACATAAAATTACCAAAATACCACTAAAATAAAAAAAAAAGACCAAAATAGCCCTAAAACCCAAAAATGACCAAAATACCCCCGAAATATAAAAAAATGACCAAAATACTCCCAAAACAGAAAAAATGACCAAAATACCCTCAAAACCTAAAAATTACCAAAATACCCCCAAAACCTAAAAAAATAACCAAAATACCCCCGAAACATAAAAATAACCAAAATACCCTTGAAACTCAAAAATGACCAAAATACCCCCAAATTCTATAAAATGACCAAATACCCCTGAAACCTAAAAAATGACCAAAATACCCCTGAAATCTAAAAATTACCAAAATACCCCTAAAACATAAAAAATTACCAAAATACCCCTAAAACATAAAAAATAACCAAAATACCCCCGAAACCTAAAATTACCAAAATACCCCCAAAACCCAGAAAAAAATGACCAAAATACCTACGAAACCCAAAAATGACCAAAATACCCCCGAAACAAAAAAAATGATCAAAATTTCCCTAAAACCTAAAAAATGACCAAAATACCCCCAAAACCTAAAGATGACCAAAATACCCCGAAGTATAAAAGTGACCAAAATACTCCCGAAACCTAAAAGTTATCAAAATACCCTTGAAACCCAAAGAAAGGCCAAAATGCCCCCAAAACCTAAAAATGACCAAAATATCCCCTAAACCCAAAAAATGTCCAAAATACCTCCGAAACCTAAAAAATGGCCAAAATAACCTCGAAGCCTAAAAATTGACCAAAATACCCTCAAAACATAATAAATGACCAAAATACCCTTGAAACCTAAAATTATCAAAAATAATTGTCGTTGAGAGTTTAGCATATTGTCCACAATGATAAGTGTGAGCCTCATTTGAGTCAGCAGAGTCTCCACTAGCTAAATTTGAGAGGGCCCTAATAAAAATGAAATGTTTTCGCTATTGAAGACTTATTGATGTCACAATGCACTTATTTTTCTGTTTCAAGGTTTCGCAAAATTTATACAAACTCGTCATTTTAAAGCTATTTGGTATTTGTTCCTATAAAATATTGGAACGTGTAATTTGAACATAATTGGCTATTAAAAGGTCAATTTGCATCTCTATACTTTGTTTAAATCAGCATGGTGGTAAGTCGATTAATTTTTGCCGAGCATGCATGCCCCCAAAACACACAAGTGTGGCTAGGCTCCCTTGGTCTATTTTTTTTTTTGAAAAATGTTAACAAGTATCATTGTGCTTGTTAAGTGAAAAAAAAAGGCAAAATTTTATTAGAAAAAGAAAAAGAAAATCTTTAATATTACCTACAAAACTGAAAAAATAATATAAATTACAAAAAAACAACACAAATTTTGTCAAAATAAAGTAAAAAGTTTTGCAGTTAAACACACCATTTTATTTTTTATACCATTTGTGCACCGTTTATAAGTTTATTATGCCATTTGTTTTTCTTTTCTTCCTTCTCTCCATTCTCGCCAGAAAATCTCTCTCTAACCTCCGGCTCTCTCTCAAATCTCTGAAACTCTCATGGCTAACACAGACCCACACACCACTAGACCTTTGTTCTCAGTGGATCCATCATCTTGTCAGCCTTCATACTGCCAATCCGTGTTTTACATGTCACCTAGGACCCTCCGGCTAATAGATCGAAGAGTGGGTTTGTCACCGGCAACACCTCCCACTGCAAGTTTGATGCCATCAACGCCGTTTATCGGAGTTCCGTCCCTCTCTCTCAGATCGGAACCCAAATGGTGATGTTGGTGGTGCTTTGATCTGGATCTTGCCTTCAACAGACTCTCTCATGCTCTTTGTGGCGGCGTCGTGGATTACGGCTGGCCTTTGGATTTCGGATTTGGGTAGTCTTTCGTCGGAGACGATGAAGATAGACGATGAAGCGGATCTTGTGAAATGGTGTGTTCTTTCTGTTTTCTCATATGAAGTTGATGATAGTTGGGGTTGTGTTGATTGTCTATGTTGTTTGGCTAAGATTTTTGCTGGTTTTTTGGGGTTTCTGTTGGGATTTTTAGCTCTGTGACTATCTTAGAGTCTGTGTTTGTCTTTGTGAATTGTGACTCTGTGTGACTATATTTTATAGATAAGAGAGAGAGTAGAGTCTCTAGAGTGGGAACGTGTTAAAATGCCATTATGAAGAAATTTTGTGATATTTGTACATATATTTGATGTACATCTTCTAAAATGCCATTTTATAGCTGCCTTTACTTGAGGGAAGCAGCAGTAGTCTTTCAAAACCGTGATGTTAACTTGTAGTTACCAAAGCAATGGCTAGTTACTTCTAGGTAAGTATAATATTAGGAGGAATTACATCGTCTTCATTTTAGTTCTACAAATATGAACTTTAAAAGAATTTTGACCTAGTTGCTAAACACTCCTATTGCCGTTGTTGTTGTTGTTTTTGTTTTTGTTTTTTTTTTAAGGGGGAGGTGTGGGGTCTGGGGGAGGAATGGTTGAAAAATATTTGACCAATTCTTGATTTTTCTACACTTGTATATTATATGTGCCGTCCTAGTTATGAACTTTTAATAGCCACCTGTGTGATTATTTATTAATTAAAAGCGATTATGGGTATGTATGCACCAACAAGCTTCTACAGTGTAAACATGTCCCCTTGTATTATCTCTATTCCATTAATGTATTAATGATGTAATCTGGCATCTTGAGGTCACATTTTTTTTTGTTCAGTCAGTATTTTTTTGGTAATTACACATGTACCCAATGGATCTTAAACTCATGATTCACCCTCCATCTTGCTCTTAAAAGGGGAGGAGGCGCCATCTGAGCTAGATGTCATTGCAGTCTACACTTGTAACTTCTGTTATTGCACTCTGTTTTGTTTCTATCTTATGCCTCCAAGCCTAATGTCATTTGATTTGTAGGAATAAGCAATTTGTGGTTGTTGAAAACTCTGGCTTCTGGAATTGGACATTTACTTTAAAAGATATTGATGGAAAAGTGCTTGCTAAGATTGATCGTGACTGGAGGGGCTTTGGCTTTGAGGTTGTTTCTTTTATTTTCTTCTTTACAAAGATATTATATAGGCTATGTAGTTGATTCTAATGCACAATTTGTTCGCTTCATTCAAAACTAAGTTTTGGATATTACTGGATTCATGGTCTAATTCTTAAGTTTTATTCTCTTTTGTGAACCAAGGTTTTGGATTAAACTTCATATTCTATTAGTCTACCAATCCACTATGGACTCCTGACTCGAAACTTTTTGAATTATATATAGTCTGTACCTATAAGTCCTTGTAGAAGTTTGTATTCATTATTGATGCTTTAAATTTTAGATATGTCTAGAAAATTATCCAAGATATTAATTGTTAACAAATTTACTGCGTACATCAATATTTATGTTTGCTTCAAGGGAAACTAGGTCTCCAAATTTGATAGAATGTGGACTACTTTGGATCTCCACAACACAAGTTTTTACACATAATAAAAGTGCATAAACCTTATTGATTAGTACTTGCTTCTACATGATTGACCAACATTCAAAGCTAGAAATTAGGTACCACCGTAGCACCACAACATTCAAGTCCTAAGAGATAGCAACAGATAATGGAACAAACAACCAACTGGGACTCAACTACTGCCTAATAACCAGGACTACCCGATCAGCTTAAAGTATCAAAAAAAAAAATCTTGGCATTGTCACCAAGCACACTCAAACTCAAACTAACTAATAATGCACGTAACAAAGTTCTGATTATCAAATATTCGTGTAACTCATGTCAGTAATTATGAGACAGAAGAATTGGAGCGATATTCCTCAAAACCACTGTTTATAGCACATACTTGAAATTGTAGTACAATGTGAGTTTCCGTAATCCTTATGTAGATCGCATAGAGCATAATAAGTTTCCTTATGTAGATCACATAGAGCATAATGAGCTGGTTCCGAGTGCAAGAATGGTTTCAATTTTGGAAATAATTTTTAAAGAAACAAGTGGTGTTAACATGTACAAGTTTTATGTTTTACCTTAGAAAGCATAGGGCTGTATATACCCTTTATATGTAGAGTTCTTGATGGCCCTTACTTTTAATTATTTGTTTTAAAATTTTCAATAATTAATTTATCAGCTTTCTATTGTTATTTTGTATGCATTGCCTTGCAAAATGAATAATTAACCTTGTTTTGAAACATCTAATCAAGTAATGGTGCAATTAAGGTGTGATACACAATACAAATTTCCTTTACAAACTATGAGATAATGAGTTGTTACTGATCTTTAAACCAAAGTAGGCTTAGACCATGTTGTTTTCTATCATTGACATACGTCTATCTAGCCTTCTGGGTTATATTATGTCTTTTGTGAATGATCATTTGCATTTGTATTTTTTGTTTGAGTTATTAGATTTATTTTGCTTGCGAAGGGAACTAACTATGGGAATGGAAATTTAATTTTGAACTATTATTTGATGAATGCAGATCTTTACTGATGTTGGTCAGTATGTGATCTGATTTGGGAGTTCTGATCCTGGCTCCAAGACTGGCCCTACTACAATGGTACCACATCAGGAAACAAAAAGAATTATTTTCCTTTAATGATATTATTGATTTCTCTAATCTTATATGTGTTGTCTTTGGTGGCAGATACAAGAGTTGGAAGTTGCCCGTCCACTGACTCTATCAAAGAGAGCTGTAGCTGTTGCTCTTGCTATATCTCTGGGTAATGACTATTTCTCAAGACACGGTGGCTGGTAAGCTTGTTCTTAGTGCTAAATTTTTCACAACTGCAATAGAATATAGGATTCAGATCATATTGATCACCTCAACTGCTACTCATCTTCACACCATTTTCAAAAGTTTGTGGTGTTCGTTTCCTTAAAACGTCTATATATCTTTTATCCTTAAAATGCAATTTTAATAGCATTTGGATAAGATGGCCACGATTTCCATTGCACTCATTAACACTGAAATCCCTCCGCCTCTACCACTGTCAGCATATTTAATCATGAATGCCACTTTTTTACTTCTGTCACATGGTGAATTGGCATGGTTCACTTTGTGGTTTCATAGAATTTTAGAAACAATGGATTATTCTGATGGTAGCTATACTTCTTGTGAACAATAATCTTATATCCCTCCCTTTTTAATGAAGTGGCGAGCAAAAAGCGTAAAGATGTCAGTATGTCAGGACTGCTCTCAAGTGTAAGAGCTACACATTTTTGAAGTTGAGTCAATGACTACTAATTAATGCAGAAGAGGAATTATCCTCCTCTGATGTTAGGTTCCTTTGGTTGAATCTCAGTAACAGTTTAGCATAACATGCAAAGGTACAACATTCAATTAATTATTTTTCTCAGTAATATGTTAGTCTCTATATTGTTTTTATGGGCAGCAGGAAGACAATGACATCTTTCACCATCTATCTATTACCAAAATTTCATGAAAATCATCCTTTGATAACCATAAAGGAATCATGGTTGAGAGTGAATCTTTGTTGTTATTTCAACTAAAGTTGCTTCAGGATCTTTAATCTTTAATCAAATTGATCTCCTAGATTTCAGATTAATGATATGTTCAAGTTAGTCGATAAACAGGGAGATAAATCAATCATTTTTCTTTCAGGTCATTGGTGAACCAGTCTATGTCGTTGGGAACTCGCTAGGAGGAGCTTGGATTTGCCTAGAGTCTGCGCATTATCAAGATGCCTGAATTGATGGAGTGCTTGTTGATCAATACCACCGTTTGGCTAGGCCACTGGTGAACTCATGAGAACAAGGCCCTAGAACTCTCAACTGGTTAAGCTCGTTTGCTGCCAAACTGATTTGTGGGGTGGATAGAAGAGTCTTGCCGATCACTGAGCCTCTACTATGAGATTCAATGTTTTGTGAATAGCAAATTAAATTCTCAAAATTTTGTCAATATTCTTACCTTACAATTAACAAAAAAAGAAAAAAAAATCTATATAATTTCGAGATTGCATTTGAATATATAATATAGTTTTTTTTCCAATTTCTTTTTCACAGTGAATAATGATTTAAGTCATTTGACTAAATTTGGTTAGCTTTGTCAATTGAGAGTCAGGGTAAAGGTGTGTGTCTCCAATCCAACTGCTCCTGCCATCTACAATTCTTGGCATATTTTGGATGGATTTGTCTTTTTCAATATCCTGATTTACTTGATTTGAGGTCTAATTAAGCGAATTATTGTGCACCACAGATGCTTTTAATGCTTCACTGGCTTTCAATGTTGGCCATGTCTCATCAATTTAAGATCCACAGGAAATCTATAAGCCAATTGTTATAAAAAGAGCTCAATATTGGAATGAGTGGGCACCGGAAACATGGGTTGATGCAGATTATCTTTTAGGGATATTAGAAGATGAACAATTCTGGTGTGATAAAAAGTATTTAGGGAGTAGATGGAATAATAAGTTAGAAAGTTGCAAAATCTTATTGACTAATTGCTAAGAAGTTTCAAAATTTTGGACACTAGGAATCAAACGAATGCCTAAGCCAAACATCTATCTGCTTCTTTTCATTTTCTTCTTTGGGTTGGTGAAGCCAACCAAACATCTATTTACTTAAAATAAAAGAGCCATGGCCAAAATGTCACATAGTCTGCCCAGCAGATTGTCCAATCTCAACATCTCCAAACAATTGATAGTGTCGAATGCATGTACTAGCTATTATCTCATCATTCAGCATTACTTTACATAACAAATGTAGTGTTGGAAACTTTTGTTTTTGGGTAGAGCAGCACAAGTACTAGAAACTAGTTGGTAGGGGCAGAAGCATCAAATACATGTTAAAATGCACAATTTTGTGTTCATGACAAGAAGATTCATGATTCTATTTTCCAAGAAGTGATTGCAAATTCCTGGTATTAACAATACACATTGTCTTTCAACGGTACACTAGTGGAGATCACCATTCCATGTTGAGGTGTAATAGAACCAGTACAAAAATATGAGAACAAATTTTTATTCTTACCCCAAAAATGAATCTCACAGCACCATAAATATCTTGTATATAATCATTATCCAGAGAAAATTATATAATAAACAATAGTATTTACAGGTAAAGCTTTTTCAGAAGCTGAGTATATAATACACATCACACTTCTTAGTTATCTTTACAGTTCTACAGGAAAACTCAGGTGCCATGTATCCTAAAGCACTCTGAATCTTGCTGCTTAAAACGTAACGGTCAAGCATTGGCAACAATCTTGCTAGACCAAAATCTCCAACTTTAGGTTCACCAGTGCTGTCAATCAGGACATTACTTGATTTTATATTGTAATGAATTATGTTCAATTGATGCAAGTGAGCCAAGCTTCTTGCTGTTCCAAGAATTATATTGAACCTCTCATTCCATGAGAGGAAGTTTCCACCTAATCCTTCGTGGATGTGTTTATGCAAACTACCACCAGAGACAAACTCATAGATGAGGAGCTGAAATGATGGAGTCCAGTAATAACCTTCAAGTGCCACAAGATTAGAGTGCCTGACCTTCCCCAGTTTCTTAACTTCTCTTTCAAAATCTTCTTGAGACTTGACAAGACTTGAGACAGTGAGCTTCTTCATTGCAACTGGGTGCCCATCTCGAAGAACAGTCCGATACACTGCTCCAAAACCACCACGGCCAAGCTCACAGTCCTTGTTGAGCAAAGCATGTGCTCCTGTGCTAAAATCAGGGTCACCAGAAAACATGACAAGCTTGCCAGAATTGGCATCTGTAGTGGGAGAATGGCTAAACTCATCCCCGGCAGATAAAGTAAGAACTGCTGCAGATCTAGCTCTGGATGACCTAACACGGAGATTCAGTACAGTGATGGCAATAACACCAATGATGATGACTGCAGCTGCTCCAATGGCAATGAGTGCAGAAATGCTGAGGATAATTCTTTTGTGAACAATATTTAGAGGTAATGATCTAGATGTGGAATCAGAAGAGGAGTTAGGATTGAGGACAATGGGTTTGGGAAGTACTGTAGGGCAAGACTTATTGACCGCAGAACCACAAAGAGATGGGTTTCCAGTGACAGAGAAAGGGGAGATGGTGTTGAAAAAACCACCAGCAGGTAATTCACCCTGGAGATTATTGTGAGAAATATTGAAGGTGAGAAGGTGGGGAAGGTTGGCCAATTGCTTGGGTAAGCTTCCAGAAAGGTTGTTGAAGGACAAGTCCACATTTTGCAAGTTTGTAAGTTTGGCTATTGCTATAGGTATATAGCCACTCAATCTGTTCTGAGATACAACCCTGCAGGATTCAACCAAAACAAAGCAACATAAACAATAAATTAAACCCCTGCTACAATGATAGAAATTAGATATGATTCTTCTCATGTGACCCTACCAAGTTCAACTTGTCCATAGAAAGAAGCCTTAGAGTACTGACTAGTGTGTAAGCATGAATATCTATGTCAGCCAAAAATATAAGATAACTTGGAACTTCATATTTATCACAAAATGGAAAGATACAACACTACAAAATCTTACAAACACAAAGATATACGTAATGTCACACTATTATTTAAGGTAAACAGCCATCAATATCAGAATATCATAAAGTTTCTCAGTATATCCCAGATAATCTTAAATATTGAAACAATTGACTGGAACCGGAGAAAGAAGTTGGGGGGAGGGGGTGGGGTGGGAGGGATCAAGTTTTTCCAAGGCTAGAAATCATAAAAAAGAGCCAGTTCAGTTCTCACTGAAGACGCCATTTTTCATTTCAAAAGGGTTATTGAATCTAAAAAAAATGCAAATACAACTCCCCTCTAAGCATAGTAGGACACGGTTAAACTATTTGACATAGTAATCTCCTTGACAAGCTGCCATTCAACATCGAGACTGTTACAAGACCAGATTAAAGTAAAATAGAAGCAAGAATTTGTATTTGAAACAACGGAGACTGTAAAGATAACTTACAAAGTTACTTGGAGAATAAAACGAGGTTTCCCTCGTTACAGTTATGATTTATGAATGAAACAAAAGGTGCATTAGTTCAGTATTATTCTCTCTTTTCTTTCCACTTTTTGAGTCCAAGAAATTATAGAGTGAAGAACAACCTGTTGGGAAAATATGGCAAGGGAACTCTGCCCACTGCTCAACATTGTTGCAGCTATAAAAATTGCTTTGGAGATTTTAGATGGAAACAACTCCATTACATAAGAAATACAAGCACCGCCAAAATCATGTCCCACCAAAATCAACTACATTTAAAAGAAAAAATTTAGCTCTAGTACATCCAAATGGAAAAATTTACCAACATTAATGCTACTAATATGGATAAAAATAGCATCAAGATGTTAAAATTGGCATATTGTGGATAAACATATGCCAATGCTGAATTTAGCTTCAACCATTTCTCCAACAAAGCATATTAGGGATCAACATATGTCAATGCTGAATTCAGTTTCAATTATTTCCCCCTTAAAGCTTGTAAGTTATAAACCCCCTTCACACTCTAATGACCAGGGTCAAAGCGAGGCACTTCACTGCTTCAATTGATAATTTGGCCCAAAGGTTATCAATATATACACACACACACACATATTTTATTTTATTTTATTTTATTTTTTCTTCTTTTCAGTAAGCAATTTAAATCTGATTGTAAGGGGTTTACCCAGAGAAATTATCCAACTCTTGCCAAGCCAGAGAAAAAAACCCAAATTGTTCAACCCAGCCAGAAAAACCTATGATAAATAACCCAAATAGTATAAACGGCAATACTAACAAACCCAGCCAGACAAAATAAAGAAAAATAAACCAAATTGGAATCAGTATTAAACATACAATTAGAAGTTTTACTAATTCAAGTATATACAAATATACAATAACTTATTCTCTCACCTGCTATGAACCAAAAGATATAATAGATTGGTTTTGTTCCTAGCAACCCTGCGAAACCAAAAGGTAAACAAAAACAAAACAAAATTAATAACAATTCAACCCTACAGAGAACAAACGGCAACAATTAAAAAACCCATATGGTAAATTAAAGAATAAGGATGAGACGTACTGAAATTTTAGATTTGATAAGCAATGGAAATTTCGAACAAAAGGGCAGAGAGACGAAAGAAGTGCCGCTGAGTTGGATTGGATGTGGATTTGAGGTTGGATTGGAATAGAAGAAGCTAAAGGGTGGCGCCACTGAGTTGGATTGAGATTCGATGGTGCGCTGTTGTCTGGTTCTTCTATTGTAGGTATGGTTTTGTTGAGCTAGAGAGGCAAACGTGATATTGTTATGGGACGAAATAGAGGAAAACGAGACAAAGTTGGTGCTGGAGAGGGTTTAGCGTTGAGACGAGATAGAGTAGAGAGGAAAACAAGAGGCATTGTTGATGCGTGAATGATTCTGCTTTCTTTTGCTTTGTTTTTTTTGGTTTATATATATAACCTGTTTAGCCGGTAACCAGTCTCCCTTAAAATTATACCAATGGTCAGGATTTAAACAATATTAAATCAACGGTTGAAAATTAAGGTGGGTACCGTACCCCCACTTTTTCTGGGGGGTACGGTAGAATGACCCCAATATGGTTCTTAATCATTTAAATGTATCAATTTAGTCTCTAACATTTTGATATTGTGTCAAAATATTCATGACATTAAGTGGTGAATGAAAAATACTAACGTGGCTAATGACTATAAAGAAAAAAGTTTATTGTCACATTGACTGCCACCTGTACTAACGTGTCACCATAACCTTAAATTAAATTTAAAGAAGAAAAAATTAAATAAGTGATGGACACAGTACGTGAGGAAAAATTTGGGATCAAAAAGTTGATTTCTCCATTTATATAAATTTTCATCTTTCAGCCACACTTGTTTTGTACATATAGCTAGCCTTATATCTCAACCTAGCTATAGATAGAAACTCATGGAGATTCTTGTCTTTTTACTTCTTTTTTTGCCCTTTATTATTATTATTATTATTATATTTTATGTTGCACTATTTATGGCTAGCTTAACTGTGATAGTAAAAACTAGCATCACCATAGACCAATCAGCTGTTCTTGCTCTCAAAGCCCATATTACCGTTTACGAAACCTTGGCAAGCAATCGGTCTACCTCTTCCTTTGATTGCAACTGGATTGGGACCTCTTGCAGTGACAAACACCTTAGAGTCACTACCTTGAACCTTTCTCACATGAGTCTTATAGGACATTGTTGTTAGACCCGGACCGGACCGTACGGTCGGATCGGGAAACCCTCGAACCATTCAGATTTGCGGTCCATTTAGGGTGAAGAACCGTTCAAGGTGAAAAAAGCATGGAACCGTGTGACCCGCGGTCCGACCGTCCGGTTCTGTGAACCGTGACCGGTTCACACGGGTGCCAGGCTTCTTGCCTTAAACGGCGCCGTTCCTGCCTTTTTTTTTTTTTTCCCCACACTATGCGACGTCGTTTGGAGCAGCCTAAATGCTGAAAGAACTTGAAACCTGCCTACTCTCTCTCAAACCTCTGCCTCGCCCTCACAGCCTCACTCTCTCTCAAATCTCTGCCTCGCCCTCGCCCTCACTCTTTCTCAAATCTCTGCCTCGCCCTCGCCCTCACTCTCTCTCAAATCTCTGCCTCGCCCTCATCTCGTCGCCGTTGCAGCTCTGCCTCATCTCATCTCGTCGCCGGTGCAGCCCAGATCGCAGCTATTGTAGTCTTTGTCAAAGGTAACTGTTTGATAAAATTGATAGATTAATTAATTATTTAAGCAACTGGTATTTTTTTGAATGAATTGGTTGGTTTTTGTAAGAATAACTACACTAAGCTTATAGGGAGTTCACGTTTTCGCCGGTTGTTTTCGATATGGTTTTGAAAATTTATGCTGAGAAAGGTATGATAAAGAATGCACTACATGTGTTTGATAATATGCCTAAGTATGGTTGCGTGCCGAGTTTGCGGTCTTGTAATTGTTTGTTGAGTAGTTTGGTAAGGAAAGGCGAAAGTCACACTGCTGTGTTGGTTTATGATCAGATGGTTAGGATGGGGATTGTGCAGGATGTTTTTACTTGCACGATAATGGTGAACGCGTATTGTAAGGAGGGGAAAGTGAGTAGAGCTGTGGAGTTTTTGAAAGAAATGGAGAGTTTGGGTTTTGAGACGAATGTAGCGACGTACAATTGAATGATTGATGGGTATGTTGTCTGTTTGTTTGCAGAGAAATTGGAGGGGAAAGAGGAAAAGAAATGAGAAATTTTGTAATTGCGTCTTAGTTTCTGTTTTATGTTTTGGATAATGGGGTTGAATTTTCTTGAGTTGAATATCTTAGAGTATGATATTTTCTCTCCTTGCCTTGGTACATGTTGTTTTGCTGGTTTTTTTTGTTTTCCTAAATTTATTGGCAACTTAGAGAAGCTTTAGCATATTTGGAATTGGAGTAATGCTACTTGGCTTAGATGGAAATCTGGATTTTGTGTTATATATGGCCTAGCTTATCAGTACATCCTTCTTCTTGTAAGTTGAATTCCTTGATAGTTCTTGTGTAAATTTTAAGTCCAAAGATGTAGTGTCCTCATTGTGCAATCGATGTTGTTCTCTTAACTATTTTTATGTCCACTTAATCAAATCAACCATGTGACGAATTAGTTGCTAGAATTTTGAAATTTTCAATGTTGTTACTGTCGGTTTTTCTTTGATTATAGTTTGTGTTTTCATTTTAGGTTATTGGTTGCTTGATTTAGTCTTTTAGATTAAAATGGAAACAGAGACTGGGTCTACTCCATCACATGACGGTGATTCTAATGTAGTGGAGTCTAGCTCAAGAGTAAGGGAAATGGTTGATCTGGCTTGGGAACATTTTAGTCTTGGGAAGGATGAGAAGGGACGGAATACCTTTACATGTGTGTATTGTAGGCAAACATATAAAGGTGGGGGTATTAATAGGATGAAACGACACCTTGAGGGGATAAAAGGGGAGATTGGATCATGCAAAAAGGAAATGAGTTGATGTGAGACACCAAATGTTAGAATATTTGAAGGAGTTTGAGTTGAAAAAAAAGGCTGAAAAACAACGTCAAGAAGAAATGTTTAGTGTACCTTCTGCATATAGTGATGTGCAAGAAGATGAAGATGAAGATGAAGATGTTCAAGAAGTATTTTGTAGTGGGTTGCCTAAAAAAACTGTTTTAGGTAAAAGAAAGGGTACAAAGCCAATGAGTAATTTCTTTGCTCCAAGAACTACTCCAGGAGCTCAACCATCTCTTAAAAGTGTGTTCCAAAGCAAAGAAAAGGTGAAGCAAGCTGATATGGCTATTGCAAGGTGGATGTATGACACTTGCATTCCTTTTAACGCTGTGACTTCAGTGTACTACCAAATGATGATTGATGCTATAGCTGCTGTTGGTCCTGGTTACAAAGGTCCAACTTATCATGCTATACGGGTCTCTTTGTTGAGGGATCAAAAGAAAGAGGTCCAATTGTTAGTTGACTCACAACGTAGGCATTGGGCAGAAGTTGGATGCACACTTATGGCTGATGGTTGGACAGATACTAGACATAGGTCATTGATCAATTTCCTTGTCTATTGTCCTAGGGGAATGGTATTTGTAAAATCAGTTGATGCCTCAGAGATTGTGAAGAGTTCTAGAAACTTGTTTAAATTGTTTGATGAAGTGATTACATGGGTTCGTCCAAAAAACATAGTTCACATAGTTACTGATAATGCTTCCAACTATGTTTCTGCTGGTAAGTTATTGTGTAAAAAGAATAAAACTATTAGTTGGTCTCCTTGTGCAGCACATTGCTTGAATCTTGTTTTGAAAGATATAGCAGATATGCCTCATGTGAATAGACTCAAAGAACGTGCTTCCAAAATTACTGTTTTTATTTATAATCATGTGGCTTTGCTTGCTTGGTTGAGGAATAGACTTGGTTGGACAGAAATTGTACGTCCGGGAGCAACAAGATTTGCTACTACTTTCCTTGCATTTGGAAGCATTCATGTGCATAAGCATGACTTGCAAGCCTTAGTGACTAGCAAGTTCTTTGTGGACAATAGATTGGCAAAAGAGTTAAAGGCCAAAGAAGCAGTTTCAATCATTTTAGATAATTCTTTTTGGGATGATATTAATGTTATGGTCAAGATTTCATCACCACTCATTCGTTTGTTGAGGATTGTTGATTCTGATCAAAGGCCTGCAATAGGATATGTGTATGAGGGCATGTATAGAGCACGGTTGGGAATCAAGAAGATCTTCCGAATGAAGAAGCAGTTGTACAAGCCATACACCTCAATTATAAAAAACCGTTGGGATAAACATTTGCGCAAAGATCTTCATGCTGCTACATATTGGTTAAATCCCGCTTTTCAATATGATGAGGAGAATTTTTGTCGAAAACCTGCAGTAAATATGGCTGTTTTGGACTACATTGGGAACAAATACGATGGTGACCAGGAAAAGGTAATTAGGGAAACCCAATTTTTTAGAGACCGTATTGGGAGCTTTGATAGAGATCTTGCATTGTCAATAAGCAAGACCACTCATCCAGATGAGAAGTAATTACTTTACTTTAATACTTTAAATAAATCTTAGTTTTTATGTTTATTAATATTAGTTATGTTGTGTTATGAAACTTAGATGAATGGTGGAAGTTGTGGGGGGCATCAGCTCCAAACTTGCAAAAATTGGCGATTAGAATCCTTAGCCAAACTTCCGCCTCTTCTGGATGTGAGCGTAATTGGAGTTTGTTTGAACAAATGCATTATAAGAGGAGAAATAGGTTGGAGCATCAAAGGCTCAATGATCTTGTGTTTGTTCATCATAACTTGCGATTGAAACATAAGTAACTAAATGCTATATCTTGTCATTGCTTTAATTTTTAGGAAGTCATTTATATAATGTAATTGTTAATTACTAATTATGTTCAAATTCTAATAATGAGGATGACATTTTATGATGCAGGCTTTACAACAAAAAGTTTAATTTTGACCCCATTGATTATGCAAGTATCGACAAAACTGATTTTTGGGTATTTGAGGAAGAGGAAGACCCATATCTAGGATATGAAGAGTTAGAGAATGCAATTTATGAAGAGGGTGCGTATCCAGAAAGTGCGGAGCCTTCTTCTAATGCTGAAGGTTAGTTTATATGTAAACAATTTGATAACTTATAGTGATTTTTCTTTTATTCTTTTTAAACTTGTGTAAACATTATAATGATTTTTCTTTTTATTTTGTTCAAACTTGTGTGTAGATGATAGCAGTGAGGTTGAAGGAGTTGATTTGGGAACATTTGGACAAACTATAAGCCCTCCTCCTGGATTTTCAGGGGCTGATGATGAGCATTTTGATGACATTGATGATTTATGATCATAATAATTCTGTTTGAACTTTGAACTTTGAATTTGGATTTTAGAGATAATTTCTATCTTTTTGTAAGACAGTGTGTAATTTGGTTGTTTATGCAAGTCGGAGACTTGTAGTTGTTTATGCATTTTGATGATTTATGCAACTTTGATGTTGTTTATGCAAGTCGGAGACTTGTAGTTGTTTATGCAACTTTGATGATTTATGTATTTTTGTAAGAGACAATGTTGATGATTTATGCAACCTTGATGTTATTTATGCAAGTTGGAGACTTGTAGTTGTTTATGCAACTTTGATGATTTATGTATTTTTGTAAGAGACAATGTGCAAGTCGGAGACTTGTAGTTGTTTATGCATTTTTACTTTGACAGGTTTATGGATTAATTGAGTAATTCATGTTTATGTTTGCTAAGGATTTGACATTTTTTATTTTTCTTGTGAAAGTTATGCTATAAAAAATATTTGAAAGATAGATCTCTAAATGAATTAGACTATTTTAGTTAATTTTCTATTTTTTATTAATTTAATATTTTTATATATATTTAAAATAATTATTAAATTAATTATGACGTCATCACGGTTCGACCCCGGTTCGACCTCGGTTGGACCTTAAAAACCTTGAACCTCTCTCTTTTACGGTTCAATGAACGGTCCGGGTTTCAAAACCATGTTATAGGAACCATCACTCCACATGCGGGAAACTTGTCATTCCTCCTTCATTTTCCCTTTAGAAACAGCAATTTTCATGGCTCTTTGCTTGGGATTGAACTCCTATTCTAGAGTGTTACCATCGTGCCTTGGGTCCTTACCTAAAATCCCTAACAAATAGTTCTACAGTCGTGAGTTAGGGATTTTGATCCCAAATTTTTCTTTAGGTGCTGTGTTACTCACTTATCTGATTATCTAAAAAAAAAAAAATTAATTTAAGGTTACATTGACATATTAGTACAGTTGGCACTCAATTTGGCAATAATTTTTTTCTTTGCCGTTAGCCACATCAGCATTTTTCATTCACTACTTAATGTCAAGGACCATTTTGACATAATATCAAAAGGTTAGAGACCAAATTGACACATTTGAAAGATTGAGGATCTTATTGACATATAGGCTAAAAGTTAGAGACTAAATATGTAGTTTACCTTATAATTTACTAATTTTGTTCACCGTGTAGAAATTTCTTTCTAACCTTTTGTAAAACAATAAATAAATAAATAAACCTGTAGAAATTATTTGTTTTTGCTTTTGTTTTTGTTTTTTTGTTTTTGCTTTTTTTTTTATCTCTCTCTTAACTGCTAATCTCTCCAATGAATAAGAATATTATCTAGACATTTCATTATGTACATACTCATAAAGAAAAATAAATGTTAACGGATGCTCTAAGGGCATTGGTTTATGAACTATTTTTAGAAACATTTTATGAAAAATGATAAAACAGTTAGGTTATGTTTAGTAACAGTTTTTGTTTTATATTTTTTAAAACTTGTTTTTGGGAATATAAAGAAAAAACAATTTTCTTGTATATTTTAAATCAAAAACATGTTTGGTTCCCCCATCCAAAAAAAAAAAAAAAAGTTTGGTTAGTTGAAATTAAAAAAATAATATTTTGAAGAAAAAATAAAAAATATTAAAATATGTTATTATTAGGATTTAAACTCTAACACTAATTCATTAAATGAGACAAATTTATTAAATTAAGCAAGTGTTTTCATTAACTTTTTAAAATTAGAGCCTTTATGCTTTATAGTAATCAACATTAAATTAGGTTGCTTTAATTTAAGTAGACTTTGGTTTTGCGTCAAAAGTCAAATTTATTGTGCTAAGCTTTTTGCTCATAAAGAAAAAAAGAAAAGAAAAAAAAAAGTCGGATGCTTTGGGCATACGAAATGTGAAAGTAAACAACAATTAAGTTTGCTTCCTATGCTTTTTTTCTGAGAATCAGTGTGATTTCTATGCTTGTGGAAAGAGTCGAAAGTTTGGAAAAAAATTTAAAATAAAATTAAATTCATCAAAAGTTTATAAATCAATGCATAATAATAATAATAATAATAATAATAATATAATGGGCGCAACATATATGGATTTTTTTTTTTAAGAGAAACCGTGCAGCATGGAGTTGGATGAGCTGCCATGTAACAAGTGATCCACGTGACACGTGGCCAAGAGTTTATATCAACAATTGCCATTTGTTAATTTTAAAACATCCATGAAATTATATTAAATGCATAATTGTCTCTTCAATCTTCTTTGTAAAAAAGAAAAAAATCTACTTCCTCAAAACCCGTCATTTTTTGCCAGTTTTATGCCCTTAAATTAAATTAATAAATGCACAATAGGCATCATGAAAAGTGGCAAAGTTAATTGTGTCCATTGTATTGTTGACAATAAAACACAATCGTTCCCTTTGAAATTCATAATTTTTTCCCTCTATTTGAAGGAATTGAAGCCATGGAAGGAATGCCAAATACTATTTATCTTTCATCTAAATTATTATTATTATTATTATTATTATTATTATTATTATTATTTTAAATATTAGGTTGTGTGATTGGGCATTACTATTCCTTATTCGGGTTCACAATGGAAATATAAGGAGATCATAGAAGATAATCGGTGAAAAGAGCTAGCTAATGTCCATTCGGGATTCGCTTATTTTGCTGAAATTGAAATTTTTTTGCTGAAAGTACTGTAAATAAAAGTAAAAGTTAACTGAAATAGTACACTGAAATTTATAAATAATACTAAAAAGTACAGTGAGACCTATGAATAGTAACAAAAATAAACTAAATAGTAAAATAAATCGGCTAAAATAATTCATGCTAAATGCACACTTTATCTTTACTAGAGTTTTTCACTCTAAAGAAAGCAATTATTCAAGCAACGGCAATGATCAAAATTACGTTCGTAGCACAGGGCAATACAAAAAGGATAAATGATATTAACTAATCTTGAAAAAACTAAACTAGTTACAAAAATATCACATTCATCACTAACGCAAGAAACTGTTTTGAGAAAAAGAGTAGGTGCATCACTCGGTTTTTTGTCCTCTCTACACCTTTAACTAATGTACCACTTTATGCACTCTCTTAACCTAAAACCTTCACATTCCGTATGTCTTTAGATTTTCAACTAGCTCTTAGTTGATTGACTAATTTCATCTACTAAAACTATATCATTTGCAAAAGGCATAATCAATTAAAATTATATAGTTAACAGAAAGTATACGACAACTACTTTATCTAGCTTCTTCCTCCTACTTATTATTTTCTTTACTAGCATTTGATTTTTCATAATAGAACCAAAATCCCGTTTTTAATGAAAAACAAAATTGAAACTTTTGGGCTTATTGGCCGACCCTAACTAGTTTGTTAAGGATCTGTAGCCGATCTCAAAATTTCCAAATTTTGGCACTAATCTTGATAGTTGTTGTTGGACCAGCTTCCTTAACCATCACCACAATCTATTCTCCAAAAAAAAAAAAAAATTCAAGATTTCCTTTTCTTTTAATGAGGGAGGTACCTCATCTCCTGAGTCCTGAGCCAAAAAAAAAAAAAAAAAAAGAGAGAGAGAGAGAGAGAGAAGTACCAAATCTGTGAGGCTCAAAATCACTGACTGTTCGTAGATAATATCCTGGCCTAAGAACAAGATATTGTTGGCCTCCTTTGGTTTGAAGGGATAAAAGGTGCTCAGCTTTTCTCAGGCCAAAAAAAAAAAACACATGAAAATTAACACAAAACTTTAAGAATGAGCAAAATGCATAATAAGAAATTAGAGAGAGAGAGAGAGAGAGAGAGAGAGAGAGAGAGGCACCTCAATGTTGAAGACATGGACAAACCATTGATTCAGCAAATACAATAAAACATAAGGCAAGACTTGAACCCAATTGATCAAAATCATCCTTTCTTTTCTTTTCTTTTCTTTTCTTTTCTTTGTTGTGTGTGTGTGTGTGTGTGTGTAAGAGACTAAGAGAGGTCAGAAAGATAGAGACTTTGTGTGTGGTGAAGGCTATGGGTGGGGAAGAAGAGGAATTTCTTCTAGATAGTCAAAATGGTGACCGTTGACAGGTTGTGCCCGTTAGGAGTTGGGAACATTCTAGACTGGGAAAAAAGCGCCAAAAACACAGCTCAAGTGCTTAACTCTCTGTTGACCACAACCGAAGTAAAATTGTTAAAGACACGCAACACTCGTCTTAAAAAAATAATTAGAGTAACTGTATTTTAAATTCAACTATGTAGTTTTTTTAAACCGCATGTTGAAGATTATATTTTATTAGTCAATAATATAGTCATGTGGATCAGTCTAATTGAAGAATCTACATTAAATTATTATTATTTTTAAAATATAGTTAAATTTTAACTAACAAAAATAGAAACTTTTTTTTGTAAGTTTGTATATTTCATCCAAAATTAGTAAATGAGAAAATACAATGCCATTGCTCATTTCACTTTTATAAATAAATAAATAAATAAAAACTGAAATTTGCTATGTTAAATTGTTGATGCTGATTTCAAGTTTTCAACTAATAAATTCTTATTATTAAAAAAAAAAATGTGAACAACCCTTCAACCCCAATTTTTCCTTCCGTTTAATGAATTAATCTTGGCATTATCTAATTAAATTTTTAATTCATAGTGAACAATTACTCCACGGAATTGGCCCCATTTCCTAACCTTAACATGACACGTTTGCTTGCCAATAGAATATGCCATTAGAATATTCTCTTTGGATGTTCTCTTGTATTTGGGTTGGGAAGCCTACATTGCATAGTTGGTGTGTTATGCTGTATTATTACTTATGGATTAAGATTTCTAGAATTTGTACGTTAATTTTAGGTTAAAATATAAAACTCATATTTTATGTTTTATCAAAATTTATTTTAATTTTCTAACTTTACTTTTATTCATTTAAGTTTTTTATGTTTCAAGATAATTCAATTAAGGCATATCTATCAACTTATATTAAATGTTACAGTTAATTATCCAAATTTTTAATTTTTTTCTATAATTTTTTTATTAAAAAATCCAATTGATGATTGAAAAATATCTTACAATTGTTTTTTTACAAAATTTTAATGGAAGTTAATGGAGAGGCATTGATTGAATAAATTAAAAATTTTAAAAGACTGAAATGAACGAAAGTAAAGTTAGATGACTGAAATGAATTATGATAAAATTAAAAGATAGTTTTTGTATTTTAACCATAATTTTAAAGTAAAGTTTCTAAAATTTTATTTATTCATTTTGAAATAAGTAGATTACATTTTATAATTATAGGACAAATTAATATTGACCATTTTGATGATACCGTAAAATCCATATCCAATTCATTTCAAAATGAATTGGACAAGAATTTAAAAACTTGTAATGCCTTTTTCATCCTGTGATTCTTTTCCATTGCATTGTATTTTCTGGTAGAGAATTTTTATCAAGCAGTTGTTCTTTTATTAAGCTTTCCTTTATATTGTAACTTCTTTTCGATTCTAGCGACAGATAAGGAATGGTGTTTAGAGAATCACCCTAAAAGATGACGAACTTTAACAAAGGAATGGTTAGAGTATTCAAGGGTTTTTCACTATGGATGCAGTTGTTTTTGAATACTGTAACTCTTGCACTCCCATTAGTGCTTATTAGAAATCTCTTTTTAGATTCTATAATCAAGTTACAGAAATAGCTTTTGGTAAAGAAGGATCTGGTTTGGGACTTGGTATTGTTCGATCAATCATTGGTAAGTAATTCAAGTAATTAACATGTACTTCATTAAGAAAAGGGCCAATCTTTGGAAGTTAATGTTTGCTTTGGTTTTTTGTTGCCCAATCTTTATAAATAGTTAAGGTCTTTCTGTTTATTTTCTTTTGAAAGCAAAAGTGAAGCTAGGTTTACTTCCTACTCCCAAGGAGATATAATAATAAATTACTTCCAGAATTGGAAAAAGGAAACCTCAATCCAGAAATGATGAAATGTGTATTTGGCAACCGATTAAAAATTAGTTTTTTTGGGTAAATTATCTACTGTTTGCAAATCTCCCACTACTTTTTGTAATCTAACTCTAACTTTCAGCTTTTTGAAATAAGCTAACGGAAGTAAGCAATTTTCAAATGGACACAAAGTATATCATTGCTTTGAAGTCGATACATATATGTCCTTCATCTAATTTGTTGTGAAAATAATTTATTTATGTAATATTAAAAGAAAGAGAAGAAAAATAGACACAAGCAATTTATGTGGTTTAGCAATATGCCTACATCTATGAATATCAACAAAATAAAGTGTCACTATGAAATAAGAATATTATAATAGTAACACAATAACGTTAACACTCTCACAAAGACCAAAACCCCAAATACACCTTTTTAACTCCCTCGCAGAAAGAATAGAGAACGCCCTATTTAATATGCTCTTGAGCTTGTAGAACCACTCTTTCTCGCACTCGTATTGTACAGCACACTAAATATATATAAAACACTAATCAGGTAGAGCTTTTCAATTGCAAGTGGGATTCAGTCAACTTTAGTTTGACCGACTTGGCTTATATTGGCTTGCAATTCAAGCCATAAGATTAATAGCTATACAACAAATCTTCGCATTGGCCTAAATTGATAAAGCGTCACAAACAAACTCCTCCATCTCCACCACTTTAATCTCTTTTATCACAAGCTGCAAACACTGAACAAGTCCAAGCAATGCCTGAACTTGCATGTTAGAACCGGCTTTGTCAACATATCAGTTGTGTTCTCCAAAGTGTGAATCTTCGTAAGAACAATGTCTCTTGTAACAATTGTAAAGATAACAAATCAAGATCAGTTGCAGTGGCAGAGTCTGTTAGGAGCAAATCTAAGAAGAAGAAGAAATTGAGTGAAGATAGAATTGAATCAAATGAGACATAAGCTACATGTCGTATAGCTTTGTACTGTAAGCTTTGTACTGTATGAGAGCTACAAGTCGTATAGCTCTATTTATCTGTTGTGAGTTAGTTAGTAAGATTTTCCTTTCTCCTATTGTATATATATAGAAGTTGTAACTGTAATTGTATCAATGAATTCATTTTTCCATTTTTCTTCCAATTCTGTTTTGTAATATGGTATCAGAGCAGCTAGCACAGTTTCACTGATTTCCTAGCTTTTTCTTTCCCTTCATTCTAGAAGTTTTTTTTTGTTTTCTCTCCAAATCAGAAAATTTTCCCGAGAAAATTTCTCCCTTTCTCTTCGATTCTGAGAAACTTTCTTGGGAGATCTTCTTGTTCTTGGTTTTGAGATTTCGAGACGTCTTCTTGTTTTCTCATCAATCTTGAGAAACTTTCCTGAGAAAATTTCTTTCTTTCTCGCAATTGATATGGCGAATTCGGATTCTTCGAGTTCATCGATCACTATTGATGAATCTCATCCCTTTTTCTTGCACCATGCGGAGAATCCTGGTGCAGTTTTGGTGTTCCAACCTCTGATTGGTGGGGATAAAAAATTACTTCCCTTTTGTCTTGTTTTTCTATCTCAATTCTGTTTCATTCAGGACCTTACCTGCTGGAGGACGATTGGAGTGGGTGAGATGCATCATGGACTGTACCTATTGCAGAGAAAGCTGAGTTCTTTTTCATCCAAACAGCCTTCATTGTCTCAGTGTTTGTCTCACTCCAAGTCTACTCCTATTGTCAATTCTGTTGTTGATATGTCAAAGTTGTGGCATTCTAGGTTAGGCCATCCCTCTTATAATAAATTGTTACCCATTAAGGATGCTTTACCTTCATTTTCACAATCTTGTGATGATATTTGTACTGTTTGCCCTTTGGCCAAACAGAAAAGATTACCATTTCCTACTCATAATGAAATTTCCAAGTTTCCTTTTGATCTTCTTCATATTGATGTATGGGGTCCTTATTCTATTGTTACTCATGATGGTTATAGATATTTTTTAACCATTGTTGATGATGCCACTCGTTCTACTTGGGTGTTTCTTTTGAAATCCAAATCTGATGTCAGACCAATCCTACTTTCTTTTCATGCAATGGTTAAGACTCAGTTTAATGCTTGTATCAAGATCATAAGATCAGACAATGCCCCTGAATTTAATATGCCTGAATTCTTTTCTACTCATGGCATTTTGCATCAAAAGAGTTGTGCTTATACTCCACAACAAAATTCTGTTGTGGAGCGAAAGCATCAACATATACTTTCAACTGCTAGAGCCTTGAAGATTCAGTCTAATTTACCTATATCATATTGGGGTGAATGCATTCTAACTGCAGTTTTCTTAATCAATAGGCTTCCCTCTTCTGTTTTACAAAATAAAACCCCTTTTGAACTTCTCTATCACAAACCTCCATCTTACTCTTTTCTTAGGTCTTTTGGCTGTTTGTGCTTTGCTTCAACCATTGCTGCCCATAGACCTAAGTTTGATCCTAGAGCTAGAGAATGTGTTTTTATTGGCTATCCTTATAACATCAAAGGGTATAAACTTTTAGATTTAAAGTCTAGATGCATTTTCATCTCTAGAGATGTCATTTTTCATGAGACTATTTTTCCCTTTCTTTCTAACTCTTCTTCTCCTTCTGTTCCATCTCAGCCTCCTCCCACCATTAATCCTTTCTTTTTTGAGCCTTGTTCTTTTAATGGTTCTGGTCACCCTTCTTCCCCTGCATCAGTTTCAGCTTCTGATGTTTCTTCAGCTCCTGTGTCAATTGCTGAACCCATTGTTGAGCTGCGTGCAGTTGCTGAGCCAGCTGTTGTGCCTCCCATTGAGCCTATTATTGAGCCAGCAATTGTGCCTGCTGCTATGCCCAATGCTGAGCCCATTGTCCCAGCTCCTCCTCTTAGATATCCTATTAGGCGATCCACTAGGACTTCTTCTAAACCAACTTATTTACAAGCTTATCACTGCAATCAGGTCTCTACTATAGCTCCACCTGCTTCATCTTCTTCCTCAGGTACCCTCTATCCTCTCTCTTCCTATTTGTCCTATGCTAAGCTTTCTTCGACCCATAGACATTTTTGCAATGCCATTTCTTCTATAGTTGAACCCAAGCATTATGATCAGGCTGTTCTTGATCCTAAATGGAGGGAGGCTATGGCTAATGAGATTAAGGCCTTAGAGGCAAATAATACTTGGTCTCTTCAGCCTTTACCACCTGGTAAGAAAGCCATAGGCTGCAAGTGGGTGTATAGGGTGAAGTATAAAGCTGATGGTACTGTGGAGAGGTTCAAGGCTAGGTTGGTTGCCAAGGGTTATACTCAAAAGGAGGGCCTTGATTATATAGAAACTTTCTCACCTGTTGCAAAGCTTGTTTCTGTGAAATGTTTGTTGGCTGTTGCTGCTGTGAAAGGGTGGTCTCTTCCCAACTTGATGTCAATAATGCTTTCCTGCATGGTGATTTACATGAGGAAGTGTTTATGACTTTACCACCTGGCTTCCACAGCAAGGGGGAGGTAGTTTGTAAATTACAAAAATCTCTCTATGGTCTTAAGCAAGCCTCACGACAATGGTTTGCAAAGTTCTCTGCTGCTTTATTGAGGTTGGGATTCAGGCAGTCTAAGGCAGATTATTCTTTGTTCACCAAGAAAACACCAAGGTCTTTCATTGCTTTATTGGTGTATGTAGATGATATTTTGATTGCAAGTGATAATCCTAAGTCTGTGGCAGAGCTGAAGATTCTTCTAGATCAGCAGTTTAAACTAAAAGACCTTGGAGATTTGAAGTTTTTCCTTGGGCTTGAGATAGCTAGATCACAGAAAGGCATCCATTTGTGTCAAAGAAAATACACTTTGGAATTGATAAATGATGCGGGTTTGCTAGGTTGTAAACCAGCCAAAACCCCCATGGAGCACAATCTGAAGTTAAGTAAGTACCAAGGTGAATTGTTAACAAATCCAAGCTCTTATAGAAGATTGGTGGGCAGGCTCTTGTACCTTACAATCACAAGACCTGATATAACCTTTGTTGTTCATAAATTGAGTCAATTTATGTCCAAGCCTCGGAAACCTCATCAGGCTGCAGCAAATAGGGTGTTGCAGTACCTCAAAGGTAGTCCAGGACAAGGATTATTGTTCTCAAGTGCATCTGAATTACAACTTAAAGGCTTTGCTGATTCAGATTGGCTGCTTGCCCTGATACAAGAAGGTCAGTAACTGGTTATTGCATGTTCTTGGGGGATTCATTAGTTTCTTGGAAGTCTAAGAAGCAAAACACAGTGAGTAGGTCATCTGCAGAAGCTGAGTATCGTTCTATGGCAGTAGCAGTGTGTGAGATTGTGTGGATTCTTA